>CM065590.1:578521048-579265889 GCA_033119425.1 Bufotes viridis
TATGTTATATATATATATATATAAAATAAATAAAAACCTGCTCTACAGGGTCATTTTCTCTCTTTTTAGCTTCTATACTCACATCTCTGCAGCCCTGGTCTGTTCCCCTTGTATTTGTGGGCAGAAACTCATCACATGTGACCATTATGCATCTCCCAGGAGTTATCACATTTAACTTCTGTTTACTAGAGAGGCAAATTCCCTGAAATTCATATTAGGTTCAATTCTATCAATACATCCATCAGACTCTATTTGGTCCTAAAACTGTGAATATGACTGGAAACAACATTCTCCAAATTGTCCTGGAAAGTCATGTATGTGGTCTCCTGTGACTGGACCCAACACCCTTCAAGCTCTTTAAGACAGAATTAGTAATGGCAGAGTGACAGTAATGGTGTTTTTTTATAATGCCACATTTGGAATATTTTTCCTGCTTCCCAACACATTTAATATGACCGTACATGGTGCTATTAGAAAAAAAAAAATAATCAAAATACTGCAAGGTGGTCAAACAGACCACAATAAACCTGTTTATGCCCCCATTAAAATCACTCTTTATTCATTTTTTATTAAAAGAAGATCACTTTACTTCAAATAACCCCAATTAAAATTACGAGGTTCTGTGAGTGTAGATATTATTTATGTTTTATTTTCTTTAATATTTCTCTGGTGTATTACTTCATACGCCGTCAAGCCAACGTTTTAATACAGTGAGGGTGTATTGCTTGGCACTGAAATCTGACCAGCTAGTGTATCCAGGATAAAGTTATTGCATATGTTACTGTATTCTTTCACATTCACAGTTAACAGTTCACTGGTTGTATTACACTTCCATGGATAACTGGTTGGTTTCTACTCACTTGGTTTGTCTACTCTTGCTATGGTTTTCTTGTTTGTTCTGAGTATGTCTGAGACCGGTGGCACTGCAGAGAGACGGTTATGCAGCGCGATAATGCAATTGAACACAGCCAGATAGTTTAGTAGCCCCTGTTTAATAGTGAGGGAAAACAGCGATACTCAGAACAAACAAGAAAAGCCATAGCAAGAGTAGACAAACCAGAGTGAGTAGAAACCAACCAGTTATCCATGGAAGTGTGGTACAACCCAGTGAACTGTTAACTGTGAATGTGAGAGAATACAGTAACATCATAATAATAACTTTATCCTGGATACACTGCTGGTACCAGGATTTCAGTGCCAAGCAATACACCTCACTGTATTAAAGCATTGGCTTTACGGTGTGCATGAAGTGTACGCCAGAGAATATTAAAGAAAATAAAACATAAATAGCATCTGCACTCACAGAACCTCGTAATTTTAATTGGGGTTATTTGAAGTAAAGTGATCTTCTTTTAATAAAAAATGAATAAAGAGTGATTTTAATGGGGCCATAAACAGGTTTATTGTGGTCTGTTTGACCACCTTGCAGTATTTTGATTTATTGCAAATTCCTGGGCCAGAAGGGTCTTTTGCGTAGTAGTGGTGCTATTAGAAAGTACATATTGTTCCGTGAAAAACAAGCCCTCACACGGCTATGTGAATGAAAAAATAAAGAAGTTATGGATTTGGGATGGCTGAGAGTAATGTATTTCTTTTAACTTTATTGTATCTCCCGTTCTGCGTTGTGATCACATGACTATGTCCACGTAGCTCTTTCTTACTTCCTCAGATGTTATGTCCATGGGCATAACAATATATATATATATATATATATATATATATATTTTTTTTTATTTTTTTTTATTTTTTTTTTAGCCCGTTGTTTTGCATTCCATTTCAGGGCAGTTATAGGGGAGTTTCTATGTTACTAGCTGGGTGGGAGGAGCTATAAACTAGCTGGATATTAGGGGCGGTGCTGGAGCTGTGGCAGTGGAAGGAGAAGTGCATCATGGGTTTGGTTGGATCCAGCAACAGGAAGTGTTTCATACAGGTAGCGTTGGGCGCGAATATTCAAATCGCGAATTTTATCACCACTTCGAGAATTCGCGAAGATTTAGAATATAGTGCTATATATTCACAAATATTCTAGATTTTCATCTGAACCCATGACCCCTCCCTGCTTCTTGCTTGTGGGCCAATGAGAAGGCTGCAATGTCTTTGTCTGAGCTTAGCAACATCCCTAGCAACCAATAGGAAAGTTGCCTCCTACCCCTTACTATATAAGAACCTCCCCAGAAGACATTTTCTGCAGTTTTTTGCAGTTCTGAGAGAGACATCAGTGTCATCGCTGTGCTCTGTGCTTTCCTGTGTCACTTTACATTAGATAGTTAGTTAGGGGAGATAGTCAGTGTAGGTTCTGCTGTCCATACATACATGCTACAGGCAAGTTCACAACAATACTTAGTGCTCCAATCACTAATATGTAGTCAGACCTGCTAAAATGTGAAGTTGCACTTATTGTGCCAAAATATTTGCATCATTAATTGCCGATTTGCGCAATCGCGAATATATTGAAGCACTCTATCTACATGTTCTGCCAGGCCAACCATTTTCTCCAGTCTCAGGAAACTTCTAGCAGCTTGAAAAATGTAGCAAAAGTGACCCACGTCTGTATTGCCAATTTTTGCAATCAAGAAAATAATGGCAAATTAGCGAATTTATGATGAATATTCACCCAAATATTCGCAAAATATCGCACAGTTAAATATTGCCCCTGCCGCTCATCATTACATACAGGATGGAAACAATCCAGATTGATTTGTTGACATGGTAAAAAAAAAGTCAGGAGTGTCTAAATTGAAAAAAAGTATGGGTATGATGTACATGAGGTAAGAAACTACGTAAGCACACGGTACCTGTTAAAAACCACAGTAATCCCAGAAATCCTCTTTTCTACCTCACATTGCTTTATTGATCCTACTATGGAAGTATGTGGGAGCCTGGCTGTGAGTTGGATCCGAGCGCCTATCAGACTTTGTTCACACACCATAGGTAGTCTAGTGGTAGGACCCATGGCCACACTGAGACACCTTGACGGTGGTGCAAAAGGGCTCCGATATGTTCCTGACTGGAATATGTTGGCGAAAGTCTCCGCTTTTAACATCCGCTTGAGGGATTAGCCAGCATTGTTAGTTGCTTATCATTGTGGTGCACCTTTTTCAGTGATTTATGTATTTTTATATTTCTATCCACACATTATTCCATCTTGTGTAGGATGCTTTTGTGGTGCATGTGGTCCGCGCCGACATCCTCCATTGTATGCATTTTTGCTGGGCATTGCCGTTAGCAGCAGATCACATACGGAGGAGCTGTCCCCCACCCCGGTTAGAAACACGTAACAGTGTTTGGGGTTTTTGAGCAGTTCATCCCATTTAGGCCACGTTTATTTCAGTGAAATCACATAGTGCAGTAGTGACAGGCTTAGTGTTATTTTCAATAAAATATATATTTTCCTGGAAAATGAAGAAGCAATGTTTTTTTTACAAATTCTGTAAAAAAATTTAAATATAACGCTTTTTGGGAAGAGGGTATATAAACGAACTCTTAGAAAGCTGTGGCTCGATGTCACCTGATGTAAGGCAGCTATCCTATAAGTCAATGTTCATGTCCCAAGGCCTGTTTAAAAGGTCGCACATTGACATAGGTTAGCTCTCTTACATCTGGTGGAATTAGAGTCAGATATTGCTGAGGGCTCATTTGCATACTGTCTTCCCAGAATTCCAGAGGAAGGTTGTCTGGCATATAAGACTCCTCACGGTGATTAGGCGCTCTCCATAAGGACACCTAGGGGCACATTTATTAAGCCCGGCGTTTTAGACACCGGTCTTAATAAATCCCTGCACTAGTGGTGGATCCGTCAGAGTAAGGGCTCACGCATTCCGTATTTTGTGGAACGGAACAGTTGGCCCCTTATAGAACAATACAGACAAGGATAGGACATACAGAAATACAATGCACACAGAGTAACTTACTTTTTTTTGCAGGCCCATTAAAATGAATGGTTCTGCATACGGTCCGCAAAAAAATAAAAATAGGACATGGAACGAAAATACATTCAGGTGCACGAGCCTCTGCCACTTCTAAATGTTAGAGAGTTTACATTTAGACCATTTTCTAATCCTAAAACAGGCGTATAAAATGGTAACTGACATGGGCCCGCTCACACCACGCCAACCTTTTTTAGACCTGGCGTGAGCGAGGAAAGGTCGCAGATTGCTGTACAAAGAACCTTTGTGTTATAATCTGCGCCAGAAATATGCCTAATTTAGGCATATTTTTGTTTAATAAATAATATCTTCCGAATTGCTTTTTTGGGAGCAGTTTCAGGTTTATTATACTCTGCAGGGCATTCATGCTGGGAACCCATCAGAGACCATTATGGTGAACGTGGATCTGACAGGGCCCAGGAGTGTCTGGATATGATACGGTACGTTCCTCTGTCGGAACAGACTACCGGAATACTGTAACGCAGATGGGGACATTGCCTAAATGAAAGGTATTGTGCCTGGTTTATCATTGAATGTCACAGCGACAGACTCCCTTTAATGGATCTCTTCTCTAATATCTTCATATATCCTAAATGAAGACCTGGATAGGACTTGCCCAGGCTAAACTAGACCAACCCTTTAAATCTCTGTTAAGAAATGTACCTGACTGGTAAACTGGTAAACTGGAATTAGTGATGTGTGAGGAGTAGTGATGAGCGGCATAGGCAATATTCAAATTCGCAATATTTTGTAAATTTTTGGCTGAATATTCGCCATAAATTTGCAAATTCGAGAATTCGTGATCTCAAGTCATTATTCACTTGATTGCGAAAATCGGCAAAGTAATATATTCGCGATAAAAATTCGCAATTATAATTTTCACGATCAACACTAAGGGGTAGGCAACTTTCCTATTGGTTGCTAGGGATGTTGCTAAGTGCTGATATTCAATAAAAAATAGTAAAGTTGGGCACTCTTCTTATATAGGAGATGCAGACCTTGAATTAATAAAATGTCCTTTTAGTAAATTACTATTACAAACAAACACTATCTGGCCAGATATAGTGGATAATTACAATCAAATAAAACCGCACACTTCACATAAGAATAGCACCATAAGCCAGATTTCAGTTCATAAATTACAACAGTCTATACTTTGGGAAGGATAACCGTGCTGGCAGTGCAGCAGCCATCCGTGCTGTTAATTAGTACTATAAAGAGTGCTGGGTGGTGCTGCAATTGTAACGGCAATCCTTGCTGTGAAAAGACTGCAGATTATGCTGCAGATAAATTGGTGAACTGTTCTGTGGAATGGTAGCAAAGAGGGGGGAGTTGCAGAGAGCGATGAGAAGAAAGCAAAGCTATTAAATATTTTTTTCTCCATTGTATTCACTGAGGAAAATAAACTGTCAGACGAAATGCAGATTGCAAAAGTAAATTCCCCATTAAAAGTGGCTTGTCTGAACCATGAAGAAGTACAGAGGCGCCTTAAAAAGATTAAAATAGACAAATTGACGGAACCAGATGGCATACACCCCCGTATGCTAAAAGAATTAAGTAATCTCATAGCCAGACCCTTACTTCTGATATTTAAGGACTCTATACTGACAGGATGTGTAACGGAATGCCCAGACAGAATTCAAAACGGAAGCCTTTAAAAGGCATTCCGTTTGCTTTCTGTCATAATACAAGTCTATGGGAAAGCATAACGGATCCGTCTGGGTCCCGTTATGCTAGACGGAAAACAAAGTCCTGTCCACAGGACTTTGTTTTCAGTCTTGCATAACGAGACCAGACGGATCCGTTATGGCTTCCCATAGACTGTATTATGACGAGAGAGCAAACGGAATGCCTTTTAAAGGCTTCCGTTTTGCATTCCGTCATAATAGAAGTCTATGGGCAAAAGAACGGATTCGTCCTTCCGTCTTATGGATTCCGTTATGTTCCGTTATAACCATGTTATAACGGAAGGCCATAACGGAAACCATAAACGCTAGTGTGAACCCACCCTAATTTAATCAGTTTCTATGAGGAGGTTAGTTCTAGACTTGACAGCGGCGAATCAATGGATGTCGTATATCTGGACTTCTCCAAAGCATTTGACACTGTATCACATAAAAGGTTAGTATATAAAATGAGGATGCTCGGACTGGGAGAAAATGTCTGTATGTGGGTAAGTAACTGGCTGAGTGACAGAAAACAGAGGTGTTTATTAACGGTAGATACTCAGATTGGGTCACTGTCACTAGTGGGGTACCTCAGGGGTCAGTACTGGAGGGGTCACTGTCACTAGTGGGGTACCTCAGGGGTCAGTATTGGGCCCTATTCTCTTCAATATACAGTATTTATTAATGATCTTGTTATTTATTAATGGCTTGTACAGTAAAATATCAATTTTTGCAGATGACACTAAACTGTGTAAAGTGATTAACACGGAAGAGGACAGTATACAGCTACAGAGGGATCTGGATAGATTGGAGGCTTGAGCAGAGAAGTGGCAGATGAGGTTTAACACTGATAAATGTAAGGCTATGCACATGGGAAGGAATAAAGCAAGTCACCAGTACATACTAAATGGTAAAACACTGGTTAACACTGACATGGAAAATGACCTAGGAGTTTTGGTGAACCGCAAACTAAACTGTAGAAACCAGTGTCAGACAGCTTCTACCAAGGCCAATAAGATAATGGGTTGCATCGAAAAGGGCATAGACGCTCGTGATGAGAACATAGTCCTACCACTTTACAAATCACTAGTCAGACCACACATGGAGTACTGTGTACAGTTCTGGGCTCCTGTGAACAAGGCAGACATAGCAGAGCTGGAGAGAGTTCAGAGGAGAGCAACTAAAGTAACAACTGGAATGAGGGATCTACAGTCCCCTGAAAGGTTATCAAAATGAGGGTTATTTACTTTAGAAAAAAGACGACTGAGGGGAGATCTAATAACTATGTAAAAATATATCAGGGGTCAGTACAGAGATCTCTCCCATCATCTATTTATCCCCAGGACTGTGACTGTGACGAGGGGACATCCTCTGCATCTGGAAAGAAGGTTTGTACACAAACATAGAAAAGGATTCTTTATGGTAAGAGCAGTGAGACTATGGAGCTCTCTGCCTGAGGAGGTGGTGATGGTGAGTTCACTAAAAGAGTTCAAGAGGGGACTGGATGTATTTCTGGAGTGTAATAATATTACAGGTTATAACTACTAGAGAGGGGTCGTTGATCCAGGGAGTTATTTTGATGCCTGATTGGAGTCGGGAAGGAATTTTTTTCCCTAAAGTGAGTTTTTTTTTGCCTTCATCTGGATCAACTTGCAGGATAACAGGCTGAACTGGATGGACAAACGTCTTTTTTCAGCCTTATAAACTACGTTACTATGTTACCTGTTGCCACATTTAGTATGCAAAGCCGAGCACTGACATCATTGCAGAAGAAGCACAGACCAGGAAGAGAACAGGGTGTTGCACTAGTTATATGATATTACCATATTAATGTGATATACAAAGTACAAGCCTACGTCACTGCAGACTCGTTCATTGATCTCATGTACACTGATTATTACTAGACTTTTTTTCTTATGCCATCTATAAACTAGACTATCTATACAAACCCCACCGGCGTAATCAGCAGTTTCACGTCTTTTGGCATCAATGGCAAGAAAAGATAGAGATAATACAAAACCTGGATGAGATCTATGTGTAACACCTCGATCTCATCCTTCTGAAAATCAGCTTTAGATATCACAGAGAAAAGTTTTTCTACATCAGTCATGCTCTGTTTTTACAGACCCCTTCCCTTTGCAGCTCTTTTAACTCCTACCTACCAGTCATTCGGCAACATATAGGTGGGAGCCGAGCTTCACCCATTCATGACAAGTTCAACCAACAAGGCCATAATCTACCGCTAAATTTCTTCCTGCAGTGAGTTGATATGGGTACCCGGGAGAGTTGCCAGCACTTTGGGGAATCCGGGAGATATATACCCACAGGGTGCGGGGAACACTTTCTGATGATCAGTTGAGGTTTTAGCAGTCGGACTACCACTTATCTAAAAGAACACACCAATAAACTATAATGGGCTAGCATAGACAATGTTTAGTGCACCAGGCAGGGCCGGGCCGACACAGAGGCTGGGGAGGCTCCAGCCTCAGGGCTCAGGCCAGCTCCCCAGCCTCTGGGAGGCAGGCAGGCCACTGACCACGTCGCTGCTGCTGCCGCGCCTGCCGGCCTGCCGGCCGCGCTGGAGGACAGAGGGAGTAGTGAGCACTTGGCACTGACTTACGTGCTCCCTCCCCGCTCCGCCTCCTGGCTCGGCCGCTCCACTGCTCTGGTCTCTGCTCAGTCGCTTGCCTGACTTTGACCTGACGCGCTGTACGGGTTGGTTGGGGTGGATTATGATTAATAACAAACATTCATATCTAAATGGCGGTGGGGGGGTGGCTTGACTGGAGTCATCTACTGATCAGCGATCATCAGAGCATTAGAGCTGCAGGAATAAATAACATCTAAATGTCTGGTGGGGTAGATGGGGGGGAGGCGCACTTGGGCAGCTCAGCCTCTGTTGGTGGTGGACCTTGTCCCAGCCCTGGCGCCAGGAGAAAATTACTATATTAAATTAGCAACAACATACTTGGTATGTTGGAACAACTCCATGGTAAGTTATGCAACAATCCTTTATTGAAATAATGTGCTTACAAAAGTCAATAGAAATGTACTGAGCAGCAGGTAAAAACCACACCAGGACTGGAGAGAGAAGACAGAACACGGCGGGCGGCTGCAGGGTAAGCCAACCACACAGTCACCAACAGAAGTGAAAATAGCAGCTACAGCAACAGTCAAAGTGATGGAACAAAAGCCATTTTACAGAAAATTGAAAAACTGCATAACACTCTGTAAATGAATAAAGTAATAGGTAAAAAGCTGAACCTAAGTACCAGGTGCTATGGTGCTGACCCCGCAGCCGTCTCCCGCCCCTCCTTAAGTAGTGCTATAATTTTCTAAAAACCAATACTGGTGAGTAGAAACTGCCTGGTGGTAGTGGACTCTGCCTACATCGCAGGTCCACCTACTCCAGTCAGCGTGGAATACAGATTAATATAGGACCTTAGCCCCAGTCTCCGCCTCTCCGCCAATCACGAGAGAGCATCTGCTGCGCGGCGGTCACGTGGTGTAAGCGCCTGACCCGTGACGTCGGTGTCACCGGATTCCTATCCTGCTACGCCACCCATAATAGATATAGGATGTGTTGCAGCGTATCATGGGTCGGGACAAGGCCACCATCACATGATATAGGTGACGCAAGTCATCACCTGATCCCTGATAGAACAATCACATACGCGCCGCTCAGCGGCGCTGATGTGAATGCAGTACTGCATTTAAAACCCTAGATAAAACATATTGCCAATGCCTCATAAATTTATTCAATAAAGTGCAATAGTGCAACCCATGAAAAAAGAATGAATAAGCAAAATACTTCATCTAAATACAAGTGTATCAACGAATAATAGCAGTAATAGTAAAATTTATAAACAATTTAAAAACAATAATAGTGGTATCATATGCTGTGATAATGATGGTGCAACAAAAGAAAATAAGTGCAAGGCACAAACACAGAATAATGGTGCCATAACGAAAAAAACACGACAACAAAAATTACTGAAGCCGCAATATACAAAGTGAGCTGATGACGAAAGTGAATAATACAACGTGAACATACTGTGAAATAAGATACTTTGTCTCTAAAATAAGCGCATAGTAATTGATTAATTGTTGATTGTTATTTCATCAAGAATCCCGTTCCTATGCAGCCAGAGACGTCCAATCAAGGTACATCCAGATCATCAACCCCCGCGAAACCGTACCCATCCAAATAGAACTCATCAAACTCCACCGACGCATTCCAGACCACCGGTAAGTTAACCGGTTAAGCTCTTTTTGAGCTAAGATTTTTAGCAAATTATAGCACTACTTAAGGATAGGTCCATGGGCAATACGACATCCCCAGAAGAATCCTTCATAGGCGAAAAAGCGTTGGGCGGGAGACGGCTGCGGGGTCAGCACCATAGCACCTCGTACTTAGGTTCAGCTTTTTACCTATTACTTTATTCATTTACAGAGTGTTATGCAGTTTTTCAATTTTCAGATGGCTTCTGTTCCATCACTTTGATTGTTGCTGTAGCTGCTATTTTCACTTCTGTTGGTTACTGTGTGGTTGGCTTACCCTGCAGCCGCCCGCCGTGTTCTGTCCTCTCTCTCCTGGTGGTGTGGTTTTTACCTGCTGCTCAGTACATTTCTATTGACTTTTGTAAGCATATTGGTGTATTTCGATAAAGGATTGTTGCATAACTTACCATGGAGTTGTTCAAGTATGTTCTCACTTATCTAATAGGTAGCCCTTGTCCTGTGGATAAGGGACTACTTGATGTAACCTTTAAAGAGGTTTTCAGGAAATAGAAAAAGATAAAAAGAAAAATTAGTCATATGCAACGTGCTGCTCCCCAGGGCCGATCGTGTGTGACAGAACAGCAGTAGTGTGGGTTCACTAAGGGCAAATAGGGCATTTTACATGTTTTAACCCTTTATGACTACTATAAAGTGGACCCTCTACTTATAGACCATATGACCAACATTCTCCAGACTACTTTTTATGCTGTATGTTTTTCAAAACCAAAAAGAACTTCAATCAAAGAAAAGTGAACTTTTCACTTGAGCTGCCACTTGGGGCCTCCTCCATGAGCCAGAACGGAGAGCTGCTCCATATGAACCATAGGAATCCATGGATGACATGAGGTCATGTATTTTAATGGATCCATATGATACCACATTTCCCCTGTAGTGGAATATGTGCTGCCAGGAATATTGCAGCAGCTCGTATTGATCATCCGATACATTTAAATAGAAAAAAAAAGAAGAAGAAGAAGAAGAAGAAGAAGAAGAAGAATAACGCTCATTGCTGTAATAAGCTTGACAAGAGTGAATTTCCTAAAATTTAATTCCAGTCCAAATCGGGCAAGAAAGTCAATTAGGGTAGGAATTAATTCTACTCAAATCGAAAGTACTTTGAATGAGTGAAAAAGTCTCTCTCTCTCTATCTCTCGCTCTCTCTATCTCTCTCTGTAGAGATTCTCCCAAATCTAGAAACTCTGATGATTGTGAATTTTTTTCCAAAATTTAGGTCGAATTTTGATTCTAACGAATCAATTCATTCATCTCTAATGCTCAACAGTTTCTGCTGTGGCAAGTGATTGGCTGTTTAGGGACCAAGTATGCCAAGACCAACAATACCAATAATAGCACTATATAAAAGCCAAATAATACTGCTAAACCACAATCACATGGGATCATAATGTTACCACCATATATTGATACTGAATAAAAACACTACACCAAAACCAAAATTATCAACAATGATACTTTGTAGGAGACAAATAAAACTGCCAAGACCACAAACAAGTATTACCCCCATATAGTGACTGGATATATTACACCATACTGATATTGCATATAGCACACTATATAAAGGCCAATGTAACCACCATACAGTGACAATATATGGCGGTTAATATCAGTTCTACCAAGTTTAACTTTGCGAGTTCAGGTACCCAGACCCGAATCTGGACTTTTTCACTGAAGTCCGGGTTCGGTGTTCGGGTGTTTTTATTTTCCATTATAACATGGGTATATCGGAAAATAATAGCATTCATAAGACAGAATGCAGAAAAATAAGGACATTTCCGGGTTAAAAAAACAAACAAAAAAACTCACCTCATCCACTTGGTCACGCTGCAGCAGTCTCTTCTATCTTCTCCCACGTGGGAGAGCATGGTGACGTCATCGTGCACATCGCAGGTCCTTTGGCAAGTCCTGCTGAATGAAGATCAAGTGGATGAGGAATGGCCATATTCTTTTCCATTCTGCCTTAAGAATGCTATTATTTTCCAATGTAACCATGTAACCATGTTATAATGGAAAATAATAGTGAAGTTCGGGTCCCCACTTTGACCTGAAGTTCGGGTGAACCCAAAGTTATAATACACAGGTAAATCACCATACTTACTGGTGATCTGACGCAATCTCATGAGTTATGAAATGGTGGAAATTACAGAGTGATGGAAGAGGATTTTATATGGTTGAGAAATAAAGGTGTGGACAGGAGTAACATTCCCTATAAATACATTATAAATGCAGCACGAGCCGCTAGTGGAGCCCCAGTCAGTGAAGAGGAGCAAAGCGAGGACAGGTAAGTGCTAAAGGAAGGAAAACATTTCACATTAAGTGAAAAATTAAAAAAACAAAAAAATTACAAATTACAAATGCGAAATTTTTAAGCAATTCCTGAACCTCCATATGGATGATGCCTAAAGGGGCAGAAAGGTTCTGTGTACTGATCTCCGCATTAATAGGAAAAAACTAAAATAGCAAAAATTCTATTTCCACAGGAATCAAAAACAGAAGCTAAAATGTCTCTTCACGTCTCAACCGTGGCCATGGGTAAGATCAGATTCTGACTTACATGAACTCATATACTTCTTGGGGTTATAGAGACCAAGATAGTATGGACAGAGGAGATGTCAATGTAATCTGCTATTTTTCACAAACACAGAAGAATGATTGGTGCTTTAGACCCTTAAATGGGTTATTTAGGATGTTAATATTGATTGTCTATCCTCATCAGGGAGTTTCAGGTGTTTTAACACCTGCCAATCATATACTGATAGAATTGATCGCCTACCCTGAGGATTAGATCATAAATATAAAACAATTATTATTGTATTTGACACAATTTGGGCTAAAAAATTTTTTTTCATTTGGTCTTTATTAAAAATATTGAGCCATTCAGAGTTAACTAGCTGAGAAATTGGTACTTTCATTTTCACTTTTTGTCAGTCATCTAATAACCCTTATCTCTAAAATCCTGAGAGCTCATAAACACTTATTTGAGCCACATTCTTATCGGTAAGACAAGGATTGAGCTGTAATGAGTGTTTATAAGGTCAGAGAGCAGAGATAAGGAGTAGTGTTGAGCGCGAATATTCGAACTGCGAATTTTTATCGCGAATATCGCAACTTTGATAAATCTCGAATATTGCGAATATATCGCTATATATTCGCAATTTTCGAATATACGTTTTTTTTTTTTTTTGCTAATTCTTGTTGCTCTCTGGTTGTCTTCTCACTTCCCAAAAGCTGTTCTTACCTTTCCGGAGGATTCCTGGCTCCCTGCCCTCTTCAGTCAATGCCCGTTGCCGCTTCTGCCGACTTCCCGTGTGCATGGGAACGCCTCCATGCTAAAATGTACTGTCGGATGTGAGAATCACAATCTCACAAATTTGAGTAAGTTGTAATCGCAATGCGACTAATATAACCTGAATTATTCGCATTGCGATATTCGTTCTATTCTAGCAATACAACCATTAGGAACTTAGTTTAAGATCACCCGCAATGCGACATATGTTCGCCGCGAATGAAACTTAGAGCTAGCTGAATTCTAATGAGCTGATTGCTAGAATATAACGAAGATTGAGAATATAGTGCCATATTCGTGAATTCGAGATATTCTCAATCTTCGTTATATTCTAGCAATACAACCATTAGCAACTCAGCTCTAAGTTTCATTCGCGAGGCGAACATATACTCGCATTGCGAATTGATCTTAGAGCTGAGTTCCTAATGGTTGTATTGCTGGTCCATAGAACGAAGATTGAGAATATCTCGAATTCACGAATATAGCACTATATTCTCAATCTTCGTTATATTCTAGCAATACAACCATTAGGAACTCAGCTAGCTTTAAGTTTCATTCGCGACGCGAATATAAATTCGCGTAAAATTCGCATTATATAAAATAATGACGAATATTCGATTTCGACGAATATATGACGAATATTCAATCGAATATTCGCAAAATATCGCGAAATCGAATATGGCACCTCCCGCTCATCACTAATAAGGAGCCCGTCAGCTCCCCAACTGATGGAAGAGAGAGAAAATTCCGAACCTACTAATAGAGCATCTCAGCTCTGTACAGAAAAAAGGACTCCACAATTTTTTTTTTTACCTCATAATGAGTACAATACAATTGTCCCAAAAGCTGTACACAGCCTTTAAAATGCTGAAAAACTAGAGGTAACTCATATCACAAGAAGAAACGGAACATGATAAATAATAAAATTTATCTCATCTGCGGTGAGATTAGGGTCAGGTGGGGACACTTCCCCACCCCCACCAGGGCACGGTCTTTTTTGTGCCCTAGGTTGTTTGGTCATCATGAGTTTTGGGATTTATGACACATGTTCCCATTCCATCATGCTTTGATTGTGAAGCCATTTTTGACTGGCATTTTTTAGGGTCTTCTGGTTTTAAAATTATGGAGCTCCATTTCTACACACTATAATGCTAGATTAATGAGTCATATTTATATTTATTTATTTTTGTCCTTGATATTCAACAAGTCTTTTGCTTTTCTTCACTCACAAATCCCCTGATGAGTCTCCCTTTCTGAGACGAAACATGTCATGTTGGGAGGGACAGGTATAGGGAATAGGCCCCAGTTAGGTCCAGGTTCCTGACGGGGTCGCCCCTATTGAGGCGGGTGCTGTGTAATTACTAGGCAGGGACTGTTAGTCCCTATTCCCGACTTTATGAGGGACTTTTTCTGAGGGCCACTTAGTTTATGTCCCGAGAAGACCGGCAAAACCAAGAGCTCCTGCTCCATTGATTCCCTTGTTGTTATATGGAAGGACGAAAACAAGAGCATCTGGTAGATATAAACCACATTCCACATCCTGGGCCTGGTAAGAACATTCCATTTCATTTTCCAGGTGTTTACGCCTTCCAGATGCATGTATAATATTTATTTTGATATGCATATTTTTTCTCACCTTATTATTTGAGCACTTTTGAATTTTAATCTAAGTGAGTAAAAGTTACGTTTTAATTTTATTAATTTTATTATTTATCATGTACGGATCCTCTTGATATATTTTCTTTACTGGTGTTAGTGTGTTTGCTTGGACACCATCATCATCGTGTACTGGCTGTGATTTATAACTAGAGATAAGTGAATTCAATTCTACTACTTAGTAATTTAATCAAAATTTTCCAGAAAGCCCTAATCCTAACTAACCAAATTTTTTTTTAGTGTTTTTAAAGGGGTATTCCCATCTCAGACAATGGGCTGCAGGGCAGCTAGTCAACAAGCGTTTAGCTAGTGTCCCCTTAGAAGCCATCACAGCCATGCCTAATAATGGCTAGTGTTGAGCACGAATATTTAAATAGCAAATTTTAATTGCGAATATCGCAACTTTGAGAATTACCTGCCTGCTTCTTGCTTGTGGGCCAATGTGAGAAGGCTGCAATATCTAATGAATTAGAATATTCTTCATTATTTAATATAGTTTGTTATGCGAAAAATCGGTCATTAAATATGCACATTAATCGTATTGCGTAAGTGCGTCAAGCAACTTTCCTATCGGGTTGGCTTGGTAGAATTGTCGAATATGTAGAATATAGCGTTATATATTCTACATATTCGACAATTCTAGCAAGCCAAGCCAAACCAATAGGAAAGTTGCTTAATGCCCTTACGCGATTTGATTAATGCGCATATTTAGTTACCGATTTTTCGCATAACATAAACTATATTAAATAATGAAGAATATTCTAAATCAGTAATGATTTCCCTATCCACATTTGTTTGCAGGGCACTTGTCATGCTCTTACCCACATTTTGCTGCCTTCTAGCCCTTTCCATGACTTTTTTAGAGCCATTTTAGTGCCCCAAAGTTCGGCTCCCCATTGACTTCAATGGGGTTCGGGTTTGGGGAAGTTCGGCCCAACTCGGTGAACCCGAACTTCCAGGTGTCCGCTCAACTCTAATTACAAGTTTTAATCTACAGCTAACTTCTCCATATATTAGAACCATTCTACTATTCATAAAATTTACTGTATGCCAAGTTTTGAGGATTTCTCATCTTCCAGGAAAATTACTAATTCCATTTATAGTTATAGAAGGTGAATTGTAGCAATTTTTAATTACTTTTTGTTACTTTTTCTTCCCCAGTTCTCTGTGTTTTGTGTTTCATTGACTTCGGTGTCTCCACAGGTAACTAATTACTAATTAAATTAAATTTATTCTGTGTGGTGGTGACTCATCTGGTCATATAGTACCAATAGTTGTCAGTTGTCAATGTTGTTTTTCAGCCAACACCTGAGAGCAGATAAATAACTTTTAAGTCTCCAGGGCCCCAAAGTAAAATCTTTGCCATGATCCCCACCTACTATGTGCCATTTATTTTACTGGTGTCTTCTTAAAGGGATTATTCAATTTCAAGAAAACCCCCCCACATGTGCAGGGCCCCTCACCGGTAATATACTTGCCCTCCCGATGCCGCTTCTGGCCCCCGCATCGCCGCTACTGGTTCTTCTTGCACACAGATGAAAACATCCGGTGTCGGGGGGAACAGCCAATGGCAGGCGGGGACGAGCCTCCTTAGCGGGTGATGCTTTGGAGGCTAGTCCCCATCTGCCATTGGCTGCTCCCCCCGACATCGGAAGTTTTCATCCGTGTGCAGGGAGAAGCAGCAGCTGCGGTGCGGGGACCAGGAGCGGCGCAGGGAGCGGGGAGCAGGGTAAGTATATTACCGTTGTGGGGCCCAGCACATGTAGGTGGGTTTTCTTGAAATTGGATAACCCTTTTAAGGGGCATAGGAGCCTTCATCAGGCACCAGACACTATTTTCAACTGTTACCCCTACCTCCCCTATAGCTAAGCCCATTCCTGGGAGCTACAGACAGAACTAAAATCTAACTTAAAGGGGTTGTCTCATCTTAGACAATGGGGGTATATTGCAAGGATCACAAGGCTCTGCAAAGTGGTGGCTGGAGGACTCTGGTCTAGCCACCACCAAGCGCTCTCCCCATAGAAGTGAATGGAAGCGCACTGCACATGACCGGTCACCGCTCCCATTCACTAATATGGGCCTGAGGGAAATAGTCAAGCAAATAGTCAACGGCCCCATAGAAAACGAATGGAGGGTGGCTCCACCACTTTCAGGGCTCCATTATTAATATGGGTGCAGGTCCCAGTGGTGGAACACGCACCTATAAGACAATGGGGGCATAGCCTAACGATATGCCCCCATTGTCTGAAATGAGAATAATCTTTTAAAGTAAAAAATTTAGACTCAAAAAGTCTTAGACTATGGTCACTGCTAGGGTCCTATCAAGTATAGTCATAAACTGATCTCATATAGATTCAAAGTTGATTCAGTTGTCACCTAATGAGGTGCTATCCATGTTCAAGGGGATAATAGAGAAAATGTATCAAGACAACAGATGTCAATGGCCACATTTAGTCACTATTTATTGCCCATTTTGCTGCAATATTAAAGGTCATACACTATGAGTTAAAATATGTAAATATCTGAACAGGGGCTGACTGGCAACTTTTGGCCCAGGGGGCAAGTAACACCCAGAGGCCCACTGAGCCCCCCTCTACTTCCTGATTCGCTGTCACAAGAGGCTGGACGGGGAGCTGCGGGAGGAGAGCACAGCCTCCTTTGACAGCATTGACAGCTTGTCACAGGAGCATTGCGGAGAGCAGGGCTGAGCATTGCGGAGAGGATAGATGTTGGCCACTCACATCGCTCATAGCCCCCCTTCCTTATGTGCCAGTAGCCCCCCCTTATGTGCCAGTAGCCCCCCCCCTTATGTGCCAGTAGCCGTCCCCCTTATGTGCCAGTAGCCGTCCCCCTTATGTGCCAGTAGCACCTTATGTGCCAGTAGCACCCTTATGTGCCAGTAGCCCCTTATGTGCCAGTAGCACCCCTTATGTGCCAGTAGCCCCCTTATGTGCCAGTAGCACCCTTATGTGCCAGTAGTCCCCTTATGTGCCAGTAGCCCCACTTATGTGCCAGTAGCCCCACTTATGTGCCAGTAGTCCCCCTTATGTGCCAGTAGCCGTCCCCTTATGTTCCAGTAGCCGTCTCCTTATGTGCCAGCTGACCCCCCTTATGTGCCAGTAGCCCCTTATGTGCCAGTAGTCCCCTTATGTGCCAGTAGCCCCCTTATGTGCCAGTAGCCCCCTTATGTGCCAGTAGTCCCCCTTATGTTCCAGTAGTCCCCCAATGTGCCAGTAGACCCCTTATGTGCCAGTAGACCCCCTATGTGCCAGCAGTCCCCCTATGTGCCAGTAGTCTCCCTCCCCACCTTATCATGTGCCAGTAGAATCTCCCCTCACCTTATCATGTGCCAGTAGAATCCCTCCCTCAGTTTATCATGTGCCTGTAGAATCCCCCTCACTTTATCATGTGCCAGTAGAATCCCCTCAGTTTATCATGTGCCAGTAGAATACCCCCTCACCTTATGTGCCAGTAGCCCCCAAAAAACAAAAAACAAACAAACATACAAAAAACACTTATACTTACCTCCAGCGATGCGATGAAGGCCTCTTCCGGCCTGTGTCCCTCGCTGTACAGCTCCGGCGGCGCGATGACAACATCGCGCCGCCTGCACCAGCCTCTGATAGGCTGCCGGCCTAATGCTGGCAGCCTATCAGAGGAACAGGGAGGGGACACGCCTCTCCCTGCTCTGCCGCAGCACAGCCATCTGTATCGCCGTCCTGAAGACGGCGATACAGATGACTATGGAGATGAACGCTTCCACAGTAGAACCGTTCATCTCCCTGGGTGACACTACAGAGGGGTCCGGGGGGCAATTGCCCTCCTGCCCCCCGGCCCAGTCTGCCCCTGTATCTGAAGTAATGACCAACATTATTTTTAGCTTTATCAATGCAAAAAACTCTGCTTTCTAGTGTAATTTTCACCTTGTATCCTTTTTTACTCACATTGTTTGGAGGACTTATCTCTTTCCTTTCTGTGTGAGTGTGTACAACAGCTCATCATATGTGACCATCATGGGCCTGCATCTCCAATGAGTTAACCCATGGATAATAGTCCCTCGCACACAGCTCGAGTGATTCTACTAATAAATAGCACTATCGTGTGCAATGCCGTCTTCCCCCAATTTCCTTCTTCGCTGTCTAGACAGAGATACAGCCACATATTTCTATGAACTTAGAAGTAGTAATGAACCGCTTCGCCTGCTCACTATGAGATCACTATGCCAAGAGAAGGAAGGGAACAGGGAAGCTACTAAGCATGTGAGTCCATCTGTGGACACAGAAGAAGGTGGAACACAACCAAGGAGACAGCAGAGGGCATAACCAGAGAGGACATTATAATGTACCTTAAAAACAAACTAACAATATGTTTATTGCATATATGTTACATTAATACTTTATTTGAAATGCCCTATTCTTTGGATTTCTTTAAAAATGCTTTTCAGGTCATCAATATGAGTGGGGGTACACTCCAGGCAACCCAGCTGATCAGCTGTTTGAGGAGGACACAGTCCTCACGGCTTACCAAGTGCAGTGGCGTCCATTTGTTAGCAGATATTCTTGGTATCGCAGCTCAGCCCATTCACTTGAAGCTGCATCTAGCCCATGTGACGGATAAATGTGATGTCATACTGCCTGCGAGTAGGCCTCAGCACTCACCAAGTGCTTCAGCGTCATCATACAGCTGATCATAGCGGTTCCAGGGAATATGACCACCACCTACTGTATCTCATATTGATGACCTATCCTGAGAAAATCTAGGAAAACCCCTTTAAATGAGAAGGATGGGCAACATTGTCATAACCCACCCAGGAATTGCCTGAAATGGATCCTGTGCTTTTTAAAACTAGTGAGATCCTTAATTCGGCTATAACAAGGCCAAGCAATAGAAATGCAGCACAGGAGAAGAACGTTAGGTATATCTACTAAATCAAGGCTTTACTAGGTATAATTAATGGAATGGAACCATGAGATGGAGTTTTGCTCTGTGGTACACCTTAAAGTGGATATTTAGTATGGACAACCCCATTTCTGTAGGCAGGTTTTCTAATGATAATCTTACATTTGGGTCCTACTGCTATGGTCTTGCTGAGGGGTCTTCTCTATGACCTCCATGAACCACAACTTCAAGAGCTCTCTGCTCTGTCTAATAAAAAGGGTCCTGTCTCCTCCTAATGTCCTCTCAGGGCATACATAATATGGTTGACTATTAAAGAGAACCCCTATAAGAAACTAAAATGCTGAAAATACTAACACTGCAAAATCTTGGCCAGATAATGGTTGGATCATCAAGTCACTTGAGGAGGATATTAACCGTTAGATTTATCAAGATTTAACATCCTCTAAAACAGGGATGTAGCTGCATCTGGCATTCCATATGTTCTGAAACTACAACTTCCAAAATCCTTCTCCTCCTTTAGGGCAGGTATGATACAGTATGTATTTTGCAGCCTGGAAAAAACGGATTCCAAAAAATAAGGATGCATTTCGTATTTTGCAGAACGGAACAGCTGGCTCCTAATAGAACAGTCCTTTCCTTGTCCATAATGTGGACAATAATAGGACATGTTTTTTTTTTGGCGGAACGGAATTACGGACATATGGAAATGAAAGGTTCCACATACGGTCCACAAGAAAAAAAGGAACAGACACTGAAAGAAAATACGTTTGTGTGCATGAGCCCTAAGTGTGCATGCTAGCAGCTGTAGTTTCACAGCTTCTGGACTGTTGAAGTTTACTGATCCCTTCTCTAATAAATGTATCTAAAACACAACACAATGCATTATCTATGTGAATATGATTTGTTCTAAATGTTCTCCTTGTTTTTCAGCAAATGCCTATGGAAACTGCACTGAGACGTCATGTGGACCTTCCTGTATTTTCCCATGTTCCAGTAACCCACTGAAAGAAGCCATTTGCCTAGGTATCTGCACATACCGTTGTGTGTGTAACTTTGGCTATTTATACAATAGTACAGGACATTGTGTTCTACCTCAAGACTGCAAATGAGAATGACTTTGTCACCAGTAAGACAAGGCTTTCCAGTCCTGGAGGTGAAGGTGCTCGGCTTAGATGCTCCTATCACTTGGCCAGAACTTCTAGTTGATTAATTACTCCTTAAATTGTTTGTATCATATCACTTGTATTTATGGGGTTGTCTATGCTAAGAAAGGTCCTTCTATTGAACTAAGCTAATAGAGTGGGGTTTTCAGATCAGAACCTTCTTCTGTTATCCAGAGGAGAAGACATTCTGTTTTGAGAGCCATGGTGTCCATTGAAATCATGGACACTTATTTAATTTGATGGATACCATGCCATCTCCTATTTCTTGTGCACTATTGCTGTAGGGCACTGGTGCCTAATGTACTGTATATCTCTCCAGCTGTTGCAAAATTACAACCCACAGCATGTCCTAACAGCCTGGCATGGACATTTTTGGAGTTGTAGTTTTGCAATCTTGGGTGAGCCACAGTTTGGGTTTCAGTGCCTTCAACAGTGTGAAGGAAATAGGAAATAGTAGTGTTCCCCAAACTGTTGGTCTCCCAGCTGTTGGAAACCAAATCCTCCATCATTCTCTGACAGACATGGCTCACAGGCATGATGGGAGTTCTAGTTTTCCAACAACAGTGGAGCTAAAGGTTAGGGGCCACTTTTGTAGGGGAAACAAGTGTTTATAATTTGTAATAAGCTTGTCGCTGGAGGACCTAGGGCTAGAAATTTTTTTCATGTGTTTCATATCTATATGAATTGTACACAATAAACTTCCAAAGCTAATATTTTACTTGTTTATGGTGGAATACATGGTCCCACATGATGATGTGTATAGTATGGAATTAGTAGCATCGTATACATGTATATGAACTCATAAAATGATTTTTTATGGTCTACATGATATTGTAAATTTATTTAAGGAAATTGGTAAAAGACCTAGACTTGTTAAGTGACCACATGGAAGATAAGGTCATTTGTGAATCTGAGAGGTCAAGGAAAACTAAAATATTCATTGACAAACAGGCACAATATTCTACATGGCTTGGGTCATACAGTAGGTCCTCAGATGCTGCTCCCTTAGATCAAGTACTGTAGATTCTTATAGACTTGGTTCAAAAAGATTTGTAGTCTCAGCAGTATTACAATGTAACACAAGCTGAATAAGGGATTGTTTTACCAAATCACCCAACTGATCCCTGTCCCTATTGCAAAGCGTTCCTCTGTTCAGAGGTTTGTTTGTTTTTAAATAAAAGCTTTAGTGGCTGGAAAGCCCTTTTGAAGGAATTGTCTGTGATGAGATGACCCTTTTAACATCCATATTATGGGCTGCCAGTGGCGTAGTGTATGCTGTCAGTGCCCCATAACATGGACACTCCCCTTGTTATAGAACGATGCCTCACAGTATGCCAAGACTAATATTACCAATAATAGGATTTGTGCTGCTATGCAGTTAAAATTTATATGGTGTGTATATAGTTTAGTTCTTTGAACCATTTCATATGATATTCAATATTTGGTTATGTGCTCCAATCTAGTGGCTGTTTTTGGTAATGCACTTGTTTTTCGTGCCCTTCTATTACATCTATGACTTATTGTCTTTCAATGCTCCACCCTTCTTCTGGGTACTTCACTTCCTGTATACTGCTTCAGCCACATGTACAGGGACACATGTATTCTCATGTACGCTAATGAAAGCATCATCTTTTGACCGCACAATACCGGAAACCATCTGTTCTGCAGTACTATGTTGTCTGACTTACAGAATAAAGCAACTTACACAGTTAAACACGATGTTGGTGAGTTCAAGCTATCTGATAAAGATTGTCTGCAGTGATTATATCTGCTTATACAGGCCAGGCATAGAGGTCTAACTAGGTATAAATCGCTATTACAACAATCGGAGTCAGAATAGGACTATATAGAGGCCAAATAATACCGCTACACCATGACCACATAGAATCAGAATATTACCACCATATACTGATACTGAATACAAAATACTACACCAAAACCAACAATAGCACTATTTAGGAGGCAAATAATACTGCCATGAACACGTATTTCCACCATATAGTCACTAAATATTACACCATACTGTTACTGCATATGATACACTATACAAAGTCCATTATAACCACTATAGAAGTTCTACATAAACACATATAAAGTGATTACAATACAGGTTAATCCACATACTTGCAGTTGATATCACGCAATTTCATGAGTTACAGTATGTAATGGCAGAAATTACAGCATGATGGGAGAAATTGAGAAATGAGGATGCTGACAGACGTGACATTTTCTATAGATTCCAGCAGGGGCCATTAATGGAACCCCAGTCAGTGGAAATGAACATGACAGGTAAGTGCTAAAAAGACAGAAAGCATTTCATGTAAACCAAAAAATGTGAAAACAAAAAATAAAAAATTACAAATGGGGAATTTTGAATCGATTCTTAAACCTCTACATGGATGATGCCCAAAGGGGCAGAAAGTTTCTGTGTAATAATAATAAATTCTAGTGTGATCTTCTCTACATTGATGGAAAAAAACTAAAATATGGTAACAAAAATTATCTTTCTACAGTAATCAAACATAGAAGCAAAAATGTGTCTTAGATTCTCCAAGTCGTGGGTAGTATAAGATTTTGACTTACATGAACTCATATACTTATAGAGGCAAAGATAGTATGGACAGAGGAGATCTCTGCCATTTTCATATACAGGACAATGGTCGGTGCTTTGACCTTTACAGGGATATTCAGATTTTAATATTGATGGCCAATCCTCAGGATAGGCTACTAACATCAGGTTGTGGGGTGTCAGACCCCTGCCAATCATATATCGCTGGAATTGATAACAGGTCATAAATATTAGAAATTCAAATCCTGGACAACTAGAGAATAGAGATTAGAGTTGAGCGAACACCTGGAAGTTCGGGTTCGCTGGGTTTGGCCGAACTACGCAAAAAACTTCGAGTTCGGGGCCCGAACTTGACCCCGAACCCAATTGAAGTCAATGGGGACCCGAACTTTTGGGCACTAAAATGGCTTTAAAAATGTCATGGAAAGGTCTAGAGGGCTGCAAAAGGCAGCAAAATGTGCTTAAGAGCATGGAAAGTTCTCTGCGAACAAATGTGGATAGGAAAATAACTTAAAGTAAAAAAAAAAATTTAAAATAACAATCTTGAACTACGTAGGAGGAGGAGGTAGATGTGGAGTAGGTGGTTAAGGAGGTAGTGTAGGTGGAAGCGAGGGTGGAGGTGGAGGAGGTAGCCAACACTGTTTTTTTTTTTTTATTGTAGCCTCCAAAATATTGGGACATATGAAAAAATAAAACAAAGAATAAGTACACTTGAGTACAATAATGGATGGTTGAGGCCGGTATAAATGTCTATTCTGCACAAGGTAGAGACAAGTCCTGTGGGATCCATGCCTGGTTCATTTTAATGAAAGTGAGCTTGTCCACATTGGCTGTGGACAGGCGGTTGCGCTTGTCTGTGATAACGTTCCCTGCCATGCTAAACACACGTTTAGACAATACACTGGCTGCAGGGTAGGCCAGCATCTCCAAGGCGTAAAGGGCAAGCTCAGGCCATATGCCCAATTTGCAGACCCAGAAGTTGAATGGGGCAGACCCATCAGTCAGTACGTGTAGGCGTGTGCACACATACTGCTCCACCATGTTGCTGAAATGCTGCTTTCTGCTAAGACTTTGCATATCAGTTGGTGGTGCTGGTTGTTGTGGCGTGGTGACAATGCTTTTCCACATTTCGGCCATGCTAACCCCGCCTTCTGAGATGCTGGCGGTGCCCTGGCTGCGTTGGCGACCTCTTCCTCCTTCTCTGCCTTGGCCTTGTGCTTTGAGGCCCCGGTGTCAGGTGGGAATGCCATCAGCAGCGCGTCTACCAGCGTGCGCTTGTATTCGCGCATCTTCCGATCACGCTCTAGTGAGGGAATTAAGGATGGCACGTTGTCCTTGTAATGGGGATCCAGCAGGGTGGCCACCCATTAATCAGCACAAGTTAGAATGTGGGTAACTCGGTGGTCATTGCGCAGGCATTGCATCATGTAGTCGCTCATGTGTGCTAGGCTGCCCAGAGGCAATGACAAGCTGTCCTCTGTGGGAGGTGTATCATCTGTGTCCTCTGTATCCCCCCAGCCACGCTGCAGGTATGGCCCTGAGCTGCTTTAGTTGCCACCCTGCTGTGAACACGGTTCCTCCTCATCCTCCCCTTCCTCCTCATCCTCCAGAACTGTGCCCTGGCTGGACAATTGTGTACCTGGCCTATGTTGGTGCAGGAACCCACCGTCTGAGCCACTTGTAAATGACTGGCCTGATAACTTGGAAATGATCCCTCTTCCTGCTCCTCTTCCCCCTGTGCCACATCTTTTTCCATCATCGCCCAAAGCGTTTTTTCAAGGAGACATAGAAGTGGGATAGTAACACTGAGAACAGCGTCATCAGCACTGGCCATGTTGGTGGAGTAGTCGAAACATCGCAACAACTCACACAGGTCTCGCATGGAGGCCCACTCAGTGGCGGTGAAGTGGTGCTGTTCCGCAGAGTGACTCACCCGTGCGTGCTGCAGCTGAAACTCCCCTATCGCCTTTTGCTGCTCACGCAGTCTCTCCAGCATGTGCAAGGTGGAGTTCCACCTTGTGGGCACGTCTCATATGAGGCGGTGTGTGGGAAGGCCGAAGTTACGCTGCAGCGCAGACAGGCGAGCTGCAGCAGGGTGAGAACGCCGAAAGCACACACAGATGGACGGCACTTTCTGCAGCAGCTCTGACATATCGGGGTAGTTTTTCAGGAATTTATGCACCACCAAATTCAGCACATGCGCTAGGCAAGGGATGTGCGTCAAACCGACTAGGCCTAGAGCTGCAATGAGATTTCGCCCATTATCGCACACCACCTGGCCGGGCTTGAGGCTCAGTGGCACCAAACACTCATCGGTCTGTTGTTCCATGCCCGTCCACAGCTCCTGCGCGGTGTGGGGTTTGTCCCCCAAACAGATGAGTTTCAAAACAGCCTGCTGTCGTTTTCCCCTGGCTGTGCTGAAGTTGCTGGTAAAGGTGTTATGCTGACCGGATGAGGAGGTGGAAGCGGAGTAGGAGGAGGAGGCAACAGGAGGCAAAGAGAAATGCCCTGCAATCCTCGGTGGTGGAAGGATATGCGCCAAACTGCTATTCTCCTCAGGCCCAGTCGCCATTGCATTTACCCAGTGTGCTGTTAGGGAAATATAACGTCCCTGCCAGTGCTTACTGGTCCACGTATTGGTAGTTATGTGGACCTTGCCACAGATGGCATTACGCAGTGCACACCTGATTTTGTCCCCCACTTGTTTGTGCAGGTAAGGTATGGCTCGCCTGGAAAAGTAGTGGCAGCTGGGAATGACGTACTGTGGGACAGCCAGCGCCATAAGGTTTTAAAAACTCTCCGTCTCCACCAGACGGAATGACAGCATTTCAAAGGCCAGGAATTTTGAAATGCTGGCATTCAGGGCCAGAGATCACGGGTGGGTAGGGGGGTACTTCCTCTTTCGCTCCATTGTTTCGAAGATGGACAGCTGAACGCTGCCATGGGACATTGTGGTGCTGCTTGTTGAAGGTGACGGACGTGATGGCGTCGCTTCAGGCTCTGATTGCACAGCATGCAAACGATTCATGTCTTGTCGTCTGCACATAGTCTGAAGAACTGCCACACCAATGAACTTCTTGGAGCTGGCTTTGTTGTGCTCGGTCCCTGGGTGCGGTGGGCAGTAGCCGGCATACTGTCTAGGGGACGGGCGCTCTGCTTTTGCACCCTGCTCTCTCTTTTGCTGTGCTGGTGGCTCTGTGCGACCACCGCCTCTCCCTCCGAACTGCACAGGTCACTCGTATTACCTTGATTTCATGTGGGGTCTAGGACCTCATCGTCCTCCACATCATCTTCCACCCAGTCTTCACTCCTGCCCTCCTTGTCGGTTTGCACACTGCAGAAAGCTGCAGCAGTTTGCACCTGTGTTTCCTCATCATCAGAGACGTGCTGCGGTGGTCTTATTATGTCCTCATCCTCAAACATAAGTGGTTGGGCATCGGTGCATGAATCTCTTCCACTTCTGGGGCAGGGCTAGTTGGATGGCTCTGGGAAACTCTGCCAGCAGACTCATCAAAAAGCATAAGAGACTGCTGCATGACTTGGGGCTCAGACTGCTTGGCTGATTTGCAAGAGGGTGAGGTGCTAGATAAATGCCCATGGCCTGCAGGTGCCAACTCAGAGCTTTCAGCAGTGTACCGGGTAGGAGACAATGTGAAGGTACTGGAGGCACTGTCAGCCACCCAATCTACTAGCGACTGTACTTGTTCTGGCCTCACCATTCGTAGAGCGTCATTTGGGCCTACTAAATAATGCTGAAGGCTCTGTCATCTATGCGCACATGAGGAAGGTGTTTCATTTGGGCGTGTAGCTGGCACAGATCGACCACGTCCTCTCCCTGCAACAGGAGCTCCACCAACACCAGCAGCACCAACCCAGGGCCACGTCCCTTATTTGACGCTCTCCTCAGTTTTTGCGGTCACCCACCGAAGTAACAGACGTTTTTACTAAATTTTGTTCGCTGTCAGCAATGCAAAGAAGGGTTTTTCACCGGCAAAACTGGGTTAATGTCATCCACCAACGGAACAGACGATTTTTAGAAATTTACCTCCCTGTCACTTATGCAAAGCAGGGGTTTGTATACGACAAAACTGGGTTAATGTCACCCAAGAATGTAACAGACGATTTTTAGAAATTTACCTCCCTGTCACCTATGCAGAGCAGGGGTTTGTATATGGCAAAACGTTACCCACCAATGGAACAGCCGATTTTTAGAAATTTACCTCCCTGTCACCTATGCAAAGCAGGGGTTTGTATACAACAAAACTCGGTTAAGGTCACCGAAGAATGTAACAGATGATTTTTAGAAATTTACCTCCCTATCATCTATGCAGAGCAGGGGTTTGTATACAGCAAAACTGGCAAAATGTCACCCAGCAATGAAACAGATGATTTTTAGAAATTTACCTCCCTTTTACCTATGCAGAGCAGGGGTTTGTATACGGCAAAGATGGTAAAATGTCACCCACTAATGGAACAGACTATTTTTACTGTCACCTATTTAGCACGAAAAGTTTTTTTTTATAGCACCAATGTAAATGCAGTATGTAACGTTTTAATTTGACTGTCAGAAATGCAGCATAGCCCGTAAATTTACTATCTTGCAAAAAAAGTGTGCTTTTTTATTTCAGCAAGGTAACTGCAGTATTTAGCGGTTTTATTGGACTCAGATATGCAGTGCCTGTTGCAGACAGATAAAAAAAATCGCTTTAGGTCACAAAAAATGTGACAGACTAATGAATTGAATAATTTTCACTGCCAGGTATGCACTGCAGGGCGCAGGGGTACTTGAACGGCCAAAAAAGGGAATTTGTCCTCCACTGAGCTACCAGAACACAATTAAAGTAATGTCCCTGGCACACATGCAGTTCACATGCAGTTGCAAGGGCACTGCACTTGCAAAAATGGCCGCAGACACCCACCGAACTAGCAGATGGATTGAAAGTTTATTTTTCAGTGTCACTGGGCTCAGGGCTGGGTACAAAAATGTAACATGGCGCCCTCAATAATGAACACACCACCAAGTTCAACAGATTCCTTCCCTAATCTCTTCCCTCACAGCAGCAGCAGCATCCTATCCCTACAATGAGAAGAGCAGATTGACGTTCGGTGCTACGTAACTCCAGCTTATATAGAGGCTAGGTCACATGCTGCTCTTGGCCAATCACAGCCATGCCATTAGTAGGCATGGCCGTGATGGCTTCTAAGGGCAGACTTGTGAAACGCTTGTTGATTGGCTGCCCTGCAGCCTTTCAAAATGCGCCAAGAAAATCGCTGAACACCGAACCCGAACTTTTACAGAAATGTCCGGGTTCGGGTCCGTGTACCAGAAACCCTAAAGTTCGGTACGAACCCGAACAGTTCGGGTTCGCTCAACCCTACTAGAGATATGTGGATTCAATTTTATGATTTGATTTGGAGACAATTTTGATTTAAATCAAATTTTTTTGAGAGCCAAATCAAATTGGTTGGCCTATTTAGCTGAACTGGACTAAAATCAAATTGAGAAATTCACTCATCGCTATGGTGATGATCCCCTTTATGAACTGACGTATATTGGGCCTTCAGAACAAAGCAATTTTTTTCTTCTCGCCACAATCTCTGTGAGGGGCCCGTGCATATGGGGGGGGCATTTTAGGGGTTGGATAACCCATTTAATAAAAAAAATAGTATCCCATGGATAAAGTATAAAAAAAAAAAATCAAACCATCACCTCATCCTGCAAAAAGAGTCCCTACACAAGACAATCAGCAGAAAAAAATAAATAAAAAAAAAATAAATAAATATATATATATATATATATATATATATATATATATTAAGGGACGGCAGCACTCCTTTGAAAAAATCCGTGTAGAGTTTATTAACCCAGTGACAGCAACGTTTCAACCGCACAATGCGGTCTTTGTCAAGCCATACTGTGCAATGCATTCAGTGCAGTTTATAAAGGCGGTGTTACATCAACAATTAATCGTGCAATTAAAATTCATAATTGATACAATAAAGTGCATGTGCATTACAAAATTCATATTCCTTTCTACAATCAAGTATCAATACGTGCCAAAATACACGGCTGAAGTGGTGGCTCCCATAGATGAAAGATTCCTCCAAATGGGTCATGTAGATGTTAGCATAGGTGGGCGCCGTGTACTGGGGTGGTGGCGTTACATAGATGACATCTTCCTGGTCTGGGTGGGCGCTGCAGAGGACCTCATGGAGTTCCACCATTTTCTTAATGCTATTGACCCTAGTGTCAAGTTTACTGTGACTCACTCTGTGGAGAAAATTCAATTCCTGGACACTGAGGTATCTATACAGGGGGATAGTTTATGTACTGATCTGTTTGTTAAGAACACAGACAAGAATACGTTATTGAAATACGAGAGTCATCACCCTAAACCCATGATAAGGTCGTTACCTTACAGTCAATTTACTCGGATAGACAGGATAGTCCAGGATCCGACTATAAAAGAACGGAGGTTCTTGGAGATGGGAGCGAAGTTTAAAATGAGGGGTTATCCTCAGAGATTAATTACACAGAGCAGGTCCAAGGTATGTAATCATGTTGAGTCGAGACCTAGGACAAAAAAGAAAAGAGAATTCCCTTTGTATCAGAGTATAGTGTGGAGAGTCCACAGATTGCCCAGATAGTCGGAAACATTGGGGTATTTTGAGGAGTGGTTTTCCAACAGTGACAGAATTTGGAGATTTGCCTCTTTTTTCCTATAGGAGGAGCCGGTCCATAGGCGATAGATTAATCAAATCTGATGTTGGCTCGAGTAGGGTTGATTGTGGTACATATTTTGGCTCAAATCGCACTGGATGTTTCCCTTGCCACGGATGCATCAATTGTTCATTGATGCTACGTGGCAATAATTTTGTTAACCCTGCTACGCACAAAACAATCAAAATCAAACAGTATTTAACCTGTGATTCTACCCACGTGATATATATTCTTTCCTGCCCATGTAACCTGTGGTACGTAGGCGAGACCACGTGTGATATGAAAACAAGGTTAAATAATCACAGGTATTCCATTAGGAAACAAAAAATGGATCTTCCTGTATCTAAACACTTCAAAGAAGCAGGGCACACAGAGAAGGACTTGAGATTCAGAATCATTGAACAGATTTTGGTTTCACGCAGAGGGGGAGATAGAGTTAAGATCTTGAAGAGACGTGAACTTTTTTGGATCTACAGATTGCAGACCCTGAAACCTAGGGGTCTCAATGTGGATTTCAAAATTGTATGAGATTCTGACAGACCCACCGGTACCACTAATTAATTTTTTTTGACTCCATAGATCATTGGTGTAATGTTTGCATTCAGACCGAGTCTAATTACTTTATTTTATTGTTTTTTCAGATTTGTTATTCAAGCAAGTTACTATGGGCATCCTCACTAGATGCGGCGCTGATTCGAGTTCAACGTTCCCACTAATTAATATATGTACATTCATTTGCTGCATTATTATACCACTTCAGTATATTTTATGTTATGAGGACCTTTCACCTCTTGATTGCGTGTTTGGTTACATGTTTTTAGCTGTGTACCTGCCCGGTTTGAAACATGTATGCTTTGTGACTCTGTGGCCAACTGACGGGGGTGGGGTTCACATTGATTGGTGGATCCAACATTCCCTGTCAGAAAGGTGGGTACAGTCCAGTTGCGATTTTGGATGCTGTTTTTCCTGCTCAGAACGGCGGGTGGAACAGTGTCTTTCTTTGGGTGAGGGGGCCGAGACGGCGACGCCTCGGCACCGTTACCTAGCGACCGCAAGTGTCCACACGTGGACCAATGGAGTAGTATGCTTGTGATGATGTGAGAGAGAGGCGGTACTGGCGTACTTGTGACATGCGCAGTTGTGAAGATGTAACACCGCCTTTATAAACTGCACTGAATGCATTGCACAGTATGGCTTGACAAAGACCGCATTGTGCGGTTGAAACGTTGCTGTCACTGGGTTAATAAACTCTACACGGATTTTTTCAAAGGAGTGCTGCCGTCCCTTTTCTTTGAATCTATCGAATACAGGATTTTGTTGTGGTCCGTGGACTGGATTTGCACCCGTTGTCACAGTGTGCTGCTCCTCATTTTTTCTATTTTATATATATATATATATATATAAACTCTGGATATGAATTGAATGTACAAAATGAATTGAATACTTATAAATTAAAAGCATCACTAAAAGACTTCAGTGTGCCATAGATTTTCTCAAATACTTGAACTGTGTTCCCGACATTTCCACTTTTATGCTGCTGAAGTGCTTAAATATTTAAAAAATTAAAAAATAAATAAATTAAAAAAACAACTCAGCCACAAAGTGGAGACCACATAAAGTTACTGAGCGGGATTGCTGAGGAGCAAGGGGCATAAAAGTCCCTAAAGCTTTACTGACTGTAAACTTTATCTGACAATACCATCAGAAGAAAAACTGCACTGTGCTGGGAGCTTCATGGCATGAGTTTCCATTGAAGGGCAGCTGCATGCCAGCCTTACATCACTAGGCACAATGCCAAGTGCTGGATGGAAAGATGTAAAGGACGTCACCACTGGACTCTGGAGCAGTGGAAATGTCCTCTGTGGGGTGACCAATCACACTTCTCTATAGGGTGGTGTGATGGAGTCAGGGTTGGTGAGTGCAAAGAGAATGTTATCAGCCTGACTGCATTGTGTCAATTATAAAGTGTGGTGGACGAGGGGCAATGCGATTGGGTGTTTATTAGGGGTTGGCCTTAGTCCCTTAATTCCAGCGAAGGGAAATATTAGTGCTTTAACATACCAAGTTTTATATTTCCATGAATTACAGATCAAAACTGATTCAGTGGTAATGTGGAAGCACTGTGCCAAGTTTGACATTGGACCAAACCTTAGGAGTGTTATTCTAGCGCCACCCCGGTATTCACTCTTTAACCTCTACAGAGGGATGTGGACTTTGCTGAAGGTTGGCCACCAGACCGCTACCTCCTTGGATGGTCCGGATTATTAGTGAGCAAATCAAAGTTCATGAAGTGGACTTCGATACGAATTTCAGGAAAAATTTGACTTGATTTGACTTGATCTCATCACGTGCCTCGGGAGATTTTGTAATGGATCAACTTCGTGCTCAAATGGCTCAGATAAGTATTATTTCATTTTATTAATTTTTTTTAATGCTTTCTAAAATGCTTTCATATTGATATCAGATGCCGAAATCACAGATGAAAGCAGCATCCGAGGGTTTCAATAACGGGGAGCAGTGCAATCTCTATTCCCTCTCATTCCACCTGCTACTTACAAAAAATGTGTTCCGAGACGCAGTTATTCATCACGAAGCAAACTGTTTTGTAAAATTTGGCAAATCTAATTTTTAAGAACTTTGTTCATCTCTAGTCCGGATGTACTTAGTAGCTGACCCTCGGACTCACCCTCAAAAACACAGGCAAAATCAGAAAATGCACAAAACCACAGGACTAGTCTGAACAGTAACCAAGACTAGAACAAGGACTCTGAAACACCCCAACAGTTAAGCCTCATTCACACGTCAGTGTTTCACGGACTTGTGCTGTATGTGTTCTCCACGGACAGCACACGTCCCCATTCATATTAATGTGTGTATTCACACATCAGTGTTTTAACACGGTCCGTGGGTCAGTGTTTTTAGCACGGATGCATGCTCTATTTTGTCCGTGTTCACGGATCCATCACGTCCATTATAGTCTATGGGTCAGTGAAAACCACGGATACAACACGGATGCCATCTGTGTTGCCTCCGTGTTTCACGGATCATTAAGAAGAGATTCTTTGAAAGTTATTTTTCAGCGGTTCAGTGTCAGTAAAACACGGATGGCACACAGACAGCAAAAAACTGACACACTGACCCAACACGGATCCTTCACAGACAGTTTCACGGATGCATCACTGACCACCTGCTCACGGATTGAGCACGGACACGACATGTGAATGAGGCTTTAGACTGGAACAAGAGCAAGGACACCAGACTGAACATGAACAGAACTTAACCGAGACCAAACAAGAAGGGTACAGACAGTCCACAGCAGGGACTCAGGCAGGAACAGGTCAGACACGACAACGGACACAGATCAGAAATAGAGACTGGTCAGAGAACAGAACAGCAGAACTACAAGCTCAGATACAGGAACCATTGCTCGAAACTACTGCTGGGAAACATTGCTGTTGCTTAACCAAGAGGCAACATACACAGAGAGAAGATATAGCAGATCTCCCTAGCCCCAAAACACAGGTGCACACAAACAGAAAGAGAGAATAACCTTTACGTAGAACATAGAACACACTGCAAGCAAAAGCATTAACTACTGCCTCGCTGACAGAACAGAGAGGAGAGACATACCGATGTTCATACCACAAAGTATCCGCAGCTAGTACGCACAATACAGAGGCGAATGTGCACTTCCACACCGACACATGGCCATAGATACATATCACCAGCATCTGGCAACCAGCCCGCAGGGCATACAATGGGACACAAAAGTATCCACGGGCAGTATGCAGAAGGCAGAGGCAGGTGTGCACTGCAACACCAACACATGGTCCTACATACACACCACCAGTATTCGGTGACCAGCCCACACGGCATAAAAGGAACTCATGAACAGCTGTTATAATACCAAAACATTTGGACAATTGTATGCTTCCATCTTTGTGGGAACAGTTTGGGAACGGCCTTTTTCTGTTTTAACATGACTGTGCCCCAGTTCACAAAATATGGTCCATAAAGGCATAGTTGGGAAAGTTTGGCGTGGAAGAAGTTGCCTGGTCTCACCACCATACAACACCTTTGGGATAAAGTAGAAAGGAGATTGTGAACCAGGCCCTCTAGTCCAACATCAGTGTCTGACCTAACAAATTTTCTTCAGGATGAATGGGCAAAAACGCTCATAGTCTTCCTCTGAAATCTTGTAGAAAGCCTTCCCAGAAGCGCAAAAAGGAGACCAACTCCATATTGATGCCTGAGGGTTTACAATGGGATATAAAAGCCCCTCTAGGTGAAATGTGTTGGTGTCCCAATTCTTTTCACATTGCAAAAATACAGCATTTTTCACACATTTGCATAGACACATAGCTAATGCAGGACGCCTAAAGAAGTAGGGGTCATTACTCCTTCCCAGGACAGCAGTGGAGGTTAGCCGCTGAAAAGAAAAGCTGAGAAGACAGGAGAGAGCAACTAGTAGAAAGGGAAAAAAAAACAGAAGATGAGGAACAGATGACAGAAGGGAATAGTTAGAGGGGACAGACGAAAAGAGAGAGCAGCTAGAGGGGGCATTGGACATGAGATGGCAGAGGACAGGATACACATATATTTTTTCTGACCTGCTCTGCGGCACTCTACAGACTCTCTCCCTTTCCTTTCAATACTGTCTACAGAGCAGTCTCTCCATCAGGTTAGTACAGCCAGCAAGACGTTGGACTTTTATAGCTCAACAGGTCGGTGCACACAAGATGTAGCAAACTTACAGGGGATGGATTCATGTGAGGTATAACCTGGTCCCTCAGTGAGCCAGTCCAACACTGGAGACCTTCATTCTTGAGATTAAAGGGGGTGCAAAGGTGACTATAAATGCTTGGTCAGCTCAATTGAGATTAAATTTGGAAAAAAGGGGTCTATTAAGCTTCAGAGGATATACAGCAAGGGTCTGTGATGACCTTTCGTTAAACCTTAGCAGATACCAAAGCCCACTTGGAGGCCCTTGACACTCAAGGAAAATGTGCTGTACATTTTCCAAGCTCTAGGTGGGGTAGACCGCCTCTATTCACTGCTTCTCCATCACTCAAAGTCCCACATATATTGTACCTGATACAAGGTCTGCTGCCAAAATTGATTAGCAGCCTCCTCTCCATTAAATCATCAGGGGTCCTAGAAGCTGTTTTTGTATTATGTGAATTTTCAAACCTTATGGATGTTTTCACCCATATCATTGTTCTTACTTTTCAGTAGTCAATGGTAGGGGATCCCTGAGACTGTTGAAAACTAGCAGATGTCTCCTGGCCTGTTTCACATCTGTGATTAAGCAGATCCGGCAGACTGTTCCCGGATGTGTTACTGCCGGGTGCAGCAGTCTGTCCCTATTCACTATAATGGGGATCGGTGGAGATTTGGCCGCAACCCAGCAAATATGCAGAGGACTAATACAGCTGCACTCAATACATTTATGTAAGGAAAACTGAAGACAATAAAATGATTTATGCACGAGAACATTGTCTACTAAACACAAAACATGACACTGAGTAATGAAAAGAGTGACGACAATGATAATAGGTGTAATTACTGGGAAGCCTCTGTGACAGGATGGAAGTACCTGAGATATTGCGAAACTGCACACTGCATATGAAGAGAATAGAAAGGCTGTGAATCATCTGTGTCATTGATTGATTTTATTGTAGTACTTTTATGGCTCTATCGACCTTTTAATATTGTACCTCTGTAACTTTGCTTTGTGTGGTATGTTATTCTCCCATAAAATACAAGAAATAAGTAAAAAAAAGGTTGATGTCCTCTTTATATGGTCCCCTACACTAGTGTTCACTATATGCACTCTAGTAAAGGACCAATCAAACTCCATATCAACTATATACTATGCATTCCTAAGACCATTTCACTTTTTTCAAATTTTGCTGTGCTGTGACCTTGTGCTAAAATATTTTTCTCATCATCTTTTGCACTCAATATCTCATAATGCCAAAGTGAAAACAGAATGTTCTGACTTTTTGCTAATTTATTGAAAAGGAAAAAGTAAAATCTTGCATTGACATAAATATTGAGATCCTTTACTCAGGACTTAGTTGAAGCCCCTTTGGCAGTAATTACAGCTTCCAGTCTTCTTGGGGATGATGCCACAAGCTTTGCGCACCAGGATTTGGGGATTTTATGGAATTCTTCTCTGAAGAGTCTTTCAAGCTCTGTCAGGTTGGATGGGGATCGTTGGTGGAAAGACATTTGCAGGTCTCTCCAGAGATGTTCAATTAAGCTTTGGCTGGGCCACTCAAGGACATTCACAGAGCTGTCCTTAATAGGGTTGAGCAAACCCGAACTGTATAGTTTTGGGGTGTCCGTGACATGGACCCGAACATTTACGTAAAAGTTTGGGTTCAGGTTCGGTGTTCGGAGATTTCTATGGCGCATTTTGAAAGCCTGCAAAGCAGCCAATCAACAAGCGTCATACTACTTGCCCCAAGAGGCCATCACAGCCATGCCTACTATTGGCATGGCTGTGATTGGTCAAGTGCAGCATGTGACCCAGCCTCTATTTAAGCTGGAGTCACGTAGTGCCGCACATCACTCTGCTCTGATTAGTGTAGGGATAGGACGGAGCTGCTGTGAGGGCGAGATTAGGCAGGGATTAACTCAGCAAAAACACTCAATGAAGTGATCGATCTACAGCTGTGAATCATTTAACTTCTGCTAGTTACTTGCTCACTGGTTTTTAGGCTGCACAGAGCGTTTTTCTGTCACTTTTTTCTGGGGCGATCGGTGGCCATTTTGTGTCTTGTGGTGCACCAGCACAAGCTGCCACCAAGTCCATCAATCCATCAATACTAGTTTTTTTTTTGCTATATCCTACATCAGGGGCTTGGCTGTGCTTATTGTCACACCTAGAAACTCAGGATAGAAATTTCTGTATTTTATTGAGGGGTGAAATTCACTTGCCAAAATAGCAATCCCCTAAATCTGGTGTCCCAGCAGTGGCTGGACAAGTTTAATAGTGTCCGGCAAAGGATAGATTTTGTTCTGGGGTGAAATTCAATTACCAAAATAGCAATAACGTAAATCGGTGGTTCAGCTGTGGCTGGGCCAAGTTTAATACTGTCCGGCAAAAGAAAAGATTTTAAATTGTTGGGTGAAATGTTACCATTTTTGCCAGGTACAAACCCCTGCACTGCATAACTGACAGGGTACTTACAACTGGCGGTTACATTCTTGCATGAAATAAAGCCTTTTTGGGCTGTGAAGCCAAAGGTAGTGGCCCATAACAGTTTTTTTATTTTTTAAATAAATTAGTATAGACCCCAAAACATTGGGAAAATAGAAAAAATAGAAAAAAGTGTAAGTGCACGGTAGTATACCAATGGTTAGTTGAGGCGGGTATAAATGTCTATTCTGCATAAGGTACAAACAAGTCCTGTGGGATCCATGCCTGGTTCTTTTTAATAAACGAAAGCTTGCCCACATTGTCTGCGGACAGACGGCTGCGCTTGTCTGTGATAATGCCCCCAGCCATGCTAAACACACATTCATACAATACAGTGGCTGCAGGGTAGGCCAGAACCTCCAAGGCGTAAAGGGCAAGGTTAGGACATGTGCCCAATTTGAAGACCCAGAAGTTGAATGGGCCAGACCCAGTGGCGTAGCTAGAAATGATTGGGCACCACAGCAAACTTTTAATTGGGCCCCCCTCCCCCAGTAATTTATGCGCAAACCCCTTGCTTTCATGCCGCCATGCCTTTGGCTACTAAAGATCGTTCTCTCAGACCAGGCCCAGCAGCTGTTCCATTTGCTTTCTACACTGTCTATACTGCCACTGCATATAATTTCATTGTATAATACTGTTGAGGGGGCCCTGACAAAGTCCTTTAGTCCTCCTCCTCCTCCTGGATGGGCCCTTTCTAGGTTACGGCCCCAAAGCAGTTGCTTCCCCAGCTTCTCCTGTAGCTATTCCCCTAGGCAGACCCATCAGTCAGTACGTGTACTGTTCCACCATGTTGCTGAAATGCTACCTCCTGCTAAGAGGTTCCAGATCTGCTGGTGGTGCAGGTTGTTGTGGTGTGATGACAAAGCTTTTCCACATTTTGCCCATGATAACGCTGCCTTCTGAGGTGTTGGTGGTGACCCAGCTGCATTGGCAAATTCTTCCTCCTCCTCCTCTGCCTTCACCTTGTGCTTCCACTGAGTCCCCGGTGTCAGGTGTGAATGCCATCAGCAGCGTGTCTACTAGCGGGCTCATCTTCCTATCACACTCCAGGGAGAGAATTAAGGATGTCACGTTGTCCTTGTAATGGGGATGCAGCAGGGTGGCCACCCAGTAATCAGCACAAGTTAGAATGTGGCAGTAACTGGGCGGTCATTGCGCAGGCACTGCAGCTTGTAGTCGCTCATGTCTGCCAGGCTGTCAAGAGGCAAGGACAAGCTATCCTCTTTGAGGGAGGTATATCGTCTCTGTATCCCCCAGCGTTCCTCCTACTCCTCTTCCTCATCCTCCAGAACTGTTCCCTGGCTGGACAATTGTGTTCCAGGCCAGGGCCTATGTTGGTGCAGATACCCACCCTCCGAGCCAATTGTATTTTGTTGGCCTTAAGTTAAGGATAAGGCGTGTATATAGTTTTTTCCTTATATGGTTAGTTTAGCTGCCTTATAGTTATTTTAATATGTTTTTAAGTCAATTTGTAAATAGTTTGTTAATGGTTTGAGTGAAAGGGGGAGGGTGTTGAGTGTGTAGGGTGTGAGGCTGTTTGGGTTTATTTTCCATCCGATTTCTACACTTTCTATACTGCCACTGTATCTAATTTTATTGTATAATACTGTTGAGGGGGCCCTGACAAAGTATTTTAGTCCTTCCTCCTCCTCTTGGATGGGCCCCTTCTAGGTCAGCGACCCAAAACAGCGTGCTTCCCACGCTTCCCTGTAGCTACGCCCCTGGGCAAACCCATCAGTCAGTACGTGTACTCTTCCATCATGTTGCTGAAATGCTGCCTCCTGATAAGACTTTCCAGATCTGCTGGTGGTGCAGGTTGTTGTGGCGTGATGACAAAGTTTTCCCACATTTTGCAAATGCTAACCCAGCCTTCTGAGGTGCTGATGATGTGCCAGCTGCCCGTGAGCTGGCTTGGGTGCCACCCTGCTGAGAACACGGTGTCAAGGATGGAGAACAGTTAGCAGGAACTGATAAATAACGACAGATTGGCTTGATCCCAAACTAAGGAAAACATAGGAGGGCCCTATAAATCCCTAATAACTCTCCCTAAGTGCTTTGCACATGTACAGGTCCCGGTGGTAGACAGATACATGACCTCGTACCTATAACTGAGTGACACCTGAATTCCCTATAGTTGTGAGGGGAACGGCCACCGGCTCCCTGCACAGAATACGGAGGGAGTCAGGGTCACCTAGAATCAAGCCAGCAAACAAAACACACAGAACGCACTTATCTTAGAGCAAAACAACTGCAGCCTCCAGCAGCACACACTTCATCCAGGAAGTAATATAAACCGCAAAGAGAAGCAGTATGGGAGGGAATATAAAGCAATCCAATTAATCCAGATAAGAGGCAGCTGAGGGAGAGAAAGGAACTGAGCAAAGTGAAACCAAAACAAAGAACGTCATACACAAGACAGGGAGGAACCTCTGACCGACCGTCTCCCAGAATCGGTGGTGACACATGGTTCCTCCTACTTCTCCTCATCCTACTTATCCTCCTCATCCTATAGAACTGTGCCCTGGCTGGACAATTGTGTTCCAGGCCAGGGTCTATGTTGGTGCAGGAACTCACCCTTCCAGCCACTTGGATGTCACTGGGCTTAAGTTAAGGACAAGGCGTGTATATAGTTTTGTTTGTTTATATAGTAAGTTTAGCTGCATTATAGTTATTTTAATATGTTTTTAAGAAAATTTGTAAATAGTTTGTTAATCATTTGAGTGAAAGGGGGGGGGGGTGGGGGGGTGTGTTGTGCGTGTTCGATTAACTGAATTTATTTTCATTGTCTGGTGTTTAGGAATGTGGCAGGTAGGGGATGTGCGTCAAACCGGCTAGGCCCAGACCTGCTAGTATATTTCGCCCATTAGCACACAACACCAGGCCGGGCTGGAGGCTCAGTGGCACCAACCAATAATCGGTCTGCTGTTCCATGCCTGTCCACAGCTCCTGCGCGGTTGCAGGGTTTGTCCCACAAACACAAGTTTTAAAACAACCTGCTGTTGTTTCCCCCTGGCTGTGCTGCTGTGGGTGGTGAAGGCGTTACGCTGAGTGGATGAGGAGGAGGTAGAGGAGGAGAAAGCCGAGGAGGAGGAGGAGGAGGAGGTAACAGGATACAAAGAGAAATGCCCAGCAATCTTCGGGGCGGAAGGACATTCGCAAAAATGCTATCTGCCTTTGGGCCAGCAGCTACATTTACCCACTGTGTTGTTGGTTATGTGGACATTGCCACAAATAGCGTTGCGCAGTGCACACTTTGTCCGCCACTTGGTTGTGCAGGGAAGGGATGGCTCGCCTGCAAAAGTAGCGGCGGCTGGGATACAGGTACTGTGGGACAGCCACCACCATAAGATTTTTAAAACTGTCCACCAGACAGAATGACAGCATTTCAAAGGACCAGGAAATTGGAAAAAAGGCATTCAGAGCCGTGGGTAGGGGGGTACTTCCTCTTTGTATTTCTTTTTCTCTCCAGTGTTTGGGAGATGGACAGCTGATAGCTGAACACTTCCATGGGATTTGGTGGAGATGCTTGGTGACAATGACAGATGTGGGGGCATTGCTGACACATCTTCTTTTTGCTGGGTGACAGGTGCCACTGTCACTCACTTGGGCTCAAGTTTAGAATGTTTATTTATTAGTTTTCTGTATTTTATTTTATTTTAGTTCATTTCCCTATCCACGTATGTTTGCAGGGCATTTACCTACATTTTGCTGCCTTTTGCAGCCCTCTAGCCCTTTCCAGGGCTATTTTACAGCCATTTAAGTGCCCAAAAGTTCGGGTCCCCATTGACTTCAATGGGGTTCGGGTTTGGGGTCAAGTTCGGGTCGAGTTTGGATCCCGAACCCAAACATTTTTGTGAAGTTGGGCCGAACTTCTCGAACCCGAACATCCAGGTGTTCGCTCCACTCTAGTCCCTATGCCTCTCCTGTGTTGTCTTGGCTGTGTGCTTAGGGTCAATGTCTTGTAGGAAGGTGAACTTTTAGCCCACTCTGAGGACCAGGGTGCTCTAGATCAGGTTTTCATATCTTTGTACTTTTCTCCAATTAGCTTCCCCACAAATCTGACCAGTCTCCCACAGCATGATGCTGACACTACCATGCTTCACTGTAGGGACGGTAATGGGGTGGGTTTCCTCCAGACATAATGCTTAGAATGGGGGCCAGAAAGTTCAACGTTGGTTTCATCACACTAAAGAATATTGTTTCTCACAGTCTGAGAGTCCTTTTGGTGCTTTTTTTTAACCCGAATACCAGACAACGTTCTTGTGTCTTTTTACTGTGGAGAGGTTTCTTTCTGCCCACTCTGCCATAAAGATCAGATTAGTCGAGTGCTGCAGTGATGGTGAACCTTCTGGAAGTTTCTCCCATCTGCACACAGGATCTTTAGAGCTCAGCCAGAGTGACCATTGGGTTCTTGGTCACCTCTCTTACCTAGGCCCTTTACCTGATTGCTTAGTTTGGTGGGGCGGCCAGCTTTAGGAAGAGTCCTGTTTTTCTCAAATTTCTTAAATTTTAGAATTATGGAGGCCACTCTGCTTTTGGGAACTTTCAGTGAAGCAGAAATGTTTTTGTCCCCTTCTCCAGATCTGTGCCTCCACACAATCCTGTCTCTAAGCTCTACAGGCAGTTCTTTCCTTCTCATGACTTGGTTTTTTCCTCTGATGTGCATTGTCAGCTGTGTGACCTTATATAGACAGGGAGAGGTCTTTTCGAATCATGTCCAATCCACTGAATTTACCACAGGTGACTCCAATCAAGGTGTAGAAACTTCTCAAAGATGATCCAGAGAAATTAAAGCCCCTCTTTGTATTTGCAAAGGGTCTGAATACTTTATGTTTCAAAAGTCATTTATTGAGTTTTTGGCATAAAAGAAAACATAGCCAAAATATACAATAGAAAAGTCATAGTATATAAGGGCAACACGCCCAGCAAGACATAAAGAAATAGTGTGCTTAGAGAAAGTACAACATACAATATGTAATATACAATATAATATTCGGAGAAGGCAAGAATACTCATAGGCCCAAAAGCAAGCTGGCATTCGGAGGACAAGCAACTAAGCGAGCAAAGACACAGCAGAAAACAGATGCCCTGGGGAGCTGAGTGAGATTCAAGCAAACTGTGACAGGGACAACCGTCATAGAGTTAAACAGTACCGCAAGTCAGAGGAGTGAGAGGAGGACATCCAGGGCTCCTATATTTTCTCAAACTGAGGCATCGTGTCCATCCGTAGTGCGGAAAGACGCTCATACAACAAGATTCTATTTGATCTATCAATAACTGCCTGGAAAGACAAGGAGGAGGTTCTCCACTTATAGGCCACATGTATTCTTGCAGCCAGCAAGATAAATTGGGCAAGCTTAAATTTAGAGTACGTTAGCCAATTCGGTTTGTCCCCCAACAGACACAAGGGTAGCGTCCTGGGGAAAGTGCAATTTAGCAACGAGGAGAGCAGGTCTACAACCTTTTGCCAAAAGGAGTGAACCTTCGGGCATGTCCACCATATATGAAGCATGGTGCCGTCTGCGTCACATCCCCTAAAACATGAGGATGGGACGTCTGGGTAGATATGGTGGAGACGCCACGGGGTCATGTATGTTCGGTGCAATATCTTAATTGAGGTTTCAGCCAAAGTGACCTGCCATGACCCTTTCGTCACCGTTTGGGAACGCTAATGCCAGGTAGAAACCGAATAAGTCCGCTGGATGTCCTCCTCCCAAGCCCGCATATAAGGGAGTTTAACTCCTCTGGAGTAGTATTAAGCAAACCGTATATACGGGATAGCAAGCCCCTCTACATAGAGAGTAAGTAATGGTACGTTCAAAGGCAGTGAACTCGACAGTTGTATTCAATGGGACTAAGGAGCGTAAAAAGGAGAAAACCTGACGCATGATAAAATAGTCCTCTACAGGGGGTGATGCTTATCCATGAAGGTTTGCATGGCAATCAAGCTGACCCCGATCAAATATTTATGTAGGTAGAGCATATTATTATCAACCCACCACTTTAAGACTGCTGGAGTAATACCAGCTGGGAAGGTGGGGTTACCCAAGAGGTACGCTAGAGGGGACGGTTTTGATTGTAGGTTAAACTTAAACCTGGCAGCCCTCCACAAAAGTAGGGAGTAGTAAGTAAGCAGGGAGTTGGTACGGACCAGAGACGGCAGGGGACCCTCCATCCACATCAAGGCTTCCCACCTATAAGGTAATATATTGTGGGTCTCAATGGTGACCCATAGAGGGTGATCTTTCTGTTTCAGATAGAACAAGGACAATTGTGCAAGTCTAGCCGCTTGATAATATTTTATGAGGTCAGGAACTGACAATCCACCCTGGGTTCTATGTTTATACATAACGGACTTGGAAATACGGTGCCGCTTATGCGCCCAAATAAATTGTAAGATATCTCTCTGCAACCCCTTCAAGTCCTGCAGATTAACTGGGATTGGGAGTGACCGAAAGAGGTAGAGGAGTCTGGGAAGTACAACCATACGGATGACATTAATGCGACCAACCCATGACAAGGGTAGGGATTGCCATGTACCCAAGTCTCGCCTAATTGTACGGTACATAGGTAAATAATTAAGCTCATAGAGAGAGCCAATGTTATTGGGCAAATGGATACCTAAATAGGGGATATAATGGGATCTATACTGAAAGGGGAATCTAGAGACTAAGGTGTTCCGAAGCACTGCAGGCACGTTACAACAGACGAGTTCTGATTTAGCATGATTTATGGATAGGCCCGAAACGACAGTGAAGTCTTCCAAAACTTTCAATAAAGAGGGAAACGAAACCAAGGGGTTCGCCACAGTGAGCAATAAATCATCCGCAAATAGGCTTAATTTGTATTCCCGTTCTCCTTGTCGCAAACCCGAGATGTCAGGATGACATCTAATTTTTATGGCCAGGGGCTCGATTGCTAGGGCAAAAAGGGCTGGGGATAGGGGGCATCCCTGTCTAGTACCCCTAAATATAGGAAAAGGGGAGGCAGTTGGGGCGGGTAACTTCAAATATGCAGATGGGGCGGAGTATAGGGATCGAATAGCACCCAAAAAGGGACCGTCAATGCCCATCATGGGAAGAATTCGTTGGATGTATTGCCACGTAACGGTATCGAAGGCTTTCTGTATATCAAGGGCTAGAAGTGCCAGAGGGGTATTTTGAGTGTTGGAGGAGTGGACTAAGTTCAAAATTTTCCTAATATTGTCAGGGGCCTCTCTCCCAGGGATGAACCCCACTTGATCTTTATGAATCAGGGCTGGGAGTACACCATTCAGCCTGTTAGCTAAAATGGCAGTAAAAAGTTTATTGTCTAAGTTTAATAATGATATGGGACGGTAATTCGCAACTTGCAGGGGGTCTTTATTGGGCTTGGGAATTACCGTGATGGCCGCAGTCAGAAATTCCTCAGGGGGGGGATGTCCTTGCAATAAACCGTTACAATACTTTACAATGTATGGCGTAAGGATGGGGGCAAATTTCTTATAATACAAGGCGGAAAACCCGTCTGTGCCAGGGGCCTTACCTAGCTTAACCACTTGAAGAGCACAGGTTTATACCCCCCTAGTGACCAGGCCCTTTTTTACAAATCCGCACTACACTACTTTCACCGTTTATTGCTCGGTCATACAACTTACCACCCAAATGAATTTTACCTCCTTTTCTTCTCACTAATAGAGCTTTCATTTGGTGGTATTTCATTGTTGCTGACATTTTTACTTTTTTTGCTATTAATAAAAATTTAACGACATTTTTGCAAAAAAATGACATTTTTCACTTTCTGTTGTAAATTTTTTTTTAAAAAACTACATTTCTATATAAATTTTTCTCTAAATGTATTGTTCTACATGTCTTTGATAAAAAAAGTCCAATAAGTGTATATCTATTGGTTTGGGTAAAAGTTATAGCGTTTACAAACTATGGTGCAAAAAAGTGAATTTCGGCATTTTGAAGCAGCTCTGACTTTCTGAGCACCTGTCATGTTTCTTCAGGTGCTAGAATGTCAGGAAAGTATAAATACCCCCAAATGACACCATTTTAGAAAGAAGACACCCCAAAGTATTCGCGGAGGGGCATGGTGAGTTCATGTATCATTTCATTTTTTTCACAAGTTAGCGGAAAATGACACTTTCTGAGGAAAAAGAAAATAATAATAAAGTTTCCATTTCTGCTAACTTCTGGCAAAAAAAAAAAATCTCATACGGGCTCATTATGCCCCTCAGTGAATACCTTGGGGTATCTACTTTCCGAAATGGGGTCATTTGTGGGTATGTTTACTGTTCTGGCATTTTGGGCGGGGCTAAATTGTGAGCCGCCATGTAAAACCTAAAGGTACTCGTTGGATTTGGGCCCTTTGCACTCAGTCTGCAAAAGTGGCACTCATGTGGATCGCCGTACTCAGGAGAGTAGGCAGTGTTTGGGGTGTATTTTTACATATACCCATGTTGAGTGAGAAATATCTCTGTAAACTGACAACTTTGTATAAAAAATTTAAAAATTGTCGTTTACAGAGATATTTCTCAAACCCAGCAGGGGTATATATAAAATACACCCCAAAACACATTGCCCCACTTCTCCTGAGTACGGCGATACCACATGTGTGACACTTTTTGCAGCCTGGGTGCAAAGGGACCCTAAAACCAATGAGTACCTTTAGGATTTCACAGGGCATTTTTACGCATTTGGATTCCAGACTTCTTCTCACGCTTTAGGGGCCCCTAAAATGCCAGGACAGTATAAATACCCACATGTGACCCCATTTTAGAAAGAAGACACCCTAAGGTATTCTGTGAGGGGTATGGTGAGTTCATGTAAAATTTTATTTTTGTCACAAGTTAGTGGAATATGAGACTTTGTAAAAACTAAATAAAAAATATATATATCTCATTTTCCGCTTACTTGTGCCAAAAAAAAAAAATTCTGTGAACTTGCCATGCCCTCACGGAATACCTTGGGGTGTCTTCTTCCAAAATGGGGTCACATGTGGGGTATTTATACTCACCTGGCATTTTAGGGAACCTAAAGCGTGAGAATCCAAATGCGTAAAAATGTCCTGTGAAATCCTAAAGGTATTCATTGGTTTTAGGGCCCTTTGCGCATCTTGGCTGCAAAAAGTGTCACTCATGTGGTATCGCCGTACTCAGGAGAAGTAGGGCAATGTGTTTTAGGGTGTATTTTACATATACCCATACTGTGTGTGAGAAATATCGCTGTAAACGACAACTTTTAAAAAATTTTATACAAAGTTGTCAGTTTACAGAGATATTTCTCTCACCCAACATGGGTATATGTAAAAATACACCCCAAAACACATTGCCCTACTTCTCCTGAGTACGGCGATACCACATGAGTGACACTTTTGCAGCCAAGATGCAAGGGGCCCAAATTCCCATGAGTACCTTTTAGGAGGGCATTTTACGCATTTTTCTTCTCATGCTTTAGGGCCCCTAAAATGCCAGGGCAGTATAAATACCCCACATGTGACCCCATTTTGGAAGAAGACACCCCAAGGTATTCCATGAGGGGCATGGCGAGTTCATAGAAAAATTTTTGGGCACAAGTTAGTGGAAATTGATTTTTTATTGTTTTTTCTCACAAAGTCTCCCTTTCCGCTAACTTTTGACAAAAATTTTAATTTTTCATGGACTCACTATGCCCCTCAGCGAATACCTTGGGGTGTCTTCTTTCCAAAATGGGGTCACATGTGGGGTATTTATACTGCCCTGGCATTTTAGGGGCCCTAAAGCGTGAGAAGAAAAATGTGTAAAAATGCCCTCCTAAAAGTTACTCATTGGAATTTGGGCCCCTTTGCGCATCTTGGCTGCAAAAAAGTGTCACACATGTGGCATCCCCGTACTCAGGAGAAGTAGAGCAATGTGTTTTGGGGTGTATTTTTACATATACCCATGCTGGATGAGAGAAATATCTCTGTAAATTGGCAACTTTGAATAAAAAAATGTAAAAAGTTGTCATTTACAGAGATATTTCTCACACGTAGCATGGGTATATATAAAAATACTCCCCAAATCTCATTGCCCTACTTCTCCTGAGTACGGCGATACCACATGAGTGACACTTTTTTGCAGCCAAGATGCGCAAAGGGCCCTAAAACCAATGAGTACCTTTAGGATTTCACAGGGCATTTTTACGTATTTGGATTCTCACGCTTTAGGACCCCTAAAATGCCAGGGCAGTATAAATACCCCACATGTGACCCCATTTTGGAAAGAAGACACCCCAAGGTATTCCGTGAGGGGCATGGCGAGTTCACATAAAAAAAAATTTTTTGACACAAGTTAGCGGAAATTGATATATATATATATATTTTTTTTACAAAGTCTCATATTCCACTAACTTGTGACAAAAAATAAAATTTTACATGAACTCCCCATACCCCTCACGGAATACCTTGGGGTGTCTTCTTTCTAAAATGGGGTCACATGTGAGGTGTTTGTACTGCCCTGGCATTTTAGGGGTCTCCGCAATCATTACACGTATGGCCAGCATTAGGAGTTTCTGCGATTCTCCGTATATTGAGCACACGGGTAATAAGATTTTTTTTTTTCAGTTCAGCCGCTGAACGGAAAAATCTCTGCCAAAATCAGTGACTGCGGTGCGGTGGGCTGGGCGCTAGCTACCTAACAAGTAGCTAACTAACTGACGGTGATAACGGGACCCTTATGCCCCATTCACACGTCCGAAATTTTGTTTAGCGGAACGGAATTGCGGACCCATTCATTTCTATGGGGACAGACTTTGTCCCGCTCGGATCCGGAATTACGGATCCGCGCTCCGGGTCTGCACTTCCGTTCAGCAAAAATATAGAACATGTCCTATTCTTGTCCGCAATTGCGGACAAGAAAAAGCATTTTCTATATAGTTCTGTGCGGATCTGCAAAATGCGGAAAGCGCATTGCCGGTGTCCGTATTTTGCGGATCCGCAGATCCATGGATCCGCAGATCCATGGATCCGCAAAACACATACGGACGTCTTAATGAGCCTGTAGGGGGTGATTAGTGACAGGGGGTGACAGGGGGTGATCAGGGGGTGACATGGGTGATCAGGGGTTAATCAGTGATGGGGGTGGGGGGTGTGTAGTGATTGGTGCACTTTTTCTATGTTTCCTCTGGTGGTCCCAAACAAAGGGACCACCAGACGAGCAGATAGCAGGCATATCAGACGCTGTTTAAAAACAACGTCTGATATGCGATTTAAATGCGTTTTTTTCCGCATCTACAGCCTGCCAGCGCATGATCAGCGCTGGCAGGCTGTAGTTTCAGTTGTCCCGGCTCCGATCACATGAACGCGCGCGCACGACGCACGCGCGTTCATGTGAAATCTCAGGTCTCACGAGATGACGCCGATAGGCGTGACTGAGACCTGAGAGAGCCGCCGCGCTGACGCCCATCGGCGTTAGCGTGGCGGCAAGTGGTTAAGGGACCGGATAGAATGCTCAACTTCCTCAGCAGAAACATCCCTGCCCAAATCTGCAGTAGCTTCTGGCGTCAATTTTGGAATGGGGAGGGTCGCCAAAAATTCAGCAGTCTTAGAGGGGTGCTGGGCGACAGGGGCGTCATAAAGTTGCGTGTAGAACTCCTGAAAAGCCTTGTATATTGCGTCTGGATTAGTGGAAACCCTGCCATCCCTGGTCCGCAGTTGATAAACCTGATTTAATCTCTGTCTAGACTTAAGCTGACTAGCCAACATTTTATCAGGCTTGTTCGCATACCTATAATAAAAAGAAGAGGTCCATCTAAGTGCTTTTTCGGTACGATCAGTAAGTATAAGATTAAGTTGTTGCTTAGTATCCTTAATAGCTTTCAGAAGATAGAGAGTGGGAGACCTCTGATGAGCTAGTACTAGTCTGCCAAGCTTAGCCTCCAAAGCAGTCTGAGCCTGAGTACGATCCCGTTTAAGCCTAGAAGCGATGCTGATGATTTTTCCCCTCATATAGGCTTTGTGGGCAAGCCACAACGTCATATCAGAGACATCAGATCCGCTGTTATCAGAGAAATATAGCTTCAGGTCATCAGACAGCTGCGCAAGCACAGCAGGGCGAGCCAGCAACGATTCATTGAGCCTCCAATGCTGTATTGATCCTCTGGGGATAGGCGTCAGGAATTCTGTGAGTACACAGTCATGATCGGACCAAGAGGACACCAAATGCCTCGAGTAAGCTACAGAGGGGATTAAGGAGGTAGAGGCCAATATCAGGTCAATTCTAGAGTAAGACTTATGGGCAGGGGAGTAATACGTATAACCCCTCTGGGTCCCATTAAACTCCCTCCAGGTATCAGCAATAGAAAGCGATTCCAGAACTCGCTTAATAGAGCGAGAATGTGAAGTTGGGCGGGGAGTGGGCATGGGGGTTGACCTGTCCAGGACCGGGTCAAGCGTGGTATTAAAATCCCCGCTCCAGATGAGTTTAGAGCAAGGGAGGGGCTCCAGGATCTCCCGTAGTGTCACCATAAAAGCTATAGGATCGTCATTGGGGGCATAAGCATTTACCAAACCTATGGTCTCCTCTCCCAAGGTCCCCATCACAATAACAAATCTGCCCTCTGGGTCTATTATTGAATCAGATACAATCAGAGGAAAATTGTTATTCAAAAGTATCATCACTCCTCTGCTTTTGGAGGCAAAAGTCGAGGAGAAGAACCTGGTGTACCTAGAATGGAAATACTTGGGGTGAGAGGAAGGAGTGAAATGCGTTTCCTGGAGACAGATGACATCCGGCCTCTGTTTAAGATAGAGGGAGAACGCCGTCTTCCTCTTCCTCGGGGAATTAAATCCCCGCACATTGTGTGAGAGCACTCTACACATACAGGCTGTAAAGGTACGTATGCTCACGTGACTCAGAAGAGATGGTGTCATCTGCCTCCAGCACGTCCCCGAGTTCTATTACAGACGAGAGATGTGTCCTTGCCTTAGAAATACAAACGCCAATCTCCGAGATAAGGGAAATAGAAAACAAAGAACATAACAATAAAAAAACTGTAAACAAAAACAGTAAACAGGCAGCAGGACTAGCCAGTCGGTACTGCCATCGGTAAACATTGGTGGGATAGGGAGCGGGGTCCAGGGGTAGAAACCCTGGACTCCCATTGCAGCCGTAGCCCATATATGAGAACAGCATGACTATCCACTACTCCGTATCCCTATAATGAGTATCAGAGGCAAAGTGCATAATCACAGAAAACACAATGGAAGTCCATCAAGAAAAGCTGGGGCCCAAAACAAGGAGCCCAGCAGCATAGCAAAGCAAACCCTCAGTTTCTTGAAGGAGCGCCACTCTCGGTGGCACTGTAATCGACCGCCGGTCGATAGTCGGGCAACAACAGGAATCAGGTGCGAGGGCTGCTCGAGGTCCCCAGAACCTTGGTCCAAACCCGGGACGGGCGTTGAGGTTTGGGAGAGGCTTGAGGCGGTGGCGGTGCGTCGCACGGGATTCCCGCTTTCAGCAGGGCCTCCTGGCCCTCCACTGGAGTACGGACGGTATAGGCCCGAGAGTTCTTCTGAAAAGAGAGGGCGAAAGGGAAACCCCATTTGTATTTAATCTGGGCCTTTTGCAGGGCCTGAGTGATAGGTCTCATTTCCCTCCTGCGTCGCAGGGTAGATGGGGCGAGGTCCGCATATAGCCGGACAGACGCAGGGACCCCAGGTAACTCAGAGCGGTCCCGCGCTGCCATTAAAACCTTATCCCTCGTGTCGGGGTAGTGGAATTTAAGAACAACGTCCCTCGGGAGGTCTGGGGAGCGTGGCTTACCCAGCGCTCTGTGTACGCGATCCATCCTCAGGAAAGTGTTCTCCGTCTGTGGCAGCAGCTCGGCGAACAAGGCAAGCAAGGTGGACTGTAGGTCAGTATATGATTCAGGGAGACCCCTCACACGTAGATTCCCTCTCCTGGATCTGTTTTCGAGGTCCTCGATTTTTAGCTCCAGGGCCACGATCTGCGCCTCATGTGAGTTAATATCATCTCTATCATGTTGAAGCGCGTCGGCCATGTCATCAGTTCTGGTCTCCAGCTCCGACACCCTGGAGCCTAGGTCATGGATTTGGCGCGAAAACTCCGCGACTGCTTGAGCCAATTCAGAGCGGAATAGGGATGCAATGTTATTATAAAGTTCATCCTGACCTGTGCCCTGGTTCTGGTGTTCCGGAGGATCGCCGCGGTCAGGGGTGGAAGCCGGGCTTGCTGACGGGGGTGTCCCGTCCGCCATGACAGTTTGCCTGGTCTGCCGGAATAACTCCGGTAAAGTCTGAGATGGGGCCGGGGTGCCCGGAATCTTGAGCTTTCCCTTGTTCCTGGACATGGCAGGGAAGATTTGCCTGCTGAATGAGCAGAATGGAGCCCTTTTCAAGGCGCTAAAGTGGGATAAAGTCGGAGTGTGGAGCGGAGCTCACAGTCTCATGTCCTCCTCGTGAGCTGCGCGCATGCGCTCCGGGTCTGAATACTTTAATATGTCAATGCAAGATTTTAATTTTTCAATAAATTTGCAAAGTTTTGGGACATTCTGTTTTCACTTTGTCATCATGGGGCATTGAGTGCAGATTGATGGAGAAAAATGAGTGATATTGAAGGTAATGTCGCACTAGAGTGGAGAAACACCTGATTAGGTGCACCCAAACAGTAGATTCACCACAGATCTACAAAAAAGGCTTAAATATGGATTGGTAATAGAGGATGGGGCACTCTTACATAAGGGATAGCAGAGAGATAATGGGCATTGTTAAAACCATAGATTTATTATAAAATGGATAATAAAAAAGGTACATACAATAAAGGTGCAAGTGCAGTGATATCAAGATAAAACAGGATCCGACCCACCTATTGTGGTAAAAGAGACGGCTATCTAAAAAATGTCCTACCATAAAAGAAAAATGGCTGTAATCCGTGTCAATAGTGGTATAATTCAGATGTAAATCGCCTACAAAGTCAATATCTGTTCATCATTCTGGTATATTACTGTCCAAAATAATAATCCACGTGAAACATTTGGAACATTAGTGATGTCGGGCAGCGTCCCGTTCTTCAAATTGATTAAGCGGCATCCCGCTAAGAAGAATAATTAAGAATCGCGATTCTAAATATTGCTATCCACTGGGTGGATCTTACCGGTAATGTACAGTGTAACACTCGATATGGTGTTCCGATCCCGCCAGTGTCCGGCTTGAGGAGTCGTATCCCCCGTACCTCACTTTGGCGTTGCACGTGCGGGGCTCACGTGTGGAAGGGCTCCCGATTATGCCAACGTCGTCCGGTGGGTTCAGGGGTCACAATGGATTGTTGTTACAAGTCTTCCGGTAAGTTTGAAAGGTTGAAAAGTTCTTGGATGTTGGATTTAATATCTAATGGGATATAACCAAACGCTGCTTCGGGTTTATAAAAATTTTGGAAGTACCCCTTCATCAGTGGTGAAAATATCCCAATTGTTGCCCCTCCTTTATAGGCGTTATAGAAAGGAGAAAAAACTGAAGTGGATTGGTGTTCCAGATTGGGTGGTTCCGTGGAATATATTTGTTTTTTTAAAATATTTGTTTTGAGAGGAAGTCAGACATCTAGTGAAAGTACAATAAGGACGTGCTGTTATAGATGTCAAATCAAAGAGGATTCAAAGGCAGATATGAATGAATTGCAGTCAATCTTAATGATAAGGAGTTCTAAGTGCTCAGTATAAAGTTCTCTATCTTTGTGCTGCAATCTGGCATTGCACGCATATTACATACAATTATAGTATCGGTGTGTCTTATTCTAAAGGAATAAAAACGCATATGGATACATCTACGGTTTTAATGCGTTTTATTCCGTTTTTCGTATCATTCGTTCAAAAGACATTAAAAATATTACCGTTGAGTAATAAAATGTCATATAGGTATTAAAATTAAATATCGATAAAGAAATTGCGATGTAGAGGTTCATAAAAAATTATTAATACATACAATGGTTATACAGGGACCAGCTTGATATGGATACATGTAGGGAAAATTGCAAAGTCCCAAACATTTCCATAGTTGCTCCTGTAGTGTTCCATATCTCTGCCTTGCAACCTGCTATCTCAAGAGATTTTTCATATGGTCATTATATATATGGAACTTGATCTGAAACTGCAGAAAAGAACGCATCTCTGTACAGATGTAGCAGGGTTAGCACTCCTCTGTTAACTCAAATTTCTTAACTCATTTCATTATCTTGAGAAAAAGCCATTGAAAAGCAATTGAAGGTGTTTGCTTAGATTAGATAACCAAACTCAGAAATCTCAGAAAAAGGAGTGCTAACCATGCTGCATCTGTATATCTGCGGTTTTGATGCAGTTCTGATGCGTTTTTAGTGCGTTTTGATATCATTGGCTGAAAATAGTGTGTGACTTTTTAAGTTGTTTCCATATTGGGAGTGTGAAAACATAACATTTGTAATTTTGACATGTATTTAGGTGAGAAAATAAAAGAGTGTTAGATAAAACACAGAAAAAACACTTTTGTGTTCGTGGGGTCTATTTTGACTCGCTGATGAGTAAAGAGAGTAGGTACCCTTCACCAAGACACAACCGGGTGATAAAAAATTACGTCCCCGGTTGGTGTCGATGAAGGGCACCCACTCAATAGAAACTACAGGAAACCGAATAGTTCAAATTCCGCATTTAGGCCTTTCGGGAGGAGGCTATCAAATTCATAGATACGTTTCGTCTCTAATCGTGAACTTTTTTCAATATGATTGCCTCCTCTCCAATTCCTCACTACCTTATCAATGGCGGCAAATCTTAGTCCTGTCGGATCTTGGTTATGACATGTTTTAACCCCTTAAGCACACAGGGTTTTTACATTTTTGCGTTTTCGTTTTGCGCTCTATGCCTTCCAAGAGCCATAACTTTTTTATTTTTCCGTTCACATGGCCATATGAGGGCTTATTTTTTGCGGGACAAGTTGTACTTTCCAACACCATCATTTAATAATGCATACGGTGTAGTGGGAAGCAGGAAAAAAATTCCAAATGGGGTGAAATTGCAAAAAAAAAGCAATTTCACCACAGTTTTACGGGTTTCTAAATTACGACATTTGATTTGCGATAAAACTGACCATTTAGTTTTATTCTAAAGGTCAGTACGAATCCGGCGATACCCAATATGTATAGCTTTTCTTGTGTTTTGATAGTGAAAAAAAATTCAAAAGTGGGAAAATAATTTTTTTTTTTTTTGTCGCCATGTTTTGACCGCTATAACGTATTTGTAAATAAGTGTATGGCATTGTATGGGGGCTTATTTTTTGCGGGGCGATCTTAACTTTTAGTTGATACCATTATGGGGTGTGTAGGACTTTTTGATCGCTTTTTATTTAATTTTTTGAGGAATTGAAGCGTCCAAAAGCGGCAAATCGGCCATTTGGGCGCTTTTTCCGTTTTTCTGTTTACCGTATGGGAAATATATTTTTATATTTTTATACTATGGGCGTTTCACACATTACGACACCCATGATGTGTATTGTTTATTTTTTAATTATTTTATTTTAATTTTGGGGAAAGGGGGTGATTTAAATTTTTAGGTTTTTTTATTTAATTTTTATTTTTTTATTTTTTTATTTTTTTACACTTTTATAGAGATCCCATAGGGACCTATATAAATCAGTTACCTGATTGCTTTATCATAAACTCCAATACACTTGTATTGGAGTTTATGAGCATTTACTACTTTCCTATGAAGCCCTATTGCTAACAAGGGCTCCATAGGAAATAGTAAGTGATAGCCTCAAGCTGAATGAAAGGCTTGAGGCTATGCCTACAGCGCCCGATTCTCCCGATCACCACTAGGGGAGCCGGAGCGCTGCCGAAAGTTTTACTTTCGGTTTTAGCGATGCAGATGCCGTGATCAGGATTGATCACGGCATCTGCGAGGTTAGAATGATCGCGGTCGGCAGCGCTGCCGATCGATGATCATCAGCTGCGGGGGTCAGCTACAGGAATCAGCCGGACCCCCGCAGCGATGGTGCCCGCAGCGGCCAGGAGCGGGCGCCATCTTTAGGGACTGGACACATGACGTACCCATACGTCATGTGTCCTTAAGGAGTTAAAATGGCTTGATAGTGAATGGTTCATGAATCCCTTTTTAATGTTGGCCACATGTTCTGATATGCGTGTCTTGAGGGGTCTCTTTGTTCTTCCAATGTATTGTCGGTCACACGGGCATTCTACAATATATATTACATCTTTTGAGCTACATGTCAGAAAGTCCTTTATACTATGGTGATGGTTATTTGTTGTCGAGATTACTTCTGTTGTTTTTTTAGGGAAGGTAGTAATCCGGCAATTACTACATTTCCCACACCTGAAGAAACCGTACATGTTCGTCCAGTTTTGTATATTGTTTTCTTTTTTTGTTCTTTCTGTTTTAGTGCAGTTTCTCTTGATGCGTCTGAATTGGCCTTGTGGGATATTAACCAGCCAGTCAGGTAGGTGGCAGCTACTATACAGTATATAGCTGTTTCTAGCTGTTGGTTTAGTAAAAGTCCTACAATGCAATTTTTCTTCTTCATTAACAATACATATATCTAGGAACTCAACGGAATGTTCACTTGTAGTGCTCGTGAATTCTTAATTTAAAATTCACTAAAGAAATGCACTTTAATACAGAAGCAGAACACATGAAGACACTTTTTTTAGATAGAGACTACCCCCCGACTGTTATAGATGCCGCCTTGAAGAGAGTGAAGGATATGGACAGACAATCCTTTTTTGAAGATAAACCAACAACTGTGAATAAAAAGGAGGAAGAGATAAGAATGATCTTACCCTTCAGTGGAGACTATAGGAAGATCCGCCATATTATTAGAGAACACTGGCACATTTTAAAAAAAGATAAAATAATAGGAACCCTCCTCCCCTCCAATCCAAAAATCACTTTCTCCAAAGCACCCAACTTACATATCAAAATTGCACCAACTGTGAAAACAGAAAGAACAAAAAAAGAAAACAATATACAAAACTGGACGAACATGTACGGTTTCTTCAGGTGTGGGAAATGTAGTAATTGCCAGATTACTACCTTCCCTAAAAAAACAACAAAAGGAATCTCGACAACAAATAACCATCACCATAGTATAAAGGACTTTCTGACATGTAGCTCAAAAGATGTAATCTATATTGTAGAATGCCCGTGTGACCGACAATACATTGGAAGAACAAAGAGACCCCTCAAGACACGCATATCAGAACATGTGGCCAACATTAAAAAGGGATTCATGAACCATTCACTATCAAGCCATTTTAAAACATGTCATAACCAAGATCCGACAGGACTAAGATTTGCCGCCATTGATAAGGTAGTGAGGAATTGGAGAGGAGGCAATCATATTGAAAAAAGTTCACGATTAGAGACGAAACGTATCTATGAATTTGATAGCCTCCTCCCGAAAGGCCTAAATGCGGAATTTGAACTATTCGGTTTCCTGTAGTTTCTATTGAGTGGGTGCCCTTCATCGACACCAACCGGGGACGTAATTTTTTATCACCCGGTTGTGTCTTGGTGAAGGGTACCTACTCTCTTTACTCATCAGCGAGTCAAAATAGACCCCCACGAACACAAAAGTGTTTTTTCTGTGTTTTATCTAACACTCTTTTATTTTCTCACCTAAATACATGTCAAAATTACAAATGTTATGTTTTCACACTCCCAATATGGAAACAACTTAAAAAGTCACACACTATTTTCAGCCAATGATATCGAAAACGCACCAAAAACGCATCAGAACTGCATCAAAACCGCAGATATACAGATGCAGCATGGTTAGCACTCCTTTTTTCTGAGATTTCTGAGTTTGGTTATCTAATCTAAGCAAACACCTTCAATTGCTTTTCAATGGCTTTTTTCTCAAGATAATGAAATGAGTTAAGAAATTTGAGTTAACAGAGGGAGTGCTAACCCTGCTACATCTGTACAGAGATGCGTTCTTTTCTGCAGTTTCAGATCAAGTTCCATATATATAATGACCATATGAAAAATCTCTTGAGATAGCAGGTTGCAAGGCAGAGATATGGAACACTACAGGAGCAACTATGGAAATGTTTGGGACTTTGCAATTTTCCCTACATGTATCCATATCAAGCTGGTCCCTGTATAACCATTGTATGTATTAATAATTTTTTATGAACCTCTACATCGCAATTTCTTTATCGATATTTAATTTTAATACCTATATGACATTTTATTACTCAACGGTAATATTTTTAATGTCTTTTGAACGAATGATACGAAAAACGGAATAAAAACGCATTAAAACCGCAGATGTATCCATATGCGTTTTTTATTCCTTTAGAATAAGACACACCGATACTATAATTGTATGTAATATGCGTGCAATGCCAGATTGCAGCACAAAGATAGAGAACTTTATACGAGCACTTAGAACTCCTTATCATTAAGATTGACTGCAATTCATTCATATCTGCCTTTGAATCCTCTTTGATTTGACATCTATAACAGCACGTCCTTATTGTACTTTCACTAGATGTCTGACTTCCTCTCAAAACAAATATTTTAAAAAAAACAAATATATTCCACGGAACCACCCAATCTGGAACACCAATCCACTTCAGTTTTTTCTCCTTTCTATAACGCCTATAAAGGAGGGGCAACAATTGGGATATTTTCACCACTGATGAAGGGGTACTTCCAAAATTTTTATAAACCCCGAAACGCGTTTGGTTATATCCCATTAGATATTAAATCCAACATCCAAGAACTTTTCAACCTTTCAAACTTACCGGAAGACTTGTAACAACAATCCATTGTGACCCCTGAACCCACCGGACGACGTTGGCATAATCGGGAGCCCTTCCACACGTGAGCCCCGCACGTGCAACGCCAAAGTGAGGTACGGGGGATACGACTCCTCAAGCCGGACACTGGCGGGATCGGAACACCATATCGAGTGTTACACTGTACATTACCGGTAAGATCCACCCAGTGGATAGCAATATTTAGAATCGCGATTCTTAATTATTCTTCTTAGCGGGATGCCGCTTAATCAATTTGAAGAACGGGACGCTGCCCGACATCACTAATGTTCCAAATGTTTCACGTGGATTATTATTTTGGACAGTAATATACCAGAATGATGAACAGATATTGACTTTGTAGGCGATTTACATCTGAATTATACCACTATTGACACGGATTACAGACATATTTCTTTTATGATAGGACATTTTTTAGATAGCCGTCTCTTTTACCACAATAGGTGGGTCGGATCCTGTTTTATCTTGATATCACTGCACTTGCACCTTTATTGTATGTACCTTTTTTATTATCCATTTTATAATAAATCTATGGTTTTAACAATGCCCATTATCTCTCTGCTATCCCTTATGTAAGAGTGCCCCATCCTCTATTACCAATCCATGATGGAGAAAAATGTTTGTTTTATTTTAGCACAAGGCCGTAACATAACAAAATGTGAAAAAAGTGAAAGGGTCTGAAGACTTTCCGAACGCCTTGTATAATAATAGCAGCAGTGCCCACACAATACCATCCACAGTGTCTTATAACAGCAGCCATAGTGTCCGCATAACACATAGTTGGCACTGGCCTCTGCCATCTGCCCTGAGGATAGCCATTATCCTGACCTGATATTAATGCTGTCATTGTTGAAAGTTACACCAGAACACCTTTGGCACGAGTTAACTAAATACAGGCTTCTGTGTAAGGAAAATGTCTGACCTACCTATACCCACACAGCTAGGGACAGACTGGAAACTTAAAGTGGCCCTGGAAAAAAAACAAAAGCAAAAAGTGGCCCTATGTTGTAGATGGGTCCAAATAAACAGAAGATGAGGCAACACAAGTAGGCAAGGTCAGCAATATCATAGAACAAAATACCGTCCCATCAGAACCATGTATCACAATGAAGCACAATATATTGCCCCAAAATCTGTTCCTCTGAGGTGGCCATCAATAGATGCCATTTTCTGTCCTCCTCTTCCAGTTGTCTCTGATTAAGATATGGATCAGGGGGCTTCGGAGGTGAGATGCAGACCACAGTTGAATTCAGGAGGGCATGTGCGGTCACTGGCAAAATATTGTATCCCAGGGCTGGGGTTATGACTGGGACAGTGAAATTTTGACCATAGTGATCAAATTGTCACAAGACTATGGATCCTGAAAAAAATAAATAAAAATCCTGAGCATTAGTTATGCACATTTGGCATTGGTTTGAGACATTTACTGTACGTCTGAGATCCGTTATTTTAGATGCAAAAAAGGTACTACATGCAAGATGGAAATGGTTGAAACGGATGCCACATGCAAAACTGAAGCACAGCATCTATTTTTTTTACAGGATCCATCTTCAGATGGATCAGAAGAATCGAAAAATAACGGTGATGTGAACTCTCCCTCTAATGTTGGAGTCACAGCTCCCTCTAGTGCATCAAAACAGGAACGTCTTTAGAGCTTGCGCTGCACGTCTGCAGAGAAATGTATGAGTTCATTGCCTTCAATGTAACCAGAAAATGTTTCCAGTCCTAAAATTTTGTTTAATTTGCATATATTAAAACTTCATTTTTCTCAACAATGCAGACACATATGAAAATGGGACCAACACAGATGCCTTAAGATGCTGTGTAGAAGAAGCAGAGGCTGGCCCTCCCACTACACAGACCAGCAGCGCAATGTGTGACAGTATATAGTGAACCCCTTAGATGACGCATTCATAACTGATCATGGCACGGTGACGTGATGATGTCATCATGCTGGCCGGGCACACCAATGTGTCGTCACACGGCTCCCTGAGTGAAATTTCCGATGGCTTCTGCAATCGAGATGGCCACGACGGCCTCTTCACACACAAATGAATGAGGTGAGAATGTATTTTTTTTTTTAACCATTTTTACCATTTAAGGGGAAATTGATTTCTTGCCATGAAGTGTGAGGAAATTCGGCTTCGCGGAGAATCAAAGTCTACTTTGGATACTTCGATTCGCTCAACGCTACCCACCAGTCATTACACTGGCCCTAGGGTTGGACACTGCTCTGTTCTAAAGAGTGAAACCCTTCTCGTCTATTGCTCTGGCTGTGCAAGTGTCAGTCTTTACTGCCATTCAGGTGTTTTAATCATAAATCAGACATTTTGGGATTAACATTGCTATAGCTCCATATCCTAGAGGTTTGTGATGTCTAGACTTGTTGAAGGGTGTAAGAAAATCCGGAGCTGATTCACAAAATGTTGACTTAGTCTATAATACATGTCGTATCCAACGACCGTTCCTGCAGATCCATCCGAGAGAGAGAGAGAGAGAGTGAGGCATCGAGGCTGAATAATGGTGAGAAGAGAGTCACACGCGGTTTTACTGCAGACCTGTCATCTTCTCATAACACTTTCCATGGCTGAAAATAGTGACCAACGCAACGTGTGACACATGAGCACTGACACAATCACTAATTAACCTAATTACTAATGGAGATCAAGTAAAAAAAAAAAAAAAAGATAATACCCAGGGAAAAATGAGACACTAGAAATATGGAGGTTACACAGCGAACAGATATTACACATGAAACACATAGATTACACTGGAAAAATGGAGATCACACAGGAAGCAAATAGATTAAGAGGGAAACACAGAGATTACACAGGAAACAGAGAGATTACAAAGGAAACAATGAGATTACACAAGAAACGATGAGATTACACAGGAAGCAGAGAGATTACACAGGAAACAATGAAATTATACAGGAAACAATGAGATTACACAGGAAACAATGAGATTACACAGGAAGCAAAGAGATTACACAGGAAACAATGAAATTACACAGAAAACAATGAAATTATATAGGAAACAATGAGATTACACAGGAAACAATGAGATTACACAGGAAGCAAAGAGATTACACAGGAAACAATGAAATTACACAGAAAACAATGAGATTACATATGAAACACAAGGATTATACAGGAAACAATGAGATTACACAGGAAACAATGAGATTACACAGAAACAGAGAGATTACACAGGAAACAGAGAGATTACAACAGGAAACACATGAGATTACACAGGAAACAATGAGATTACACAGGAGCAGTAGAGATTACACAGGAAACAATGAAATTACACAGGAAACAATGAGATTACATATGAAACACAAGGATTATACAGGAAACAGTGAGATTACCCAGGAAACAATGAGATTACACAGGAAACAGAGAGATTACACGGCAAACAGAGAGATTACACAGGAAACAATGAGATTAAACAGGAAACAATGAGATTACACAGGAAGCAGAGAGATTACACAGGAAACAATGAAATTACACAGGAAACAATGAGATTACATATGAAACACAAGGATTATACAGGAAACAGTGAGATTACACAGGAAACAATGAGATTACACTGGAAACAATGAGATTACATATGAGACACAAGGATTATACAGGAAACTGTCAGTTTACACAGGAAACAATGAGGTTACACAGGAAACAGAGAGATTACACAGGAAGCAGAGAGATTACACAGGAAACAATGAGATTACACATGAAACAGAGAGATTACACGGCAAACAGACAGATTACACAGGAAACAATGAAATTACACAGGAAACAATGCGATTACATATGAAACAAAAGGATTATACAGGAAACAGTGAGATTACACAGGAAACAATGAGATTACACAGGAAACAATGAGATTACACTGGAAAAAGAGAGATTACACAGGAAGCAGAGAAATTACACAGGAAACAATGAAATTACACAGGAAACAATGAGATTACATATGAAACACAAGGATTATACAGGAAACAGTCAGATTACACAGGAAATAATGAGGTTACACAGGAAACAGAGAGATTACACAGAAAACAATGAGATTACACAGGAAGCAGAGAGATTACACAGGAAACAGTGAGATTACACAGGAAACAATGAGATTACACAGGAAGCAGAGAGATTACACAGGAAACAATGAAATTACACAGGAAACAATGAGATTACATATGAAACACAAGGATTATACAGGAAACAGTGAGATTACACAGGAAACAATGAGATTACACTGGAAACAGAGAGATTACACAGGAAACAGAAAGATTATATAGGAAACAATGAGATTACACATGAAACAGAGAGATTACACGGCAAACAGACAGATTACACAGGAAACAATGAGATTACACAGGAAACAGAGAGATTACACAGGAAAATGAGAGATTACACAGGAAACTGAGAGATCACACAGAAAACAGAGAGATTTCACATTAAACTGAGAGATTACACAAGGAACAATGAGATTACACAGGAAACAGAGAGATTTCACAGGAAACAATGAAATTATACAGGAAACAATGAGATTACATATGAAACACAAGGATTATACAGGAAACAGTGAGATTACACAGGAAACAATGAGGTTACACAGGAAACAGAGAGATTACACAGAAAACAATGAAATTACACAGGAAACAATGCGATTACATATGAAACACAAGGACTATACAGGAAACAGTGAGATTACACAGGAAACAATGAGATTACACATGAAACAGAGAGATTACACAGGAAACAGAGAGATTACACAGGAAACAATGAGATGACACATGAAACAGAGAGATTACACGGCAAACAGAGAGTTTACACAGGAAACAATGAGATTTCACAGGAAACAGAGAGATTACACAGGAAAATTTGAGATTACACAGGAAAAAAGAGAGATTACACAGGAATCTGAGAGATTACATAGAAAACAGAGAGATTTCACAGTAAACTGAGAGATTACACAGGAAACAGAGAGATTTCACAGTATACTGAGAGATTACACAGGAAACTGAGAGATTACACAGTAAATTTAGAGATTACACAGGAAACAGAGAGATTTCACAGTATAATGAGAGATTTCACAGGAAACTGAGAGATTACACAGGAAACAGAGATATTACACAGGAAACAGAGATGAGATTGCACAGGAAAGAATGAGATTACACAGGAAAGAATGAGATTACACAGGAAACAATGAGATTATACAGCAAACCGGGAGATTACACTGCAAACCGAGAGATTACACAGGAAACTGAGATATTACACAGGAAACTGAGAGATCACACAGTAAACAGAGAGATTACACAGGAAACAGAGATATTATACAGGAAAAAGAAATTGCACAGGAAAGAATGAGATTGCAGAGGAAAGAATGAGATTACACAGGAAACAGGGAGACTACACAGGAAACAGAGAGATTACACAGGAAACAATGTGATTACACAGGAAACTGAGATATTACACAGGAAACTGAGAGATCGCACAGTAAACAGAGAGATTACACAGGAAACAGAGAGATTACACAGGAAAAAATTAGATTACACAGGAAACAGAACGATTACACAGGAAACTGAGATATTACACAGGAAACTGAGATATTACACAGGAAACTGAGAGATCACACAGTAAACATAGAGATTACACAGGAAACAGAGAGATTTCACAGTATACTGAGAGATTACACAGGAAACTGAGAGATTACACAGGAAACAGAGATATTAAACAGGAAACAGATAAGATTACACAGGAAAGAATGAGATTACACAGGAAAAACCGAGAGATTACACAGGAAACTGAGATATTACACAGGAAACTGAGAGATCACACAGTAAACAGAGAGATTACACAGGAAACAGAGATATTACACAGAAAAAGAAATTGCACAGGAAGAATGAGATTGCAGAGGAAAGAATCAGATTACACAGGTAACAGGGAGACTACACAGGAAACAGAGAGATTACACAGGAAAAAAATACATTACACAGGAAACAGAGCGAATACACAGGGAACAGAGAGATAACACAGGAAACAAGGAGATTACACATGAAACAGAGAGATTACACAGGAAACAATGAGATTACACAGGAAATTGAGAGATTACACAGGAAAAAGAGAGATTACACAGGAAACTGAGAGATCACATAAGAAACAGAGAGATTAAACAGGAAACAGAGAGGTTTCACAGTAAACTGAGAGATTACACAGTAAACATAGAGATTACACAGGAAACAGAGAGATTACACAGGAAACTGAGATTGCACAGGAAAGAATGAGATTACACAGGAAACAGGGAGATTACACAGGAAACTGAGATATTACACAGGAAACTGATAGATCACACAGTAAACGAGAGATTACACAGGAAACAGAGATATTACACAGGAAAAAGAGATTGCACAGGAAATGAATGAGATTACACTGGAAAGAATGAGATTACACAGGAAACTGAGAGATTACACAGGAAACTGAGAGATTACACAGGAAACAGAGAGATTACACAGGAAAAAATTAGATTACACAGGAAACAGAGCAATTACACAGGGAACAGAGAGATCCCACAGGAAACAATGAGATTACACAGGAAACAATGAGATTACACAGGGAACCGAGAGATTACACAGGAAACAGAGAGATTACACAGGAAACAGAGAGATTACACAGGAAACAGAGAGATTACATAGGAAACCATGAAATTTCACAGGAAACAATGAGATTACACAGGAAACAATGAGATTACACGAGAAACACAGAGAATACTCAGGAAATACAGAGATTCAAGAAACAGAGATTACTCTGGTAAATAGAGATTTCTTGGGAAACACATATTTTCTTTAGGAAGCACTGAGAGGCTTTAGGATACACTGAGATTACACAGAAAACATAAATGGGGTCATTTATCAAAATTGTGTAAAATATAACTGGTTTAGTTGCCCATATCAACCAATCAGATTCCTCCTCTCATTTTTCACAGCTCCTTTGGAAAATGAAAGCTACTACTTTACATTAGTTTGCAGGGGCCCCACAGAGCGGATAGCTTGGGGGACACATGGGGACATGAGCACTTTTTCCTGTCAGGTGGTTTTAATGTTTTGGTCGGTTAGTTTGATTTTGTGTGTATAATACCCCCCCCCCCCCCTTCTATTTTGACAGGTCTTACCTGTTTTATCCGGTTCCAGCTGTCAGATGGCTTGATGTCTATTGGCCAGATGTCCAGCGGCGGGAAAATTCAAGTCAGCTGATTGGCAGAGCGGGACTATGGAGGGAACCCCTGTGAAGATAAAAGAAGAGACATTGGTGTCATCTGCTGCAGTGAGAAGATCCGGACCTGAGCACAGGATGGAAGACCTGCTTCATCAGCTGATGAGAAGAGCTGAAGCTGCCGGCGGGGAGGAGTGGCTGCGGCGCTGCCTTGCCCAGCCTGAACATGTGACGCCGGCGGCAGAAGAAGAGGAGCAGCGCAGAGATGAGGATGTCATTCTGGAGGTGGCATGGAATTTATATATCTTATGTCTTTATTGCCATCTAGTAAGGAGCAGATTGTTTTAGAAAAGAAAGAAGAAAAATCAGAAGAGGCTAGGAAGCGTAGTATGCCGCGGTCATTTAATAACTGGCTGCAGACCTTTTGCATCTATGCGTCAGTCCTAGGTGAGAAGTTTCCAATCAAGTGTTGTGGACTTTTCCAGCACTTGGACATAGTCTTGGAAGCTTATAGGAACTTTGGGGGGATGGCCTGGTTTAGCTACGATGAGACATTCAGGCAGAAATTGGCCATCCACCCCGCATTGAAATGGGGTTCAAAGGACATTGGGTTGTGGATCAATTTGATGCTCCCTCAGAGAACGAATGTGGTCAAACAGGCTCCTTATCAGAGTTTGAGGAAAGGAGTCTGTTTCGCCTTTAATGAAAGTACTTGTAAATGTTTGACAAATTGTAGGTACGAGTGTTCCTTTTGCGGTGGCGCACACCCAATGCCAAAATGTTTTAAACGCAGCGGTAACTTTCCTTCAACCAGGAAGCAACTTTCAAAAAGCCTTGGCGCCAGTGAGGCTGGAAAGAATGCTCCTGTGGTTAAAGGAGTACCCAGACAGGAAGACAGCTAGGTTGATTTTTGCTGGTTTTTCTGTGGGTTTTCCTGTTCCGGAGTTTAAAGGCGAGGGCTGAGTTGAGACGTTTCCAGATGTGGTTTGTGCTAGAATTGCGAAGGAATTAGCTAGTGGAAGGATTGCAGGCTCATTTTAATGTGCGCCTTTTGAGAATTTTAGGGTATCACCACTGGGTGTAGTCCCAAAGAAGGAAGCTGGTGAATTTAGATTGATTCACCACTTGTCTTTTCCTAAGGATAAGTCCCTTAATGACGAGATTAGGAAGGAGGAGGCGTCTGTGGAGTACACTTCCTTTGACCAGGTAGTGGATTTATTGAGGAAATACGGTCAGGGTTCTTTATTGGCAAAGGCAGATATCAAAGCGTCTTTCAGGTTATTGCCAGTCAGTCCAGTGGGTTTTAATTCTTTGGGGTTTTGTTTTGAGAATGAGTTTTATTTTGATAAATGTTTGCCCATGGTTTTTCCAAGTCATGTTTTTATTTTGAATCGTTTGCTTCTTTTCTTCATTGGGTTGTTCAAGTGTTCAGTTCCTGAGGGAGGGGTGTTACAATATTTGGATGATTTTTTGTTTGTTGGTTATGCTGGTTCTGGTTTGTGTTTGGATTTGTTAAATTGTTTTATTGATATGTCTTCATTTTTGGGTATCCCTATAGCGGTTGAGAAAACAGTTTTTCCAAGTTCTTCGTTAGAATTTTTAGGTATCGTTAATGATAGTGTTAGGATGGAATTTCGATTATCTGAAACTAAGCGCTCTTTCACACTAGCGTTTTTGTTTTCCGGCATAAAGATCCGTCGTCGGGTCTCTATGCCGGAAAAATCCTGATCAGGATTATCCCAATTTATTCTGAATGGAGAGAAATCCGTTCAGGATGCATTAGGATGTCTTCAGTTCAGGACGAAACGTTTTTTGGCCGGAGAAAATGCCGCGGCCAAAAATCCTGAACACTTGCCGCAAGGCCGGATCCGGAATTAATGCCCATTGTGGCATTTTAGTGGCATTAATCCGGATCCGGCCTTAAACTAAACGTCGTTTCGGCGCATCGCCTTTAGCTTTTTCTCAATGGTTACCATGGCAGCCAGGACGCTAAAGTCCCGGCTGCCATGGTAAAGTGTAGTGGGGAGCAGGGGAGCAGTATACTTACAGTCCGTGTGGCTCCCAGGGTGCTCCAGAGTGACGTCAGGGCGCCCCACGCGCATGGATCACGTGATCGCATGGATCACATGATCCATGCGCATGGGGCGCTCTGATGTCATTCTGGAGCGCCCCAGGAGCCGCACGGACTGTAAGTATACCGCTCCCCCGCTCCCCACTACTACTATGGCAACCAGGACTTTAATAGCGTCCTGGCTGCCATAGTAACCTCAAAGCATTTCGAAGACTGATCAGGATCCTGATCAGTCTTCTAATGCTTTCAAGGATAACTGTCAAATTTTTTTTTTTTTACTATTGGATTTTGGTGATTAATATCACCTTGTTGGCCCTGTTTTAATTTCTGATTGTTTAATAAATAACCCCTAAACGTCCCCAGTATTGGCTATTGTTACCTGAGATTAAAATCAGGTTGCTATGCTCCTTCCGTCTACCAGATGAGGACGGAGCACGCTGCGTGCACTGGGAACTGATAGTGAGTCAGCATTGTAAGGGAATGTATAAAAAGCCAGGTTCTTCCTGACAGGAGATAACAGTGCTGGGCTGTGTGTGTGAACTTCTCCACATGCCTGTGCTTGGCAGACACTCCCTTAGCAGTGCTGGACAATGTGGCTGCTCAGTGTAAAAAATGTAGAAGGACTACAGGCTTCAGCCAGACCTGGGAACTTTACTGCAATACCCCCCTATACAGAGCTGGTCTTCACTAACTTCACTGCAGGCGTCCTATGGATTAGGCTCAGGGCTGGGGGCGGCCATCTTAACAGAATAGTGAAGTTGTAGTTTTATGCAGACTGGTTGCTAAGGGCTGAATCCTATTAAATAAGGGGTAAGTAAGTCTAATAGTTATTGATTCAGGAATATTATCATATTAGTAACTACATATATGAAAACTGAAATTAGGGTCTAAATGTGACAGTTATCCTTTCAGGCGACTTGCGATCTGACAGATCTGGCGGGATGAAAGTGCCTGCCGGATCCTCAAAACACAAGTGTGAAAGAGGCTTAAGCGAGAATCACTAAGGTTTAGTTTAGTGTCGTTGTTAGCTAAAGTTAAATGTACGTTAAAAGAATTGCAGTCTGTGTTAGGGTCTTTAAACTTTGCATGTAGAATAATTCCAATGGGACGGGTTTTCTCTAAGAGGCTATATTTTGAAACTAGAGGTTTGAAGTCACCATGGGCGCATATTAGATTGACTAGGCCTTTGAAGGATGATTTAGCCATGTGGTTGGAGTTTTTATCAATGTTTAATGGTAGGAGCTGCTGGCAAGAGGAATTTCAGGATTCGGATGCTCTTAGATTATATACAGATGCGGCAGGTAGCTGCGGTTTTCGCACATTTTGGGATAACAGATGGTGTGCAGAGAAATGGCCGTCCTTTTGGGTAGAAGGTGGTTTCACAAGAAATATAGTGTTGTTGGAGTTGTTTCCCGTTTTAGTGGCGATGGTTGTCTGGGGTAGTTTTGTTTGCAATCAATATACATTGTCGTCAAAATTAGTGTTGAGCGCGAATATTCGAATAGTAAATTTTTTTAGCGAATATCGGCACTTTGCAAATTCGCAAATATAGCGCTATATATTTCACTATTTCGAATATTCATTTTTTTTTTAAAGCTGTTAATCCTTGTTGCTCTCTGGTTGTCTTCCCACTTCCCAAAAGCTGTTCTTACCTGTCTGGAGGATTCCTGGCTCCCTGCCCGCTCCAGTCAATGTCCATTGCCGCTTCTGCCGACTTCCCGTGTGCATGGGAACGCCTCCATGCTAAAATGTTTTGTCAGATGTGAGAATCACGATCTCACAAATTTGACTAAGTTGTAATCGCAATGTGATTAATATACCCAGAAGAGCTGGGTTCCTAATAATTGTATTGCTAGAATATAACGAATATCACGAATTCATGAATATAGCGCTATATTCTCAATCTTCGTTATATTCTAGCAATACAACCATTAGGAACCCAGCTCTAAGTTGAATTCGCAATGCGAATATAAATTCCGCGTAACATTCGCAATATATAGAATAATGACGAATATTCGATTTCGACGAATATATGATGAATATTCAGTCGAATATTCACAAAATATCGCGAAATCGAATATGGCACCTCCCGCTCATCACTAGTCAAAATGTGAGAGGATAGTTCGTCTATTAAGGAACTTAGTGTTATGTTGTCTATCATATAATATCTGGTTGAAAGCTAAATATATAGAGGGTAAGTCTAATGTCATCGCGGACTCTCTGTCTCGATTTCAGTGGTCCAGGTTTTGGGAATTGGCTCCAGCTGCAGAAGAAGTGGGTGTTCCTACCATGTCCCGCATTTATGGGACCTGGTGCTGGATTAATTGTAGACAGTATCTGTAATTCCTTGGCGCCCAGGACGTGGGCGGCCTATGCATCGGCCTGGGATAACTGGTTGACATTTGTTAATTCTGTGGATCAGCGGGATCATTTTAATTTGTAAAGTATTGAGCTTAGATTTGTTTCTTCTCTGTTAATTAAGGACGTGTCTCCGTCCCACATTTCTAAGTTGTATCGTTTTTTCTGAAGCTAAGCAGGTGTCAAAGGGTTATCGTAAGTCCAAATTCAGTACTGATGTTCGTCGCCCTATTTCTTGTGATCTGTTACAACCGTTGATAGAGGTGTTGTCATCGGTAGCTAAGGATCAATTTGAGTTGGTATTATTTAGAACGGCATTTATTTTAGCATTTTTTGTTACTTTTAGAATTGTGGAATTGGTTGTCTGTCAAGAAGTTGGATGATGCTGGCTTATTATTTACCGGATGTAGCTGTACATGAAGATAAGATTTTAATTAAAATTAGGCGTTCTAAGATGGATCAGTTGGGGAGAGGTCAAATGATATCACTGAATAGTTGGGCTCATTCTTGTGTTTGTCCGGTCAGAGCTGTCAAAGCTTGGCTGCAGATTAGACCAGCAGTTCAAGGTTCCATTTTGTTACATAAAGATCTGAGTCCTTTAATTGGGTTCCAGTTTAATGCGGTGCTCCAGAAGAGTCTTGTTACACTGGGGTTGGGGCATTTGAAAATATCATCACATTCATTTCGTATTGGAACAGCTACAGAGGCAGCGGGGTTGGGATTAGAGGAGGCTGTTATAAAAAGATTGGGTCACTGGAATTCTAATCGTTTTAAAGTTTACATAAGGCCGGATTTATTGTAGCTTATGTTTACCTTACCTTATATTTTTCAGATGTCCAGTTTATAGTTTGGGTGGTTGGGCATTCCTATGTGTATTGGGCCCAGAAGAGAGCCAGTAAGAGGAATTACTCAGAAAATGTATCGTTTGACTCTAATCAGTCTAAGATATTTTGGTGGGGAGTCAGAGGTCTACATTGGAACGATTTACTGTCTTTGCTTAAGAAATTGTTGGTTAAGTGGCCTCTGCCTCACTAAGTGATCATTCACTTGGGTAGTAACAACATAGGCAAAATTAGAACATTGGAGTTGCCGTGGAGAATGAAACATGATTTGGCTTTTATAAAAAGCCTTTTGCCAGATGCTGTGCATGATCTTCTCTGAAATTGTCCAAAGATTTGTTTGGTCGCCTGTTGAAGGTCGAACTTTTGAGAAAATAAGAAAAAGAATAAACTGGGCAATGTTAACAGTTTTTGCCTATCTTGAGGGGGATAGGTTATTGGCATGCTGTGCCTGGATTGTACAGGTCTGATAATGTGGGGGGGGGCTCGGCTTTTCGAGCCTCGGCCTTGTGCTAATGCTGGGTGGACTTGGTGGTCATTGGTTTTATTGGTTTTATACTTGATCTTGATTCATGGTTTATTTATTAAAGATTGATTGGTTCATTAAATTACGGTAACCCCATAATAAAGCAACACGGCCTAATTTTTCCAATATTATTGGTGTGGTGTCTTATTTATTAGTTAATAGTTAAGGTTGGGTTATTATGGGATCTATGTCCTCCATGATAAATGACACCAAAAGATTTTTATATGGAGCACAGAGCAAACATGAAAGTTGAACTGGTACTGGTTATATGATGTTATACTGGTCATAAATACTGGTTATTTATATGGATTTAAGGAGGTACTGTGTATTGGTTATATAGAGGCGTTCTAGTTGTATTGTGATATACTGGTTACGTGACATTCTAAGGAAAAATTATTATCCAAAGGCAGCACGATAGAGGTATTTTGTCCCCCTGACTCCACCCGAGGACTGCCCACATCTGTATATAGATACAGTAGAGGTATGCCTGGGCACCACCAGGTATATACACTAGTACATATAGATAAGTGTGCACCCTCCATCTCCTGTACGCTGTGAGGACCCGCCTGTCCCCATTCCTGTAGGATTAATCATCTGCTATGTGAATGACTCTCTAGGAATAAGCGGTGGCTCAGGATTTTATGACTGATTATATCAATGGTAGAAGCATGTCGGGCCCTGACGTGATGAGACACGCTCGGTTACATAAAAGTCTCACTGCTCATCCTCCTAACTACACATAGCAACCGCTGCACAAAACAGCAATTTACTACCGAGCTAAGGTGTCATGCTATCAACAGTGTGTGGGAAAAGAACACGTAACATGCTACATATGTGACATCCAACTCGTGGGAACCTTCTAGTAAACCCATATTATATGGAATGTATAATCTATCTATCTATCTATCTATCTATCTATCTATCTATCTATCTATCTATCTATCCCATATCTATCTATCTATCCCATATCTATCTATCTATCTATCTATCTCTTTTATCTATCTATATCTATCTATCTAATATCTATCTATCTATCTAATATCTATCTATCTATCTATCTACAGGTAGCTATCTATCCATCTACTATCTACAGGTATCTATCTACAGGTATCTACTAAAAAACATCCTTGGCTGATCCACTATTTACACCAATCATTTGCGTACAATTGATATATATGCTTCACTTCACATATTAAGTTACTTTCACACTTGTGTTTTTGCTGGATCTGGCAGGGATCAGCAAAAACACTTCCGTTACCGATAATACAATCATCTGCATCTGTTATGAACGGATACGGTTGTATTATCTTTAAAATAGCCAAGACGGATCCGTCATGAACATCATTGAAAGTAAATGGGGAACGGATCCCTTTTCTATTGTGTCTGATGGGTCATGCCAGATCCGTTTTGCTCCACATCCCATGACAGAAAAAAAAAACTGGAGCTTGCTGCGATTTGCTCTCCGGTCTAGGAATGCAACCAAACGGAACAGAATGCATTTTGGAGCACTCCATTCAGTTCAGTTTGTCCCCACTGGCAATGAATGGGGATAAAGCGAAAGCATTTTAATCCAGTACTGAGATCCTCTGCCAGATCTCAATACCGGAAAAGTTAAATACAAGTGTGAAAGTAGCCTTACAAAGCTGCCAACAGCTACTGCTCACAAAGGATCATGTAATGTCATCCAGCTATCCTGCTATTATGCATGGCACAAGTGCTGAGGCATTAGAGTATGGGCAGTGTGTGTGTGTGTGGGGGGGGGGGGATGACTCATGTGCCATGTAAGACAGCAGGAAAGCTGGGTGCCTATATAAGTGCATCCATGTATGTGGTGAGTGTATGAGTGTGTCCATGTATGTGGTGAGTGTGTGTATGAGTGCGTCAACATATGTGGAGAGTGCGTGTATAACTGTGTCCATGTATGTGGTGACTGTGTGTATGAGTGCATGCATGTGTTGAGTGTGTCCATGTATGTGGTGAGTGCGTGTATGAGTGTGCCCATGTATGTGGTGACTGTGTGTATGAGTATGTCCATGAATGTGGTGAGTGCATGTATGACTGCATCCATGTATGTAGTTAGTGCATGTATGAATGTGTCCATGTATGTGGTGACTGTGTGTATGACTGTGCCCATGTATGTGTTGAGTGTGTGTATGAGTGTGTCCATGTATGTGGTGAGTGTGTGTATGACTGTGCCCATGCATGTGGTGAGTGTGTGTATGAGTGTGTCCATGTATGTGGTGAGTGCGTGTATGAGTGTGTCCATGTATGTAGTGAGTGCGTGTATGACTGTGCCCATGTATGTGGTGAGTGTGTGTATGAGTGTGTCCATGTTTGTGGAGAGTGCATGTATAAATGTGTCCATGTATGTGGTGAGTGTGTGTATGAGTGTGTCCATGTATGTGGAGAGTGCATGTATGACTATGCCCATGTATGTGGTGACTGTGTGTATGACTGTGCCCATGTATGTGTTGAGTGCGTGTATGAGTGTGTTAATGTATGTGGTGAGTGTGTGTATGAGTGTCCATGTATGTGGTGTATGAGTGTGTCCATGTATGTGGGGAGTGTGTGTATGAGTGCGTCAACGTATGTGGAGAGTGCGTGTATGAATGTGTCCATGTATGTGGTGACTGTGTGTATGACTGTGCCCATGTATGTGTTGAGTGTGTCCATGTATGTGGTGAGTGCGTGTATGAGTGTGCCCATGTATGTGGTGACTGTGTGTATGAGTGTGCCCATGTATGTGTTGAGTGCGTGTATGAGTGTGTCAATGTATGTGGTGAGTGTGTGTATGAGTGTGTCCATGTATATGGTGAGTATGTGTATGATTGTGTACATGTATGTGGTGACTGTGTGTATGACTGTGCCCATGTATGTGGTGAGTGTGTGTATGAGTGTGCCCATGTATGTGGTGAGTGCGTGTATAAGTGTGTCCATGTGTGTGGTGAGTGCGTGTATGACTGTGCCCATGTATGTGGCAACTGTGTGTATGAGTGTGTCAATGTATGTGGAGAGTGTGTGTATGAGTGTGTCCATGTATGTGGAGAGTGCATGTATGACTGTGCCCATGTATGTGGTTAGTGTGTGTATGAGTGTGCCCATGTATGTGGTGAGTGCGTGTATGAGTGTGTGCATGTATGTGGTGAGTGCGTGTATGACTGTGCCCATGTATGTTGAGAGTGTGTGTATGAGTGTGTCCATGTATGTGGTGACTGTGTGTATGACTGTGCCCATGTATGTGGTGAGTGTGGGAATGAGTGTGTCCATGTATGTGGTGAGTGCGTGTATGAGTGTGTGCATGTATGTGGTGACTGTGTGTATGAGTGTGTCCATGTATGTGGTGAGTGTGTGTATGAGTGCATCCATGTATGTGGAGAGTGCATGTATGACTGTGCCCATGTATGTGGTCAGTGTGTGTATGAGTGTGTCCATGAGAGAACTGTGTGGCACATCTGTTGCTGTAGTTTGAAAGGTAGAGCGGCTAAAATACCTGTGATTATGGAGGTAAGGCTAGTTACCTGCAGGCTGTGGGATCCATCCTCCTACTAGTTCTAGTGTGTTGCCAGACTGCCACTCCATCACCATTGACTATAATGAGGGCGGAGGTGGAGTTCCAGCGCAGCACGGCAGCGCACGGCGAGAGGCCGCTGTACTAAATCTACAACATGTCCGACATTTGGTCCGGTGGCCTCTCGCCGTGCACTGCCGTGCTGCGCTGGAACTCCGCTCCCGTCCCCATTATAGTCAATGGTGATGGAGCGGCAGTCTGGCGACACACTTGAACTAGCGGCAGGACGGATCCAACGGGCTGAACAGCCTAAAGCAGACATGTCTATTAAAATCAGCAGCTGTAAATATTTAAAAAAAATAAAGTCATTCTAAAAAAGATAGTAAAATAATAAAAAGTTCTCTGCAAAACCTTCAAAATTCCTCTGCTTATCTGATGATGGCCACTGACCAGGTTCAGGATATTTCAGAAGACATTAAGGATCTGTTTGGCTTGGCCTGGTCTAAAAGTAAGGGAATGTCTAGGGGGAGTAGAAATTGAGTGGCAAGAAGCTACTTTGCTTTGAGCAGGTTATCTAGATACAGGCCTATAGACTACAGACTATTATCTGCATCATGAGCTATACTATATCCATCTACATCACTACATTATCTGTCATAAAACTATGTCATGTTCTTACAGGGCTTATGGTCCATCATTAACAGGCAACCAGTTGTGACTGCATTAGCGGTCTATGTGGTCTCTCCAGGAACCTAAGCAATGTTTATGTTCTACAGCAGATAAAGTAGAACGTTCTAGACATTGGTTATAATTGCATCACCGATGAGATGCAAACGGGACTACTCATCATGCGCATGTGAAATGTGATAATTAAAATGGGCGTTTTTCCAGGCCTGTTTGGAGGTGGAGGAGAGATTGCTATTTTTAGGTATGCCCTGTTTTTCACTCCCTTGAGTAATTCATGTCTGGAACGAGTCATATCTGTAGTCTTGAAGCTCATACTACTAGTTCTCATTCTGTGAAATAAGAAAAGAAAATTCTGAGTTGTGTATGAGTGTGACATCTTCAAACTTGAGGGAGAGAAAGTTTATGGTGAATTGGAGAAACGTGACAAAGAAATCCTCAATGGTTGAGTTATAGCTTCGATACGTAATCATGCTCTGTCCATTGTTTTGTATGTTCCAAGGAAATCTCTGCTTTCTACCTTCAACATGATCAGGTACAGTAGCCATGACTCATAAGAGGGTTCCAAAATCCAAGTTATCAGTCCAGACATTTGCAGCATATCAAGGTGTCCTATTTTTTCCCAGTGTAATGCATTCGGGGTCATGTAGGAACAAAAAAGGTAGGGCAAATCAAGGCTACCATCTGTTCAAGGATATCCAGAATCTTCATCCCAAGAGACACTGACCAATTTATTGGACAAATTCACATCATAGACCAGTTCATCAGATTGTATTGAACATACCGGTATATCCAAAAAGTAGCTGGAAACTGTTGACTTGAATCACTAGAGGTGTACAATTTATCATAGGGACATGACCAACCAATTCTTCAGATCCCATTCTATAACATGCCCAACCAATTCCTCAGATACCATTCTATGACATGCCCAACCAATTCTTCAGATACCAGTCTAGTTCTAATGTTATCTTGGTTGGACAAACAGAGCACAGAACACCAAATTAATTTCAAATAAGGATCCTTGTTTTCATAATTAATGTATTTACTAGATGATAACCCAAAGTCGGGTAATGAACTGAAGTTCATGGTACTGGACTTTTTGTATTCTCGGGTCATAAGACTTTTTATATTTATGAGTTCTTCCAACCTCAAGAGGGATAGAATTTTGTAAGAGGGTTGTGTCTGTATTTTCATGGGAGTCTTTTAAAGTGTATCCATCAAAAGAAAATCCTTCCAAAACTGGTCTACTGAGATCTCATAGATACATGTTAGTAGATCACTTGGCTGGGGCACTGAAGGTTGGTCCGTCACCAGGTTCTGCTAGAACTAATAGGCTGTGATGGTCTAGAAATGACCTTGAATGTCACCAAATAGGTTATAATAGACACATTAAAGTTTTGAAAAATGTTGGAGGCTGAGCTCCACAAATGAGATTTTTTCTTTGCACGTATGTTTAAAATAGAATCACTTGGTTGTGCAACTTGACGTATAATTGACTACAGTCCTTAAGACATGTCAAAAGATGAAAACCTTGTTGAGAATCCGTTTGATCCACCCTATGCTATGGAATATACCTGTTAGATTTCACTGAATTCGTGAGAAGATGACACTCAGTCCTTAAGAATGTTTCTGCTTTGACCCTAGTGTTACTCATCCTATTCAGAGGGAATCCCTCCCAAAGAAACGGGGGTTTGCAAAAATGCATATGTGTAAATCACGTAGAATCACGTGGCCCAGTCAGCAGTCACGTGTATAAAACTAGTATCATTCACTTGCACTACGAGGAGGGCATGCAGAGATAAATAGTAAACACTTTGAAACACATTGACCCTAATTCACCAAGCCAGGCATCTGCTATGCCGGAGGAGCCATGTAATGTATGTCTATGTGCAGGCTTCATCACAAATTACAAGGCTTCTCTGGAAGTCCTTGCACCAGAATGAAAGCTATAACTGTTCGGTGCCACCAGAGATTTTATTCATTATTTCCACCAGTTTCTGGCATAACTAACGATGAATAAGCTCTGGCTGATGGACCTCCCACACCCCACTCTTTGTCATGCCCACTTTCAATAAAATTTCAGAGAGGGGCAAAAAATGTCAGTTGTGACTAGTAGAGCATTGACTTTTCTATATCAAAAACAGGTGTAGTAAGAATAATGAATACCCCCTATTGGCCATTTTTTATCAAGGCCATGTGCTACGCTGGCCTTGATAGGGCTTATGTTGCCAGAGGAGGCATATAACTGATGACTGGGAGTAGGGCTCTTCATCAATTACCTGCCTCCTCCGGCTCTTCATACAATGATATGAGATCTATATCATCTCTGAGCTGAGATCTCAGTCTCAGTTTCTGCCATAAATGACAAATTTGCTGGGGCCAATGACCATGCCCTCACTCTATCCTCCCCCTTGTCATAGTTGTGGCGAAGGAGGTTTAAAATGCAGAATCCAGTGTATTTGCGAGATTTCTACACCAAAAAGGGGAATAAGGGGAATGATAAATATCTGCTCTTTATGTGTTTTGCATATTTTCAAGAATACTCTTGTCTCCCAGTTCTGTTTGGTCAGCTTTTGTCATAAAAATAATACAGTCGCTGACCTATTACTAGAATTTCTCCTTTTTTAAATAAAAGATGCATAATCAGAAACCCAAAAATAAACCCTTAGCAAGGGCAGGTGACTGCCCACATTTATACGCACATGGTAGTATAGGAAAAAGCATTAGCTTGTTCTGAACAAGCAGTTAAAAAATTATGCCTAAATGGGAGCAAATGCCTGCTGGTGTTTATGCATATGGTAGTATCGGAAAAAACATTAACTTGTTCTGAAAAATTTATTTTTAAGGAGAAGAAGCACAGTATGAAACCTGACCAAAAAGAGATGTATGTCTGTGTAAGGGTAGTAGTAGTGGCAGTAGGAGAACAACATGGAGCCTGACAGACTGAGGATGTGCAGAAGGGTAGGAGTAGTAGTAGTGAAAATAGTGCAAGCAGTAGTAGCAGTACAGTATGGAATCTGATAGCCAAGGCAGAAGATGTACAGCTATTTAGGGGTACTAGTGTTGGCAGTAGTAGCTGCAGCAGCACGGTATGAAAAGTGACAAGTTAGTATATGTTTGTCTGTGTAGGGACAGGGTAACAGCAGTAGGGAGAGGAGCAGCAATACAGTATAGAACATGATGCACAGGTAGACAGCAGCAGAGACATTAATGAGCCACTGATAAATAGCCATTCTCGGCAATGGCAAATCGATTTATTGGCATCAGCCAGAGGTGTGTGAAAGTCCTCACAGATCCACGTGCCTGATTAAATTCCATGAATGTAGTGTTGTGTACATTTATGGAGGACAATTTTGTTTGCCTTAGTGTGACACGGACACCTGTCACACTGAATACCCTCTCTGACACTGTACTGGAGGTTGAACAAGCCAGAATACCCATAGCAAACTGGGCCAGTAATATACAAACAGGGTCAGGTTTATCTCCAAAACTTCTTTTATGTTAATTAATTAGACAAAACGGTTGAATGCCTGTAACAGCAGTTGCGTAATGCCAGTGTTCACCTTCTCACCGCCGCAATCCCAGTCTCTGTGCTCAGACGAGCATTGCCCTCCCTGGCAACCTCCATCATTGCCCGCGTCTAGTTGCGTTACCGGGCAGGTAGCAGTGGTGATCTGCTGCCGGTGTCTCTTCATGCACTGCTCCTGTCCAGGACTCTGTGCCTTCAGATGCTGTACCTTCTGGAATCCCCTTGACAGTTTCTTTTCTGCCCTAGACACAGCATGCCTTCTAGCCTGTTTCCTCCAGCACCTTAGCAAATGCCGGCTCGCATCATTTCTGGTGATGTAAGGGCTTTGCACATGTGACCTGTACGACCAATTCCAGCCATCTTGCACCTATATAAGTGGTCCAGTCCCCTTCCTGGGTGCCCGAGCATCAATGGACCTTGTGTCCTGCAAAGTTTGCTGTTATCTGTGCTTACATTTTGTCACAAAGCAAAATTTTTTGTAAAATTCAGCAAAACAGCCGAAACGAATTTTCCAAAACTTCGCTCATCTCTAATTGTCATGTATTTTTTACGAACATGGTATTAATAGGCTACAGTATCCACCACCAGACGCTAGGTGGAGCTGTTGTCACCTCCCCAAAATGAGGGGTTGGGGAATCTAGTCTGAGACAGCAAACAGAGCAGATGCAAAATGTAGGAGCTGACTGTAAAGCCAAGTACCAACCAGGGCAAGGCCAAAAATACCAGAAAAATAACTTTATTTGCTTGATAAGCAGGCCAAATAGAAAGAGGGAGTGTAGAGCTAAAGTCTTTGAAGAGTGGCTGTCGTAAAAGGACCATTAAAGGGTTTCTGTCACCATAATTTTTGCTATTAAACAGGCTGACAGTATACATGTGCAAATGTCATCTGAATTTAACTCTGCTATTCTTTTTTTCAGTGTGCCGCTATTTTTGTGCAATTATAACTTTTATTATATGCAAATTAGCCTCTAGGAGCAGGGGGAGGGGGGGTGTTGCACCTGCTCCTAGAGGCTCTGTTCTCCTACCTCATGTCACGCTCTTCTACTTTTGATTGACAGGGCCAGGCCAGCGTTGGTCTCCTCCTGCCGGCCCTGTCTGTCGGGGAAATCTCGCGCCTGACACATCCCGTTCAATATTCGGCGAAGGCACAGTGATGGAAGGATGCTTGCCGGCTGCCAGCTTTCTCACTGCGCCTGCGCTGAATAATTTAAGTCTCTATTTCCATGTGTCTAGGAGAATAAGTCCACCAGTGCCTGGATACACAAAGAACAACTTAATCACCTGTGTAAGATATCCACATCCCACAGTGGAAGTTTGTGGCAATCGTTCAAAAAAGTTGCAGAGCATAGTCTGACATTTAGGGTCTGCCCTGTGGTTGCATAGCTTAAACAGAAATGTTTTACCCCATGCCTGAATGCATTTGCAAGAGTTCAGCTAAAGAAGTGCAGTGTACATGTATTGCTTTGAAAGTAACATCTTGGCCTATTAACTACCTGTACAGCTGTGTCACCTGTAAGAACTGTGAAAAGTGTATTTGTGTAACATCTGCCGGTCCATTGAATGCTGAGAACGATAACTGATGTGCACCGACATCTAAAGCTGCACCAAGGGACCCTGCCTTGATCGTCACTGCAAATTTTAAGGCAGGAGAATACTAAAAACCAGAGAGTGCCCTGAAGAAAAGAACAGGTCTGCCCTTCCAATCACTGCACGGCCCAAGGGAATGACCACCATTCTTGCTACTATCATGGCTGAGTGCATACCATAAGTTCCCTAAAGGCTATGTACAGCTTTGGGGGCAATTATCTTTTTAGGTATTTTGAGCTAAAAAATTTTTCAATTGGTCTTTATTAACAATATGGAATGTTTTTTTCTGTACAAAGCTGAGATGCTGTACTAGCTGCCTGTGGATTTTGGTCTTTTCTATCATCTGAGGACCAGAAGGACTTCTTATCTCTGCTCTCTCAGATTATAAACCCTCATTAAAGCTTAATCCTTATCTTACTGATAAGAATGTGGCTTAAATAAGTGTTTATATGACCTCTTAGTAGTTTAGAGATAAGGCTTCTTAGATGACTGACACAAAGTGAAAGTGAAAGTACCAGTCACAGAGTTTGAAAAACAGTTAACCCTTTGTGACAGAACAGTTCCATATTTTTAATAAAGGCCGATCGAAAATATGATTTTAGACAAAAATAAGTTAAATGCCATCATAAAAAATTGCCTCATAAGGTGTACATAGCCTTTAAAGGTAGTGGATCTCACTAAGTGGTATGGCAGTGACTGCACCGGCCAGGTGGGAGTTAAGTTTACAAACATACAAATTACTGGGCATGTATAATGATTTCCTGGCCACACATTCCATTATAGATGACTGACGATGGAGCAGAGGTCAAGGAGGAGGAGTTGATGATAATGATAATGACAATGACACTGTGCCGCTTGTGGATTGGCTTGGCTGCTAGGATGAAGACCAAGGGAAGGTGGACAGTCTTCCAACTGCTGGCTAATTTTCCACTGGATCTGGTGATGCCACCTCTTCTGCTGCAAAAGAATCATTGAGCCTACGTTGTATTTTATACTTGCTCAATGACAATAACGTTTAATCTGAATCTGAATACTCATGGTTTATTTTCATCCTGTACATCTTACACACACCAATGATTTTGTCTGCAGGCATTGTGGAGAGAAATTCTCATACTCACACAAAGCTACCAGAAACTCAAGCTTTACCTAGGCTAACATAATAGTCATCATCCTCCCCAGCACTTTCCTTATACTTTGATATGTTACAGTCGAGCAGCCTCCCTCTCATAATTCCTTGCTCTATATTTGCACCAAGTACCAGTGCCACCATGACTACCAACGCCCCTACTGCCACCACGATTGCCACAAATGCTGCTACTACCACAATAAGCACAGCTATGGATTTCTTAAAAATTTGATTTGGCTTCTTCACCGAAGTTTTATAAAAATATTAGCTTTGTGATTAATCACAAAGCGCATTTCTTTGTAAATAGCAGGTGCAATGGCAGGGAGCGGCGATTGCACCGTCCCCAGTCATTGAACCCCTCAGATGCCACATTCATTGGTGTTCAAAGCATCTGAGATCAATATGAAAGTATTTTAGGGATTACTCATAAAAAAAAAATATGAAATCATTCTTATCCATGGGATGAGGTACCGTAAGTATTAAGCAAAGACCTTTGCTGTATTTGTGGGAGGGGAGGCTGATTACAAGTCTATTTATAGGCACCTGTGGGCCCAGGCTGACGCCGATTCAGCTGATTTCAATACCTCTGGGTCAGCTCTAGGATACAGTGCCATGGTGTGGAGGCTCCTTACGGCTGGGCGATGGCAGAATGTCTCAGGAGGGCGCTGGTATTCATGGTAGGATCGGAATGGTTTGCATGGGACCCACGCTGCGGTCCACAACATGTAGCGCTCTGGGATGAAGCAGAGTTTGGGCGCTAAAGGGCCGAGCATTGGTTGTTAGTGGGCTCAAGCTATGCACGCTGTGTTTTGTGTATCAATGGTTGATTTAAAAAAAAACAAAAAAAAAACACAGCAGCATCATGTGGAGGCTCGTTCACACCTGGGCATCGGCAAAAAAGGCCAGGCGAATGCTGGCACTTACTGTAGAATTGTACTTATTGGCACGGGACCCACAGTGCGGTATGCGATTCGCAGTTCTCTGGGTCAAAGCAGAGTTGGGGGCTAACAGTCAAATGACTGTTGTTAGTATTTTGTCTAGCTGTTTAGGGGCTTGTTAGGGGCTATTGCATATAGTTATTGGTGTAGCATGCGCCTAGAGTAGGTATGGTCACATGTTTCTGATATCTGTTTCATAAGTAAAAAAAAAAAAAAAAAAAAGTTTGTGTTTTTCTGTTACCTGTTTTACATGTGGGGGCACATCCGTAGTTAAAGCCAGACATGCAAGGTGTTGGTAAATGTATATCAGTGGTCTGTATATGGGGACACAAGCAGATCGGTCAAGGCGCCGGTATTTGAGCTCTGATGCTCTTGTATGTAAGTGTGTTTAATCTATGAACTGTATGGTATGGGCACGCATGTGTCAGCGGTTCTGTGCTAGGTTTAGAAGTGCACTATATGTCGATTAATTAGCGTTTCATCATGGGTTATGTTCAAACACGTTTATGTTTTCTTAGATGGTGTTGTGGTGACCCATTTAAAAAAAAACAAAAAAAACCTGCAGCATTATGTGGAGGTTCGTTCGCGCCTGGGTAATGGCAGAAGGTGCCAGGCAAGTGCTGGCATTCACGGTAGGATCGGACTTGGTTACACGGTTAGTGACTTGTAGCGCTCTGGGGCGAAGCAGGTGGGGCGCTTATGGTCGTATGATCATGGTTAGGTTCGTTACCTTCAAAAGCTACGTCCGTTTTGTCCTATACTCCATTCACTACTAAAGCTGCGTTCATGCATTTGCCGTTGCATCACATTAATACTCTGCTCACTTCAGATTGCATTCATACGGCTGCGTTATACCTTGCTCTTCATGCTCAGAGCTGGGCCCATATAATGTTTTTAGGCACCACTCACATCCAGAGCTGCATTCACCCACCTGTTCTTACATCAGATGTTATATTCTGCTTCCACTTAAAGCTGCATTTTCCCTTTCATTGCTACATCATGGTTACTCAGTATTTTCACTAGAGCAGTCAGCACACCGCTCTGATACCGCTTTCTTTCAGGTTTACGTTTCTTTCCTCGCTGGTTGTTACATTCCATAGGCCTACTTTTCTGTTTCACTTTGGTGGAAAAAAAAAATAAAAATTGGGTGCTGTTCTTTAGTCCTGGTTCGCATTCACTCAGACTGGTCTCCTGCCCCAGCTCACCATACAGTCCCTCAGCGGTCAGTGGGTTAATAGGAGTAAGTTTCCTACTATGTTTCACAAGCTGTTCATACGTTGTCTCGATTAGGGTCTTCTCTTTGCGAACTGTAATGCCTCTGGCTTTTTCTCCCATCTGTTCAAATTCACGGTTGGTTTAATGTTTTACTTAGGCACGGGGTTCGGTTCACTATTGTCTATGCATATCCCATCAGGTCTGGCTCACATTTTAATTACTTATCGTCACTGTAATGTCATCTAGTTCAGTTTCGATTCGGTGACCCGATGACTGCTTCAGCCTCATGGCTCCGCGGGGTCTATGACCGTTCTTCACGTTATTCGTTAGGGGTACAATATGGTTTTAAGCTGGTTAGTGTCCTAGGTTACTGTCGAAGAGGGTCATGGTTATGCGAGTCCCCAAGTCATACTGGTGCTGCTTAAGTGGTTTAAAAAAAATAATAATAAAATTATAAAAAAAAAATAAAAATAAATAAATAAAAAAATAAAAAAATTGCCATAAGTTTCGCATTCATGGCTACGCCATTAGAGTCTCTGACGCATGGCTTCTCCGTTTAAGTTTGACACGCATGGCCCCGCCATTAGTGTCTCTCACGCATGAAAATAAAAAAATTAAAATAAAATAAAATAAAAAAAAAGCCCCGCCATTAGTGTCTCTCACGCATGGCCCCGCCATTAGTGTCTCTCACGCATGGCCCCGCCATTAGTGTCTCTCACGCATGGCCCCGCCATTAGTGTCTCTCACGCATGGCCCCGCCATTAGTGTCTCTCACGCATGGCCCCGCCATTAGTGTCTCTCACGCATGGCCCCGCCATTAGTGTCTCTCACGCATGGCCCCGCCATTAGTGTCTCTCACGCATGGCCCCGCCATTAGTGTCTCTCACGCATGGCCCCGCCATTAGTGTCTCTCGCGCATGGCCCCGCCATTAGTGTCTCTCGCGCATGACCCCGCCATTAGTGTCTCTCACGCTTGGCCCCGCCATTAGTCTCTCTCACGCTTGGCTCCGCCATTAATGTCTCTCACGCAGGGCTTCTCCGTTTATGTATACACACATGCCTCTGCCGTTAGAGTCTCTCGCGCAGGGCTCCGCCATTAGTGTCTCTCACGCATATCCCCGCCATTAGTCTCTCTCACGCATGGCTCCGCCATTAGTCTCTCTCACGCTTGGCCCCGCCATTAGTCTCTCTCACGCTTGGCTCCACCATTAATGTCTCTCACGCAGGGCTTCTCCGTTTATGTATACACACATGCCTCTGCCGTTAGAGTCTCTCGCGCAGGGCTCCGCCATTAGTGTCTCTCACGCATATCCCCGCCATTAGTCTCTCTCACGCATGGCTCCGCCATTAGTCTCTCTCACACATATCCCTGCCATTAGTCTCTCTCAGGCTTGGCTCCGCCATTAGTCTCTCTCACGCTTGGCTCCGCCATTAGTCTCTCTCACGCTTGGCTCCGCCATTAGTCTCTCTCACGCTTGGCTCCGCCATTAGTCTCTCTCACGCTTGGCTCCGCCATTAGTCTCTCTCACGCTTGGCTCCGCCATTAGTCTCCCTCACGCATGGCTTCTCAGTTTACATTTTACACACACAACTCCGCCTTTCGAGGTCGGCTGCGTGGTCCGCCACAGTAGGTTCTATGTCTATTCTGCTTTCAGGCCCGCTCGCATGGCTCGGTCAGCTGTGGCTCGCAATACAATTTTTCTTGTGGAGGCTCGCATGCAGGGCTTTTGCCATTAGTATCTAACTCACATTATTGTTGTAGGTTGTTGGGTCTTCATCGTTTTCTTTTCAAGCAGTCATCTCAAGTCTTCCTTTTCAGACATCACCTTCTCCTGGGTTCGCATTTTTCTCCCATTTACCCTCTCTAGGTTCTTGCTTCCCTCGCTCCCCGCTGTTACTTTTCTCTTGCCCGTCCTTGCATTATAGACCCATTCTCCCAGGAAGCTGACCCTGTGGTCTCATTTTTTTTTACGTTTCTCAAATTTCGGCTCTCAAAGGGTTGTTCAGGAAAAAAATAAAAAATAATACTATGGCATCAGTTTCATCCACAGGGAGTCCTCTCACCACTACAGGCGATTTACGAAGTCTGTCACGACTATAGACTAATAAGTCCTGTCACGACTACATGCGATTTACGAAGTCTGTCACGACTACAGACTAATAAGTTTTGTCACGACTACAGGCGATTTACGAAGTCTGTCACGACTACAGACTAATAAGTCCTGTCTCACCACTACAGGCAAATTACGAAGTCTGTCACGACTACAGACTAATAAGTCCTGTCACGACTACATGCGATTTACGAAGTCTGTCACGACTACAGACTAATAAGTTGTCATGACTACAGGAGATTTACGAAGTCTGTCACGTCTACAGACTAATAAGTCCTGTCTCACCACGACTATAGACTAATAAGTCCTGTCACGACTACATGCGATTTACGAAGTCTGTCACGACTACAGACTAATAAGTTTTGTCACGACTACAGGCGATTTACGAAGTCTGTCACGACTACAGACTAATAAGTCCTGTCTCACCACTACAGGCGAATTACGAAGTCTGTCACGACTACAGACTAATAAGTCCTGTCACGACTACATGCGAATTACGAAGTCTGTCACGACTTCAGACTAATAAGTCCTGTCATGACTACAGGTGATTTACGAAGTCTGTCACGTTACTGTCACAATAAGTCCTAGCGCGACTACAGGCGCAGCATACGTAGTCTATCAGGACCTTAAGCTTGTCCTGTCATAGCGGCAGGCATTGGGTGTACATTATGTCTTCATTACAGACATGCTTGCTTCATCGTCAAACTCGGGCTGAGGGTGTTGGTGTCGCACCAACAAGTTCTATCACTACTGTAGGCGCAGCATACATAGTTTATCACGACCTTAAGCTTATTTCCTGTCACAACTGCTAGTATGGTGGGTATGTTTTCTGTCCTCATTACAGGCAACATTAGCTCGTTAATTGGAACAGCCATGTACTCGTGCTTATGGTTCCCCAGGCCTGGTGAGTCTACACATTTCACTTAATCCATTACTAGAGTTAGACGGCATCCGCCATCTTCTAACTTTTGGGTCCTTTATAAAAATAATAATAATTAAAGCGGTGGCCTGGGGAATAAGTATAGGTGAAGTATTTTGCTACCATTAACAGGGCCCTTGGCGAATGGTTGGACTTCAATTAGGCCCTTCCATCAGATTCACCATTGTTGTTTCAGTCTGCAGCTCTCAGGATTCAGACCGTCTCGTAATATGTTCATATGTTGGTCAACATAGGAGTAAATCGTTTCTGATTACCAACCACTCTTTCAAAAACATCAACATTAGCTACCTCCAAGAACGACGTGCCGGCACACGTGACAAAGAGGTAAGGTACATAGAAGTCTCTGTGATATGTACGGTATATTCCGCACCTTCATTGTGTAGTGTCTTTGCGTTCAAAGTGGGTGTCAGTAATGGTATGTATATGTTTTGCTTTAAACTAAGGTCTACTCTTTTTGGCCCCTTTAGGCTGCCCTACCGCAGCAGTTATGGCACAATTCTACTGCTTGTTGTAGATAGGGTTAGATAGGTTAGGTACACCTTTCTGATAGCCGATCCGACCACAAGTATTAAGCAAAGACCTTTGCTGTATTTGTGGGAGGGAGGCTGATTACAAGGCTATTTATAGGCACCTGTGGGCCAGGCTGGCTGGTTACTCGGCTATTTATAGGCACCTGTGGGCCCAGGCTGACGCCGATTCAGCTGATTTCACCCACCCACCCACACCATCTTACAGTCACTTCATATTAGGGTGGCCCCCTTTAGGCTGCCCTACCGCAGCAGTTATGGCACAATTCTACTGCTTGTTGTAGATAGGGTTAGATAGGTTAGGTACACCTTTCTGATAGCCGATCCGACCACAAGTAAGATTATTTTTAACACCATTTCAGGGAAAATTGATTTGTTGCCATGAAGCACGAGGAAATTCGACTCCGCGGTGAATCATATTTTTCCAGAAATTTGGATCAAACACTACTTGTAATACTACAACCACTCACATTCCCACTTGTGGATGATGTTGCACAGGACTTTTGTTTTTCATTACCCTGCTCAATGCTTCTCAAAACATTTACATCACGCCGGCTGGCATGGTGACGTCATACGTCACCGCACACCAGGTTTCGTCCGAGATCTTCAAGCACGTTGGTGGTGGCCGGTCCATCATGTGCAAATGGATCGGGTAAGTATGACTGTTTTTGTTTTTTACACTATTTCAGGTTAAATCGATTCACACCATGAAGCGCGAGGAAATTCGCTTTTGCAGCAAAATGAATTTATCCTGAAACACTCTCAACACTAACTATAATCTATGCAACATTCCTGGCGTAGATTATAGTAAATGTGTGGGGCCGGCGATGTCGACCTGTACTGCCGGCCACTTTGAAATGTGGCAAGTGGCATCTGAAACTCCCAAAAAGTTTCAAAATTTTGCTCAACTACAGCCTGCGCAGAACTTTGTGACTTTTTGAAGGACGCTATGATAAATGTCTCCTGTAGTGTTTGTAAACTACAGAGGTATTTACTGTCCCATAAACAGAGTCTCAAATAATCTGTCACCGGTCAGCCACGCACGCTCCCATCACGTCTCCGGCGTGTTCAGGAATCTTCTCTGGGGAAAGAATTTTTTTTCCACCTGTAGTAGTAAAGTCTAGAGAAATGGACAGGACTTGAGGATGATGTCACTCCGCCACCTGCGTACTTAGACAGATCTTGTCATTTAACGAGATCCACCACCCACATCTCCTGAGACTATAAGTATCCGATTCCTTCAAAGCCTTCACGTCTTAAATCAAAGTAGTAACAGAACAATAGACGCCTGAGACGGAAGCTTCCAAGAAGGTGAGTTGTTACATAACCTGAGGTAGAAGGACTCTGCCTCCAACAGAGTGTGAGGAACACATTGTAACAAATCTTCTACTTCACAGGTCACGATGCTGAGCGAAATCACTGTAAAAATCTTCCTGATACTTGGTGAGTAGACAACCTGCATGAATTATTTCTATATAGCAGTGTAGAGTTTGTCATTTGTCTTATCTCCTAGTTAATGTTGCATCTGCAGTACCTTTGTTGATGTCGCAATGACGCACTACTGGCAAAAGACCTGTTTAACTCTGCTGTATCTGTGATGTAGCAGAGGTACGTTTGTAATAATCTCTCCTGGGCTGCGTTGTGTATGCAACATAATATCTAAGTTGGGATAATGGAATTCTATAACCATAGAAAATTCTGCCGGTACCGGAAACTATGCAGTGGACGGAGCCTCCCATGCATTATATAGTTTCCGGTGCCAGCATCTGCCCGAAAAAGCTGATCAGTGGCAGCGCGAGGTGCCAATCAATCTGATATTGATAACCTGTCTTGAGAATAAGCCATCAGTCCTGCTAAACCCCTGTAACTAAGGCTAGTTTCACATGTTTCAAAGAAATCCGGCAGGCTGTTTCAGTAAAGAACATCCTGCCAGACTTCTCCAGGTCCGGCATAGCCGCATAGTGCCACACACCTGCCGGATCCCATTGACTGCAATGGGATATACTGGGGATACGGGCAGTCCCCGACATATCAGCATACTCATTATCCTACACAATACGTGGCGTGCATCCAGTCGGGATTCAGCATGCAACTTTTTTGTGTCCGGCCGAATCCCAGCTGATACACCTGGGAACGACTGGATCCACACAGCATCCCATTTTAGTCAATAAGGTCAGGCAGGCACTTGGCACTATCCGGCACATTTCTTTTAGTAAAGGGTCTGAAACCGCGCTGCTTCTAAATCCGTTGTACGAAGCACAGGTGAATATATAAAGGGTATTAGCCCTTTATATATTCACCTGTGCTATCTATCGATTTAGACAGACTTCAAACCCTTCTACTGAATTTTCCAGTGTGAACTACCCACCACACTACATTGGAACCAGCAGCGCAAGTAACTGTCCGTGTTTTTGGGATACAAGACTGACACTTTCTTTTTACGGCACATTTCTTTGACACATGTGTGAAACTAGCCTAACTTGGGAAAACGTAGCATAGATACTTGCTGTTCTATGGAAATACATGGCAAACACGGCTCAACTGCATCTAGCTGTTCTTTCTTTGCCTCTGCAATGTTTAATAGTGTTGAGAGCGATTATTCGGATTTTGAATTTTTATCGCGAATATCGGCACTTCGAAAATTTGTGAATATTTCGAATGTAGTGTTATATATTCGTAAAAACGAATATTCGTTTTTAGTTTTTTTTTCATCTGAACCCATTACCTAGTATATCTACCTGCTTCTTGCTTGTGGGCCAATGTGAGAAGGCTGCAATATTGTAGTCTGTAGTGAATTAGAATATTCTTTATTATTGATTTTTTTTTCTCTTATGCGAAAAATCGGCAATGTAATATTCGCATAATGTGAATATTCTAAAACATGAATATATAGCACTATAGAATATAGTGCTATATATTCGTTTTTTAGAATATTCGTCGTTTTTTCCAATTTAATGTGAACAATCATTGGCCCAAAAGAAACTTAAGCAGGGAGGAATCATGACTTCAGATGGAAAAAATAACAAATATTCTAAAAAAAAAGAATACACTATATTCCATAGTGCTATATATTCGGGTTTTAGAATATTCGCATAACGCGAATATTTAATTGCCGATTATTTGCAATCAATGGAATAATCTCGAATACGAATATCCGCGATTATATGACGAATATTCTAACGAATATTCGCGAAATATCGCGATTTTGAATATTGCCCCTGTCACTCATTACTAATATTTAAATGCTAATCGTGATTAGCCCAAATTAATGCATGTAATTGGTATGCAAAACTGAACACAATAAAAGTCCATATTCTTTCTTTCTTTCTCTTTCTTTTCGAACGTGACAAAATGAAATTCAATCTGAATTTCAGGGAAAATTGATTCGCCGAGAAGCCGAATTTGCTTTGTGGTAACGAATAAATTTTCTCTGAATGGCAGTAAAAAAATTTTTTTAAATCATACTTGCCTTACCCGTTTGAGCGTGAAGAGCCGGCCACCGCCATCTTGATTGAAGACCCTGCGTGAAATCCTGTGCGCGGTGATGTATGCCATCACTACGCCGGCCGATGTGATGACGTCATCACAGGCCTTGCGAGATTTTGCACTGGATCTACAATCAAGATGGTGGCAGATGGCTCTTCGTGATCAAATGAATTAGATAAGTATGGTTTTATTAATTTTTTTATGTGACACTGTATATTAATGTCAGATGCCACAATAAGATATGAATGCGGCATCTGAGGGATACAATGATGGAGGGGGGATGCACCCGCTACTTACAAAGAAATGCGCTTTGTGACACAGTCATTTTTTGTAAAATTCAGTAAAGCAGCTGAATTTTTCATTACTTCGCTCATCTGCTTTTTTTTTTCTGCTCTTTTTCTTTCTTTCTTTCTTTCTTTCTTTCTTTCTTTCTATCTGATGCAGTATTTATCTCCTGGTTTTATGACCATATTATACTTGTAATTGTGTGAACTATGATAATTTTTTATGTCAAATTAAAGAAACATCACATATTTTTCACGTCGAGGCGGATAAATCACATTTCTATTATTCAAACATGGAAAAACAATTTCCACTTGTAAACTCATCTGACAGCTGTTTGAAAGGAGTTCTACGATGAGTCACCTGGGTGCGAGTTAGTGGGATCTTGGATGGATTTAGCTGTAGCACTCTACAGGAAAGGCCTAATATAGAAAGTCACTTTGTTTAGGGCGATGAGTTGCTCCAATGGAAATTATGTTTCAGGACACTGGTCGCACATCCGCACAAATCACTACCGTGCTGGAACTGACCCAGTTGTCTGCAGATGGGTACTTTTTCCTTATGGACGAGATGCTTACATCCCAAAAAATTGTTCCCAGGGCTGTTTTAAAGGGCAGAAAGGGAATTATTGAGTAGCTATACAATAAGTGGCACCAGAAAGCCGGCTTTCATCTTCATGCATAAATCTATTAACATTTCTAAAGTATAAAATATGCAAGAAATTATATTATATAGATAGATTAATTATGTGACAAGGTGAAATTCTGATATATGTTTCTAAATAATGTTTCTCACTGAATTACAATATTTCAATCCAGTGGAACGATTTGACAAAAATTTAATACTGAAGCTTAAATTTAATGACTGGAAAACAAATGTTACAAAGGCTTATATTCTTTTTCTTGCAGAACTATTTGCTGTGTTTGGGGCGTCACAGGAATCAGCAGCTCTACAGCCAGGTAATAACTACTATAATACTGCCTCCTATGTACAAGGATATAACTACTATAATACTGCTTCCTATGTACAAGAATATAACTACTATAATACTGAGTACTATGTACAAGAATATAACTACTATAATACTGCCTCCTATGTATAAGAATATAACTAGTATAATACTGCCTCCTATGTTCGAGAATAGAACTACTATAATACTGCACCTATGTACAAGAATATAACTACTATAATACTGCCTCCTATGTGCAAGAATATAACTTCTATAATACTGCCTCCTATGTAGAAGAATATAACTACTATAATACTGCCCCTATGTAAAAAAAATATGACTAATATAATACTGCTCCTATGTACAAGAATATAACTATCATAATGCTGCCTCCTATGTACAAGAATATAACTACTATAATACTGCCCTATGTGCAAGAATATAACTACTATAATACTGCCTCCTATGTACAAGAGTAGAACTACTATAATACTGCTCCTATGAGCAAGAATATAACTACTATAATGCTGCCTCCTATGTAGAAGAATATAACTACTATAATACTGCCCCTATGTACAAGAATATAACTGCTATAATACTGCCTCCTATGTACACTGATATAACTACTATAATACTTCCTCCTATGTACAAGAATATAACTACTATAATACTGCCTGCTATGTACAAGAATATAACTACCATAATAATTCTTCTATATTCAAGAATATAACTACTATAATACTGCTTCCTATGTACAAGAATATAACTACTATAATACTGCATCTATGTATGAGATTATAAGTAGTTTAATACTGCCCCCTATGTACTAAAATCTAAACTCTATGATAACTGTTCTATATAATAGGTTTCACTCACGTTTGCAAAAAAGATTTGTCGGCAATCAATGAACACTAACCAGAGCTTAGAAATTAGGGTTGAGCGAACCCAAACTGCAAGTTCAGGTTCGTACCGAACTTTGCCAGTTTGGATACCAGGACTCGAACCTGGACATTTTCACTGAAGTTCAGGTTCAGAGTTCAGGTGATTTTATTATTTTCCGTTATAATGGAGATAGCATTCTTAAGATAGAATGCTAAATAAAATGGACATTGAGGGGTTAAAAATAATAAAAAAACTCACCTCATCCACAGATCCTTCTACGGTATCTTCATTCAGCAGGACCATGCGATGACGTCACCGCGCTCACCATGTGGTGAGCCCGGTGACGTCACCGCAAGTCCTTTTGCAGGTCCTGAAGAAAGAGGATACCGGCTGGCGATCGAGTGGATGAAGTGAGAATTTTTTATTATTTTTAACCCCTCAATGGCCATTTTATTTATCATTCTATCTTAAGAATGCTATTATTTTCCGTCATAACTAGTGTTGAGCGCGAATATTCGAATAGCGGATTTTTTTAGCGAATATCGGCACTTCGCTAATTCGCGAATATTTCGAATATAGCGCTATAAATTCGCTATTTCGAATATTCGTTTTGTTTTTTTGTTTTTTTTTTGTTATATTTTTTTCTTTCCCACTTCCCAACAGTACTTCTTACCTGTCCTGAGGATTCCTGGCTTCCTGGCTGCTCTAGTCAGTGCCCATTGCCGCTTCTGCCGACTTCCGTGCTCATGGAGCGTCCCCAGCCATAGGAACGTCTCCATATACTAAAATGTACTGTCGGATTTGAGGAATTACGTTGAAATCGCAATGCGATTGATTTAAGTTATATTAATCGCATTGCGATTACAACTTAGCACTGCTATCTTACATAGGCTAGAATTAACGAATATGGAATGTAGCACTAGCAGTGCTAAGTTGAAATCGCAATGCGATTACTTCAAGTTAAATTAATCGCATTGCGAATTCAACTTAGCACTGCTGCTATATTCCATATTCGTTAACTTCGTTCATTCTAGCAAGCTGACCCATTATAAACCCAGCTCTAAGTTGATATCGCAATGCGATTAATATAACTTGAATTAATCGCATTGCGATTTCAACGTAATTCCTCAAATCCGACAGTACATTTTTAGTATATGGAGACGTTCCCATGGTGATGGGGACGCTCCATGAGCAAGGAACTTTATGGTTGGCTTGGTAGAATTAGCGAATAGCGAATATGACGAATGTATTCGTCATATTCCTCAAAACGAAGATAACGAAGTATTCTACATCTTCGTTTTAGCAACCTATTCGTCAACTTCGCTAATTCTAGCAATCAAATAGGAAGGTTGACTATAGAGACAGCTGTGTTAAATTAGCTATGCGATTTTTTTTTTTTAATAGAATAATTATATTACTTGATATAATTATTATAATTATTCTATTTATTAAAAAATATATATAAATAATCGCATAGCGAATTAAACACAGTTGTCTCTATAGTCAACCTTCCTATTTGATTGCTAGAATTAGCGAAGTTGACGAATAGGTTGCTAAACGAAGATGTAGAATACTCGTTATCTTCGTTTTGAGGAATATGACGAATACATTCGTCATATCCGTCATCTTCGCTATAATTCTAGATATGAAACCAATAGGAAAGTAGCCTTAAGTTAAAATCGCAATACGCGATTATTTAAATCGCATATTAATCGCGGTAACTAGAATAATGATGAATATCCGATTTCGACGAATATGAAACGAATATTCATTCGAATATTCGCGAATTTCGTCGAAATCGAATATGGCACCTGCTGCTCATCACTAGTCATAACCATGTTATAACGAAAAATAATAAAGTGAAGCTCGGGTCCCAATTGACTTTAATGGGGTCCGGGTCAAGTTCAGAGGAAGGATCTGTAATTTATATTGATCCGAAACGCGTAGATGGAATGAGCCTGTTGTTTGGTTTTAAGCACTTTTCCCAATCAAGTACGCACTACGAGGTGAAGCTGGACAATCAGCTTTTTTCCGAACCCGAACTTTGACCTAAAGTTCGGCCGAACCCAGCGAACCTGAACTTCACCAGGTTCGCTCATCCCTATTAGTAATGTTGTACTGATATGAGTTTAGTCATATAGATACAAAATTGCCTATGTGTCACTAAGTGATACTACCTTGTATCCACCACTGCAGCTACTTTCCTCATTCTGTTCCATAATTCAAGATTCCTTCACTGGCAGCATAAAACCGATTCATAACTACAATAGTTCTGGTGTGTCCTTGGATACAGACAGTCATGGACAAAATGAAATCTGAGCCATCCCACTCTTTGTGAAAGTTAGTTTGTACTGAGAAATCTGTCATGGCGGCGCTCTGTGCCGGCTGCCATTCTGCCATCCGGATGGACACAAACTCTGTATCCTTCATGCTGCTGTTTACCGGTGGTCAAGCCCTTCTGAGTCCTCCCTGCCTTTTAGCAACATGGCTGGCCACTGGGGAAGCCTCTTAGTCTCTCCGCTAGATCATGAGTGCTCTCCCAAGCCGTTGAGCCAAGCACACCTGAACGTTATCTTATCAAGCCAATGGCTAGGCACCTGTGGATAGTTAAGGCACCTTTCTGGAGGGAGAAGTGTCTGAGAAATAGGTATTCTAGCTTGCTAGTCCTAGTGATGGTTTTCTTTTCAGTTTGTCTACTAGTGTACTAATTTGTGTAGCGACTCTGACCCTCTGCTGCCCACCCTGACTTCTACCTGTTTAGTTTATTGACCCTCAGCTGCCTGACCTGAGCTCAGACTTGCTTTACGTAAACGCACAAGCTCTGCATGCCCTCACCTCAGTGCTTCACACCATTGTCTCTGACCCACCTGGGTCAGTTGTCAACTACACAGGGACTATTCCATGAGATAGAGGCCTGTTTGCTCCCCTGCAGTAAAGGCCAGATTTCTGTATAGTAGTTAAAGAGTTAGTAACAGGGAACTGTTAACATCCTTAGCTCTACACCAAAGCCAACTGGTTGGTTGGTACATTACATCCACATCCACTGTCCGTAACAAAATCTTACAATGAGTATTGGAGGATTTTCTTCAAAATAAGTTGGAAGGTTTTTAAATAAAGCTAACAGCTCATGTTTCACCAGTGTGTGCATTTGCTCAAATATCAAGGGGATTACATTTTTGATGCTGCTGTTGTCCTTGTGCACACATCTGGTGGCCTCTTTGAAAGACTTTAATATGTGACATGCATCCCTGATGAACTGCCACTGCCTGAGCTCAAAAAACACGCACTCTCTGCTGTGGTGGTCTAGTGCAGGATGAGATCATTGACTGCTTTAAGCTTCTCGTACAAATGCTCCAGCAGATGCAAATTCTATTGTCCATTCTCTATGTAGGAAGTCTTGGAGGTAGTGGATAAGCACTTCATTTGAGAACCAGACCTGCGCAACCATTGTCTAAAGACAGTGGAATCCACTAAGTAGAAGGGCAGTGACTATAACTGCTATAATACTGCCTATGTATGAATATAACTACTTTAATAACTGCCTCTTCTGTGCAAGGATATAACTACTATAATACTGCTTCTATGTAAAAGAATATAACTACTATAATACTGCCTCCTATGTACAAGAATATAACTACTATAATACTGCCTCCTATGTACAAGAATATAACTACTTTAATACTGCTCCTATGTACAAGAATATAACTACTATAATACTGCCCTATGTGCCAGAATATAACTACTATAATACTTCTTCTATGTAAAATAATATAACTACTATAATACTGCCTCCTATGTACAAGAATATAACTACTATAATACTGCCCCATATGAACAAGAATATAACTACTTCAATACTGCCTCCTATGTACAAGAATATAACTATTATAATACTGCTTCTATGTACAATAATATGACTACTATAATACTGCCTCCTATGTACAAGAATATAACTACTATAATACTGCTTCCTATGTACAAGAATATCACTGCTATAATACTGCCTCCTATGTACAAGAATATAACTGCTATAATACTGCCTCCTATGTACAAGAATATAACTGCTATAATACTGCCTCCTATGTACAAGAATATAACTTCTATAATACTGCATTCTATGTACAAGAATATAACTACTATAATACTGCCTCCTATGTACAAGAATAGAACTACGATAATACTGCTCCTATGTACAAGAATATAACTACTATAATACCGCTCCTATGTACAAGAATATAAATACTATAATGCTGCCTCCTATGTACAAGAATATAACTACTATAATACTGCTCCTATGTACAAGAATATAACTACTATAATACTGCTCCTATGTACAAGAATATAACTAATATAATACTGCCCTATGTGCAAGAATATAACTACTATAATACTGCTCCTATGTACAAGAATATAACTACTATAATACTGCTCCTATGTACAAGAATATAACTACTATAATACTGCTCCTATGTACAAGAATATAACTACTATAATACTGCCTCCTATGTACAAGAATATAACTACTATAATACTGCTCCTATGTACAAGAATATAACTACTATAATACTGCCTCCTATGTACAAGAATATAACTACTATAATACTGCTTCCTATGTACAAGAATATAACTACTATAATACTGCCTCCTATGTACAAGAATATAACTACTATAATACTGCTCCTATGTACAAGAATATAACTACTATAATACTGCCTCCTATGTACAAGAATATAACTACTATAATACTGCCTCCTATGTACAAGAATATAACTACTATAATACTGCATCCTATGTACAAGAATATAACTACTATAATACTGCCTCCTATGTACAAGAATAGAACTACGATAATACTGCTCCTATGTACAAGAATATAACTACTATAATACCGCTCCTATGTACAAGAATATAAATACTATAATGCTGCCTCCTATGTACAAGTATATAACTACTATAATGCTGCCTCTTGTGTACAAGAATATAACTACTATAATACTGCTCCTATGTACAAGAATATAACTACTATAATACTGCCTCCTATGTACAAGAATATAACTACTATAATGCTTCTCCTATGTACAACAGTATAAGTACTATAATACTATCCTCTAAGTTGAAGTATATAACCACTGTTGTATGAATAATTATATTACTAGGGTGATCATTTTAGAATCTCAGTATTAAAAGTAATGGTTTTATTTTCAGCATTTCCATGATGTTGGGTACTTGTGTGGGTCTTGGCACCGAGAAATCTACCAGCATCTTGAATTTGGCTGATAACAGAGAACCTCTCATGATAAGGGTCTTGAATTGTTAGATTTTACTCATCACATCTTGTTTAATGTCATTCTTTCAGATGCCTTCTGTGAGCCTAATAAGATTTTTTATCAATGTAAACCCTGCCCAAAGACCTGCGGGAACCAAGAAATCCCATGTCTGAAGATTTGCCAGCCTGAGTGCTACTGTAAACCTGGTTATGTCCTGGCCTCAGCCACCTCTAACACCTGCATCCCGGAGTCTGAGTGCACGTCTTGTGGACCAAACGCAAGGTTCACTGATTGTAACTCTCTCTGTCAGGACACATGTGATAACTACATGCAGGCGGCCAGAGCTTGTCCCATGATGTGCCAGCCCGGCTGTGTCTGTGAAAAGGGCTATGTTATGTACAACAACCAATGTATCAGGCCCATACTGTGCCCCACGAGGTCACGAGCTGTCCATCCAATGCTAATACCCCTATTAGCTGGCAGAATGTCAAATTCCAGCTCCATCTGAAGTCCTACTGCTTGGTTCATAACGTAATATTATATTTAAGTGCACTTTAAATATTTTTTTTTTTCCGTTTTATGCTTTGAATAAAATTATTATATTTTGATTTTTTGCATTCTGTTTTGGGGTCTTGAAAAAAAAAATGTTAGTAACTGAAGTGCATTCCCACGGGGAATCATTTTATCTACTTTATGAATGTATGGTCAGAACAAAAACTGATTTCCAAAACTACCCTATGTTTCCCACCATAAGATGCACCTAGGTTTTAGAAGAGGAAAAAAATATATATATTTTTCATTATACCTCAAATCAGGCCAGCAATCAGACCCCCAATGTTCATAAGACCCTCAATCAGACGTCAGATCTAACCCTCAATGCTATAAAGACCCCAATGAGACCTCAGCGGAGACCCTCACACTTCAGATCAGCCTCACATGCCTCAGATCAGCCCTCATGCCACAGAGCAAATAAAATAAAATAAAAACACTTACCTCTCCTTCTCCGGGCACCGCCGTTCCTCACAGCCAGGGTGTTCTCTCTTCTTTCTGCATGCACAGCGTGGAATCACAGAGTGTCCTCACATTGTGAGCAAACACGGCACAGCCGACAGCCGAGGACCGAGCGGCTACAGAGCCTTCACAGCTTCCTGATCCTCCAGTACTAAAGAGTGCTTCCATAATGGAAGTGCTCATTAGTATTCACCCCATAAAATGCAGGGATATTTTTCCCCCACTTTGGGGGAAAAAAACTGCATCTTATAGGCCAAAAAATCTAATATGTTCAATGTACATACAAAGTGACTTATTAAGAACATTAGGTTAGTGCTCTCATCGAGAGAAACAAAATTAGACTCTTGTGAAACAAAAATTGTAACGGTGGCTCACTCAGGTGATTGTATGGATGGTGCTGCAAGCCAAGCAGAGGGACACCAACCCTCTAGGAAATAGACAAACAATTAGGATTAAATGATTGGCGAGCACTCCATCTGGTAAAGGAAAGTCATAAGCTTTTAATAAAATAATCTAAGGATCTAGTAAAACTTGTACAAATAACCGAATAAAATCAGTAGAAATACAATAATAAAATATAAAATAAAAAATCATGCATTCAATACACTCCTAGTAATGTAAAGTATGATTGTGATGGATCTATAATCGAATAGTGGGCTCTGATTGAATGATCTATATGGCTGAAGCCGTGGTTGTTGAATTATAGCCTCAAAATCAGAGTCTCTCCTATCTTGTCCATCCGAGAGTGCACTAGATCGGTTGGTTGTTATTCACTGTACCAACATGTGACACGGGCTTTGCGGACTCAAGGTTGTAAAAGTCCATATGCAGTTCTTAATGTCCGATCCTTGTTTATATGGATCAAAGTGAGTGGTTGAGAATGTTTTCCTCTTACCTCTATTAGATGAATCGAGAGGTGAGTAAGAACGCCACACGTGTAAGCGGAGATCGCGTCTTCCGCCGTGCTTATCCGGCAGGTTCCCCTGAGGTCTCGCGATATTCGGCGTGGTTTCCCCTTGTCACCTGGGAGACGCGTTCCTCAAACGGGGATATACTTATCAATATTGCAAGTAGTCTTAATTTTACAGCATGGCCATGCTTAGACTTTATGGAGTTCTTTCTTAGTGCGCGATCCAAACCAGACGCGTTTCAGGATAACTCCGATCCCTTCCCCACTGATTTCTCCAGATTTTCAGTTCATAGTTCTGCTGGCTCTGAAAGCTTAACCCCAATGATACACTGTATTTTTGTTTATCTTCCCTACATCAGATGAGTATAGAAAGCATGGTATGTAGAGGACTTTTCCCATAAGGCCAAGCACACTGAGGTACATGTACGTATCCTGTTTAGTATTATATAGTGTTTGGCGTGAATATTCGAATAGCGAATTTTAATCGCGAATATCGCAACTTCGAGAATTCGCGAATATTTAGAATATAGTGATATTTATTCATATTTTCAAATATTCTAATTTTTTTTTAATCAGTAATCTCGCTTTTGCTTGTGGCCCAATGAGAAGGCTACAATGTCTTTGTCTGAGCTTAGCAACATCCCTAGCAACCAATAGGAAAGTTGCCGACCCCTTACTATGTAAGAACCTCCCTGGCAGCCATTTTCTGCAGTTTATTACAGTTCTGAGAGAGAGACAGCAGTGTCATTGCTGTGCTCTGTGCTTTCCTGTGTCATTACATTAGTTAGTTAGTTAGTTAGTTAGTTGGTTATGTTAGCTCATATATATAATACAGATAGTTAGTGGGAGATAGTCAGTGAAGGTTAGATAGTGATATAGTGTAGCTGATATGTTCCAGTGCAGGGTGTTAGGTAGTGTGGTAGTAGGTTCTGCTGTCCATACATACATGCTACAGACATAGCGCTGTGATGTCACAAGTTCACAACAATACTTAGTGCACCAATCCCTAATATGTAATCAGACCTTTTAAAATTTGAAGTTGCACGTATAGCGCCAAAATATTCGCATCATTAGTGCCGATTTTGCAATCGCAAATATGTTCGAAAATCCTATCTGCATATAAAGCTATTGTAATGTTCTGCCATATGCCAACCATTTTCTACAGTCTCAGTAAACTTTGAGCAGTTTAAAAATTTAGCTATAGTGACCCACTCCTGTATTTCGAGAGCAGTACGCGAATATTACATTGCCGATTTCCGAAATCTAGAAAATAATAGAGAATTTGCGAATCTAACCAATATTTGCAAATTCGAATATTGCCCCTGCTGCTCATCACTAGTATTATACAGCATAATATTAGAGCAGGCCGTCTAAAGATCTGCCAAAATTATCATTGGCCCATACTGTATGATAACTGGTGTGCCTTGCTCATCATGTCTGACGCTTTTTCTTAACTTTACACCCCCTATTGATTGCATTTTATGCCAGGTTCTTCACACTGCACCCATTTCTACTTAAATTACAACTTCTTGTCGATGAGTCAAAAAAAGTTTCTAAAAAACATAATAAATGTGGTTCGAGGTATGCACACCATTTTTGGAAAAAACAACCCTTATTCTGGCACATTACCATAGTAAACCTCCCCAACTCTGTACAGACCATGAACATGCAGGAAACACTCAGGGATCCGTCAGATGTTCTATCACAGAAGATCAGCCATATGAATGTATCATCTCCTGTAATTTGTTCTGGGGTCTTGTCTGGGGTATATATATATATATATATATATATATTTTTTTTTTTTAAGGAAATTAGAAAAGACAGATACAAATATCTCATCATCATAATAAAACATGTTGATTACAGATATGTATGGATAGCAATCATTGCCAAAGCAAAGACAGCGTAATCATCTCAGTCTCTGAGGCAAGGTACGACTGTGTGGATCAGTGCAACAAAGCAGAGTAATACAAGTAAATCAAAAATAGAATGTCCAACCGTTGTTCATGTGTGACGGGATGAAACCCATCTATATGCGATCATACATAATAAAGTGCAGCACATAAACAAAGGGGGATCGGAATATCGGTAAGAGGGAGACAGACTGAAACAAGATGAAAGAATTAGGGAAGTTCAAATAAATAAATAAATACATAGTAAATGAGTAATTAAATGTTTGCTAACAAAACAAAAACAAAAAAGAGGGGGTTGGGGGTGGAATGAAATTATGTGGGAGGTCACCATCAGGCCAATAAAGCCTGGTATTCAGGGGTATTCTGAAATAGCAACCACAGCATACATGCAGAAATGAAAGCCTCGTTGGTATTTTTCAAAACGGCTGTCAGTTCCTCCATTCTCTGGATGTCTTCTACCTTGTAGACCCAAAGGTCTATGGAGGGTGGGAAGGGAGATTTCCATCTGGTTGGGACGCACGCCCTAGCTGCGCCCACTAGATGACACAGGATTGATTTGTTAAGCAAGCGGCTGTGTTGGTCCGAGAGGAGAAACAGAAAGAAGCCCGGGGTATTTGGTATAGGAAAGGAAAAGATGGAGGTTATGGTCCTATGTACCGACTCCCAAAACTGCCTGATTTTACTGCAATGCCTAAAAATGTGGATCAGGGAGCCTTGTGTCGATTCACATTGCCAGAACAACGGAGATGTGGATGGAAACATGTTTGAAGACGAAATGGGACATAATAACATCTAGATAATATTTTGTAACTTGCTTCCTGGAATTTATTAGCAATGGAGGATTTATGTGTGAGATGGTACAATTTTGGCCACTGGTCTGGGGGGATGACCACTCCAAGATCAGAGCTCCATTTGTCGATATATGGAGGGCGGAAGTCTAGAGGAGGTTTTACCAATGCCTTATAAAACTTGGACAAGAAATGACGGTATACACCTGAGCCAATGCACACCTTTTCGAAAGGGGTAAGAGGCCAGTCAAAACCCAGGGACGAGGGGACAGAGGAGAGAAAATGAGATACTTGTCAAGCTCTTCACTGTCCCAGGGAGCAAGGGTCCAACATATTCAGCAATTCAAAATGTGTAAGCCATCTCCCTGCTGTTCTAAAGAAGGGGGCTCTACATTTACCACTTAAACGCCATTGGAAAAAAGGGCCTGGGAAATCTGGATGTCCCAGGACTGGAAATAATGGGTAAGGAGTGGATGAAACCCCGCTCACAATCGCATATTTATGGAATTGGAGAAGGGTAGGACCTATGGTGGGGTGGGTAGAGAGTAGAGATGAGCGAACACCTGGATGTTCGGGTTCGAGAGGTTCGGCCGAACTTCCGGAAAATGTCCGGGTTCGTGATCCGAACTCAACCCGAACTTCATCCCGAACCCGAACCCCATAGAAGTCAATGGGGACCCGAACTTTTGGGCACTAAAAAGGCTGTAAAAGACTCCCGGAAAGGGCTAGAGGGCTGCAAAAGGCAGAAAAATGTAGGTAAATCCCCTGCAAACAAATGCAGATAGGGAAATGATGACTTAACATAAAATAAATAAAAATTAACCAATATTAATTGGAGTTAGGTCCCATAGCACAGAATCAGGCTTCAAATCACCCACCAATGGAGAAGGTCGCTTACTATTATTTCGACCCCAGCATCCAGACAAAGGAGAGAGGTCCCACAGCAGAGAATCTGGCATCATATCAACCACCAAAGGAGAAGGCCACTTACAGTGACTTAGGCCTTAGCACCCAGACAGAGGAGACATGTCAGATAGCACAAGCATTACATTTATACCATCCAGCACAGGAGAAGGCCACTTTTAGTTACTTTGACCCCTGCACCCAGAAAGAGGAGAGAGGCTCACAGCACATATTCAGGCCTCATATCACCCACCACAGGAGTAGGCCACCATTTAGTTAATTTGACCCCTGCACCCATGTCAGATGGTACAAGCATCAGTTTTACATCACCCAGCACAAGAGAAGGCCACTTTTAGAGACTTTGACCCCTGCACCCAGACGGAGGAGAGAGGTTTTCACAGCAGAGAATCAGGCATTTAGATCACCCACCACAGGAGTAGGCCACCATTTAATGGGACCCCGGCAACCATGTCAGATGGTACAAGCATCAGTTTTACATCACCCAGCACAAGAGAAGGCCACTTTGAGAGACTTTGACCCCTGCACCCAGACGGAGGAGAGAGGTTTTCACAGCAGAGAATCAGGCATTTAGATCACCCACCACAGGAGTAGGCCATCATTTAATGGGACCCCGGCAACCATGTCAGATGGTACAAGCATCAGTTTTACATCACCCAGCACAAGAGAAGGACACTTTTAGAGACTTTGATCCTGCAACCAGACGGAGGAGAGAGGTTTTCACAGCAGAGAATCAGGCATTTAGATCACCCACCACAGGAGTAGGCCATCATTTAATGGGACCCCGGCAACCATGTCAGATGGCACAAGTATAACATTTATATCACCCAGCACAGGAGAAGGCGACTTTGAGAGAGTTTGACCCCTGCACCCAGACGGAGGAGAGAGGTTTTCACAGCAGAGAATCAGGCATTTAGATCACCCACCACAGGAGTAGGCCACCATTTAATGGGACCCCGGCACCCATGTCAGATGGTACAAGCATCAGTTTTACATCACCCAGCACAAGAGAACGCGACTTTGAAAGACTTTGACCCCTGCACCCAGACGGAGGAGAGAGGTTTTCACAGCAGAGAATAAGGCATTTAGATCACCCACCACAGGAGTAGGCCATCATTTAATGGGACCCCGGCAACTATGTCAGATGGCACAAGCATCAGTTTTACATCACCCAGCACAAGAGAAGGCCACTTTGAGAGACTTTGACCCCTGCACCCAGATGGAGGAGAGAAGTTTCACAGCAGAGAATCAGGCATTTAGATCACCCACCACAGGAGTAGGTCACCATTTAATGGGACCCCGGCAACCATGTCAGATGGTACAAACATCAGTTTTACATCACCCAGCACAAGAGAAGGCGACTTTGAGAGACTTTGACCCCTGCACCCAGACGGAGGAGAGAGGTTTTCACAGCAGAGAATCAGGCATTTAGATCACCCACCACAGGAGTAGGCCACCATTTAATGGGACCCCGGCAACCATGTCAGATGGTACAAGCATCAGTTTTACATCACCCAGCACAAGAGAAGGCCACTTTGAGAGACTTTGACCCCTGCACCCAGACGGAGGAGAGAGGTTTCACAGCAGAGAATCAGGCATTTAGATCACCCACCACAGGAGTGGGCCATCATTTAATGGGACCCCGGCAACCATGTCAGATGGTACAAGCATCAGTTTTACATCACCCAGCACAAGAGAAGGCCACTTTGAGAGACTTTGACCCCTGCACCCAGACGGAGGAGAGAGGTTTCACAGCAGAGAATCAGGCATTTAGATCACCCACCACAGGAGTAGGCCACCATTTAATGGGACCCCGGCAACCATGTCAGATGGCACAAGTATAACATTTATATCACCCAGCACATGACAAGGCCACTTTCAGTGAGTTAGGCCTTAGCAACGAGACAGAGGAGACAGGTCAGATAGCGCAAGCATCAGTTTTACAGATCACCCACCACAGGAGTAGGCCACCTTTAGTTAATTTGACCCCTGCACCCAGAAAGAGGAGAGAGGTCCCACAGCACATAATCAGGCATCATATCAACCACCTCAGGAGAAGGCCACCATTTAGTTACTAAGGCCTTAGCACCGACACAGAGGAGACAGGTCAGATAGCACAAGCATCAGTTTTACATCAACCACCACAGGAGAAGGGCACTTTTAGAGACTTTGACCCCTGCAGCCACACGGAGGAGAGAGGTCCCACAGCAGAGATTCAGGCATTTATATCAGCCAGCACAGGAGAAGGCCGCTTTCAGTGACTCAGGCCTTAGCACCGACACAGAGGAGACAGGTCAGATAGCACAAGCATCAGTTTTACATCAACCACCAGAGGAGAAGAGCACTTTTAGAGACTTTGACCCCTGCAGCCACACGGAGGAGAGAGGTCCCACAGCAGAGATTCAGGCATTCATATCAGCCAGCACAGGAGAAGGCCGCTTTCAGTGACTTAGGCCTAAGCACTGACACAGAGGAGACAGGTCAGATAGCACAAGCATCAGTTTTACATCAACCACCACAGGAGAAGGGCACTTTTAGAGAACTTGACCCCTGCAGCCACACGGAGGAGAGAGGTCCCACAGCAGAGAATCAGGCATCATGTCAACCACCACAGGAGTAGGCCGCCTTTTTAACCCCTGCACCCAGAAAGAGGAGAGAGGTCCCACAGCAGAGAATCTGGCATTTCGATCACCCACCACAGGAGAAGGGCGCTTTCAGTGACTTTGGCCCCCTGCACCCACACAAAGGAGACATGTCAGACAGCACAAGTATCACATTCATATCACCCAGCACAGGAGAAGGACACTTTCATGTACTTTGGCCCCGGCACCCAAACATAGGGAAGGTTCATTCAACTCTGGGTTGCACCCCAAAATCCTAGTTAATTTCAAAAATTGATTTTTCAATGAAGAAGTGGCCAGGAGTACAAGACAACATGGTTTAAGACAGTTATTAAGGACTACTCTGCACAAGGGAGGGTCAGGTCTTGTGGGATCCATGCCTGGTTCATTTTTATAAACGTCAGCTTGTCCACGTTGGCTGCGGACAGGCGGCTGCGTTTGTCAGTAATGACGCCCCCTGCCGTGCTGAATACACGTTCAGACAAAACGCTGGCTGCCGGGCAGGACAGCACCTCCAAGGCATAACATGCTAATTCTGGCCACGTGGACAATTTGGAAACCCAGAAGTTGAATGGGGCCGAACCATCCGTCAGTACGTGGAGTTGTGTGCAGACGTACTGTTCAACCATGTGGTGGGGCAGTTAGCTGTGGCGTGGAGACAAAACTTTTCCACATTTCTGCCATGCTAACCCTGCCCTCAGAGGAGCTGGCCGTGACACTGCTACGTGGGCGACCTCTAGCTCCTCCTGTGCCTTGGCCTTGGCCTTCCACCTGTTTCCCTGTGACAGTTGGGAATGCTCTCAGGAGCGCGTCTACCAGCGTGCGCTTGTACTCGCGCATCTTCCTATCACGCTCCAGTGCAGGAAGTAAAGTGGGCACATTGTCTTTTTACCGTGGATCCAGCAGAGTGGCCACCCAGTAGTTAGCACACGTTAAAATGTGGGCAACTCTGCTGTCATTGCGCAGGCACTGCAGCATGTAATCGCTCATGTGTGCCAGGCTCCCCAGAGGTAAGGACAAGCTGTCCTCTGTGGGAGGCGTATCGTCATCATCCTCTGTATCCCCCCAGCCACGCACCAGGGATGTGCCTGCGCTGTGCTGGGTGCCACCCAGCTGTGAACCTGCTTCATCCTCATCCTCCTCCACCTCCTCCTTATCCTCCTCGTCCTCCAGTAGTGGTCCCTGGCTGGCCACATTTGTACCTGCCCTCTGCTGTTGCAAAAAACCTCCCTCTGAGCCACTTCTAACAGACTGGCCTGAAAGTGCTAAAAACGACCCATCATCCTCCTCCTCCTCCTCCTGGCCCTGGCCCACCTCCTCTTCCATCATCGCCCTAAGCGTTTTCTCTAGGAGACATAGAATTGGTATTGTCACGCTGATAACAGTGGCATCGCCACTGGCCGTGTTGGTGGCGTACTCTAAACAGCGCAACAGGGCACACAGGTCTCGCATGGAGGCCCAATCACTTTATGCAGCAGCTCTGACATGTCTGGGTAGTTGTGAATGAACTTTTGCACCACCAAATTAAGCACATGCGCCAGGCAAGGGATGTGCGTCAAACCGGCTAGTCCCAGAGCTGCCACGAGATTTCGCCCATTATCGCACACCACCAGGCCGGGCTTGAGGCCCACCGGCAGCAACCACTGGTCGGTCTGTTGTTCAATACCCCGCCACAACTCCTGCGCGGTGTGGGGCCTGTCCCCCAAACATATGAGTTTCAGAATGGCCTGCTGACGCTTACCCCGGCTGTGCTGAAGTTGGTGGTGAAGGTGTGTGCTGACTGGATGAGCTGGTGGAAGCAGAGGAGGAGGAGGAAGCCGAGTAGGAGGAGGAGGCTACAGGAGGCAAAGAATGATGCCCTGCGATCCTTGGCGGCGGAAGGACGTGCGCCAAGGAACTCTCCGCCTGGGGCCCAGCCGCCACTACATTTACCCAGTGTGCAGTTAGGAGATATAGCGTCCCTGGCCGTGCTTACTGGTCCACGTATCTGTGGTTAGGTGGACCTTGCCACAAATGGCGTTGCGCAGTGCACACTTGATTTTATCGGACACTTGCATGTGCAGGGAAGGCACGGCTGTCTTGGAGAAGTAGTGGTGGCTGGGAACCACATACTGGGGGACAGCCATGGCCATCAGCTGTTTGAAGCTGTCTGTGTCCACCAGCTGGAATGACAGCATTTCAAAGGCCAGTAGTTTAGAAATGCTGGCATTCAGGCCAAGGGCTCGAGGGTGACTAGGAGGGTATTTGCACTTCCTCTCAAAGGTTTGAGAGATGGAGAGCTGAACGCTGCTGTGTGAAATAGTGGAGACGCTAGGTGGCGGTGGTGGTGGTGGTGTCGGTGGCACATCCTCTGTTTGCTGCTCGGCAGGTGGCAACATTCCTCTCGAGGCGGAAGCCGAGGCAGCAGCGGTAGAGGGAGCAGGGGGAGCCTGAGCGGGTTCCTTGTTTTTAAGGTGTGTACTCCACTGCAGTTCATGCTTTGCATGTAGATGCCTGATCATGCAGGTGGTGCTCAGGTTAAGAACGTTAATGCCTCGCCTCAGGGTCTGATGGCACAGCGTGCAAACCACTCTGGTCTTGTCCTCAGCACATTGTTTGAAGAAGTGCCATGCCAGGGAACTCCTTGAAGATGCCTTTGGGGTGCTGGGTCCCTGTTGGCGCTGGCCAATAGCAGGCGAACTCTCTGGACGGCGGCTGTTCTGCTTTTGCCCCTGCTCCCTCTTTGGCTTCGCTGTTGTCTCGGTCTCACCACTGCCTCTTCCTCTGAACTATTTAAGTCAGCGGCACGACCTTCAGTCCATGTGGGGTCTAAGACCTCATCGTCCTCTGCATCGTCTTCCACCCAGTCTTCCTCCCTGACCTCCTCCTGTTCAGTCTGCACACTGCAATAAGACGCGGCAGTGGGCACCAGTGTTTCGTCATCATCAGAGACTCGGTCACTCTGCTGTGGTGGTATTCCCATGTCCTCATCATCTGGATACATAAGTGGTTGTGCGTCAGTGCATGGAACGTCTTCCACCGCTGGGGAAGGGCTAGGTGGACGCCCTGGAAAACCGTGGGAGCAGAGTCTTCAAACAGAATAAGAGACTGCTGCATAACTTGAGGCTCAGCCAGTTTCCCTGATATGCATGGGGGTGATGTGACAGACTGATGGGCTTGGTTTTCAGGTGCCACCTGTGCGCTTTCCGCAGAAGACTGGGCGGAAGACAATGTGGTGAACGTGCTGGAAGCACTGTCGGCCACCCAATCGACTAATGCCTGTACCTGCTCAGGCCTTACCATCCTCATAACGGCATTGGGCCCCACCAAATATCGCTGTAAATTCTGCCGGCTACTTGAGGGAGTTGGTTCACTACTTTGTGCGCCTGAGGCCGAACGGCCACGCCCTCTGCCAGCAACAGAGGCTCCACGGACACCACCACGACCGCGCCTCGTCCCTTAATAGAATGTTTCCTCATTGTTGCGATTCAACTCGCACCACAATAAAATATATTATTTTTAGCCCCAAAATTCCCACACTGGAAGATATAATTCCTTTTACGGTATTAATTACAAGAAAACTGCTGCAAATTGGACACCAGAATTTTTAAAATGCTAGTTTGTGTACATAAATTCCCACACTGGAAGATATAATTCCTTTTTCCGGTATTAATTACAAGAAAACTGCTGCAAATTGGACACCAGAATTTTTAAAATGCTAGTTTTGGTACATAGATTCCCACACGGGAGATATAATTCCTTTTACAGGAGTAAAAACGTGCGGCCTACTGTTTCTGGTCTAACTAACACCAGATTGATTAAATTGGCCTTTTTTCACCAAAATTACAACACTGGACAATGTAATGCCTTTTCGGTATTAATTCCTTTACAGGAGTAAAACATGAGGCCTACTGTTTCTAGTGTAACTAACACCAGATTGATTAAATTGGCCTTTTTTTCACCAAAATTACAACACTGGACAATGTAATGCCTTTTTCCGGTATTAATTCCTTTTACAGGAGTAAAAACGTGAGGCCTACTGTTTCTGGTGTACCTAACACCAGATTGATTAAATTGGCCTTTTTTCACCAAAATTACAACACTGGACAATGTAATGCCTTTTTCAGGTATTAATTACAAGAAGACTGCTGCTAATTGGACACCAGAATTTTTAAAATGCTAGTTTGTGTACATAAATTCCCACACTGGAAGATATAATTCCTTTTTCCGGTATTAATTACAAGAAAACTGCTGCAAATTGGACACCAGAATTTTTAAAATGCTAGTTTTGGTACATAGATTCCCACACGGGAGATATAATTCCTTTTACAGGAGTAAAAACGTGCGGCCTACTGTTTCTGGTCTAACTAACACCAGATTGATTAAATTGGCCTTTTTTTCACCAAAATTACAACACTGGACAATGTAATGCCTTTTTCCGGTATTAATTCCTTTTACAGGAGTAAAAACGTGAGGCCTACTGTTTCTGGTGTAACTAACACCAGATTGATTAAATTGGCCTTTTTTTCACCAAAATTACAACACTGGACAATGTAATGCCTTTTTCAGGTATTAATTACAAGAAGACTGCTGCTAATTGGACACCAGAATTTTTAAATGCTAGTTTGTGTACATAAATTCCCACACTGGAAGATATAATTCCTTTTTCCGGTATTAATTACAAGAAAACTGCTGCAAATTGGACACCAGAATTTTTAAAATGCTAGTTTTGGTACATAGATTCCCACACGGGAGATATAATTCCTTTTACAGGAGTAAAAACGTGCGGCCTACTGTTTCTGGTCTAACTAACACCAGATTGATTAAATTGGCCTTTTTTTCACCAAAATTACAACACTGGACAATGTAATGCCTTTTTCCGGTATTAATTCCTTTTACAGGAGTAAAAACGTGAGGCCTACTGTTTCTGGTGTAACTAACACCAGATTGATTAAATTGGCCTTTTTTCACCAAAATTACAACACTGGACAATGTAATGCCTTTTTCAGGTATTAATTACAAGAAGACTGCTGCTAATTGGACACCAGAATTTTTAAAATGCTAGTTTGTGTACATAAATTCCCACACTGGAAGATATAATTCCTTTTTCCGGTATTAATTACAAGAAAACTGCTGCAAATTGGACACCAGAATTTTTAAAATGCTAGTTTTGGTACATAGATTCCCACACGGGAGATATAATTCCTTTTACAGGAGTAAAACGTGCGGCCTACTGTTTCTGGTCTAACTAACACCAGATTGATTAAATTGGCCTTTTTTTCACCAAAATTACAACACTGGACAATGTAATGCCTTTTTCCGGTATTAATTCCTTTTACAGGAGTAAAACGTGAGGCCTACTGTTTCTGGTGTACCTAACACCAGATTGATTAAATTGGCCTTTTTTTCACCAAAATTACAACACTGGACAATGTAATGCCTTTTTCAGGTATTAATTACAAGAAGACTGCTGCTAATTGGACACCAGAATTTTTAAAATGCTAGTTTGTGTACATAAATTCCCACACTGGAAGATATAATTCCTTTTTCCGGTATTAATTACAAGAAAACTGCTGCAAATTGGACACCAGAATTTTTAAAATGCTAGTTTTGGTACATAGATTCCCACACGGGAGATATAATTCCTTTTACAGGAGTAAAAACGTGCGGCCTACTGTTTCTGGTCTAACTAACACCAGATTGATTAAATTGGCCTTTTTTCACCAAAATTACAACACTGGACAATGTAATGCCTTTTTCCGGTATTAATTCCTTTTACAGGAGTAAAAACGTGAGGCCTACTGTTTCTGGTGTACCTAACACCAGATTGATTAAATTGGCCTTTTTTTCACCAAAATTACAACACTGGACAATGTAATGCCTTTTTCAGGTATTAATTACAAGAAGACTGCTGCTAATTGGACACCAGAATTTTTAAATGCTAGTTTGTGTACATAAATTCCCACACTGGAAGATATAATTCCTTTTTCCGGTATTAATTACAAGAAAACTGCTGCAAATTGGACACCAGAATTTTTAAAATGCTAGTTTTGGTACATAGATTCCCACACGGGAGATATAATTCCTTTTACAGGAGTAAAACGTGCGGCCTACTGTTTCTGGTCTAACTAACACCAGATTGATTAAATTGGCCTTTTTTCACCAAAATTACAACACTGGACAATGTAATGCCTTTTTCCGGTATTAATTCCTTTTACAGGAGTAAAAACGTGAGGCCTACTGTTTCTGGTGTACCTAACACCAGATTGATTAAATTGGCCTTTTTTCACCAAAATTACAACACTGGACAATGTAATGCCTTTTTCCGGTATTAATTCCTTTTACAGGAGTAAAAACGTGAGGCCTACTGTTTCTGGTGTACCTAACACCAGATTGATTAAATTGGCCTTTTTTCACCAAAATTACAACACTGGACAATGTAATGCCTTTTTCAGGTATTAATTACAAGAAGACTGCTGCTAATTGGACACCAGAATTTTTAAAATGCTAGTTTGTGTACATAAATTCCCACACTGGAAGATATAATTCCTTTTCCGGTATTAATTACAAGAAAACTGCTGCAAATTGGACACCAGAATTTTTAAAATGCTAGTTTTGGTACATAGATTCCCACACGGGAGATATAATTCCTTTTACAGGAGTAAAAACGTGCGGCCTACTGTTTCTGGTCTAACTAACACCAGATTGATTAAATTGGCCTTTTTTTCACCAAAATTACAACACTGGACAATGTAATGCCTTTTTCCGGTATTAATTCCTTTTACAGGAGTAAAAACGTGAGGCCTACTGTTTCTGGTGTAACTAACACCAGATTGATTAAATTGGCCTTTTTTCACCAAAATTACAACACTGGACAATGTAATGCCTTTTTCAGGTATTAATTACAAGAAGACTGCTGCTAATTGGACACCAGAATTTTTAAAATGCTAGTTTGTGTACATAAATTCCCACACTGGAAGATATAATTCCTTTTCCGGTATTAATTACAAGAAAACTGCTGCAAATTGGACACCAGAATTTTTAAAATGCTAGTTTTGGTACATAGATTCCCACACGGGAGATATAATTCCTTTTACAGGAGTAAAACGTGAGGCCTACTGTTTCTGGTCTAACTAACACCAGATTGATTAAATTGGCCTTTTTTCACCAAAATTACAACACTGGACAATGTAATGCCTTTTTCCGGTATTAATTCCTTTTACAGGAGTAAAACGTGAGGCCTACTGTTTCTGGTGTAACTAACACCAGATTGATTAAATTGGCCTTTTTTCACCAAAATTACAACACTGGACAATGTAATGCCTTTTTCCGGTATTAATTCCTTTTACAGGAGTAAAACGTGAGGCCTACTGTTTCTGGTGTAACTAACACCAGATTGATTAAATTGGCCTTTTTTCACCAAAATTACAACACTGGACGATATAATGCCTTTTTGCGGTATTAATTACAAGAGGACTGCTGGTATTTCAGAACACCGGAATTTTTAAAATGCTAGTTTTGCTAGATAAATTTCCCACACTGGGAGAAATATTGCCTAAGCCTTTTTACAGTATTAATTACAACAGGAGTGCTTCTTCTGGTCTAACACCAGAATAATTTTATTATTACGGTGAAAGCTTTTTTAATTTATATTTCTGGCACATAAAAAAAAATATATTTCTGGCTGACAGTATTGGACTTGGCTGTAGTGGCACTGGCTAGCCTAGCTGGAACAGCACATTCATGGGATTTGCTATCCAAGTGGGTTACTTTCAGTTTCACCACTGATATATTAAATATCTTTGCAGTTAGTATGGGTGACACAAGCACAGCCAAACCCCTGATGTAGTATATCTATGAAAAAATCGACTATTACATGAGATTAATGGACGTTGTGGCAGCTTTTGCTGTAGCACCACAAGTCCCAAAATGGCCGCCGCCTATCAGCCCAGTAACATGTGCCAGAAAACGGTCTGCCCAGCCAGAAAAAAAATTGACTTTGACTGAGCAGCTGAATCGCTGTTGTTCTGATTCACAGGTGTAGATTTTTCACTTCTTTGGAGCTTTGGTTTAGACTCTGTGGCAGCTTGTGCTGGCGCACCACAAGTCCCAAAATGGCCACCGCCGGTCAGCCCAGTTACATGTGCCAGTAAAATCGCTCTGGCCAGTCTCAACAAAATAGTGACTTTCAGTGAACAGCTCAGCTGAGTTGTTCTGATGCACAGGTGTAGAAAGGTAGATCATTCACTTCTTTATCCCTGCCTATCTCGCCCTCACAGAAGCTGCGTCCTCTCCCTACACTAATCAGAGCAGTGTGACGTGCGGGCGCTACGTGACTCCAGCTTAAATAGAGGCTGGGTCACATGCTGCACTTGGCCAATCACAGCCATGCCATTAGTAGGCATGGCTGTGATGGGCATCTAGGGCAAGAAGTAAAACGCTAGCTGATTGGCTGCTGTGCAGCCCTTCAGAAAGCGGCATAGTAATCGACGAACACGGACCCGAACCCGGACTTTTATGAAAATGTCCGGGTTCGGGTCCGTGTCACGGACACCCCAAAATTCGGTACGGACCCGAACGATTCTCGAACTGTTCGCTCAACACTAGTAGAGAGTGCTGTCGGGGTCTGCACCATCGCCCAAGGTAAGAGCGGGGGGGCGTGTGAGCAGTGCTGTTCAATAGTCACCCATTGCTTAAAAGGAGCGTGGCGACACCAGCCCAATACACGCTGGAGCATGGTAGCTGCATAGTATTTTCGAAGATCTGGAATCCCCAGGTACCCCGCTCATTCGGGACATAAAGCAGTGAGCGGGCTAGCCTCGGGCTGAAGCTGGGGGGTAGTTTTACTGGAAGCGTCTGAAATAGGTATAGCAGACAAGGGAGAACATTCATCTTAAAGATGGCATATCTGCCAAACCATGTGTACAGGCCCTTTGACCATTTATTAAGATCCCCCTAATCCGACCTAGCAGAGGGGTATAGTTCCTGCTACAGACCTCTCTGAAGTCTCTTGGAATCCAGGTTCCCAGGTATTTGACCGCTCCCACCATCCATCGGAATGGGAAAGAGGTATTTAGATTAGATTCCAGAGAGCTTGTCAATGAAATATTTAATGAGAGTAATCAGGGCTGACTTGACAGGGAGTCAATATTAAAATACCTTTTATTAGCTCCTTAGGGAGGTAAGGATACGTATAGTTCCCAACTTTTTACTAAAAATCCAGGGACAGTCATATATAGGAAACAAAAAAATGATGATAGATTGGTGCATAGATACTGGCACCAATAATACAAGATGGGGGAGGGGAAGGGTGATTCTGTCCCTATGTCACCTTATCTACTCCTCAGCACAGGGACACCCCCTAGTGGTGGAGGTTCCCTGCCCCCGTACCTAGGGCTATAAGTCCCTATAAGCCCTACACAAGGTGGCTATCTGGGAAAGAAATGGTGTCCAGGCTCCACTTATGTTAAGAAAAACCCAGACGCGTTTCTCCTCAGGTGCAGGTTCATCAGGGGGTAATGCATGCGAATATATAGGTACAAAAAACAAACAAACAGATAGATAAATGATGTTACTGCCAAAATGATACTTAACTTTAGGTGAAATGGTCCCCACGCTGGTTACAATGCCTCAGTATAAAATAGTCCTAAAAGGAAGTTATACTTATATAAGTTATACTTATTAGTGAACTGTGCAGTGCCAGGTGAAGTCAAAGCAGTAGGGGAATCCAGAGCGCATCCTAGAGCCAGGGCAGCCGAGGCTATAGTGGCCATGCCTACTATTTATTTGCAGAAGCCACCGCCACGTTTGTGCATCCGGGAAGTCACTTCCGGTTAATACTTCCGGTTTCGTGAGGCGCATGTTGAAGCGCATCATGTGACCTATTGCGTACTTCCGGTCATTGAGGCGCATGTTGGAACGCAACATATTATTAGTAGTAAGTTAGATGCACGTATGCGCATAATATATATGTATATAGTATATATTATGTGCGCATCATACGAATACTACACGCATAATTCGTGCCATGCGCACATCCAAGTTATTCAAGATGAAAGGATCGGAATGCATGATAAGCTTTAGAATGGCCGGCCTCGGCACAGTGGTCTCCTATAGATACAGCAGACCGTGACCTAGTACTAATTAGTGAGAAGATCATGGGGATATTTGAACGATACCTGATATTCATGATTATATACATTACATGAATATGTGATAATTGGATAGAGGGTGAGAAATAGATCTCACCTCAATGAAGGGCGCTTTCTCGCTCCGATGAAAACCAGTTTAGTGCATACGGTAAAGTTATTTACGAAGCGGGCATAAACCACGACATAGAAAAACCGGGCAAAGAAAAAACACTAAATGAAGCATGTATATGTAAGCCTCTCATTTAAGCCTCCAGGAGACTGGGATCGGAAGCGATAGATCCATTCCGTTTTTTTGTTTTTTTTTGTAGGATCTTCTGATCGTAGTCTCCTTTTCTTGGTGATGGAGGGATAACCTCCAGAACCGAAAAACAGATTGCTTTAGGATCACCTTGATGGTAATCGTGGACATGATTGGCCACCGGTGTATTATTGTGTTTCACAACATCATTTACATGTTCGCATATCCTACGTTTGAGTTCACGATAGGTTTTCCCAATATAATCCTTGGGGCAGGTGCACTGACATATGTACACCACCCCCTTGGATTTGCATGTAATGAAGTCTTTTATGGAAAAAATGAGTCTGGTAACTGAGCACACAATGACCTTACTAGTGCAAATAAAGTTGCATGCCTTGCATGACCCACACCAGAATAAGCCAATGGGTTTTCTATCAAGCCAAGTGCCCTCTTTTTTGGGGGCAGTATAGTGGCTGTGTACCAATCTATCCTGTAGACTCCTCCCCATGCGGTATGTTATTTGTGGAAAAGACTTAACTGCACCTGAGAGATCCGGGTCCATAGTCAGAATAGGCTAATAGTTCTTTAAAATGTCTCTAATCTCCCTGTTAGCCATGTCAAAGGTGGAAATATAGGCGGATAGTTTTATCTTGAAAACTGTCTCTCTTTCTGGGGATTAGAAGCTCATCTCTATTCTGTGACTTAGCATGTTGGAAAGCGTCTCTCAGGGTAGGTCGTGGATACCCCTTTGTGTTAGTCGATTACATAGTTTGTTGGATTCAACGTGGAAGTTCTTTACCGTGGAGCAGTTTCTACGCATACGTAGATACTGGCCTCTAGGTATGCCCTTTTTTACAGCAAATGGATGGTGACTTTTCCAGTGAAGAATGCTGTTGGTGGCGGTTGATTTTCTAAATACAGATGTACTAAGGCTACCGTTGCATTTCCTCACATCGACATCAAGGAAAGTGATTTGTTCTGAGTGGATCTCAGAGGTAAATCCCAGGCCAATATCATTGAGATTTATTTCACAGACAAATTTATTAAAGTCCTCGACACTACTGTTCCATATCAGAAAAATGTCATCTATATATCTGGTCCAAAAAACAATGTGGTTATCCCACCACATATCCAGGTCGGTAAAGACATATTTGTCCTCCCACCAGCCCAGGAGGAGATTAGCATACGTGGGGGCACAAGGGGTCCCCATCGCGGTCCCCCTGAGCTGGTGGTAAAAGGACCCATTAAATATGAAATAATTGTGTGTGAGGCTATATTCCAAAAGGCAAAGGATGAAGTCATTATGATTATCATATTGGTTACCCCTAGTATTCAGGAAGTGCAAGGTAGCCACTAAGTCCTTATCATGGGGGATAGATGTATACAAAGTTTTCCACGTCAATACTAGCCAGGAAGGAAGAGTGTTCTACAGTTAAGTTCTCAATTTTACGGAGAAAGTCCATTGTATCTCATGTAAATGATGGTAGTGAGGATACAAATCCTTGGAGTACCTTATCCAAATAGATACCACAATGGTGTGTGAGGGATTGAATCCCTGATACAATCGGGCGACCTTTTAAGGGAAGAAATCCCTTGTGGATCTTAGGTAAGGCATAAAAGGTAGTGATCTGTGGAGACCTAGGAAGGAGAAATTAATATTCGGCTTTGTTGATGACCCTCTGTTCCAGACCCAGTGACAAAATGGATTGTAGTTGTTTTTGGAATAGACTACGTGTCATATACTACATGAAATACTCTATAGATATATATCCTATCTCTTGATTTTTTGTTGATGGAAATATTTAATGCCTCTAATTTTTGAAAGTTGATTAGAGAAGGTCATAGAATCAATCGAGGAGGAGGCAAGGAGTGATACCGCTGAATACCGTATCAGAAAATAGTCTAGCCTGGAGTACACATCTCTTGCAGCTGAATAATCGGTATAATCCCAAACATCCGGATTGACCGCCCTCCATACATCCACCAACTGATGCAAGTGTAGAAGACGTTTGATACAATGGAGATAAGAGTAGGCCAAGTGCGAGTCCCCTCTAGAGACATCCAAGGCGACATTTAGATCCCCCACTACGAAGAGAACACCCTATGCAAAACCATGTAGTTTCAACAGGATTCCCGCTAAGGCCTTGCATTGGGTAGGTATTAGTGATGACCGAGCATCACTATGAGTACTGGTTTGGCTCTAGCATCGCTATGATCGGCGCTCGGCTTTACTCGGCCGAGCACCACGTGTATTCGTCGCATTGCTAGAGTCTCCTCCCTGCACGTTTGTTTTATAGGGTTCGTTCACATTCAGGTCCTCACCCCCAATGTTTTATTTGGTCTGTTCACCTGTAGGCGCCAACACGGAGGAGAGACACAGTATGGGTATGATGTTACTATTTCTTTGATTGTATGCACTTGCACTTTGTACAACTGACTTGTTTATCAAACCTTCTCCCCTCCGTCTCTCCTCTTGGATGCCGCCCATCTATGCACCCCCCTTATGTATTTTAATTGTATGTGCTATATGCACCTTTTTAATATGGTAATAAAGATGTTTTTGCAATGATACGCGGTCTGGTATCTTCTATCTAGAATGTTTTATACGGTCTGCTCACCTTTAGGCCATCACTGCAATGTTTTATGGGGTTCGCTTACCTTCAGTCCCTCACCTCCAGTGTTTTATACGGTCTGCTTACATGTAGGACATCACTGCAATGTTTTATGGGGTTCGCTCGGCTTCAGGCCCTCACCTCTAATGTTTTTTATGGCCTGCTAACCTGTAGGCCATTACTGCAATGTTTTATGGGGTTTGATCAACTTTAGGCCCTCACCTCCAATGTTTTATATGGTCTGATCACCTGTAGGCCATTACTGCAATGTGTTATGGGGTTAGATCACCTTCAGGCCCTCACCTCTAATGTTTTATATGGTCTGCTCACCTTTAGGCAATCATTGCATTGTTTTATGGGGTTTGCTCACTTTCAGGCCCTCACCTCCAATGTTTTATACTGTCTTCTCATCTGTAGGCCATCAATGCAATGTTTTATGGGGTTCGCTCACCTTTAGGCCCTCACCTGTAATGTTTTATACGGTCTGCTCATCTATAGGCCATCATTGCAATGTTTTATGGGGTTTGATCACCTTCAGGCCCTCACCTTTAATGTTTTATACGGTCTGCTCACCTTTAGGCCATCATTGCATTGTTTTATGGGGTTTGCTCACCTTCAGGCCCTCACCTCCAATGTTTTATACGGTCTTTTCATCTGTAGGACATCACTGCAATGTTTTATGGGGTATGCTCACCTTCAGGCCCTCACTTCTAATGTTTTATACGGTCTGCTCACCTGTAGGCCATTACTGCAATGTTTTATGGGTTCGCTCAACTTCAGTCCCTCACCTCCAATGTTTTATACGTTCTGCTCACCTGTAGTCCATCACTGCAATGTTGTATGGAGTTCGATCACCTTCAGGCCCTCACCTCCAATGTTTTATACGGTCTGCTCACCTTTAGGCCATTACTGCAATGTTTTATGTGGTTTGATCACCTTCAGGCCCTCACCTCCAATGTTTTATATGGTCTTATCACCAGTAGGCCATTACTGCAATGTTTTATGGTGTTCGCTAACCTTCAGGCCCTCACCTCCAATGTTTTATATAGTCTGCTCACCTGTAGGCCAATACTGCAATATTATATGGGGTTCGATCAACTTCAGGCCCTCACCTCTAATGTTTTATACGGTCTGCTCACCTGTTGGCTATTACTGCAATGTTTTATGGGGTTCGCTTACCGTCAGTCCCTCACCTCCAATGTTTTATACGGTCTGCTCACCTGTAGGCCATTACAGCAATGTTTTATGGGGTTCGCTCACCTTCAGGTCCTCACCTACAATGTTTTATACGGTCTGCTCACCTTTAGGCCATCACTGCAATGTTTTATGGGGTTCGCTTACCTTCAGTCCCTCACCTCCAGTGTTTTATAAGGTCTGCTTACCTGTAGGCCATCACTGCAATGTTTTATGGGGTTCATTCACCTTCAGGTCCTCACCTCCAATGTTTTATACAGTCTGCTCACCTTTAGGCCATCACTGCAATGTTTTATGGGGTTCGCTTACCTTCAGTCCCTCACCTCCAGTGTTTTATACGGTCTGCTTACCTGTAGGACATCACTGCAATGTTTTATGGGGTTCGCTCGGCTTCAGGCCCTCACCTCTAATGTTTTTTATGGCCTGCTAACCTGTAGGCCATTACTGCAATGTTTTATGGGGTTTGATCAACTTTAGGCCCACACCTCCAATGTTTTATATGGTCTGATCACCTGTAGGCCATTACTGCAATGTGTTATGGGGTTATATCACCTTCAGGCCCTCACCTCTAATGTTTTATATGGTCTGCTCACCTTTAGGCAATCATTGCATTGTTTTATGGGGTTTGCTCACTTTCAGGCCCTCACCTCCAATGTTTTATACGGTCTTCTCATCTGTAGGCCATCACTGCAATGTTTTATGGGGTTCGCTCACCTTTAGGCCCTCACCTGTAATGTTTTATACGGTCTGCTCATCTATAGGCCATCATTGCAATGTTTTATGGGGTTTATTCACCTTCAGGCCCTCACCTCTAATGTTTTATACGGTCTGCTCACCTTTAGGCCATCATTGCATTGTTTTATGGGGTTTGCTCACCTTCAGGCCCTCACCGCCAATGTTTTATATGGTCTTTTCATCTGTAGGACATCACTGCAATGTTTTATGGGGTATGCTCACCTTCAGGCCCTCACCTCTAATGTTTTATACGTTCTGCTCATCTGTAGGCCATCACTGCAATGTTTTATGGGGTTCGCTCGCCTTCAGGCCCTCACCTCTAATGTTTTATACGGTCTTCTCACCTTTAGGCAATCATTGCAATGTTTTATGGGGTTCGCTGTCCTTCAGGCCCTCACCTGTAATGTTTTATACGTTCTGCTCATCTGTAGGCCATCACTGCAATGTTTTATGGGGTTCGCTCGCCTTCAGGCCCTCATCTCTAAGGTTTTATACGGTCTGCTCACCTTTAGGCAATCATTGCAATGTTTTTTGGGGTTCGCTGTCCTTCAGGCCCTCACCTGTAATGTTTTATACGTTCTGCTCATCTGTAGGCCATCACTGCAATGTTTTATGGGGTTCTCTCACCTTCAGTCCCTCACCTCCAGTGTTTTTTACGGTCTGCTTACCTGTAGGCCATCACTGCAATGTTTTATGGGGTTTGCTCGGCTTCAGGCCCTCACTTCCAATATTTTTTACAGTCTGCTCACCTGTAGTCCATCACTGCAATGTTTACAGGGTTCGCTCAGCTTAAGGCCCTCACCTTCAATGTTTTATACAGTCTCTTCACCTGTAGACCATCTTTGAAATGTTTTATGGGGTTCGCTCACCTTCAGGCCCTCACTACAATTTTTTATAGGGTCCGCTCTTCTTCAGGCCCTCAACTTGATGTTTTAGAGGGTAACCAGCAGGCCCTTGCTCCAAATGTTTTTGAGGGTCACCAGCAAGCCATCAATCATAATTTTTCAAGGGTGTGTATGATACCCTCCTTTATGTGTAATTAAGTGTGGATTGGAGTATCGGTTCTTTGTAATTTTTGCCAGCCCTTTTACTTTGTGCATAGGCTTTATGAGTGTAGCAAAGTACGGATGTAGCAGGGTTAACACTCCTGTTCTCTGAGATTGGTTAAGTTCAGTTTAGTTAACTAAGCTAGTGAAACAATTGCTTCTCAATGGCTTTTGTTTCAAGATAACGCAATGAGATAATGAAATTTGAGTTAAGGGTGGGCCCTTTCACTTAGTGCACTCTTAAAGCCAGTGCATAGGCTTTATGAGTGCAGCAGTGTACCTGAACAATTGTAGCACTATGTGAATGAGGCACTCCTTTATGTGATATACAGGCTGTATCGGAGTGCTTCTTGCATGCAATTTTTCCCAGCATTTGCACTGTATACAGGGGCATAGCTAAAGGCCCATGGGCCCTAGTGCAAGAATTCAGCTTGGGCCCCGCTTCGCTCTGTGCTTTGTGGCCAGAGGCAGGGGAAGAGAAAATTTAAACGGCACCACCTAAGCCAAATTCTTGACCTAACCCCTTCCCTCTATCCAGAGGTGTAACTTGACCAGCATGTGCTTTCTATAATACTGATGTCTTCTTATGTAGCACCAGGTTTTTGGGGCCCACTCAGGCTTCTTGGCCCGATAGTGACTGTTACCTCTTCCCCCACCTATATCTACGCCCCTGGGCAGGCGCAATGCAGTAACGTCATGGTACATGCTGAGCTGAGCAGGGGCAGAAAACAGGATAGGGGGAAGGTGTGATCCAATCATCTTGGGGACTGGGATAGGTGAGAATTACTTTTTTATTTTATTAGAACTACAGGGCAGCACTATTGTGGGGGACACTAAAGGGGCAACATGATTGTAAAGGTGGCCTTGTAAGGCTGCACGAAGGACCAACACTATTGTAAGTGGATTTAAAGGGGCAACATTATTGCAAGGCGGTCACTAAAAGGAAGCAAAATTGTGTGGAGGGCACTACTGAGTCAGCCTAACTGTGAGCAGCACTTATAATGTGTGTGGGGCACAGCAATGTGTTAATAGGGCAATACTTCCAGCATTAACAAGGACAAAACATGCAGGACCAAGCTGCATCAAAGTCTCCCACTGAACTGGTGAGCACATAAGAAGTCACAGTCCAGTCCAAGCCAAATAGGTGTCAGGTAACGGAACTTATGGGAAGAGATGTAACCACACGCTGCTCCCCATACAGAGACAGCTCCTGACACACAGAGACCCCTCCTCATATACAGACAGCTCTTCTTCATACATTTTTGAGGGGGCGGGATTTTGGGCAGGATTTTGTCACTATGTAAAAGTGGCGGACAACTGGGACAATATGGTTCCCAGCAGTGACACTGGAGTCCAAGATGCACCCAGACATGGTCCCCATGCTGTTCCAGATCCATTTTGGTGGTGTTTCTGTCACTTTCTGACCTTTTCCAATGGACCAGGCACCCTCCCATCATCCGAGCAGGGAATGCCTGGTTGTCTCCTATTGACTTCCATTATAATCGGGTGCTCGGCCGAGCACACGGATATAGCTATGTGTTCAGAACGAGTCCCTGAACACTTTGGTGCTTGCTCTTCACTACTAGGTGTACATTAGCTAGAGTATAGAGTTGTCCCACTAGACAACCCTTTACAAATCAATATCTACCATTATCATCTGTCTAGGTATGCATCTGTTCCCATGGGGTAGTTCTAGAGATTAGTATGCTTACCCCCTTGACTTCTAAACTGAGTAGCAGCTATGGTAAGAGTCTGGGTACCTGGGTGATCTTAAAAGAGGTAACATTCCTTCATGGAAGTGTGTTTCCTGTACGAATGTGATTTGCACCTTCTTACTCCATAGAAGCCGGAGGATGGAGGATTTTTTCTCTGGTGTGTTCCACCCATTGGCGTTGATAGATACAAGGTTGATGGCAGACATATTCCCAATCTATTTGATAAGGGAAAGGAGGAAAAAGAAAAAAGAGAAGAAGAAAAAAGGGGGGGGGGGCTCAAGAAAGAACACGAGGACGGGGGGGACAACACACAAAGAGTGAACTTAGGAAAAAGGCAATCAACCTAAGAGAGGTAGTTAAGCTGTTAAAGCCAAATACCCAATCCAGCTAATCCAGAGCGGGTACAGTGCAAAAGTGAAACAAAATTTCCTAAGGAAGTATATGTAAGTATAAATAACCAAAACTTGTGGAAAGAAACTCCACTTGGCGACTCTCAGGATGCCCAAAACTGTTGTGTTCCTAAGTGGGGAGAGGTAGAGCAATCAGAGTTGCTTCCATTTCCCTGGGCCTAACAGAACAAAGCATTTGAAAGCTTCTTGTGGCGGACAAGACAGGGAAAGGAGTAGGTTTAGCTATTACTAGGGGCAAGCAGTCTGCCACTTGTAGGAAGATCTGCAACTAAACAGAAAGTCCACCTAGACTAGACTTATCAGCTTAAGACTATGAGGATCAGCCGCAGTCCACAGTCGTTTGAGTCGTTTCCATGTGGGGCTTCTGTTCGGAAGGATGTCTCTCTTGAGATGGTCCACGAGGAGACTTGCCACGAGGGTGTGGGGGAGGCATAGTTACTTAAGTTGCGGAAATAGGAACATCGAACCAATCCGGCAAATAAACTCCTGGGATGTCCAGGAACCTTGGGAGATCTCCAGCTTGGTCCGGGGTTTGCAGGGCAAAGGAGAGAAACGGGTGTCCCCAGCAGTATGTAGCCCTGACTTCTGTGATAGATTGTAGAAGAGGCTTAAGAGTACGTCTCATTAGCAAGGTTCTCCTTGACACATCTGGCAGTAGGTGAACCTGCAAATAGAGATGGCCCGAACTATCCGCCGGCGAACAGTTCCCGGCGAACATAGCTTGTTCGCGTTCGCCACAGCGGGCGAACACATGCGATGTTCGGTCCTCCCCTATACATCATCATTGAACAAACTTTGACCCTGTACCTCACAGTTAGCAGACACATTCCAGCCAATCAGCAGCATACCCTCCCTCCCAGACCCTCCCACCTCCTGCACAGCATCCATTTTAGATTCATTCGGAATTTGCAGTCTTAGTGAGAGGAGGGACAGTGTAGCTGCTGCTGATTTAATTGGGAAATCAATAGCTAGGCTAGTGTATTCAGTGTCCACTCCAGTCCTGAAAGACTCATCTGATCTCTGCTGTAAGGACAGCGTCCTGACAGCACCCCAAAAAGCCCTTTTGAGGGCTGCAACATTAGTCTTCTTTTTTTTTTCTCCATATATATATTGCAGTTGCCTGGCCTGCCTGTGTGTGAGGAGCTGCAGGCCCACAGACTGTAGTGTGCCCACTGCCAGTGCCCACCCCTGTCATCCCATGTGGCACAGGACTTTGCATAAAAAAAGGCATTTAATTTTTAAACTTTAGTGTAATTTCAGCTGCTTGCCTGCTGCTAGTGTGTGTCAGGCCGACTTCCACTGACTGTAGTGTGCCCACTGCCAGTGCCCACCCCTGTCATCCCGTGTGGCACAGGACTTTGCATCAAAAATGGCATTTAATTTTTACACTTTAGTGTAATTTCAGTTGCTTGCCTGCTGCCAGTGTGTCTCAGGCCGACTTCCACTGACTGTAGTGTGCCCACTGCCAGTGCCAACCACTGATACCGGGTGGCACAGTAGCTTGCCGATAAATAAGGCATTTCATTTTTAGACAGTAGTCTAAATTCAGTTGCTTGCCTGCTGCCAGTGTGTGTCAGGCCCACTTCCACTGACTGTAGTGTGCCCACTGCCAGTGCCAACCACTAATACCGGGTGGCACAGTAGCTTGCCGATAAATAAGGCATTTCATTTTTAGACAGTAGTCTGTAAAATATCGTGTGTGAGAGTAAATTGCACGGCGCAGACGCAGTGACCGTGGATTAAACCAGAGGGGAGGGAGCCAGCGTTTTTTTAACCATCTCCCCGTTCGAAAAATCTATTCAATAAATGGCCCCCAGATTGGGGACTTTAGAGGGATTAAACTGATGAGAATAGTACTACAGAAAATACCACTCATATCGGGTGTGACAGTAAATTGCACGGCGCAGACGCAGTCACCGTGGTTTAAAATAGAGTGGAGGGAGCCAGCGTTTTTTTAACCATCTCCCCGTTCGAAAAATCAATTCAATTCACCTTTCGGGGACCCTTGGTGTTGTACGTGGCTGGGTGGAGGAAGAAACCTTCAATGACATCACCGGGACGTGGCTAGCTTGGTATCCAACCTTGTGCAAATGGGGAGTTTGCGGTTGTGCAAATGAACTGTTTGCGGTTGTTTGCGGTGCATTAAATGGGGAGTTTGGTCTGTCACAGTTAGGTCTGTCACTATGAAGCGAGCGTAACCCTTACACTACCTGATCGATACAATATCATACCTGATCGTATACACACACTGGATGTTTTAAAGCATGTTATTCCAAACAATTTAGGAATGTTAGTTGATTTATGCCCTTTATGGATTAAAACCCGACTCTGCGTCCACTACGTAATTTTTCCATGGGAGTTTTGCCATGGATCCCCCCTTGGCATGCCACAGTCCAGGTGTTAGACCCCTTGAAACAACTTTCCCATCACTGTGGGTTTTAAAATTCGCCTGCCAATTGAAGTCTATGGCGGTTCGCCCGGTTCGCCCGTTCGCGAACATTTGCGGAAGTTCGCATTCGCTGTTCGCGAACAGAAAATTTTATGTTCACGACATCACTACCTGCAAACAGACCTGCTGTAAAATCTGCTCTCTCTCCCTGAAAAAATTAACTCTACATATGTAGCACATCTCTGGGGGCTGCATTTTCTGAACGTCTGGGTCTAAAAACTCTATGAACTCTATCAAGCCCAATCCCCGCCTCAGGTGGTCTAGAGAGAAGAGTATTGAAAATGGTGGTCACAACCTTGTGTAAGTCAGTAGCAGCCACCTCCTCTGGGATCCTACGCAACCCACACAGTTTAATGTTATTACGCCGGCCTCTATTTTCACGGTCATCTAGTTGTAATAGCACCTGTCTGTTCAAAGCCTTCTGAGAAGCCATATTTTCTTCAACTTTCGTGAGGCGAGAGTCTAGGTTAGAGGAGTCTTGTATCTGAGCTGACAATTGGGTAGAGACATTAATTAGGTCTGTCTTGACAACTTCTAAGGCCTGTTCTTGCTTGGATTTGACCCCTGTAATATATCTTCCAGATCTTCTTTAGTGAGAAGGTTACTTAGGAGGGACCAAATTTCTCTCAATTTCCGGCGCTTAGCTCTCCTACTGTCCGAAGAAGACGCAGAGGATGGAGACTCTGAAGCTGCAGAGAGGGCCGTGGTATGAAAAATTGCAGGGGTAGACGGGAGGTCTAAGATGGCCCCCTTCACAGTCAGGGCTCCACTGCCAGTATCCGGCACAAAGTCCCATGCATTAGGGGAGAGAGCGCATGGCTGGGCCACATGTGGGGGCGAGGTGTGGCCATACTGTAAGGCAGGTACCTCGGGCCTATATGCCAGATTTGGTGGGACTGGGGACACGGGTGCTGGAGGGCTTAGGGTATGTTCATGTGAAGTAGCACTCACCGGGCTTGGTGATACTGCAGCTCCGTTTGCTGCCACCGGATTTTCTTGTGTCTGCCAGGTAAGTAAGACCAGGTCCTGCGCCGCTGAAGTGGGAAGTGGAGAAGTCAGCTGAGCCGGAGATGGTGAGCCGTGAAGGTAGGTTAGTCCTTGCTGTACAGAGGTTGTTGCTGCCAGTTCCCCTGCAGGTGCCATCTTGGATTCTATGGCCGGGCACGTCAAAGCTGAGGTTTGGCTAAAATAGTGCGCGATGTGTGGTTCTGGAGCAAAGAAGGAGGATCCTCGCCGACCAGAACACCTAACCATCCTACCTCAGAGAGAAAAGACCAGTTTAGATGTGGCCAAATAATGAATAAGAGGTCCCAGGGTCCGGGAGCTCTGCAAGGTGCGCGTTCACAGCAGCATGCTCAGGCCACGCCCCCGTTCTGGGCATGTTTATTCTGGGGTCTGGATATATTTTGGAGAGCATATTTATTTTGGAGTTTGTTCGCGGGACTGAGCTTATATAGGGGCATGGTCTGGCGATTTGCATTCATGTTGCAATCTATATGTATTCTTAGGTCTGGTCTGGGTTCTGGATTTATTTAGGGGCCTCGTCTAAGGTTCTGCATTTACTCTGTGGTCTCTTGTGTATTTATTTACTCTTGTGTATTTATTTACTGAACTTATTCAGGGACTTGGTCTTGCATTAATTATGGATTTAATTAGGGGTCAGGTCTGTTATTCTGCATTTATTTTGGAGTCTATATTTATTCTGGGGTCTGATTTGGGGTCTGGAATTATTTAGGGGCATAGTCTTGCACTCATTTTTTGGGGAATCTAAATTAATTTTGGGGTCTGGATTTATTTAGTGGCCTGGTCTGTGCATCTGTGTTTACTTGGAGTCTATACTTATTTTGGGGTCTGGTCATGAGACTAAATTTAGTTTGGTTTCTGATCTTAGGGGTTTGTTCTGGGGTCTAAATGTGTTTTGGAGAAAATGAGAGGAGCCAGGGGCAAATCTTGACTTCCAACGCCTAGGGGGCCCTTCTACACAACTGATGTCTCAACTGTCCCAACTTCTTCCGTTGTGCTCTGTCATTGACATTCAGATAATTTAATCCTCTCAAATCTATTAATAATGTGGACAATCTCATAAGCCTCCCCACCCAGAAATATCAGGTGTGCACTGTTCAGGCTCTTACAATCTCTCTGAAATATTAAGACATCAGATACCATGTCTATGACAGGTTCACCAAGCCCAAAAATATCTGGTGTAAACACAGGAACCACCAGACAAGACCAGCAAAATAAAGGGTTCTGAATTGATCAGGAATTTCCAAAATAATTTTTTAAAGGAAACCTTTTTAACATCGTTGACCACCTGTAGAAGACCACTACTAATCTGTATGGACAATCATATAATTAACATAAGGGAGTGGCGTCTGAGCCTTAATTACTTTTGCAGTGAAAGTAACAGCCATGGGCTGCAACACTGTAGAAACCATACTGTAAAGTAACAGCTACCATAAGCAGATAAGTGTAGTACCCCAGTGCGGGCACTACAGTATTGTTCCCCAGGGCCCCGTTTTGTATAAAACTCCATTTTTCACAGTTTTGATTGAATACTGTAATGTGACATGAGTAGATGATCTTTGGAGATATACAAACAGGAAATTCACTGAATTATTACATGACAAACCCTTTCCAAAAAATTCAGGCACTAATATCTGATTGTACTGTATGCCATCTGTACTTTAAACACTAGAGGGCGCTCCTGTCCTTATATTATTTATCCACTGTTTTGCTATAAAAAAAAAACTTTTACACATTTAATGGTATACCTTGTGACAACTCTTTAAAATTAACTCTAGAACTAAACATATCTACCATAAAACAAACTGCAAAAATGTAATGTAATGTAATATCCACTATTTATAGCACAAAATAAAAAAAATGCTGAAAATGATTTACTAAATTACAAAATACAATAATGACCGTTCTATAACCAGAATAAAGCAAAAACTGTACATTTCAGCATTAATGCAAGTGCAATGTAATTGATTTTATACAATGGGTGGATTTATTATTATTATTTTTTTTTTTGCTTGCTATAAAAATATGCCAGTTGCTTGCGCCCTGGAAGTGTAACATCCCGGAGTGTTGTTACCATTCCTCCACCCTGCTACTAACTTTAATGTCTAACCTAAATGCCATCTTGTCCAGGTCCGTCTACACTGGGCATTCCTAATCTTGTTATGCAACTGTTTTATTACATAAAATGTGCCTGGTTCACCAGCAGGTGGCAGTGCAAATGGCAGAGCTATACTTAGATAGAATAGAACTCACCATTCCATTCTCCCCCCTTTGGGCAGAAGTGGGCCAGGCCTTTGTACCAGAAAGAGGGGTGGCAGTTCTAGATTGTTCCAGTTTAGACTCCATGTTGGAGCTGAAAAAACCTGATTTAAGTAGCAGTTAGAGGAAATTGTTCTTTGGCTGAATTAAGTTGTTTACTGAGTGTCAGAAGGGGAATAACAGTCAACGGCACCCAATCCAAGGATACCAGAACAGATCAGGAGTAGTATTGAGTGAACCCGAACGGCAAAGTTCAGCTTTGTACCGGACTTTAGGGTTTTTGGTACCGGACCCAAACATTTCTGTAAAAGTTTGGGTTAGAGTTCATTGTTCGGCCGTTTAATAAAGCTTGTTGAAAGCGTTTAAGATGTGTGCCCTTAGAAGCCATCACAGCCATGCCTACTAATGGCATGGCTGTGATTGGCCAGTGCAGCATGTGACCCAGCCTCTATATAAGCTGGAGTCACGGAGCGCCGCACGTCACATCAGCTCTTACTAGTGTAGGGATAGGATGCTGCTGCTGTGAGGGAGAGATTAGGAAAGTATCTGGTATCAGAGCTTGGTGTTAAGTCTGCGATCTACAGCGATTTATATTTATTTTTTTTTTGTGGGTGCAAAGCAACATTTTTGTACCCTGCCCTGAGCCCAGTGACACAGAAAAATAAGTTTTATCTGTCTGTTAGTTAGGGGGGCGTCGGCGGCCATTTTGTGTAAGTGACAATATTGCCAGCGACAATAATTTGTGAGGGACAATAATTTAATCCTGTTCTTGTAGTTCAGTGGGCGACATATACCCATTTTTTAAGTGCACCTGCACTGTATATGTGCCAGGGGAAGGGAAAATAATATAGGTAATCCGTCTGTGAGTTCAGGGACCCAGGGGGTGACATATTCACATATTTTTCTGTAAAGTACCTCTGTGCTGCATATGTGACAGTGTAATCAATTCAGTAAATCCATCTGTTAGATTCTGGGGGGATAACATTTTTTTTTTTTTTTTGCTAAAAAGTATGTTTGCGGCCTGCACTGCAATTCTGAGAGTGAAATATAATCAGTAAATTCAACTGGGACATTGTGGGTGAAAAAAAATCACTTTTTTGCCATAAAGTACATTTGCGGCCTGCACTGCATTTCTGAGAGTGAAATGTAATCAGTAAATCCAGCTCTTAGATTGTGAGTGGACATTTCCTCGGTTATCAGGCCAGTCATTCACAAGTGGCTTGGATGGTGTGTTCCTGCTGCACTGCATACCTGACAGGGAAATATATTCAGTTTATTTGACGGAGTTTAGATTGTTGGGTGATCTGAACCCCTTTTTTCTTTCAAACTACCCCTGCACTACATACCTTCTGTTAGTTTGGTGGGTGAACGCAAAGAATGAGGAGAGCGTCAAATAAGGGATGTGGCCCTGGTCGTGGTTCTGCTGGTGTTGGTGGAGCTCCTGTTGCAGGGAGAGGACGTGGTCGATCTGTGCCAGCTACATACCCAAATGAAACACCTTCCTCAGGTGCGAGTAGGCGACAGAACATTCAGAATTATTTTGTAGCCCGAATGCTGCTCTACGGATGGTGAGGCCAGAACAAGTACAGGTGGTAGTTGATTGGGTGGCTGACAGTGCCTCCAGTTCCTTCACATTGTCTCCCACCCGGCCCCTGCCGAAAGCTCAGAGTTGAAGAAAAATCCCAGCAACAGTTGCTTTTGAAGATTGTAGGTTTATCTCAAAGGAGATAATGCAATATTCATGGGATGTGTTTCGGCTCGTCCAGCCTTTCTCAACCAAAGCTTAGAGTTGGCACCTGCAGCCCATGGCCCATCTGTCTTTCACCTCACCCCTTGCAAATCAGCCATGCAGTCTGAGCCCCAAGTCATGTAGCAGTCTCTTATGCTTTTTGATGACTCTGCTGGCAGGGTTTCCATGGGCCATCCACATAGCCCTGCCCCAGAAGTGGAAAAGATTGAGATGCACTGATTCCCAACCACTTAAGTTTCAGGATGTGGACATGGGAATACCACCACACCACCGTCTCTGATGATGACGAAACACAGGTGCCAACTGCTGTGGCTTTCTGCAGTGTGAAAACCTACAAGGATGGCAGGGGTGAAGTCTGGCTGAAAGATGATGTGGAGGACGATGTGGTCCTAGACCCCACATGGAATCAAGGTCATGCGAGCGACCTGTGCAGTTCGGAGGTAGAGGTGGTGGTCGCACAGAGCCACCAGCACAGCAAAAGAGGGAGCAGGGTGCAAAAGCAGAGCTGCCGTCCCCTAGACAGTATGCCTGCTACTGCCCACCGCACCCAGAGAATGAGCACAACAAAGCCAGCTCCTAGGAGTTCCCTGGCGTGGCAGCTCTTCACACAATGTGCTGACGACACGACACGAGTGGTTTGCACACTGTGCAATCAGAGCCTGAAGCGAGGCATAAACGTTCTAAATCTGAGCACAACCTGCATGACCAGGCATCTAAATGCAAAGCATGAGGTGCAGTGGAGTAAACATCTCAAACACCAAGAAAGGTCTCAGGCTCCTCCTGCTCCCTCTTCTGCTGCAGTCTCGGCCTCTTTTGCCACCTCTGGAGTGACAGTGGCACCTGCCACCCCACAAACAGAGGATGTGGCTGCAACGCCAGCACCTCAGTCACCAAGCATCTCCACAATGTCCCATGGCAGCGTTCAGCTGTCCATCTCCCAAACACTGGAGAGAAAGAGAAAGTACCCCTCTAGCCACCCGCGATCCCTGGCCCTGAATGCAAGCATTTCAAAATTCCTTGCCTTTGAAATGCAGTCATTCTGTCTGGTGGAGACAGACACTTTTAAAAAACTTATGGCAGTGGCTGTCTCACAGTATGTGGTTCCCAGCCACCGCTACTTTTCCAGGCGAGCCATCTCTTCCCTGCACAACCAAGTGGCGGACAAAATCAGGTGTGCACTGCGCAACGCCATCTGTGGCAAGGTCCAAATAACTACTGATACGTGGACCTGTAATCATGGGCAGGGACATTATATCTCCCTAACAGCACACTGGGTAAATGTAGTGGCGGCTGGGCCCGAGGCGGATAGCAGTTTGCCGCATGTCCTTCCGCCACCGAGGATTGAAGGGCATCTCTTTTTGCCTCCTGTTGCCTAATCCTCCTACTCCGCTTCCTCCTCCTCTACCACCTCCTCATCCGCTCAGCATAACACCTTCACCACCAACTTCAGCACAGCCAGGAGGAAGGACAGCAGGCTGTTTTGAAACTCATCTGGAGCTGTGGACGGGCATGGAACAACAGACCAATGAGTAGTTGGAGCCGCTGAGCCTCAAGCCCTGCCTGGTGGTGTGTGATAATGGGTGAAATCTCGTAGCAGCTCTGGGCCTAGCCAGTTTGACGGACATCCCTTGCCTGGCGCATGTGCTGAATTTGATGGTGCAGAAATTCCTGAAAAACTACCCCAATATGTCAGAGCTGCTGCATAAAGTGCGGGCCGTCTGTGCGCGCTTTCAGCATTATCACCCTGCTGCTGCTCGCATGTCTGCGCTGCAGCGTAACGTCCGCCTTCCCGCTCACCACCTCATATGCGATGTGCCCATAAGTTGAAACTCTACCTTGCACATGCTGGAGAGACTGTGTGAGTAGCAGCAGGCAATAGTGGAGTTTCAGCTGCAGCACGCACGGGTCAGTCTCTCTGCGGATCAGCACCACTTCACCACCAATGACTGGGCTTCCATGTGAGACCTGTGTGCCATGTTGTGCTGTTTCGAGTACTCCTCTAACATGGGCAGTGCCGATGACGCCATTCTCAGCGTAACTATCCCACTTCTATGTCTCCTTGAAAAAAACGCTTTAGGCGATGATGGAAGAGGATGTGGCACAGGAGGAAGAGGGAACATTTGCATGGTTATCAGGTCAGTCATTCACAAGTGGCTCAGAGGGTGGGTTCCTGCACCAACATAGGCCAGATATACAATTGTCCAGCCAGGGCACAGTTCTAGAGGATGAGGAGGAAGAGGATGAGGGGGAAGAGGAGGAGGAACCGTGTTCACAGCAGGGTGCCACCCAAAGGACACAGATGATACACCTCCCACAGAGGACAGCTTGTCGTTGCCTCTGGGCAGCCTGGCACACATGAGTGGCTACATGCTGCAGTGCCTGTGCAACGACCTCCTAGTTGACGACATTCTAACTAGTGCTGATTACAGGGTGGCCACCCTGCTGGATCACCGTTACAAGGACAACGTTCCGTCCTTAATTCCCTCACTGGAGCGTGATCGGAAGATGCGTGACTACAAGCCTCAGTGAAAGCACAAGGCGAAGGCAGAGGAGGAGGAAGAAGTCGCCAATGCAGCTGGGGCACTGCCAGCACCTCAGAAGGGAAGGTTAGCATGGCCAAAATGTGGCCAATTGCAGGAGGCAGCATTTCAGCAACATGGTGGAGCAGTATGTGTGCACACGCCTACACGTACTAAATGACGGGTCTGCCCCCTTCAACTTCTGGGTCTCCAAATTGGTTACATGGCCTGAGCTTGCCCTTTACACTTGGAGGTGCTGGCCTGCCCTGCAGCCAGTGTATTGTCTAAACGTGTGTTTAGAACGGCAGGGGGCGTTATCACAAAGTGCAGCTGTCTGTACACAGCCAATGTGGACAAGCTCAAGTTAATTAAAATGAACCAGGCATGGATCCCACAGGACTCGTAACTTGTGCAGAATAGACATGTATACCGGCCTCACCCAACCTTTGTTATACTCCAGCGCACTTTCTGTTTGTTTTCTTTTCTATATTTCTAAATGTTTTGGGGTCTACCAAAATAAAAAAAACAAAACAAAAAAAATAACAAAAAAGTTAAAAACAAAAAACTGTGTTGTTGGCGACTACCTCCTTCACCACCGCTTCCACCTACACCGCCAAGATTATTATTTTTAATTTTTATGTATTTTATATTATTTTAAGTTTTTTCCTATTCACATTTGATTGCAGGGCATTTGTCCAGCTCTTACCCCAATTTTGCTTCCTTTTGCAGCCCTCTAGCCCTTCCCATTGCTTTTTTAGAGCCATTTTAGTGCCCCAAAGTTCGGGTCCCCATTGACTTTAATGGGGTTCGGGGTCAAGTTCGGAACTAGAACTTAGTGGCGAAGTTTGGCCAAACTCGAACTTCCAGGTGTTCGCTCAACTCTAATCAGGAGTACAGAAACGAGACTTAAAGGAAACCTGTCACCGGGATTTTGTGTATAGAGCTGAGGACATGGGTTGCTAGATGGCCGCTAGCACATCCGCAATATCCAGTCCCCATAGCTCTATGTGCTTTTATTGTGTAAAAAAACTGATTTGATACATATGCAAATGAACCTGAGATGAGTCCTGTCCTTGACTCATCTCAGGGACAGGACTCATCTCAGGTTAATTTGCATATGTATCAAATCAATTTTTTTACACAATAAAGACACACAGAGCTATGGGGACTGGATATTGCGGATGTATTAGCGGCCATATAGCAACCCATGTCCTCAGCTCTATGCACAAAATCCCAGTGACAGGTTCCCTTTAAGCAGAATTTGGTGCAGCATAAAAAAGGAAATCAAAGTATTTATTCAAGCCTGTCAGTACAGCAGAGAAAGAGAGCAAGCAGAGTTATTAAAGAAGCCTGACAGTTTATGCTAAAAGCTTGATGGGATCAAGACAAAGCTTGAAGATTGTTTTGTTTTTTATCTCAGAGCCCCTCTAACTGCCAGACCCCTTGTCAGCCAGGACCTTCAGCAGAAGGATCTCCATTAGGAAGCAGATGCAGGTAAAAATCATGGTGGACCATGGAGCCAGCAGCTCTTTGCTGCACCATGCTGTGCAATAGGTGATATAATGCTGTAACTGCATTGGGCCACTGGCGTCAGGCTACTGAGATCACATCAGCGGAGCAGCACAGCAGGCGTAATGACATCACTGAATCGTGCCACCTGTGTGTGCCGGATGCCAGCTGTTCCCTCTGTCCAGATTTACCCTCTAATAGCTCTGTGCTTGGGAACAGGGTTACATAAATATATTTTTTTATTTTTATTTTTTATTAAATGTACGTTTTTTGTCACATTTATAGAAAAAAAATATGGGAAAAATGGCATGACAAACGCAGTTGCAGAAATAAACCATGACATGACTGATATGTCTGAACACTGAATGTACCCTTAGGGCGTCTAACTGAATGTATTGATAGTGTAAGGCCATTTAAACTTTGCAGGGGACCTATCCTTGTGTTAGGGCGACCCTACCAGGGATCTCCACAGTCTTTAAGAACTACAATGAGTTTTTCATGCAGGAAGATTGTGATAGATCTCCATTCCTTGCATGACCAGAGCTTTGTTCATCAGAGCATGGACTCCACATTCATGCAGAAAATGAACATTTGTTCAGGAGTAGTGATGAGCGGCAGGTGCCATATTCGATTTCGACGAAATTCGCGAATATTCGAATGAATATTCGTTTCGTATTCGTCGAAATCGAATATTCGTCATTTTTTCTAGTTATCGCGATTAAAATGCGATTTAAATAATCGCATATTGCGATTTGTACTTAAGGCTACTTTCCTATTGGTTTCATATCTAGAATTAGCGAGGATGACGAATATGACGAATGTATTCGTCATATTCCTCAAAACGAAGATAACGAAGTATTCTACATCTTCGTTTTAGCAACCTATTCGTCAACCTCGCTAATTCTAGCAATCAAATAGGAAGGTTGACTATAGAGACAGCTGTGTTAAATTCGCTATGCGATTTTTTTTTTAATACAATAATTATATTACTTGATATGATAATATTATTATAAGTATTCTATTTATTAAAAAAAAAAAATCGCATAGCGAATTTAACACAGCTGTCTCGGTAGTCAGTCAACCTTCCTATTTGATTGCTAGAATTAGCGAGGTTGACGAATAGGTTGCTAAAACGAAGATGTAGAATACTTCGCTATCTTCGCTTTGAGGAATATGACGAATACATTCGTCATATTCGCCATCCTCGCTAATTCTACCAAGCCAACCATAACTTCTGTGCTCATGGAGCGTCCCCATCACCATGGGAACGTCTCCATATACTAAAATGTACTGTCGGATTTGAGGAATTACGTTGAAATCGCAATGCGATTAATTCAAGTTATATTAATCGCATTGCGATTTCAACTTAGAGCTGGGTTTATAATGGGTCAGCTTGCTAGAATTAACGAAGTTAACGAATATGGAATATAGCAGCAGTGCTAAGTTGAAATCGCAATGCGATTAATTTAACTTAAAGTATTCGCATTGCGATTTCAACTTAGAGCTGGGTTTATAATGGGTCAGCTTGCTAGAATTAACGAAGTTAACGAATATGGAATATAGCAGCAGTGCTAAAGTTGAAACGCAATGCGATTAATTTAACTTAAAGTATTCGCGATTGCGATTTCAACTTAGCACTGCTAGTGCATAGCTATATATTCCATATTCGTTAATTCTAGCCTATGTAAGATAGCAGTGCTAAGTTGTAATCGCAATGCGATTAATATAACTTGAATTAATCGCATTGCGATTTCAACGTAATTCCTCAAATCCGACAGTACATTTTAGTATATAGAGATTTTCCCATGGAAGGGGACGCTCCATGAGCACGGAAGTCGGCAGAAGCGGCAACGGGCACTGACTGGAGCAGCCAGGAAGCCAGGAATCCTCATGACAGGTAAGAACTACTTTTGGGAAGTGGGAAAGAAAAAAATATAACTAAAAAAAAAAAAAAAAAAACGAATATTCGAAATAGCGAATTTATAGCGCTATATTCGAAATATTCGCGAATTAGCGAAGTGCCGATATTCGCTAAAAAAATTCGCTTTTCGAATATTCGCGCTCAACACTATTCAGGAGGTGGCAGTGACCGCTATGAGGTTTTACACCACTGAACAAGAACATCTCTCTTGCTGTCTCCTGCGGGCATGGACACCACGCTACTAACCATGCTATTCGGTATCCTGGTTGCTGGTGTTCTCTTCATGCTTCTAAAAAAAGTTAAAAATGTGGGCTAAGCACTCTAATACTGGAGTACTGCATACATAAGGTCATAAATTAATAATATTTATTCCTTGCAAGGCATACACGATAAAAAAAAAAAAACTATATAAAACTGACATATATAACAAATACAGACAAATACGTCTTTATTAAATGGATCCAAATAAATGTGGTGATATATTGCAATATAGTATCAGTTGATGCTCTCACATGAAGGGGTTAAAAATAATAAAGTAGTAGAATCAGCAAGGTAGTGAGTGTATATCCACCTCAAGTTCAGTTTGCCAGTGTCATTCATTAATTAAACGACAGGTGTGTATGTCCCCCTGCAGGAAAATGCCCACACTATTACAGGACAGAAAAATGTAAAATGTGAAGAGGTCATATAATAGTCTGTTATTTTACACTCTAGTTGCCACCTCCCTAGGTGGCTACTTAAAGGGGTTCTCCGGGAATTAAGAAAATGAAAATACTTAATTATTACTTTGTTATAAATATATTCCCAAATACCTTCATTAGATATAATGGCTCATTTTGCCTGGGGAGCAATCATTAGGAAAAACAAAATGGCCGCTGTCCTATTAGTACACACAAAACCTGCCCTAATCACATAGGAGGAAAGGTTACTTTACAACACTGAGTCAAAGAGCCACCTCATCCTCCTGTCTGTTCTGCTTCTCAGGGATTATGATCCTGAATACAGCCGATAAAATCTTCAGCTGAATCTCTGTAGGCGTTAGGTTCATGAGGAGACATGAAGTACAGAGAGGACGGACCGGACAGACTGTGGTAATGGAGACTGCATACAAGAGCTGCTGCTCATAAGCCACATCTGCTCATGAACTCCATTCCTACAGAGAAGTTCTTATCATCTGTATTCAGGATCACAATTCCAGACCAGGAGAGCAGAGAGGAGGATGAGGCAGCTCTTTAGCTCATATTTATGATGTAACTTGTCCTCCTGTGTGATTAGGGCAGGTTTTGTGTGCAATAATAGGACGGCGGCCATTTTATTTCTCCTAATGATTGCTCCCCAGACAAAACGAGCCATTGTAACTAATGAAAGGTATTTGGGAATATATTTATGATGAAGTAATATGTAAGTATTTTGATTTTCTTAATTCCCGGGGAACCCCTTTAATGTGCCAACAGGACAGTTCAGACGCCTGAAACACAACTGCACCCAGAATACAGCTTTTGAGCTGGAGGCACTCAAGATGAAAAACAATTTATAATGAAGGGTTATCCAGTCAAACACATAGAGACATCTCTTGAAAAAGTTAGAAAATTGGATAGGAGTACCCTTTTTAAACCTATTGATAAAAAATCCTCCAATAGAGAAATAGATTCTGAATCTATACAGATTATTCTACTATTTAACGCCAATTTATAATAAAATTGAAAGGATAAAATACAGACACTGGCACTTTATTTTGAAAGATAGAGTAATAGGCCCCGGAATGAGTACAGCCCCGAGGATAGTCTACACAAAAGCAGCGAATCTAAGTTTGAAAGTTGCACCAACAATTCATTCTTCTAAAAAATCGCGAATGAATCCTATAGGCAGCTGGTTGCAGTTAAGTGGCTTTTTTAGATGCAACAGATGCAGTAACTGTAGAGTGACCAATTCCTCTAGGAAAATGATGAAGATTTCATCAATGATTAGCTAATTTTCATATGAGATAAACGTGTTTTTAACCTGTAATAGTAAGAACGTAATTTCTGTACTGAAGTGTCCTTGTGACAAGCAATATGTGGGCCTCACAAAAAGAACCCTAAGGCCCCTTTCACATGGGCGAGTTTTCCGCGCGGGTGCAATGCGTGAGGAGGACGCATTGCACCCGCACTGAATCCGGACCCATTTATTTCTATGGGGCTGTGCACATGAGCGGTGATTTTCACGCATCACTTCTGCGTTGCGTGAAAATCGCAGCATGCTCTATATTGTGCGTTTCTCACGCAACGCAGGCCCCATAGAAGTGAATGGGGCTGCGGGAAAATCGCAAGCATCCGCAAGCATGTGCGGATGCGTTGCGGTTTTCCCGCATGGTTGCTTAGCAACGGGACCCGATCTCTATTATTTTCCCTTATAACATGGTTATAAAGGGAAATAATAGCATTCTTAATAAAGAATGCATTGTAGAATGAAGTGGAAGGGGTTAAAATAATAAAAGTTAACTTACCTTATCCACTTGATCGCGTAGTTGCGATCTCTCCTCTCTTTCCCTGCATCAGCTAAGAACTAAAGGACCTGTGATGACGTCACATCACATGGTCCAATCACATGGTCCATCTTACCATGTTGATGTGACGTCATCACAGGTCCTTTAGATCTTAGCTGATGCAGGGAAAGAGAGGACAGATCGCAACTACGCGATCAAGTGGATAAGGTAAGTTAACTTGTATTATTTTTAACCCCTTCCACTTCATTTTGCAATGCATTCTTTATTAAGAATGTTATTATTTCCCCTTATAACCATGTTATAAGGGAAAATAATCAATTCTTCAGAAGACCCGAAACCGGACTTCAGTGATGAAGTCTGGCTTCGGGTCTGGGTACCAAACATGGCGATTTTTCTCAAACGTTTGCACCCGCGCAGAAAAAAATCGCGCATATTCCCGCAACGCACCCACCTCTTATCCGGGCGTCAAACATGACGCCCGTGTGAAAGAGGCCTAAAGAAGAGAGTCTCTGAACACCTCACTAAAATGAGGAATGGTTTTGAGAACCATACAGTTTCAAAACACTTTAAGACCCACCACAATCAGGATCCTTCAGGTCTCTCTTACGCAGCTATACAGAGTGTAAATCCAGACTGGAGAGGAGGAATTTTTTTTTATATTCGATTTGGTGCCTGGTGGTTTAAATGCGGAATTGGAGATATTTGGTTTCCTATAAGTGGGCGCCTCGACCTGACGGGTGAGCAGAGGTACTTTGTTTCTATATACTCTGGCTCACCCCTTAGGTTAAGGCCCCCAACTACATCTCCGATCAATAAAACACAAGGTTATGAAAAGAATGTCTATTAATACATCTACGAATATATATGCATATCGGTTTTTAATAAATTTTATATATATTTATATATTGCTTTTATAGTAGGACCCATTTAAGATGATTTATGGCACATTTAAGCAGTTCTGCAGATAAAATTGCATCATATGAGAAAAAACGCATGCAAACCGCATGTGCGTTTTTATGGTTTTTAGCCAGTATTTGCTCATCTATATTGTTTCTAGATAGGAACAATCATTGAATACAAGGTTATGAAAAGAACTTTTATGAATATCATTATGAATACATATGTACACATATGCACTGGTTTTTATATAATATATTGTACATTTTGTATCTCAGGTATTTTTGGTGATGAAAACGCATTTATATTGTTCCTAGATATGCACTAACATTAAAAAAAATGTTGTTAAAAAAAGAACATCTATGAATATTTGTATGAATAAATATGTACACATATGTACTTTTTTTATACACTTTTTTATATAATTATTTACACATTTTTATATAATTTATTGCACTTTTTGTATCCCAGGAATATTTGGACCCACTTGAAATTTTTATGCTACAATTAAGCAGTTCTGGTGATAAAAACGCATCTTGTGAGAAAAAAAAACGCATGAAAACCGAATGTGCGTTTTTATGTATTTCAGACAGCATTTACTCATTTATCTTGTTTTTAGAAATGCATGTTGAAGATTATGGTTATTTGGTCGATATTTCACAGAATATTGAAAATTTTAAGATAATCCATTCCTGATTTTACTTGGAACTTGAATCCTCGTTTTTCAAAAGCCTTAGGCTAGATGCATACGTCTGTTAAACCCGGACGTGAGCAGTCCATGGTAACCAGGACTGGATTTCTTCTTTACAGACGGAAAGCAAGGCGTCATTGGCTGCTATGACGCCGTGCCCTCCCTGCCGCCTCTGCGGGACAGTAATACAGATCATACCAGTGTATTACTGTCCCGCAGTCCTGGTTACCGTGGACTGGTCACGTCCGGGTTTAACAGACGTGTGCATCTACCCTTAAAAGAGATATAAAGTTATACATTGAGGAAGGGGTATAGTGGAAACCCCAAAACGTGTTTAATCAGGACCTGCTAAATTTACAGATGAGCACAGTATATTTGCCTTCTTTGAACAGTCGATTGTGTAGCCTCATTACCTTCTTTCCTCAAATACAAATTTAAAAAGTTATACAAATTAAGGGGGTCATTTTATTAAACAGAAATACGCCTATATTAAGTGTATTTCTGCCACAGATCTGTGCAATCTGCAACTTTTCTACACTCATGCCAGGTCTTAAAAAGTGGGCATGGTGTGGGTGGGAAATGGGACGGGCGGCAGGAGGCAGTCTTACATTTAGAAGCGGCGGTGGATACGCTGAAGTTATGTAGATGCCGGTGGATACGCTGAAGTAATGTAGATGCCGGGGAATACGCTGAATTTATGTAGAGGCAGGGATTTATTAAGACCTGCATCTAGAACGCCGGCCTTAATAAATGTGCCCCTAAGTTCTTTAAAGATACCAGGGGCGATTCCTACCATTGAATTTGCTGTTGGAGAGCATTGCATGGGTATGATTGCCTTCTTTCCTGACAGTAGTACTTGCAGTAGAAATTGTAGATTTCCTGTGATGCAAATTAAATGACATTAAAACATCCCCAAACATGAAGAAAAAACATTAATGGCTAATTTAAAAAAAACATTTAAACATTTCATAATAAAAAGGGTAGCGGTTTAAAGACAGACAGACAGTTCAAATTGAGTTATTTACTTTTGGGGGGTTTATGAAAACAGCAATATATATGTGTCTTACAATACAGAGAGTAGTGTTTTGAATCTCTAAGCAATTATATGAACTATTAGGATACAATCTGTGTCAGTGCATCTCCAGACATTTTGTTTGTGGAGTTTGTGAAAATAGCATATATGTGTGTCTTACAATACAAAGGTTAGCGATTTAAATCTCTGAGTAAAAATGTGAATACTAGGCCAAAATCCATGTCGTTGCATCTCCAGACAGTTACATTTTTTTTTGGGGGGGCTTTGTGAAAATAGCAATATACATGTGTCTTACAATTCAGAGGGTAATGGTTTAAATCTCTGAGTATCTCTGACTATGTACATTTAGGCCCAAAAATGTTAGAAATACAGATGGGATCCAAATGAAAAACCCAGAACCAGAATGTGGGTAGTAGTAGCACCTGCTATCCAGCCAGAAAAACTAGTAGTAGTACTAGTAGTAGTGGGCCATAGTTGTCCCTGGCTTATCATTGAGGAGAAAGATAATGAGATAGTGGATTGGACTGCTCACTCCTCCTCTCAGTCACTGCAGGATGATGTGGAGGTGACTTCTGAGTCTGACACCGTGCTGTGGAGCCAGGGGTCACATCATTCCCCTGCTCTCCTGCTCCTTCTCTATGCAGACTCACTGGGTCAATTGTTTTTTGTCTCAGTGGTGAGGCAGCACCCCAGCAACAAGGCCAGGACCCATTGCGGTACAGGTAAGAGATGGAGGGCTTCCCTCCTTACCAAGACAATGTTTTGGTACATATACCTTTTCAAGACAATGTTCGGTACATATACCTTTTAATAAGAGTGTGATAATCTTATGTCTAGACATAGTTATATATTGCATAATATATATCGCAAATTATATATCACATCTTGTGTAGGTCTGGTAGCGATAGACATCTCGACGTAGACATTGATCATATAGCCGAAAGTGACAGGTTGGAAATAATTTTCTAGACGTTTTTTTAGACTATCTAACATAGTTCCACAATCTGATTGGTAACTAGAATTAGGCTTGTAGTGATGTTTCCTTAGCTACTGATTCAAGTGCCATAAGACTCCTTAACTAGAGATGAGCGAACTTTAAAAAAAAGTCTGGTGTTCGGCGTTTGGGTTGTGGTAAGTCGCGCATCCCGCTATGGATTCCACTTTAGCGGCATATGTAATCCATAAGGGGTGGCTGCCACCAACCCGAACTGTTGAACAGCCAAAGAAGGACCTGGGGTGACGTCACCGTCATGTGATCAGTGCAGGGGCGTGGCTCAGCACGGGATCAAAACCAGTGCTGAGCCACGCCCCCTGCACTGATCACATGACAGTGACGTCACCTCAGGTCCTTCGGCTGTTCAACAGTTCGGGTTGGTGGCAGCCGCCCCTTATGGATTCCATATGCCGCTATAGTGGAATCCATAACGGGATGCGCGACTTACCACAACCCGAACGCCGAACAACGGACTTTTTTTTAAAGTTCGCTCATCTCTATCCTTAACGCATTACCTACAGATAGTCATATGTCCATTGGATTTATTGAAGACGATATGCTGACTTTTCGTTATGAAGATAAATTGTGCCCTCGACATCTGGATATATGTTTTTACCTACTTGTGTTATGTCGACCTCTGTCATATAAAGTATTTCTTATATCTACTGTAAATGTTGAATTTCCTCTAAAATTAATGGATGGCTTTATCTGTAATTTCTCAGTGTCTGAAGAAGGCTTTGTATAGGAGAAAACGTTCACTCGTACTGCCGCATGTTACCCCGCTTCTATAGAAAATAAAAGAGCAAACACGGAAAACTAAATATCTGCTGTATCGTTATTATGCTGAGTCACAAGTGTAGTAATCTTTCATGGAAAATTTTTGTCCTGTACGTGGATGAGTAATGTAATTCTGAACGTTCACCTATTTTCCTTTGCTCATTTATGTTCTGTACGTTGTATACCAGTTTAACTACAGATGCTATGTATTAATGACAGAGCCCGCTGAAAAAGGTCTAGTGACAGACCGAAACGTCATAATGTGGCTAATATTTTTTGTCTATACCTGGATATAAACAACACTGTATGGAAACTAAGTGATGTGAATACCTTTTCTGACTATTAAAAATAATTGCATGCACCCCTAACTGGAGTGTCGTGGATAATCCTAATCTTAGATCATGTTGTGGATAATCCTAATCTTAGATCATGTTGTGGATAATCCTAATCTTAGATCATTTTTTCTCTCACGAGCACCCGGATCATACAATAGGAGTGCAGATCACATACCACAGATCACATAAATCATTTCTCTGCGGCAGAGTTTTCACCTCTGTGCTGTGATCTGTCAGCCTGACAGGAGTGAGGGAGGCTAGCTACATTGTCAGGTAACTTTCTGATGTTATTTATCAGAAACTGAACTTTCCCTGTTACAAATCTCTCAAAACAAATGGTATGCAAATCATTATAATCCAATAAAGAAGAATTATATATAGATTACTAGACCGTACTGTGCCTGTGCATTTATTTATATAAGTTCCTCTATATACACTGACCAAAAATATAAACGCAACACTTTCGGTTTTGCTCCCATTTTGCTTGAGCTGAACTCAAAGATCTAAACCATTTTCTACATACACAAAAGACCCATTACTCTCAAATATTTTTGGTTAGTGTACATTACATATATTTGTAAGGCTGTGTTCACATAACCATCACACAAGCAGTTGTCGCTCCCTCTCTACAAACACACATTTATATTGTGCTGTATTCACATCCACATTTTGTTTTCTGTTCTTATGATCCGTCAGAAGAACAGAATTAAAAATAATCCTCTTATTTGAGCAACCGTTGTGCTTATTTTGTATATGTTTTTGTCAGTTCCGTCAGAGATCTGTTATTTTGGAAGGGAGAAAAAGTTTTTACTATAACATAATATTTCTTCTTTTAATTTAGTTTAGTTTCCCTGAGAACCCCGTTAGAACAGGTGCTGGTGCTCATACAGCAAAGGATGACTGAGAAAGAAGAACAGCTAACGCATCTTGCATTCTGCCCTCTAGCTGTTGGGTACCCACAAGGAGAAACTTCTATGGAGGAGGATGAGAAACAAATTGGGGGAATGTTTTCCTCCCTTAGACAGGGAGGCCACATTACATTAATACTAGGAAATACTGTGTACACAGCTTGCCACAGGTTTCAGCGAGCAGACACCAGCATGCCTGAAAGGGAGGCCCCTCTCCACCCTCGGCAGAGTCACCCACCTCCTACTGCCACAAGCAGCCGAAGTTGCAGCAGCCAGTTCAGTCTCCTCGACACGATGGAGCAGTTTTTCCATGTGCCGCACTAGGCCTATGCAAATCAGCAAGCCGAGACTTCCTTTTTCAATGTTCAGGTTCTGACCTACGTACACTCTGGCCTGTCTCTGGCGCATACCCTGTTCCCTGACCCCATGAATTTCTGAGCAGGCTGAATGGAACAGTGGCTTGAACTGGCACATTACACTCTCTTTCTTCTTCCTCGCATTTGCATAGAGGTGGTGAAATTGAGAAAAAAAACTATTCTGCGACAGTTTTATGGGTTTTGTCTTGCAGTAAAAACAACCCATGCCATTCTCTGTTTCCGTACCATTACAATGATACCACATTTATAGTGTTTTTCTTATCTTTTAATACAGAAAAAAAATAAAAAAATTACGAGGCTGTGTGGGCTCATTTTCTTTGTAGTTTTTCCACTACCAATTTGGAATTTGTATGACTCTTTGATCATTTTTTCAAGTTTTTTGGGGAGTTTAAGCAACAAAAAAAATGGCTAATCACTCATTTTGTCCCCCCCCCCTCCGTTACGCATTTTGCTATATGAAATATTTTTATATTTTAATAGTACAGGTGTTTATGTTTATTTTCTGTTGTTTACTTATTTTTATTGTGGGGAAAGATAGGTGATTTGAATTTTTTTTATATTTTTTCTATATTTTTAAGATTTCCATTTCCACACTCTAATATGATATAATACAGCACATTAGTTTGTGCAAAATTCAGTATATTCCAATACAGTACTGCCATCTGTAGTACTGCTATCTCACAGATATTATCCGCGGTGTCTGTTGTTCAAAGCAGCAGAAAGTCGGAAGTTTGGCACCACCTTGTACTCAGGACGGTATTTTTAAATGCCACACTTCTAGCTGTACAGTGACAGTGCTGAAAGGGTTAAAAATTATTTGGAGCAGGTATAAATAAGGTTCTGAAATACAGTATATATATATATATATATATATATATATATATATATATATATATATATGACCCGTTTAGCTATATATACTAATCTGATGTTCCAGTTGATAATGTTTTGTGTGTGTTGCTAAAATATATCAACAGTATCCATTATAACAGTGACATCTACAGCACTCCGCCCCTTAACAGTGACCTCCACAGCCCCCCACCTCTTTCCAGTGACCCCCCACAGTGCCCCGTCCCTTAAAATGGAACTTCTACAGCAGCCCACCCCCTTAACTTTGACCTCTACAGCAGCCTTCCCCTTTAACAGTGAGTTTCACAGCACACCACCCCCTTGACAGTGACCTCCACAGGGGCCCTCCCCCTTAACAGTGGCCTTTACAGCAATCTGCCCCTTAACACTGACCTCCATAGCGGACCAGCTGCAAAGAGAAAGTCACCCTCACTCTCACCCCTGCAGCTGACAGAAGTTGATTTTTAACTTCCATTGGCTGCGTAGGGGGAGGGGGCATGGCCTAACGAGGTCAGAGTTGTGGCTTAGTGGGACCTAGAAGTTGATTTTTAACTTCTTTTTTTAATCCCTGTTGGCTGATGAGTGGGAGTAGGTGTGATCTAACCGGATAGGGAGCATGGCCTTATTAACAGCTCACCCTAAGACAGCAGCACTGTCCTGTCTGAGAGTGAGCTGCACATCTTGGCAATTCCCGTCAGCTGCGAAGGGGGTACGGGCGTGGCCTAACTGTGTTAAGGGTGTGGCTTAGCGGGATGTACAAGTTGATTTTTAACTTCATTTTTTCAATCCCTGTTGGCTGAGGAGTGTGAGGGGGCGTGGCAATAACTGGATGGGGGCATGTCCTTTTGAACAGCTCACCCTAAGACAGCAGCACTGTTCTGTCTGAGTGTGAGCGGCAGGGAGAAAGTCACCATCCCTCCCACCTCTGCAGCTGACAGAAGTTGATTTTTAACTTTATTTTTTTAATACCTGTCAGCTGAGGAGTGGGAGGCGTGGTCTAACAGGATCAGAGGGGTGGCTTAGCAGGACCTTGGGGTGAAGTTTTAAGGGTGACTTGAATGGCCACCCTACCTGCCCCCTGAACTGTGACCTCCACAGCACTCTGCTCCCTTAACATTGTCATTCACAGAGTTGTTATGGAAACAATAGAGGTACTAAGTGCTATTAGGCCATGGCTTTACTTCAATAGCGATTATCCTGGTGACAGATTTCCTTTAAAACTCATCTACAGCAGTGAAGAAACATGGCTGGGTTGTTATGGTTACCTGGAGTAAAACTGTGTGTGTGGAGATGAACTGCCAGCGAGCTTCTATTGGCTGATAAGGGTCATGTGACCAAGTTTCTATTGGCTAATGCAATTTTTGGGAATATCTCAGGAACGGTACGTCCCAGAGAGCTGAGACCTGGTCTAAAACCTTCCCGGACACCTGATGTACCTATATGCCAAATTTCGTAATTGTAAATGCGACGGTGCAGATTCCTATAGCAGACATACATACACACATACACTCAGCTTTATATATTAGATAACATATAATAAAGGTTCAGTTTTACATTTTGAGTGGGGAATTTAAAATGGGAATTATTCAGTAAATAGTTTATTCTTAATGTTTCCTTTTCGCCTTCTAGGGACCTTTATGGGTTTGTTAGACTCTAAAGTTATACCCTTCAGTACCAGCTTATATTTGCCTGAAGCTATGGACATATTTGACAGATAAAATGATTCTATATGTTAGTTTGTAGCAGTTTCTGCAACCTTCAGAGCTCCAGATTTCCATTTACTGTACAACCTGCTCTTTGCCTTATACTTTTGTCATATGGACCTATTCCTTGCAGTAATACATGCTGGATTTTTGTGTCCAGGATGCTGCTGTCTCCCCTCTGCAAACAGCTTTACATGTGATTTCTTCCCTACAATGGATATAAAAGTCTACACACCCCTGTTAAAATGTCAGGTTTATGTGCTATAAAAAAATTACACAAAGATAAACCATTTCAGAACTTTTTCCACCTTTAATGTGACCTATAAACTGTACCACTCAATTGAAAAACAAACTGAAAACTTTTAGGTGGAGGGAAGAGGGAAGGCAACAGTGACATTACCAAGAACTGGACGCCCCTCCAAAATTTAAGAAAAGACGAGAAGAAAACTGGTCTGGGAGGCGACCAAGAGCTGCAGGAATATCTGGCAAGTACTGGCCGTGTGGTACATGTGACAACAATCTCCCATCTTCTTCATATGTCTGGGCTATGGGGTAGAGTGGCAAGACAAAAGCCCTTTCTCCCGAAGAAAAACATCCAAACAAGGCTACATTTTGCAAAAACACATCTGAAGTCTGCCAAAAGCATGTGGGAAAAGGTGTTATGGTCTGATGAAACCAAGGTTGAACTTTTTGGCCATAATTCCAAAAGATATGTTTGGAGAAAAAACAACAACACTGCACATCACCAAAAGAACACCATCCCCACAGTGAAGCATGGTGTGGGCAGCATCAGGCTGCAGGGCTGGTCTTCTTCAGCTGGAACTGGGGCCTTAGTTAAGATAGAGGGAATTATGAACAGTTCCAAATACCAGTCAGTATTGGCACAAAACCTTCAGGCTTCTGCTAGAAAGCTGAACATGAAGAGGAAATTCATCTTTCGGCAGGACAACGACCCAAAGCATACATCCAAATCAACAAAGAAATGGCTTCACCAGAAGAAGATTAACAGTATTGGAATGGCCCAGCCAGAGCCCAGACCTGAATCCGATTGGCAATCTGTGGGGTGATCTGAAGAGGGCTGTGCATAGCACAGAAACCTGACATTTTAACAGGGGTGTGTGGACTTTTTATATCCACTGTATATACAGCATATCATCTCTCTTTTTCTCTATTGTACCTCATGCAACCACCTCATCCTCCCTGCTGCTATCTCTAACACAGACAAAATGGAGGAGGGAGCATAGAGAGCAAACAGAAACAGAAGTATAGGTCTGATTTATGTCAGATTCAGCAGCTTCACCATCTAGGTGAAGGACCTACACTCTGCAAGTAAAGGAGGGGGAGAGGAGAAAGAGCGATCAGAAACATGAGTAGCGTTCAAATGGATTTCTGTTAGATTCATCAGCCATAGCATCTAGGTGAAGAACTTACACACACTCTGCAGAGAAAGGAGGGTGAGAGAGCAGTCCGAAACATGGGCAGAGTTTTGATGGATTCCGCAAGCCCCAGCATCTCAGTGAAAGAGTAACGAACACTAATAAACTCCCATACTGACCTCCATTCCGCTTTCAGCGATGCGAGCAGGCCTTTTCCAGCAACTCCACAAATAAGTTACTTTTCTTAATTTATACTGATCTTTGAGTTAAATTACAGGATCTTCTCAAGTCACAGCCGAGGTTATATGCAGCATTCTGCTAGCTGCTACTTGAAGTATTAAAAATTCCAAGATTGGGCTGTGGGGGCTTCAACCACCTGCATTTTCCAGACTTCAAGTTTGAACACTAAGTACGGGTCATAGTATCAGAGAGACCATTAAGCATTTTGTTGACAAGGACATTACTCATAGATATTGGTAAGAAAGCATTTCAGCAGCCAGGAACATATCTGATATGTCCTTGCCCTAGCCTAGGATATATTGCAGTTAGAGCTAAGGTCTAATTCTTGGAGCTCTAGCTACAATCTAGCCTGAGAAAGAGCATTTTGAAGCTATATTTTTGTGAAGAACAGTGTGATACAAGCATAAAAGTCCAATTACCATTTGTCTATTGATACCCATTACAAGCTACAGTCATAGACTGAACATATTTCATTAGTCAGGTATGACACTTGTACCCTATGACATATCTCAATACCGGAAAGGAAAAAAGTAGCCTTACTCACACACACGGGCTGAGTATAAGCAGTGTCATTTCATTTGTGTTTGGTGGTCTATATTGTGTTTTCCTGCTTTTTTAGCAGTAGAAACTATAAAGCAAGTGGTAGTGACAGTGATCCTGCTGGAGCTGATGAATCCTCCCTGTCTGGTGTCCATCTCCTCCCACTCGCTTTAGTTCCTAGTGAACTAATCTTTGTGAGGAAGATGAACTAAATGATTTACTTCACATAGAAGATCAGTTCATTTTGAACTGATCGTTCATGAATCACCCATCACTACATCACACAGGAGGATAGGGGAGCACACCGGATGACCAAGGCATCTATAGGGTTAAACGCCGGCGGGCGCCATTTTTAAATGCCCGGCTGCCACCTCGTGTCTTTGCCCGACCTAGGTTTTGCTTTCGCTTCGTCAGGGGCGCATACTCCACCCTCATCTGGGTGTCTAATTTATACACATCTAGAGTGGGGAAAACTCCTCCCAATTGCATAAGGCCATAAAGAAAAAAAATCATATTCACAAATAAAACACTAAAATAATAATTTCACTTTAAAACCAATGTGTTTCTTCCACTTATCTCTTGAAACATTCTGCCCTTATTTTTACTATTCCATTCTTCGTTTCGCCCGCCAAATCACTTCCTAATGACTATGACATAGCTTTCCCGATCACATGGAGGTGCACTCCTCTTTCATTCATAAAAGTCTCCTGACCCCGTGATTAAGTCATCCAATTATAGCCACATCTTCTCTCATTCATTCTTTAAATCACGTGGTTCTATCAGACCAATAAACGAGTACTAGTGCTTGCTATCTTGCACACAGGAAAGCACGGGAACAGGTCTGATTAATGACATACCATGATCTCGTCCGAACTCGGCATTTACAGCAAAAAATAAATAAAAAATCTAGCAACATAAAACATACTAATTATACTAAACAAGGCTGCAGATCAAATTCAATGTTTAATCCTTGCAAGGTTCCCAATCTATAAATCCACTCCACTTCACACCGACAGATCTTAACCAGTGGGTCTCCTTCCCGCTATTTTGGATTAACCCTTTCTATACCTATGAGTTTCTAGACCTTTTTTGATTTTCAGGATATGTTCTTGAACTCTCGTTCTAAGCCTTCTCATAGCTTGTCCAACATACTGGAGGCCACAAGGGCACTCCAGTAGGTAAATGACCCCTGCATGATCACAAGTAACTTCCCCTTTTATTTTGAAACTAGAACCATTTTTAGCATACTGGATTGTTTGTGTACTCATTCTTCTAGTTTCCCTTTTGCGGTTTTTGCATGCAAAGCAAAAGCCGCACCATGTAAACTTACTCCTATTGTTACCTCCAACCTTCATAGCGTATATGACTATGCACTAGATAATTTCGTAAATTTGGTGCTTTTTTATATATTATGTCAGGTTTAACTGGAATCACAGATCCCAAAATAGGATCATTCTTAAGTACAGCCCATTTTTCTTAATAGCATTTTCTATAGGACCTGCATTAGTCATTAAACTGGGTTAGAAAAGTAAACCTAAAATCTTTTGCTCTTTTCACTTCTCCTTGGATTTCTTTACCTTGTGATTTTGCATTTTTTTCTACATTTTTACCACAAATAGCTAATTTTTCTTTTGAGTAGCCCTTTTCTGTAAAACGCTCTCAAATTATCTGACTCTGTTTTCTATAGTCTTCTACATCTGTACAGTTTCGATAGATTCTTTTTAACTGTCCTTTGGGAATATTCTCCTGCCATGGACTATAATGACAGCTCATTGTTTCAATATATGCATTTACGTCTGCTTCCTTAAAAAAAAGTCCTTGTTTTAACTAGGTTATTTTCAATAAAGATAGTCAAATCCAGAAAATTAACTGAATCGGAACTAATAGCACTGGTAAATGACAAATTACAGTTATTCTTATTAATGTTAGCAATGAACTTCTCCAGACCTTGATGTTCTCCCACCCATATTAACAGACAATCATCAATCTAGCATTTCCATAAAGTTAGTCTACCCCCTGCTGATCTTTACACAAAATGGGTTCAATGACCTCTTTTTCCAATAGGGCCAGAAATAGATTTGCGAAACTGGAGGCGAATTTCGCCCCCATCGCTGTCCCAGTCTGTTGTAGATAGTAGGTATTTTGAAACCAGAAATAATTGAGGCTGAGGCAAAAAGTTAGGCATTCGATAATAAAATGTCCTTGTTTGACCGACATTAGTGGATCATTACTTAGCTCTTCTGTTACTGCTCTTAATCCCAAATTCTTTGGAATATTAGTGTAAAGAGAAGCCTCATCGACCATGGCTAGCCACATTTTTCACTACATAAGTCAAGGTTTCTTATTAGATCAATAATGCTACCTGTATTTTTTAGGTAGGAAGGGGCTTTTACCAAATACTTTTGAAAAAAAAAAATACACATATTTAGTGAGCCTACTGGTCAAGGAATTTATTCCAGACACAATAGGCCTCCTGGGTGGATTAGTCAAGCTTTTATGAATTTTGGGTAACTGGTATATTACTGGGATCACTGAAAACTTCACTTTCAAATAATCAAATTATTTTTTATTTATAATACCATTATTATATCCCTCTTGGAGCAGTTTATCCATTTTTGATTTTAATCTCACTGTAGGGTCTTTATTCAGAACAAGATATATTCTTTCATCCCTCCCCCTTTATCTGCTGGCTTAATAACTATATGGGGGTTAGACTCAAGACCTTTAAGGGCTACTTTTTTTTACTCTTCTAAGGTCAGATTGCCCTTGTGGCCTCCAGTATGTTGGATGAACTATGAGAAAGCTTAAAACGAGAGTTCAAGAACATAACTGGAACATCAAAAAAGGTCTAGAAACTCATAGTGTTCCTCTACAATAGCACACGGCAAAGATCCCAGTGGGTAATATTTACTGGTATAGAAAGGGTTAGTCAGAAGTGGCGGGGAGGAGAACCACTGGCTAGAAAGCACTAGTACTCGTTTATTGGTTTGATAGAACCAGGTGATTTAAAGAATGAATGAGAGAAGATGTGGCTATAATTGGATGACTTAATCACTGAGTCAGGAGATTTTTTGAATGAAAGAGGAGTGCACTTCCATGTGATCGGGAAAGCTATGTCATAGTCATTAGGAAGTGATTTGGCAGACGAAACGAAGAATAGAATAGTAATAATAAGGGCAGAACGTTTTAAGAGATAAGTGGAAAAAACACCTTGGTTTTAAAGTAAGATAATTATTTTTGTGTTTTATTTAGGGATATGAATTATTTTTGTGTTGTTTATGGCCTAATGCAATTGGGAGGAGTTTTTCCCACCCTAGATCTGTATAAATTAGATGGAGTATGCGCCCCTGACGATTCAAAAGCAAAACCTAGGTCGGGCTAAGGCACAAGGGCTGATGCAGCTTTATGATATGCCTATCACCTTGTTATTTCTGTGAGTATAATAAATTATTTATTTTACTTTTGTTGGTGGTTCTGCACTATTTGCGCAACCTTTGGTTCGTTGGAAGCAAATGGGATCTCTGTTGGTCGTTTCAATGTTTGTCTTTATTTGAACGCTGTGCTTGATTCCATTATAATTTGGATGCCTTCTGGATATTCTGAGCAGCACGGTATTTCTATTGTGATTTGCTGACTTATGGTGTGAAACGTACCCACTTCACCTTGAACTCTACCATCATTTGATTCATTTGATCCCAAACGGAAACTGGATTGGTCGTTAAATCCGTTCCTGTGCCTTGCAGTCCATGTTTCTTGTCCACGACACCAATGTAAACAAAGGTGACACTGGCTGGCTGTCAGTGTAATGGGCTCCATGACACCAAATTTCCTTCTGATAAACACCTGGAAATAGTCCAGACAGAGACAAAGGTGTGTAATGAAGGTGCCACGTGTGTCTGGATGGTGGACAATGAAACTGTAAGTGCTTGTCAGAGAATCAAAATATTCTCTCTACTGGTGGTGTGTCTGGGCCATCAAAAGCTTGTTTGAAATCTGCCCATGCCTTCACATAACCCTGCTCCCAACACCTCCTAACTAGAGTTGAGCGGACACCTGGAAGTTCGGGTTTGCCGGGTTCGGCCGAACTTCGCCGCAAAGTTTGAGTTCGGGACCCGAACTTGACCCGAACATGACCCCGAACCCCATTAAAGACAATGGGGACCCGAACTTTGGGGCAATAAAATAGCTCTAAAAAAGTAATGGAAAGGGCTAGAGGCCGCAAAAGGAAGCAAAATGGGGGTAAGAGCAGGACAATTGCCCTGCAAACAAATGAGAATAGGGAAATGATAACATAAAATATATAAAAGGAGGAAGGTCCATATGGAGTAGGAGGTTGAGGAGGCGGTGGAAGTGGCGATATAGGTGGAAGCAGTGGTGGAGGAGGTATTTGCCAGCAAAACTGTTTTTTTTTTTAAATTTGGGTAGACCCCAAAACATTGGGAGATATAGAAAATAAAATAAAGCGAAAGTGCGCTGGGATATAACAAAGGCTGGGTGAGGCCGGTATACATGTCTATTCTGCACAAGCTACTGACAAGTCGTGTGGGATCCATGCCTTGTTCATTTTAATGAACGTTAGCTTGTCCACATTAGCATTGGACAGACGACTACATTTGTCTGTGATAATGCCCCCTGCCGTGCTAAACACACGTTCAGACAATACACTGGCTGCAGGGCAGGCCAGCACCTCCAAGGCGTAAAGGGCAAGCTTAGGCCATGTGCCCAATTTGGAGACCAAGAAGTTGAATGGGGCAGACCCATCAGTCAGTACGTGTAGGCGTGTGCACACATACTGTTAAACCATGTTGCTGAAATGCTGCCTCCTGCTAAGACGTTGCATCAGCTGGTGGTGCTGGTTCTTGTGGCGTGCTGACAAAGATTTTCCACATTTCAGCCATGTTAACCCTGCATTCTGAGGTGCTGGCGGTGCCCCAGCTGCGTTGGCGACTTCTTCTTCCTCCTCTGCCTTCGCCTTGTGCTTCCACTGAGGCCCCGGTGTCAGGTGGGAATGCCATCAGCAGCGCGTCTACCAGCGTGGAGAATATATTTCCCAGTCAGGTATGCAGTGTATGGGTATTGTGAAAGAAAATAATTGGTACAGATCACCCAACAATCTAAACGCCGCCAAATATACAGAATATATTTCCTGGTAAGGTATGCAGTGCAGGGGTAGTGTGAAAGAAAAAAGGGGGACAGATCACCCAACAATCTAAACACCGCTGAATTTACAGAATATATTTCCCTGTCAGGTATGCAGTGCAGCAGTAACACACCATCCAAGCCACAATCTATGAGCTGGATTTACTGATTATATTTCACACTCAGAAATGTAGTGCAGGCCGCAAATGTACTTTATGGCAAAAAAAGTGATTTTTATCATCCACAATGTCTCAGTTGTATTTGTTTATTATATTTCACTCTCAGAAAAGGAGAGCAGGCCGCAAATGTACTTTATGACAAAAAATAAATGATTTTTTTCACCCACAATGTCCCAGTTGTATTTACTGATTATATTTCACTCTCAGAAATGCAGTGCAGGCTGCAAACGTACTTTTTATTTGTTCCCCTAAAATCTAACATATGGATTTACTGAATTGATTACACTGTCACATATGCAGCACAGGGGTACTTTACAGAAAAATATGTGAATATGTAACCCCCGGGGTCCCTGAACTCACAGACGGATTACCTATATTATTTTCCCTTCCCCTGGCACATATGCAGTGCAGGTGCACTTAAAAAATGGGTATATGTTGCCCACTGAACTACAAGAACAGGATTAAATTATTGTCCCTGGCAAACTAACCACCTAACTAACAGATGGATTAAAACATATTTTTCTGTGTCACTGGCCTCAGGGCAGGGTACAAAAATGTTGCATTGCACCCACAAAAAAAATCGCTGTAGATCGCAGACTTAGCACCAAACTCTGATATCAGATTCTTTCCTAATCTCTCCCTCACAGCAGCAGCATCCTATCCCTACTCTAGTAAGAACTGAGTGACGTGCGATGCTACGTGACTCCAGCTTATATAGTGGCTGGGTCACATGCTGTACATGGCCAATCACAGCCATGCCATTAGTAAGCATGGCTGTGATGGCACACATCTTAAACGCTTGTTGATTGGCTGCACTAGACAACAAGCTCAACACTTCTCCTAACAGCTTGTTCAGAGTGACCTAGATAGCGGCCAATTTGTTGGAACAACCATCCTGCTTCTCTAATTCCAATGATGGCTTCTCTCAAAGTCTGTCAACTGGACATTGTCTTACAGGCAAGTCTAGTAGTCAGCAATTTTCCACGAAGGGGTACACTACCCAAAAGAAGCCTCTGATAGCCTTTTTTAGGGCAGCAAGAAAAACATTTTTAATCTCTCTTGTGACAAGATCCCGTGTCTAATCGGACCACACCTGTGATCATTTACATATCTTCCTGAGACATAAAGTCTTATAGGAATCTGACATTTCTGTCTGGGTGTGGTATTCTTTCGTCAATGAGAGCAATTAGCAGAACTACAGTAGATTTTGATTGGAATTTTAAAAGCAGCTTTGGCTGTGAATGGAGTTCACTGCATGAACCAGCTTAAAAACAGTAAGTCAAAGTTTTATTTCATAAGTTAGTAAACTTTTTTAGTAAATTTTTAAATGTAAAATGTCTAAAAGTGGAATTATACCGGAAATGAGCCCAGACACGTTGGATAATTGTCGGGATAATTCCAGAAGGAACTTGTCTCTACAGTTCCTGCTTAGTTAATTGGCCTCACAAATGAGTCAGAGTTAAGTGATGCATTAATTGTGCATCAGGATGACGAGCCATATGTTTCATTTCTCTCCTGGTTTGTCTGGAAACCTCACACTGACTCTTCTGGTTCCTTGGCTGAAATACTGGTATACGCTGCAGTACAAGGAGGTGTATCAGGATTCAAGCTAGGTGTATCAGGATTCCACCTCTCTGACAAGCGTAAGTCGCAGAACAATCCTTTCTTGTCTTTTTAAGCCTTTTATGAATTGACAGGTTGTCAGACTGTTAGTAGGATTGATGAAGCACGCTGTAAAATCCGGTTTTAATGGGTTAGGAGATGTTCTAGGTTCTCAGCTCATTGTTAGGCAAGTGTTTGAACTTTACTAGTCATGGAGGACAACCCAAAATCCAATGCTAGCCTCAATCCTCTTGTTATTAATTGGCCTCTAGACTTGTCTGATTCCAGATTCTTTGCCAGGATTAATCATTTTGGTTGAGTATTTGGTTACTTTAGTTATGTGTTGGTAGAAGATCATCTCTCAATGGTGTAGCCATGGCTCTAGTGCCTAAGGTTTTCTAAAGGTTCATCTGCTTCATAAAAAAGAAAGGTGGAGGTGTTGGGACAGATTTGTATCTTCTGCCACCAAAGACACAATCTGGTTTGGCCACCATAATGACATAGTCAAGAGGTAGGGTGACAACCAGTACGTCCACCATTACTGCTAATTGAGTACTGACTGTAAATGGTGCCTTGGGAAGTTTGGGCAATAGGTAAATCAGGATTTAGCAGAAGCGTAGAGCTCAGTGTAGTAGAGCTAGAGGTCACAACCATGCCCCGATCACAGAGTGGGCCTGAAGGAATCTGTGGAAGTAGAAATCATTATAAATGGCAGGTGGAGCCTTGTTATTGATTTTGCCCCAGGAACAGGAGCTTGAAGGTTTACCTCTGGGTTTTAGTATGTATATTGGGTATTAATATGCACATCTGGAATTAACATTTACATTTCTAGCATACACAATGGGGTCATAAAAAAGCACGTACAGAACGGCGGGGGCTGGGCCGGGGCAAGTTCACTATCATTCACACGTGTTTCTAGTTGTAAACGACAATTCAAATCTACTTCAGTCAAGGGCTGGGGTAGATTTCAATTTAGTCACACGGATCGTGTCCATCCTTGGAGCTCATGCATACAAACTTATTTTTTGTCCGTGTCCTTTTGTTTTTTTTTTTTTGTTTGTTTTTTTGCGGCCCATATGTGGAACCATTCATTTCAATGGGGTCACAAAAAAAACTGAAATTACTCTTGTGTGCATTCCGTAAAAAAATAGAACATGTCCTTGGTTCCTCACAGACATCACATGGATATGATGCGTTTTTGTTTTTGCGGATCCGTGTTTTGCAGACAAGAAATACATACGGTCGTGTGCATGAGCCCTTACTCTGAGTTTGTGCCCAGTACCTACCTGGGTAACTCCATAATGATGTTTATTTCTGTTTCCACCATGATGAGAGTTGTTTTTCATCTTTTCCAGTTGCAGCTAAAAGATGCTGAGAATCATCACCATCCTACTCGTCACTCTGGGTAATGTAGATAAACTTAAAGCAGATTAAAGGGGAAGGTAGTTTAAAAAACAAATTACATTTGGACAATTCGTGGGATTTGGGGTGATGATGGTGAACCATGAGCTGTGACCTTTCAGAATAAGGTAAACTTGGCAATCTGTAGTCTTCTTTAAAGTAGCTTTAAGAGGCAACCACAAGGAGCTGATGAAGTTTCCAAAGACTACAAAGGAGCTTGGGTTGTCCGACGAAAAATAATTCTACATTTTTCACACCAGTCCCTGGATCTGAATATTTAGTAGTTGTACGTACTTAATGATTTAGTATAGCCACCGAGTTATTCAATAAAATCTACTTGTATAGCATCACCTGCTCTTTGTTTTTTGCCTCATCTCTCTGTCCACCTCACTGAGGTGGTCGCACATGCCTTCAACTGCCATCAGCCCTGTCTTCTGTTAGAAGTTGGGTCAGTTACATGACATGCGTGTCCCCTGAGCACACGCCTCCTGAGCTGTGATAGAGAGAACTCAAGCAGAAAGGACACCCCCATTGAGCTGCTAGCTTGAAATAAATGTGACAGGGCAATTGAAGCAGTTTTAATTTAGGATCTCTAACCAAAAATACAGCCAATGCTATAGAAAAGATCTATTCACATGACATTTGGGGGGAGGGGGTATGTTGTGCAGCATATAATAAATCCAGCTCTGCTACACCTATATTTGTTTTTGCAATTTCATCTTTTTTTACTTTCCATTTCCTTTTTTTCAATTTGAAGCCTTGAATTTTGTGTACATCCAGGGACATGGAAAACTCGCAGGAACAAGTAAGTGCTAAGGATTAAATACTCATATGGCTATTAAAAAAAACTGCCTAATACTTCTCACAGCTGAGGGTTTGTTACAGTTCTATCTAGCCTAACCTATTTCCAGGAGCCCAACACATCAGCAGCATAAATTTCTCTAATGCCTCGATTTGCTACAATGTATCAGTGCAGGTAAAATGTATCAGAATGAAGTCTAGATAATTGTTAACACTGGCTGTAATTGTAACAACCCCTCAGATGTGTGACTCCCTGTACAGGCTTTCTATCTTTGTTACGTAAGCGAGGATACAGAGGTGGGCAGCAGTGGCGTAACTAGAGTTGTATGGGCCCCAGGGCCTCTCCATGCCCCCCATGTGCCAGTAACAAGTGCCTCTCCATGCCCCCCATGTGGCAGTAACAAGTGCCTCTCCCCCCCAATTGTGTGCCAGAAACAAGTGCCTCTCCATGCCCCCCCCATGTGCCAGCAACAAGTGCCTCTCCATGCCCCCCATGCCCCCCATGTCCCAGTAACAAGAGCCTCTCCATGGCCCCCATCATGTGCCAGTAACAAGTGCCTCTCCATAAAAAAAATAAACACTTATACTTACCTCCATGTCAGCGATGCGATGCAGGCCTCTACCGTCCTGTGTCCCGCACTTTACGGCTCAGGCGGCACAATTACGTCATTGTGCCGCCTGCACCGCCCTCTGATAGCTGCGGGCCTTGTGCCGGCAGCCTATCAGAGGAACAGGGAAGGGAGACGCCTCCCTCCCCTGCCCCTCCCCTGAGGACGGCGATACAGATGACTATGGAGATGAGCACTTCCACAATGGCAGGGCCCGGCAGTCGCACGCGCTACGACCATGGTCGTTACGCCCCTGGTGGGCAGCTGAAAAACAAAGCCCACCAATCAACCATAACCTTAAGGGCTGTTTCACACGAGCGGATGCCGTGCGTGTCATCCGCAGCGAGAATGAGAGCCAAGCCCGGCACTGGACACCAGAGACACGGAGCATTAACATGATTGATAATGCTCCGTACCTCTCTGTGATCTTTTTACTACAAAATCACAGTGAGATAAAGTTGTCACCGTGATTTTGTAGTAAAAAGATCATGTTAATGCTCCGTGTCTCTGCTGTCCAGTGCGGGGCTTGGCTGTCTTTCATGCTGCAGATGACACGCATGACATCCACTCATGTGAAACAGCCCTAAAACCACAAACATTTCCGATTCTGGCGCATGAAGAGATGGAAGATGTGTCAGATGTATTAGAGGCCTGTGTAAATTTGGTTCCTTTTGCTCCAGTTTTAGAGAATCTCTTTGTTGCTCTTACCAACCAATCAGAAATCAGCTTTGATTTCTGTCCGGGAGGAGCCTGGAAAAAGAGGAAACATCCCAGGTTCCCTGAAAAGTTGGCAAATTGGGCCACCTATCGGGCCCTGCATCATTAGACACTCCCCCAGCGTCCATACAGTGAGGGGGCAGCAGAAAGGGCACGGACTAAAAAAAATTGCTACGTATGCCACAAATTATTCTTTCCCAGATTGCCATGCCATATAGTTGAAAAACATGTGCCCTAGTAAAATGAAAGCTGTGCTGTGATTCTTTGCTATGGGCAACGCAGACAGTATTTTTTAGATTATTTCAGAAATCTGCACCATAGTTATGACCCAGTCACCCGTTAACCTCATCAACCTCGTCAACGACGCTCAGTAACTAATTTTCTGCTACCTCCTTATAATCTGTTTGCATCGGGTCATGTGACCTAACAACCCGCCTGTGATTGGAGCGTCCACAAAGAAACCAGGACAAGTGTAACGTCAGCTGAACAGAGACTAAAACAGTAGATATATGTGCAGGTTGTGGAGGTTAAAATTGTGGAAAGCTGTAGGTATCTTCTGCGAAAGTGGAGTTTTTCTTTATAAAGGGGTTGTGCAAGAATGGTCCCACTTGGCCGGAACTATAAAGGGAAGCTTATTTACTGACACTGACTCCCCGCTCCTTCTCCTCCAGGCCTGAGCTACTCCACTGGCTCCATAGTAGGGTTGAGCGAACCCGAACTGCAAAGTTTGGGTCCGCACCAAACTTTGCGAGTTCGGGTACCCAGACCTGAACCCGGCCTTTTCACTGAAGTTCGAGTTCGGTGTTCGGGTGATTTTATTATTTTCCATTATAACATGGTTATAACAGAAAATAATAGCATTGTTAAGACAGAATGCTAAATAAAATGGCCATTGAGGTGTTAAAAATATTAAAAAAAACTCACCTCATCCACTTGATCGCACAGGCCAATCACATGTTGATAGCTTCCAATACCATAATCCTAGGGTCCCTTTAAGAATTTAGCAACGTGGCCTCTTACAAAGGCTGCTCTCCTCTGTTTCATACTATATAATACTAATATCATGTTCTATTTCTACCAACTGAGATGTGATGTAGATCAGTCTAAATCCCTAGCCATGAAATGACATCTACGTCTTTGGTTTTCCCACAGAGAAATGCCATTTGCAGCATCAAGTTTGGAGGGAATGTGGAAGCTCCTGCCCACGGAATTGTGAAAATTATCTAGCCCCTAAAGCCTTCTGCTCCATGAGCTGCGTCCCTGGCTGCTTCTGCCGCGTTCCATTCATATTTTATAAAGGGAATTCTGGAATCTGCGTTCTCCCCAAGAATTGCTGAGATGGCAACATGCACAGTACAGCGCCTTACTAATGGATAAAAGTCGGGTTACCGCGACATTTCTACTATATTTGCAGCTTCCTGCAAAAATAACGAAAAAAGCATCTTGGCTGATGTGAAAAAATTTTACTCTGCTTTTTTCCAGTTGCTAAAAAATGTTCAAAAGTTGTGTGACCGCCTGTAAATGCCACTACAACAGTACCCACAGGGTTAGTCAAACAGCATTTTGTATTAGTTTAGAGGGTCTGCCCTGGGTCTGGATTTAAGCAATCTGGTCTTGGGCCTGTTTTTATTGTAAGAGTTGGTCTGGGGTGTGAATTTATTTGTGTTGCAATGGTCAGGAGAAGTCATCATGGTGGCTTGGCTGGATGGAGAATAAAGAGCGAAAAATTATGTCTGTTTTATTTTATAAACTTATAACTACCTGAATGTCAGCGAAGATATGTATCAGTTTACCGTTTTTATTGTTGATTGATGCCAATAAAGCCCTCCTAGAATAAAACTATCACGTGAAGCCTAAATTACTACTGAAGACAAATCTAAATATCTGCCTTTGAACTCAGTTATTACCATTAGATTGATCATAAGCCACTAGAGAACAAAAAAAAACTAAATTAAAAAAAAAAACAGCACATGGTTCTACAAAAAGAAATACTGTTATATGTGGTCTACAAAAAGGACCTAAAATTTATATTGTAGTCTTCTTGTCAAGAGCAGCATTACCTCTCAAAACAATTCACAAGGACACTCCCCATTCTGAGATTTTCTCCATGCAAGCAGAGGATGTGTTCTTTGGATCGATCATTGCTCAATGCTCGTTCATCATGTGATATTTGGTGCAGGCACGTGAATCATTGTTTCTGGGCAGCAGATGCTGTGCTTTGGGAACAGTCATCTGCTGCCCAGACACAATTAATTTGTATGAGGATGAGCAATAACAGGAAGCCATCATTTATCCTCAAACAAATTTGCTTCCTTCCCAACAATTGTCTGCTCTGCGGTGCAGTATAAATGTTAAAAGTTCACTGAACAAGATATGCAGCAAGCCTCTGAGGAGTCAGTGCAGAGGGAGCAGAGGATGGGAGTGGTAGTGGACCCAATGAGGTGTTGTGTCATGGGGTACTCCCTCAGGCCATCGGTCAAGGTGTTCGGTGCAGTGAAATGGTTATGTGAAGGAATCAGACAGATATAAGAGGACATCAAACAGCTTTCTTTAGTGAGTGCCAAGTATAATTTGCGTTACATCTAGCAAGTTTAGGTACAAGTTACAGTTTCTGTCACCAGATCATGAGGTATGGTGGCTGATTAGATAAAAAAAATGATGGCTCTCAGAATTATTCTAGCTGACAAAGTTTCTCTCCTTATTCCTTTTCACTATGGCTATAAAGCTGACACCTGTCGTTGTAGGTGTCCCCTGTGTAAAGCAGGTTTTAAGGGTTGCCTATACTGAATGATGGTGACGGGTGTCTTAACGTCATCTCCTTCACCTTGCAGCAGTATCTGCAAAGCTGTGGTAGCTCTATAGAGCAGGAGGTGATGGACATACTCTGTGACTTCTCACTAGCCTAGCCAGCTTTCCCTCCTGACAGGTAGTCGTACCAGCCCTACTCCTATCAAGAGGGGGATAGGGTGGTTAGCTCCATTCCCAGTGCCACCCATATGCCATCTGCTAGTGTTACAGTATATGCAATGTATGACATAGAAAAACATTAGAGTAGTGTTACAAACCAATTTGCAAATACCCTAGCTGGGGTATTGCAGATGAATTAACAAATACTGTTCTTACAGGAACCAGAAGAAAAGGTATTGGTTTGTATCACGGACCTTTGGAGCTTTAGGGATCAGGTAAACACACAAAATGCAAAACACAGTCATAAGACCAGAAATTATAGCAATGACTCATTCTAGCCACCTAGAAACAGAAGCATGCCTTCACAAGGAAGCCATCTTTCGCCACACATGGGTCCAGAGATAATAGAAGCAAGTAAATATGCGAACAAACAAAAGAACCACTGATGACTCACTAATTGCTCACTCTACCCTGGAGCAAGCTATGGTAGGCATGGACTTAATTTCTTTACCAGGAGAAGATTACTTAATAATTGTTGATAATTATCTAGATTTCTAGGAGACTGAAGCAGTTGCTGATATCACCTCTAAAACCATTATAGCAGTTGAGTCACATCATTGCAAAAACCTGCTAATATTCAGAGTAACCTAGTGCCCTATTTCATCCGTGTGCAGCATAGATAGCAGCTAGACAGGCTGGGAGTGATTAATAAGGTCCTGGTAGGTTGTCAGGTATCTGGAGCCATGCTGACTGCCGTATATCCCACAGCTGCTGGAGGGTGCATGGTGGAGGGTCCATAGAGCCAACATGACAAGAATTGAGGTGGTCCTACAGATGCTCAATTGAGTTGAAGTCTAGAGAATAAGGGGGTCAGGGAATTACAGTACTTGGAAGTCTTGGTCATGCTCTTCCAACCAATGTTGGACACTTCTAGGCTTGTAGCATGTCGCATTGCCTTGCTGGAAGATCCCATCCAACCCAGGATAGACAATCTGCATGTATGTGTGTATGTGATCTGCAGGGATGGATTCATACCCAAATCGGTTAAGTGCCTTTCACATGGATGAGTGGCCCAGAGAAGGCAGCAAAAACATTTCCCAGACCATAATGCTCCCACCACTAGCGTGTGTTCTTCCAGCAACAGTTGCAGGGTGTTTATTCTGTAATGATTCTTGCCTGACAACTTCAAGTCAATGTCCATCTGTTCAATGAAGAATAAAACGTGACTCATTGGATAAGGCAACGCGGTCCAATTTTGATACTGTGTCCACTAGGTTACTGCAACTTCATTAGGAGAGGTTCAGTTGCAGTAACCTAGTGGAAAGGGGTATTTTCAATTATTTGATAATGTACTAATAGGCCCTTTGCAGACGAGCGTGTGCGGATTATGTCGGGATGCATTGTGGATGCGTTCAGTGAATACTGCGAGATTTCGCAAACAAAGTCATTCAGTTTTGTTTGCGAACGCGTTCAGTTGTTCAGTTTTTATCGCCAGAGTGCAATGCGATTTACTGCGTTTTGCACACGCGTGATAAAAAACTGAATGTTTACAAACAACATCTCTTAGAAACCATCCATGAAAATCGCATCCGCACTTGCTTGCGGATGCGATGCGATTTTTACGCAGCCCCATTCAATTCTATGGGGCCAGTATTGTGTGAAAATCGCAGAATATAGAACATGCTGCAGTTTTCATGCAATGCAAAAGTGATGCGTGAAAACCACCGCTCATATACACAGACCCATTAAAATGAATGGGTGTGGATTCCGTGCGGGTGCAATGTGCGCGCATCACGCATTGCACCCGCGCGGAAATCTCGCTCGTGTGAAAGGGGCCTTAAGGTAATGTTCTACACGTCATGTAATTTAATGCACTGTATGTTCCAGCATGAGCTAGGTGAGGCCAGAGCTAACAATCCTGGCCAAACCCTCCCTGGAGCTTAGGTTGTGGGCTGGCTCCACCACCCAGATCCGGGAGATTCCAATCAGAGTAGTTGTAGATGGATTTTTAGACCTAAGGTTCTATAGAGCAGGAGCTGCTGGAAATACTCCATGACTTCTCACAAGCCTAGCTGACAGAAAGTCGTACCAGCCAATCCTATGAAAAGGGGGATAGGGTTTTTATCTTCATTCCCAGTGCCACCCATATGCCATCTTCTGGTATGACACAGAAAAACATTAGAGTAGAATTACAAACCAATTTGTAAATACCCATCTTCGCAAGGACGCCATCTTTTGGCCACACATGGGTCAAGAGATAATAGAAGCAAGTAAATATGCAAACAAACAAAGGAACCACTGATGACTCACTAACTGCTCACTCTATCCTGGAGCAAGCTATGGTAGGCATGGACTAAATTTCTTTAACAGGAGAAGATTACCTAATAATTGTTGATAATTATCTAGATTTCTGGGAGACCGAAGCAGCTGCTGAAACCACCTCTAAAACCATTATACACAGTTGAGTCACATTATTACAAACACCAGCTAATATCCAGAGATGGCTGAGAGTGAATAATAAGGTCCTGGTTAATTTTCACAGGTATCTGGAGGGAGCCATGCTGACTACAGTGTATCCCACAGCTGCTGGAGGGTGCATGGGGGAGGGTCCATAGAGCGAACATGATGATCGAGATGGTCTTACAGATACTCAATTGAGTTCAAGTCTGGAGAATAAAGGGGGCAGGGAATTGCAGTACTTGAAAGTCTAGGTTATGCTCTTCCAGCCAATGTTGGACATTTATAGCAGAGTGGCATGTTGCATTGTCTTGCTCCAACCCAGGGAAGACAATCTGCATGGATGGGTGTATGTAATCTGCAGGGACAGATCCATATCTAAATCGGTTAAGAGTGCCTTTCACATGGATGAGAGGGCCCAGTGAATGCAGAAATAAAAAAAATAAAAAAATGGTGCACTACACTATTAAATGTAATTGATAATATATGGCTAAACCCTCACACTGAAATTAAAATGAGACTTTCGGCCAATATATTCTTATATCAAGAACATACCGGAGCCCGTGCACCCCGTCAAGGTATCTCAAAGTGGCACTGGACCTAACGCTAACCTACTTGTGCCGTATGGGCAATTACAGGGGCATAAAGTCCGACACACAGCGGTTAAGCCCAGAGAATGCCACAAAAACATTTCCCAGACCATAATGCTGCCACGACCAGCTTGTGTTCTTCCAGCAACAGTTGCAGGGTGTTTCTTGTCTAAGAAAAAAACGTGACTCATCGGAGACGACAACGCTTTGCCAATCAGTGGAGGTCCAATTTTGATACTGTGTCAAAAATGAAGCCATTTTTTCCAATGCAACTTCATTAGCAGAGGTGTAGTTGCAGTAACCCAGTGGAAAGGGGTATCTGGAATTGTTTGATAATGTACTGTAAAGGTATTGTTCTACACTTTATGTGGTTTAATGCACAGTATGTTCCAGCATGAGCTAGGTGAGGTCAGAACTAACAAATCTGGCCCAGCCCACCCTGGAGCTTAGGTTGTGAGCTGGCTCCACCACCTAAATCCGGGAGATTCCAATCAGGGTAGTTGTAGAGAGGGAGGAGGTATGGATCAGTCTCTCTACGCTTCTCTTCTCCAGAGCTTCGGTCCCTGGAGCATTGACATCTCCAGGTGCTCCAGCAGATGACAGAGAGGAAGATCTGAAGGAGAATTTGCATGGCTGTAACATGAGAGTCAGCAAGGTAACCCAGCCTAAAGCATTCCTGATCCTGCTGCTGCAAAGTGGAAACAAGTCAAGACACCCTATGCTCCCCAGACTAGTGTTCACCATAGCCATGTTTGCTAGTTTATATTTGTTAGCCAGAAATCAGTAACAGAGACTTTAGAAAGAGAAGGAATAACCAGAGGGCCATTGCTGACACAAAAATGAGCCAGTTGCTGTTTAGCAACTAATCCCTATGTCATATTCATTTCTCTTTAACAAGTGGCAGCTTGCTGCTAAGGGGCAACTGACAAATTTTTACTATTTATTCAAGCTGATGGAGCGATGCAAAACCTTCTTTAGAAACAACCAAACAGCCGAGATTCATCCAAGAGATCTTTCTAAATATAAATTCTAACACCATTAAGATTGATTAAAACTCACCCCTGATGAAGCTCACGTGCGAAACCTGGGTCGGCACTCTGAGACTTATGGCGTTTTAATCATTACTAATGCTGAAGATTGCGGGGGGGAGAAAGATCTCCTGAAGGAGTCGCGGATGTTCGGTTGTTTCTAAAGAAGGTTTTGCATCCCTCTATCAGCTTGTATTTCTAATCTTCATTGATTGTTTTGGCATTGCGACTTTTTACCTCGATTTTATTAACACATGAATGTGAACTGGTCCCACTTCATAAAGGAAGTCTGCGACGCCGCTTGAATATATTGGCGCAACACTGTGGTGACTTTTTATATATATTTTATATATAAATTGTTTGGTATTTTCAATTTATTCAGCTTTGGTTCTTTTTCTTTGACATTATGAAAGCCTGTGTCATGTTTTAGTTGCACGTGCTCTATTTGTTTGTACATATTTCATGACTCAACAACATACTTAATGTCTACACTAAAAAAGCAATCTATGTGAATGTGTGAATCACCGAGAATCAGTTCATCACGAGCAGCTGCCATTTCTTGTCATAGATTTGATTATTAACCCCCTCAGAGGTGTGAACACTTATTGTTTCAATGTGCAGTGTCCCAGAACATCACTGCAAAGGGTTAAATTAATTCCACTGAGTTAAATGCTGTGATTTCAAATTTCTTTGTGCACCATACAGTATATATGTAATGTCAATGTATAGGCGATATATAGTTAAGACTGGCAGACTTGGTTAGGTTACCAGGATGATGGACTTAGCCCACCCCCTGATTAGTAAGAGTTAAGGTATTAAAACATAAGAAAAACTGTGCAAATTTTATATCGCTGTCATTGACTGACCTCCAGAATAAAAGTAGTGTGCAATTTGTACCACACAGTGAACATCCTAAATATAAAACCCACACAACAGTTGTGGTGCAATTATGTTTAGTTTTTTTTTCCCCTCACGTGCAATTTCCAATTTTTTTCCCAATTTCATCAATTATTTACACCTTCGGAGGTAATTTTTGTTTATCATTGCATTTAACTATTTTTTGGCTAAAACTCATCGGTCACATTTATTAAGACTGGCATTTTAGCCCCATAGCTGGCAGAGTATCTGAAGTTATAAAGAGGAGCTGGCCTCTCCATAACTTCGTCGCATTCAGCGCTGCTTCTGGAAGAGTCCACTGCTGCTGGTGGTGGTGCTGTCACATCCTCTCTTTGCAAGGAGCCAGGTGGCCCTGTTGCTTGAAAGGGGGAGACAGAGGCCGAGACCACAGCAGAAGAGGGAGCAGGAGGAGCCTCAGATATTTCATGGTTTTTCAGGTGTCCACTCCACTGCAGCTCGTGCTTTGCATTTAGATGTCTGGTCATGCAGGTTGTGCTTAGGTTTAGAACATTTATGCCTTGCTTCAGGCTCTGACTGCACCCGTGTCTCATCGTCAGCAGATTGCCAAGGAATTCCTTGGAGCTGGCTTTGCTGTGCTCAGTCCCTAGGTGCGTGGGCTGTAGCAGGCATACTGGCTAGGGTCTGGCCGCTGTGCTTTTGCACCCTGCTCCCTCTTTTGCTATGTGGCTGGCGCTGCGTGACCACCCCCCATCTTCCGAAATGCACTTGTCACTTGGATGAACTTTATTCCATGTGGGGTCTAGGACCTCATCAGGATCTGAGGATGACACTGTTATTGGGGGGTATCTGTGGTGGATGACACTGCTATGGGGGGATCTGTGGTGGATGACACTGCTATGGGGGATCTGTGGTGGATGACACAGTTATGGGGGGGATCTGTGGTGGATGACACTGTTATGGGGGGGATCTGTGGTGGATGACACTGTTATGGGGGGTATCTGAGGATGACACTGTTATGGGGGGGATCTGAGGATGACACGGTTATTGGGGGGGGTCTGAGGATGACACTGTTATGGGGGGGAACTGAGGATGACACTGTTATTGGGGGGGGATCTGAGGATGACACTGTTATTGGGGGGTATCTGTGGTGGATGACACTGCTATGGGGGATCTGTGGTAGATGACACTGCTATGGGGGATCTGTGGTGGATGACACAGTTATGTGGGATCTGTGGTGGATGACACAGTTATGGTGGATCGGTGGTGGATGACACTGCTATGTGGGATCTGTGGTGGATGACACTGCTATGGGGATCTGTGGTGGATGACACTGTTATGGGGGGGAACTGAGGATGACACTGTTATTGGGGGGGATCTGAGGATGACAGTGTTATTGGGGGGATCTGAGGATGACACTGTTATTGGGGGAATCCCCCCCATAACAGGGTCCGTGTAGGAAAGATCCCCAAATACAAGGGGTGAGGCTGTGGGGTTGTATCTGCTTTTATGATGACAGCGCCAGTGGGGCCCGTGCAGTGACTTTATTATGCTACACCCCCCCCCCCTACTCACTGTATATAATCTTAACTATATAACTGTAGTGATTCACTACAGTTATATAGTTAATAAGATTATATCCAGTGAGCGGGAGGGGGAGTTGGTTGTAGTAGAATACAGTCACACTGCACGGGCCCTGCTGTCATTATGAAAGCAAATGCGACCCCCCACCTCTTTTATTGGTGGTGGTCATTCAGTAAATGAACCCTGTTTTTTTTTTGGGGGGGGGGGGGTTATCCACAGATTCTCCCCATAACAGGGTTCATTTAGTAAATGACCACCCAATACAGTCACATCTGCAGAGCTTTGCTTTTATATGCCTCCAACAAAAATTGAGTGTAGGTCACACACATAAATGACAGCCAGAGCCTTTTTGCAGACTGCAGCAGAAGCTTATTGCCTAACACTGTCCCTCATTCGAGCTGCGCCCTGTCCCTACACTAGTTAGTTCGAGAAGAATGGCGGTGTTACACATGATCTGGCATTTATACAGGCCTAGTCACGTGCTGCGCCAGTCAATCACAGCCGTGACAATACTAGGCATATGTGATGGCTTTCACATGCCCACTGGTAAAAACCTGGTTGACTGGCTGAAGCCTTTAGTCAGCATCAGAACACCGAACCCGAACACGGACTTCCGCGACAAAGTCCGTTTTCGGGATCAGGTTTGATCATCCCTACTAATAAATCTCATCTCTAAACTACTAATAGATCATAAACACCTATTTAAGCAACATTCTTATCAGTAAGATAAGAGCTGAGCTATAATGAGTGTTTATAATTAGAAAGTAGAGCTAAGGAGCCTGGCAGCTCCCCAACTGCAGGAAAAGAGAGAAAATCCACAGGCTGCTACAAGAAAAAAGGGCTGTATAGAAAAAAAGGCTCCATATTCTTAAAAAAAGACCAATTAAAAAAAATATTTTTAGCTCAAAATGAGTTCAATGGAATAATAAAATAAAAAAAATTGCCCCCGAAGGTGTACATAGTCTTTAACATTTTCTCTACTACCGCATGATAATATATGTTTGTGGTAGGAATTTTAACGATGGAGCCCACTCTACACAGGAGCAGACGACATAGTCGCCGGGTGCCTGCTGTTTTAGATGTGACCACAGGATACAAGAGGTGAATAACCTGGGAGTGCACACTACTGGACCAGGTTCCTGTGCATTGAATTCAAAAGCTCTGGTCTCACTTAAGAAACCAAGACTTTCAGGGCTGTAGTTCCTATAGAGCCCTGCAGGTGTCAGGGCTCCATAATACATTGGCAACAGAGTGTTGAACTGCCTTATCATTTCAATGCAATCTATTGGATGAGCAATTAAATTTTTGCTTCTTCTAGTCAACTGTTTTGAGAGCGCCATTTATACAAGCAGGCAAATAACGCAAGTTTGTGAATGTTCGCGTGTTTGATTTTTAAGTGTGTGTTTGTATTAAGTGTGTGACTTTAGATTAAGTGACTTCAGATTAAGGGACTTTAGTGGGGGACTGCAGTAAATCAGTTTCTTATCACTGCTCTATATTGTATTTTTCTTTTTTTTTGAGTAATCCCCATTTAGTATGTGTTTGATTATAGACAACACAGTCCAGTGCACATCTTGTCTAATGTATGCAGTCCTGGAACAGCCATTTGAGGGTGCATATCTTTGTTCAAAATGTGAGCAAATTGCCCGTTTGGAATCGCACATCGAGGATCTAACCGGGCGAGTTTCAACACTGAGAAACGTTGACAATTTGGAAAAGAGTTTGCTGTTCACAGAGCAAACACTCTATGGGGTAGATGCAGTGGCGTAGCTATAGGGGTCGCAGCGGTCGCAATTGAGACTGGGCCCCTAAGTCAGGGGTGCCCACGGGAGAGACAGTCTAAAGCCCTATTTAACTTTATTTTCACTTTCGCACCGCCGGCCGCCCTTTCTGGTTTCCCGACAAGTTATTTGAGGTCTTGAGGACCTTTTCCACTCAGCCAATCAGTGGCTGCAGCTGTGTCACGTCAGGCCAGTGATTTCCTGCTGAGCCAATCACTGGCCTGACACATGACATAACTGTGGCCACTTATTGGCTGAGTGGGAAAGGTCCTCAAGACCTCAAACAACTTGTCGGGAGGCCAGAAAGAAGATACCAGGACCAGTACCACACAGAGGAGAAGAGGAGCTGCTACAGACTGGACCAGGACCAAGTGAGAATAATGTTTTTACATAATATTAATATAGGGGGGAAATGTGACATATGGGGGGGGATGTGACATAGGGCGGAGAATTGTGACATTTCCCCCAACATGTGACTAGAGTTGAGCGAACACCTGGATGTTCGGGTTCGAGAAGTTTGGCCGAACTTCACGAAAATGTTCGGGTTTGGGGTCCGAACTCGACCTGAACTTCATCCCGAACCCGAACCCAATTGAAGTCAACGGGGACCCGAACTTTTGGTCACTAAAAAGGCTGTAAAATAGACCAGGAAAGGGCTAGATGGCTGCAAAAGGCAGCAAAATGTAGGTAAATCCCCTGCAAACAAATGTGGATAGGGAATGACTTAAAATAACATAAAATAGAAAAAAATAATAAATAAACATTCTAAACTTGAGCACGAGTGAGTGACAGTGGCACCTTTCACCCAGCAAACAGAGGATGTGGCAGCAACGCCACCACATCGGTCATCGTCACCAAGCATCTCCACCAAATCCCATGAAAGTGTTCAGCTCTCAGCTGTCCATCTCCCAAACACTGGAGAGAAAAAGAAATAGAAAGAGGAAGTACCCCCCTACCCATGGCTCTGAATGCCTTATTTCAAACTTCCTGGTCCTTTGAAGTGCTGTGATTCTGTCTGGTGGACAGTTTTAAAAACCTGATGGCGGTGGCTATCCCACAGCACGTGTATCCCAGCCACCGCTACTTTTGCAAGAGAGCCATCCCTTCCCTGCACAACCAAGTGGCGGACAAAATCAGGTGTGCACTGCGCAACGCCATCTGTGGCAACGTCCACATAACCAAAAACACAGTGGGTGGGCGATCTCTCTTCTCTCTTCAAGCATTAGCTGCAGTCTAAAGGACCTGTGATGACGTCACATCACATGGTCCAATCACATGGTCCATTTATAGGGGGTTTCCACTTTGTAAGCCCCACAAAGTGACTTCAGGCCTGAACTGGTCCTTAAAAAGTGGATTTTGGAAATTTTCTTAAAAATTCTAAGAATTGCTTCTAAACTTCTAAGCCTTCTAACGTCCTAAAAAATAAAATGACATTTACAAAATGATGCCAACATAAAGTAGACAAACGGGGAATGTTATGTAATGATTATTTTATGAGGTATCACTTTCTGTTTTAAAAGCACAGAAATTAAAATTTTGAAAATTGACAATTTTTCAAAATTTTGGGGATTTGGGATTTTTTCATAAATAAAGGTGAAATATATTGACTCAAATTTATGACTATCATTAAGAGAATTAAGTAATGTCATAGCCAGACCATTATTTTTTATATTTACGGACTCTATACTGACAGGGAGTATTCCACAGGATTGGTGCATAGCAAATGTGGTGCCAATATTCAAAAAGGGTCCAAAAACAGAGCCTGGAAATTATAGGCCAGAAAGTCTAACATCTGTTGTTGGTAAACTGTTTCAAGTTTTCTAAGAGATGCTATCTTAGAGCACCTCAATGAAAATAAGCAAATAACGCCATATCAGCATGGCTTCATGAGGGATCGGTCATGTCAAACTAATTTAATCAGTTTCTATGAGGAGGTAAGTTCTAGACTTGACAGCGGCGAATCAATGGATGTCGTATATCTGGACTTCTCCCAAGCATTTGACACTGTACCGCATAAAAGGTTAGTATATAAAATGAGGATGCTCGGACTGGGAGAAAATGTCTGTAGGTGGGTAAGTAACTGGCTGAGTGACAGAAAACAGAGGGTGGTTATTAATGGTACACACTCAGATTGGGTCACTGTCACTAGTGGGGTACCGCAGGGGTCAGTACTAGAGGGGTCACTGTCACTAGTGGGGTACCTCAGGGGTCAGTACTGGAGGGGTCACTGTCACTAGTGGGGTACCTCAGGGGTCAGTATCGGGCCCTATTCTCTTCAATATATTTATTAATGATCTTGTAGAAGGCTTGCACAGTAAAATATCGATTTTTTCAGATGACACTAAACTGTCTAAAGTAATTAACACTGAAAAGGACAATATACTGCTACAGAGGGATCTGGATAGATTGGAATCTTGGGCAGAGAAGTAGCAGATGAGGGTTAACACCTGTAAATGTAAAGTTATGCACATGGGAAGGAATAATGCAAGTCACCCGTACATACTAAATGTTAAAACACTCGTTAACACTGACATGGAAACTAAGCTTCAAAAAACAGTGTCAGGCAGCTGCCGCCAAGGCCAATAAGATAATAGGTTGCATCAAAAGGGGCATAGATGCCCGTGATGAGAACATAGTCCTACCACTTTACAAATCACTAGTTAGACCACACATGGAGTACAGTGTACAGTTCTGGGCTCCTGTGAACAAGGCAGACATAGCAGAGCTAGGGAGGGTTCAGAGGAGGGCAACTAAAGTAATAACTGGAATGGGGCAACTACAGTACCCTGAAGGATTATCAAAATGAGGGTTATTCACTTTAGAAAAAAGACGACTGAGGGGAGATCTAATAACTATGTATAAATATATCAGAGTCAGTACAGAGATCTCTCCCATCATCTATTTATCCCTAGGACTGTGACTGTGACGAGGGGACATCCTCTGCGTCTGGAGGAAAGAAGGTTTGTACACAAACATAGAAAAGGATTCTTCACGGTAAGAGCAGTGAGACTATGGAACTCTCTGCCTGAGGAGGTGGTGATGGTGAGTTCACTAAAAGAGTTCAAGAGGGGCCTGGATGTATTTCTGGAGTGTAATAATATTACAGGTTATAACTACTAGAGAGGGGTCGTTGATCCAGGGAGTTATTCTGATTGTCTGATTGGAGTCAGGAAGGAATTTTTGTTTTCCCCTTAAGTGGGGAGGCTTCTACCTCACAGGGTCTTTTTTGCCTTTCTCTGGATCAACAGGCCGAACTGAATGGACATATGTCTTTTTTCGGCCATATATACTACATTACTATGTTACTATGTTACTAAATAAAGCTAGTAAAGCAGCTAAAAGGATTGTCTAAGGAAAGATCATCTACTATTGACATAGCTGAGCTAACTAAGCTTCAGAGATGTGCTTGTGAGCAAAGTAAGAGTTTGCCTGCCAGAAATGTACATGCTAATACCTGCTGGAGACCAAAATAATTAAAGTTACTGGAAACCATCTGGATTACAAGTTTATTGCAAGTAAAAGCAACTGTTAAATGTTTATTCAAGTCTGGACTCAAATTCATTCCTTCATCATCTAAGTTAACCCCTTCCCATTTGCACTGCTTCAGACCATCGCACCTGGAATTCCAACCATCAACAAAGATAGGAGCACAGTGACAGAGGATATCCATTATCTCCTAGTATTTTGGGGACTATTTAACGCCACTCTGGCCGACCCTATCTTTGGCACATACTATCATACAAAGGAAGCCGTCAGCTTCTGCTGCTTAACCGCAGCTGGCGTCACATACACTTACTCTAAAATAGGGACATATTTCATAGATAACTCTAGAGGGGTGAGGGAATCCCCCAGGTGTGCCCAGGTGGGTACGTTGCATTAATTGGCATCACGAACAGGATTCTGACATCACCATACTGTGTACCGCACACCCCTACACTAAGACAGGATTTCGTGCAAGATAAATTGTGTGTGTCTCTGTGTTTACTGGATTACAAAACTGTTGAGAACTGTACCAACTGCGTGCTATATCGCTACAACGTTTATTGGATCTACAGGAATTGCTTTGAAAGTAACTTTGACTGCTTTACTGTCTAGCGACCGGCTCCCCAATGAGTTAAATCACCATTGTTACAGTATATGGCGCAGCATCTTCTTCATGCCCAGAGGAGCGAAAACAGAGAAACGCCTCCTACAGAAGCGCGAAAGCCTAGCACTGCCCACAGGGAACTACTTTGCAACATGAAGAGAGGAGGAGACAACTCCGCCCCTATTGCTCTGCCTTCTTCTCCAGTTTGTTCCTGCGCTGAGAACTGCAAGATGGCGCATCCCCAGCACTCCTGCTACTGGCGGGTTGGCATGCCTGTATCTTCACCGGACTCCGACCAGGGGTTGTCCGAAAGTCCCGTGCTGGCTGGCGCAACTGCAGTGACTGAGGTTCCTACCACCCAGCCCAGTATGAGAAATGGGATCATTTTCCAGCCAACTATACGCCGTGCTTGAGGAGAGAGGCACAGCCTATCCGGATCAGCGCCACTACTCAACTGATCCCCTGGGGTTCCACTGGCAGGCTGACCCACTTGAGAGTCCCTGCGTCTGAAGGAGTGGTACTGGAAGAACCGGCATTGCAGCGAGAGAGAGGGTCTGGTTCTCACCTGGCTCTAGTTCCTATGACCAATAAAGAGGAGGATGACCTCGCTTGGCTGGCTTTGAAGGAGCGCATGGAGCGCCACTATTCCTTTGTGTCCTGTACCACGCCTGTTGTACCAGCAGAGTTCCTCGCAGAGATTAGGAGGAACTCCGCGCAGCGAAGTGAGAAGCAGATGGAATCCAATCCAGCAGGAACATCTGGAGAGGCTCCAGTGGATTTGGATTGACCCCTTCATGAACAAGGACCCCGGCGACCCAAAGGCCGTCTCTGGGAACCAATAACCCGGACCCTGCGGATGAGGAGACCTCGACAGGATCAGGATCCTGCCAAGGATTAGGAGCAGGACCATCTCTTCACTAAAATAAAAACTACAATGACTCTAGGAGTCACTCCATGGACTGGACCTGAATGGTGAGAGCCTGTTGGCATATTGTTTTAATGTGTTTTTCCCTTTAGGTTCCCCTTTATTGCTCTCACCTGGATGGCTATGTTTAGTCAGGACTCCCCCCAACAACACATATCTCCAAGTTGCGCTCAACAGCGCCACCTTCCCTTTGCTCTCCCTTCTCAGGTTATATGGGAACCTATTTGCTGCTCTATCTCATGTGGATTACAAATAACTTTATTAATTGGATCACAATTGACATAATTTCCTTGGATTATAAAGTGAACAGCATTGCACTTAAAGTTCAAGTCTGGTGCACTTCGTACTCAAAGCACTTACTTTTACCTGTTTGTACTAACCATTTTACCGTTTACAGCAATGGATAATGTGCCTATTGTATGCGTTCCTTTACAGGTGCCGCAATACGGTATGTCTTATTTTATATGCACTTATTGTCTATGCATTTACCATCCTTAGCCATGTGGTCAGCACTTTATGTCCTTCACTGGACTGCCTCTGAGTTTGGCCGGTAAACCAAGCACATCCAATATTTATATTCATATCTCTCACTTATGTTTGCCTCTGAGTACATTTTGAACTAATGGTTTTAACACCAAGTGTTTTCTGCTATGCATCTTAGTACATGTGATACTAATGGTCTTAAGCCAATTGTTAATGTTCCAAGTAAATTCATTTTATGCTGCTGTTGTAGAGTTGTAGTCTCTATGTGAGAGAGATTGGAGTGTGTCTCATCCTCTTGTCCTAATACCTTGCGCACCAGGTTTAGGAAATATTTAAGCTAACTGCTAATCATCAAGTTGACAAAGAGTAAAGCATTATTAGACCTTGTTTCCAGAAAGGATTACAGGATAATGACACCTTTCTATTTGCGGGCGTACTCATTACAAGTGGAAATTGGTGGACAGAAGTCAACCCTACGCTTTAGTTGGTATTCAGGGCCAGAACAATCCAAAGTTAGTTAGTAATGGTCGCTTTGTGCACACTATTTTGGCTCTCTGGTAATACCTGAGAGGGAAACTGTTCAGACACCCTACTCTTATGGGCAAAGACCCTGCGGTAGCTGTTCAGTTCAAATTATGTCTTTGCAGCATGTTGTTCATTGTCATAACTTGTGAGTGTATGTTTTTCCTTACCTACAGCCTGAGTACAAGTCGAGGGCGATGTGTGTTTTAAGTGTCTGGGAATGTAACGCCCAGAGTGACATTACCACTCTCTTCAAAACATTGCTACCACTTTCCATAAGCTAATATATGTTCTACAAAATGCATCCTGTAATGTGCATATTCATTGCTATGTATTCCTATGTAATGTTATGTTCAAGTGTAATAACCTGGTCTACCACTCGGTGGCAGCAACATAACTGGCAGGAATAGTTCCAGGGAATGGACTGTTTGTCCATTCTCTCTCTCTCATAGAGGAGAGGACGAGTTAGCTTAGTTAGTGACAAGGAGTCTAGTTTTCCCTTTCGTGGGGAGAAGTTGTGTGGAGTTTAGTTTCCTCCCTGCTGGGAGAAGGTTGTGCAGGAGCCATGCCCTTGCCAGGCAAAGGTTCCAAGCCTTCCATAAGGCCCTGTCTGGCATGCCAACCTTACAACTCAAGGTGGAGCACCTGGTGGCATCTCCTACCTTGTTTTCCATTGCCTTCCTAGTTCAAGCTGAGCCGAAGCTTGCTATATCTAAAGCCAGTACAGCAGCTAAAAGGATTGCCTAAGGAAAGATCATCTACTACTGACATAGTTGAGCTAACTGAGCTACAGAGAGAACACAGCAAAGAAATGTTTGTGAGCAGAGTAAGAGTTTGCCTGCCAGAAGTGTTCATGCTAATACCTGCTGGAGACCAAGATAATTCAAGTTACTGGAAACCGTTTGGATTACAAATTTATTGCAAATAAAAGCAACTATTTGACGTTTATTCAAGTGTGGACTCAAATTCATTCTTTCGTCATCAAAGTTAACCCCTTCCACTTTGCACTGCTTCACACCACCGCACCTGGAATTTCAACCATCAACGAAGGTAGGAACACTGTGACAAGTGTATCCATCATCCCCCAGGGATTTGGGGCCTATTCAACACCACTCTGACCGACCCAATCTTTGGCACATTCCATCATACAAAGGAAGCCGTCAGCTTCTGCTGCTTAACCGCAGCTGGCGTCACGTACACTTACTCTAAAAGAGGGACATATTTCGTAGATACCTCTAGAGGGGTAAGGGAATCCCCCAGGTATGCCCAGGTGGGTACGTTGCACTTGTTGAGTCACTGACCTCCTGCCATCTCTGCTACCACAAGAATACAAAGCCACAGCAGCCAGTTCAGCATCATCAACATGATGTAGCAGATTTTTTCATATGATGCACCAGGCTGATGCAAATCAGCAAATGGAGATGTACCGCCTGAACAACTAGGTTCAGTCCTACCTAGAATGTGGCTTTTCTCCACTGCATAATGTGTTAGCTGACCCTATGGACTTCTGGGTAGCCAGTTTGGATCAGTGGCTGGAACTGGCCCAGTTTGCTTTCACTGTACTGTCTTGTCCAGCCTCCAGTGTCATCTCAGAGAAGCCTTTCAGTGTGGTATTGAGCATTGTAACACTCATACGGACAAAGTTGTCCTCTGCCAGTGTCCAAACCATCACTTTTGTCAAAACAAATGAGGCATTGAATGAGGATGTTCACACACCTCCTGCTAAGGCTGATGAATAGATCTGCCATTGCTGATGGTAGCTATTTATTGCTGGCCCCATCACGCCGCTGCTGCTGTCTGCCTGCCTACCATCATGATATGTACTGTATGGCTTCTGCTGCCACTACCATTTCAGCTGCAAATCTCGGTTGCTAATACACCAAATGCCAATTCCATTTCCCATTCTGCCACTACCATTACCGCTACACAACTGTCACTACTACTACCGCTATATAGCTCACACACATCTACTACCTTGCATATTCCATGTTATGCTGCTTCAGTTGCCGCTACTATTGCGGCTGCAAGCCACCTTTTCCATACTGTACCCTTTCCACATCCACACTGCACTGCTGCAGCTTAAAAGGGAGAATTTTTCAGGCTTGTTTAGAACAAGATAGTGTTTTTTTCTGACACTTACTTGTATGTATAAACAGAAACAGCAACCTGCCATCATTATGGCATATTTATGGACGTTTGGTCCTAACAAGCCACTGTTTATTTTTTTTTCTCATAGCACTGTGTATGTTTGAACACCATCTGCCCCCAATAAGGGAACATTTCTGGAAGCTTTGTAATATGAAAAAGCAGAACATGTGATGGTATGGTGTATTTTTAAAAATTTGGTTTAACACTGTCAACTAGGATGAGGGAATCGAATCCCACAAAGTGGAATTCAATCCGAATTTCAGGATACATTCAATTTGCCTTGAAGCCAAATTTCCTCATGCTTCGTGTTAGAAAATCGATTTAACCTAAAATAGTGTAAAAAACTAAACAAAAAATCACCTCCTCCATTTGCTCGCGAAGGGCCGCCAGTCGCCAGCCGCCATCTTGCAGCGCGGGATTTCAGCCGAGATCTTCAATCAAGCAAATGGAGGCGGCAAGTTTAATTTAAAAAAAATTTTATGGAATCCCCCGGTGGGCCCCTGAGAAAGGTGGGCCCACTGTCCACCAGCACAACATCTCAAATAACCTATATCAATATAAAAAAAACTGGATAGACTATCCAGTTTATTATTATAGATGCATCGGAAGGTTAAGATGGCCACCAGGAATAGAGGCAGGCCAGCCAGTATCCTCTCTTCGCTGGGACCCACCTTTTAAAGCTTTTGCAGAGACCTCGATATTAATTCATCTTGTAGCGTTGTGTTGCTGTATGCCTCTGTGTGGGCAGGTAATATTTGCATCCCACTGTAGAGTGGGCTCCCTGAATAATTTTTCTGGTGGACACTAGGCATCCCAGTCTGACACTGGGTACAATGATGGGGGGTGGCGCTATCGCAGCTCCCTGTCATTACACCCACTACTTAGAAAAAAATGCGCTTCGTGATGAAGTAATTCGTCACAAAGCGCATTTTTTTGTAAAATTTGGCAAATCAGCCAAATCAAACTTTACATAAATTCACTCATCTCTACTGTCAACCATGCGTCTACCCGTAGCTATGTATGTCAGTGTCATGCTGATATTATTTGGTATTGCTGTCATTGCATTCAAGACCTTAGGGAAGGGTGAAAGAGCAACAATTTGTTTAAAACATTTTTAAAAAAAGAGAGAGAAGGAAAAGATAGAAAAAAATCTGAGTCCTAGGAGACCTCATAGTGTCATATACCAATTTGCTGGGCAATTGGAGCACTTTTGATCGATGTAGAACTGATTCAGACACAAATAGTATTTTTGGGTAAATTCGACAAATCGGACAAGAAACGACTTTCATGAACTTCACTCATATCTAGTATTCATAATCTAATATTATATTATCTAGGTCTATTAGAGAGTTCTGAGTCCGCTGCTGCCACACACAACCTTCTTGTTAAACGATAATATTGTCTTCTTGCATCTGCCACTAGAGGGAGCTCATTGCATAGGGAATCTCTGCATCACACGTTAAACTTACAGGGATATTTCAATCTTATAGAGCGATGAACTATAACCAGGATATGCCTTTAATTTAGAGTCGGTAGGGGTCTGTCCACTGGCGACCCTCATTAATACAGTACTTCCAGCCACCTGCTGAATTGAGCTGTCCTGCAGTTTCTCTGCACTGTAGGCTGCCAGGAGTCTTGTTGTGCAGGGAAAACATAGAATGGAACACATCACTAAATCAACTCTACAGTCCCTTTATTCTTAGGATCATTGGGGGCTCTAATGTTCAGTAGTGCTGAGCGCGAATATTCAAATCGGGAATTTTAATCGTGAATATTGCCACTTCGAGAATTTGCGAATATTTAGAATATAGTGCTATATATTCGTATTAATCGAATTTATAGCAAATTTCGGCACTTAGCAACATCCCTAGCAACCAATAGGAAAGTTGCCTACCCCTTAGTGAATATTCTAATCGCGAATTTTTATCGCAAATATATTACATTGCCAATTTTCGCAATCAAGTAAATAATGACTGGAGATAACGAATTCTCAAATTTACTAATTTATGGTGAATATTTGGCGAAAAATTAGAGAATTTCAGAATTCGAATATATTGCCTATGCCGCACATCATTAATGTTCAGTTTCCACATCATGAAGTGATAGCACATTCTAGAAATCAATTTGTAAGATCGGAAAATCCTTTAATGGGAGTCTGACAGCAGCTTTGACCATGCTAAGCTAATGACAGTACCAGTTAGGAGCTGGGCAGAGCAAGACAAACATATTTCATAAAGCTTTTTTCATCATGAGTAGTGAGAATATGGACTTTTATTCTGCCAGATTCTGCTCCTTGAGTGCAATGGAGGCGGAGCATCACTGTGAAGTGCCACCTGCATTGAGCAGCTTCATAGCCCCTCCGCTCTGCTCTGAGTGAAAGCTGCAGCATTCAATCAGCTGTCAGTCAGAGCAGAAAGGAGGGGCTGTGAAGCAGCTTAATGCATGGGGGCACTTCAGAATGAAGCTCCACCTCCTGGGCACTTGCAAGAGCAAACTTTAGCAAAATAAAACTTCACATTCACACTACTCCTGATGAGAAAAGCTCAACAAAAGATATGTTGTTGCTGCTCTTCTCAGCCCCTGAGAAAACTGCTGACAGACACACTTTAATAATAAAACAGCATGCAGTTAGCTCCACCTAGTGGTGACAGAAAAAGAGTTTTTTCCAGGAGTGTACTCGTCTCAAAAATGTATTACACAAAGTAGACGTCATAAATGTCTGATTGATGAGGTTTCCACCTCTAGAAACTGCATCTATATCTGGAATAGGGCTTCTGACCTTTTTTGCCTGGATGTGGCTAGAGGTTGTCAGAACTATGGATATAGTCAAGCGGACCCTGCTACACTGTTTTCAGGGATCTCTTACAAGTGAAAGATGGTTTCAGAGCACAGCCCGCTGGGATGTTTCTATAGTCCCAACCATCTCCAGCTGCCAGGAGGAATTTTGGAGGAGTGGGGGATCCATTCAAAGATTGTGATACCCCTGTATCTCAATGTTATCTCATAACAAGTGTATCAGTAGGGGTTTCTGAAACTAACCTGGCATAAGAGTGCCATGTTGGTGTTTCTGTAGTGTACGGGAGTTGTAATGCCCGTCACTACAGAAGGGTCACTTGGATGCTGTCGTTCCTCTCATCTATGGGGAGGCTGGTATATGTCCTATTTATAAAATGCAATGTAATGTAATGCTATTTAATTCCCTGTTACTGTGAAATGTGCTATATTCAGGCCTGCTAGGGGTGTCATTCCAGCTCTAGTCACTAGAGGGAGCTAGGGAGCCCTAGTCTATATAAGGCCCAGGCAGGGAAAGGAAATTGAGTTCAGTCTACTCCAGGCCATGAGCCTGTGAAGTCTACACCAGGCCCTGGGCCTGGGAAGGAGTGCAGACCCTGGAGTCTGTGAAGGCCACATGTCTCGGGCCTAGGCAAGTCAGCAGGAGCCAAGCTGAGGCAATCCCTAGAGCAAGAGGTACTGTAATGTCAGAGGAGGTACACAGCAAACTGGAGATTCAAGGATATAAGCCAGAAGTAGGGCATTGGGGCCTTGAAGAATAATTGCCAGTCAGGACAAGCCAGGAAGAAAGTAAGGTTCACCTGCAATTCAAAGTCCTGTTATTTAACCCTCTGTTTACCTTGCTGGATATAAGCCTGCTGTAACTGAAACTGTACCAAAGCCTATTGTCTGCAAAAAGAACTGTTTAAGAGAGTGCCTTCTGTATTACCACTGTTTCAGTAAAGTTTGGAATTCTGTTTCAAGATACAAGTCTGCACCTCTATTATTCCTACTATAAATACGGTGTGCCACCGTTTACTGGCACTGGCGTCACGAAACATCAGGGACTTAGCCATAGGCACGTTAAACTACAACACCAAGGGCACCTCACCTTGCACCTGGCTGTGTCCCTTCAGAACCCAGAGAGTGCCCCAGAGGAACAGCGTGCCGGCCTCTCCATCACTGGCATTCCCCAGGTTAGTCCCACACATTGCCCTGACTTGGGGATGCTCCATTTTGGCGTCACAAACAGGATACGCACGTTTTTACGGACTGTGAGCAAAACGTGAACTTTGTGCCTTAACCAGTTTGCCAAGTGACAAAATGCCTGTTTATTTGAAGGGAACTTTGTGGACTGAAAAACATACAAAAAGTGTCCCTAAAGCCTCCAGAAAGCGCTGTGCAGTGTTGCGCTATCAAGAGGAAGAAAATCGCCACTTCCAAGTGTGCTTTTGTGGACTTTTTATCATCCTGCTTGCTGTCACTGAATAGCTGCATCATGGCGCCCAAGATGGCCGCCGGCGCCATTGGACTTCTTCTTGCGCCATCACTGTCTGCTGTGGCGCGAAAATTTGGCGCCAAAACCCTCCAAGAAGGAGGAGAAGACGACCTGGAGGTAACGCCTTCCTTTGAGGATTATAATATGGACACCGCCTACCCTATACTGAAATACCTAGGGGGCGTGCAAGAAACGACGGGGTGGAACCTGCAGGAACAGTGGCTCACCCTGCTACGGGACTTCCTACCGGAGTCAGAGGGATTCGGATCCTTAGGAGCAGCGATGGAGGCGACCCCAAGAGCAACTAGTGAGTGCCATGCAACTCCTGCTTCTGCCCCAAGTAAAGTGGCCCAGACCTGCCCATGGCCACAGGCCGAACCTTACCCTTGCCCACAGCCGCGGAATGGAGCATGGAACTACCACCGGCATTTCTTACAAGAAAGGCCTGAGGCCTACCTGGCAAGCCACCGTCGCATAGCTGCACAGCAAGGTCTGGGAGCGAAGCGTCAACATACTGCACCTATTCAAGCTGCGAACTCTGAGGACTACTGCGACTCTGCACCAGCCTCAGCGATCCAGGATCCAGAACCTGCCACCTTGATGACTTCACCTGATCCAGCCAACGCGACCGTTGCCTGTCTTCTGGCACCACCACGAATCTACATACCGCGGAGGTGCCTACGTCTTGCCCCTTGTCTAATAGGGGAACATGATGACCTCCTTGTGGAAGCATGGGCAGAACGTGTCTCACGTCGCAACCCCTGCTGCATCGTGGAAGATCAAGTGGTGCCTGATGCAACAGGAGCATCTAAAGAAGATGATCCACAGGACACATACCTGTGAGCAGGCCTGCTAGGCCATTTTTGCTCATCCTCACAGGGACATCATACTTGTTGCAGGAACTGCCCCTTTAAGTTGGCCAGGCTGGTAGAGCTTGCTGCCAGTTCCCCACGGCCGGTGGCATGTTTGACAAATCAGTAGCCACTGTGAACCACTGCTCCCAGCCTGCCTCTTTCTGTTCCGGGACATCCTGCCTGCTGCTACCATTTTGGCGTCAAGTACTTTAATAAATCCAAGTTGTGCTTTTATTTGCACTTTATCCCCTTTTAACCCCCATTTCAGGTTGAAAAGGGCTTTTATGTCAGCACTTTAAATATACGCAGGACTTGCCAGGATGGTGTTCCCTGGTATTGTCAGAGTCCTGTATTGTCATTTTATGTATGTGCTGCTGACCGTATTTATTGCTCAAGGAAAAATTTTATCTAAGTCTATGTGCCCAGAGATGGACTTCCTATGTGTGAGCCTCTGAGATATCGCTTTTATTATGGACTCAGGCATTCTCTTATGGACTATCCTGGTGTTAACCATTGATTTGCTGTACCAGGTCAGCATCACAGTTCTGCATTAACAGCCTGCAAGCAGAGGACGACGCCCCTTGTCACCGCACTTCTCAGTTACCAGCTGGACCTGATAATAATTGTCAATGCAGATGGAATTGATTACTGATATGTATGTATGCCTGCATGTTTTTCTTGTCTCTTTCAGGTGAAAATTCCAGACGGGCGGTACCCTGTTAGAGTACGAGGTCGTACTCAGCTTAAAGCAGCGGGGTATGTAGTGTACGGGAGTTGTAATGCCCGTCACTACAGAAGGGTCACTTGGATGCTGTCGTTCCTCTCATCTATGGGGAGGCTGGTATAAGTCCTATTTATAAAATGCAATGTAATGTAATGCTATGTAATTCCCTGTTACTGTGAAATGTGCTATATTCTGGCCTGCTAGGGGTGTCATTCCAGCTCTAGTCACTAGAGGGAGCTAGGGAGCCCTAGTCTATATAAGGCCCAGGCAGGGAAAGGAAATTGAGTTCAGTCTACTCCAGGCCATGAGCCTGTGAAGTCTACACCAGGCCCTGGGCCTGGGAAGGAGTGCAGACCCTGGAGTCTGTGTAGGCCACATGTCACAGGCCTGAGCAAGTCAGCAGAAGTCAAGCAGAGGCAATCCCTAGAGCAAGAGGTACTGAAATGTCAAGAGGAGGTACACTGTAAACTGGAGATTCAAGGATATAAGCCAGAAGTAGGGCATTGGGGCCTTGAAGTATAATTGCCAGTCAGGACAAGCCAGGAAGAAAGTAAGGTTCACCTGCAATTCAAAGTCCTGTTATTTAACCCTCTGTTTACCTTGCTGGATATAAGCCTGCTGTAACTGAAACTGTACCAAAGTCTATTGTCTGCAAAAAGAACTGTTTTAAGAGAGTTGCCTTCTGTATTACCACTGTTTCAGTAAAGTTTGGAATTCTGTTTCAAGATACAAGTCTGCACCTCTATTATTCCTACTATAAATACGGTGTGCCACCGTTTACTGGCACTGGCGTCACGAAACATCAGGGACTTAGCCATAGGCACGTTAAACTACAACACCAAGGGCACCTCACCTTGCACCTGGCTGTGTCCCTTCAGAACCCAGAGAGTGCCCCAGAGGAACAGCGTGCCGGCCTCTCCATCACTGGCATTCCCCAGGTTAGTCCCACACATTGCCCTGACTTGGGGATGCTACATTTCCATGGCCCTTAGCACCTGGAGCACCTACCCCATCAGCACCTTCCTATGCTCTTGTATTGCTCACGGGGTCCTGCACAAAAATACATCAAGGAAAGAAAAAGCAAAAGCAAACATTTGTCACTTGTTTGCCTTTCTGTTCATGATTAACCAGGCGCTTCCTGTTGGGGGTTGTTGTTGCGCGCATCTTCAGTGTGAACACATCAGAAAAGGTCTCAGAACAACGGATCCCTTATGATCATTGCTACTTGAAAGGAAAAACCAGAGGCAAGAAAAATGCTGAAAACGCCCCCCGTGCTTCTGATACTGGCCCTGGGTGAGTATTAGTAAATCTCTTAATGGTAAACTGCATGAAAAATATTTCAGTGCGACCAGTAAGATTTCAACCCGGTGAAAGGTGATTGTATTTATTTCCTTTATGCTTAAAAGGGGACTACCCAGTTTTAAGTGATCAATTGTTTGTCATAGCCCTACCTCCACCTTTTATTTATGTTTAATATTCTGACATATAATGTGTAATTAAACGGATGGTCCACATGGTTGTTTTCTTCCAAAAACAGCACCACACCTGTCCACAGGTGATTTGTGTTACTGCAACTCATCCCAATCGATGAAGGTCTAGGAGAAGTTGGTTCTCACACATCTCCGTCCTCTAGTGAGCTCATCTATGGAGCCCCCCCAGTCTACTTATCGGCCTGGCATTGGGGTGGATGATGTGATTATCCACCTTTCACGCCAAGCTCTTTCTCAACTGGAGAAACCAGGGCACCGTGAGAGTAGTTTTCAACATCATACAACCAGAACTACTAAGAGACAAGCTGGATCTTGTCGGCGTGGACCACTACTTCTCCAATCGAATCCTAGTCTACTTGACAAACCGACCTCAGATCCCAGACTGTGTGTCAGACACGGTGATCTGTAGTACAGGTGCATCTCAGGGTACAGTTCTTGCGCCTTTCCTCTTCACACTGTACATTACAGACTTCAGGTACAACTCACCTAGCTGCTACTGACAGTTCTCTGATGACTCAGCAATGGTAGGCCTCATCGCAGACAAGGATGACATTGAGTATAGATAATTGACATGGAAATTTGTTGATTGTTGCCAGCGGAACCACCTTAGGATCAATGTTGGTCAGACTAAGGAGATGGTGGTGGACTTCTGCAAACACAGACATCCTCCTAAAGCAGTGGACATCCAGGGGATGAACATTGAGATAGTCAACACTTATAAGTACTTAGGTGTGCTCCTTCACTATACAGAAAGGGTCAAAGCTGGCTCTACCTGCTTAGGAAGCTGAGCACTTTTGGAGTGCAGAGGGCAGTGGCATAGCGTAGGTTGCCAGCACCCGGGGCAAGCCAAGTATTGCGCCCCCCCAACCTGTGGCCACACCCCTATTTAAAGATAATGTAGTATATATCACTTGCAGTCATACATAACACCCCATAAAACACAGTGAAAACTCTCTGAGTACAGATAATGTAATGGATTGGTGTGAGCCCCCAGAATTCACTGTGACGTGAAGTCTGGGGCCAGGCTGCTACAGTGTGGGCCAAATTCTATATAAACCCCCCCCATCACTACAGAACATACAGGGTAATACAGCCCCCATACCTCTTACATCCAGTGACATCTCCTTTGATGTAGATGTTCTCTTTCCTCATCTTTTCCTTTCAGACCAGACCACCATTTTGCAGCCATTTCTCGTCTCTGCAGTTTGACAAAAAGAATCTTAGTTTACTACTTTTCCATCATCCTCCCATCTTCTGGACAAATCATCCGACCACCCCAATACTGTGCCTCAGTGCTCCCCAATATTATACTGCATAAACCAATAAACCCCCTGATAATATAAGTACCACACAGATAATGCCCCCTTCAATAATTTTTGGCACACAGTGCCCTAAAATAACTGCGCCCTGCAAATAGTGCCCCTGACACTAATAGTGTAAACATAACGTCCCCCAAAAATAATTGTGGTAAGCTGATACTGTGCCAGGGTGCCTCTACAGTAATAGTGCTCCCAAAAGTCCCACCAATAGTAATCATTCTCTGCTAGAGCACACATGGTAGTAATAGTGCTCCTACAGTGCCCCCAACATGTACGCACTATGCCCCAGTAGTAATAATGCTCCCATAGTGCCCACTGCCCATACTAGTTATCATGTTCCGCATAGATCCCGAGTAGTAATAAAGCCCACCATAATGCTTCCCAGTAGTAATTCTCCTTATAATGTGACAGTGCAAAAAATGCCCCCTTATAATGTGTGCCAATGCAAAAATACCCACATTTAATGCCCCCAGTTAAGCTAATGTCCCCATAGTGCCCCCAAAATGTGCCAGTATAAAATACCCCTATATGGTGCCCCCAGTAAATGCCGTCATAGTGCTCCACTTCCCCCTTCCACCTAGTGCCCCCCCATAATTTACCAGTATAAAATGCCCCCTATATAGTGCCCCAGTAGATGCAAATTATGGTGGACACTGAGGGCATCTACTGGGGCACTATATAGCGAGCATTTTATACTGGTAAATTATGGGGGGCACTGGGTGGAAGGGGGGAGTGGAGCGCTATGGGGGCATTTACTGGGGACACCATGTAGGGGTATTTTATACTGGCACATTTTGGGGGCACTATGGGGCCATCTACTGAGGCCACAAAGAAGGGATATTTTATATGGGGGCACTATGGGGAAAGGGGGAGAGGAACACTATGGGGGCTTATACTAAGCCTACAAAGAAGGGATATTTTATATGGGGGCTCTATATAGGGGCATTTTATACCAGGACACATTATGGTGAGTACTATGGGGAAGGAGGAGGAGAGTACTATGGGGTCATCTACAGGGGCACTAAGAAGTTTTTTTTTATACTTGCAAATTATGGTGAACACTGAGGGCAAGTATAAAATACCCCTTCTTAGTGCCCCCGTAGATGACCCCATAGTACTCCTCTCCCCCTTCCCCATAGTAACATAGAAACATAGAAACATAGAAACATAGAATGTGTCGGCAGATAAGAACCATTTGGCCCATCTAGTCTGCCCAATATGCTGAATACTATGAATAGCCCCAGGCCCTATTTTATATGAAGGATGCCCTTATGCCTATCCCATGCATGCTTAAACTCCTTCACTGTATTTGCAGCTACCACTTCTGCAGGAAGGCTATTCCATGCGGCCACTACTCTCTCAGTAAAGTAATACCTCCTGATATTACTTTTAAACCTTTGCCCCTCTAATTTAAAACTATGTCCTCTTGTAGCAGTTTTTCTTCTTTTAAATATTCTCTCCTCTTTTACCGTGATGATTCCCTTTATGTATTTAAAAGTTTCTATCATATCCCCTCTGTCTCTTCTTGCTTCCAAGCTATACATGTTAAGGTCCTTTAACCTTTCCTGGTAAGTTTTGTCCCACCATAATGTGTCCTGGTATAAAATGCCCCTATATATTTCCCTTCTTTGTAGCCTTAGTATAAGCCCCCATAGTGTTCCTCTCCCCCTTTCCCCCCATAGATGCCCCCCAAATCATGTGCCAGTGACAAGTGCCCCCCCCCCCCAATCATGTGCCTGAGGACGGCGATACAGATGACTATGGAGATGAGCGCTTTACCAATGGAAGCGCTCATCTCCTTGTGCCCTGCCGCCGCCCCCCACTTGTCAGCAGAGCCGGGCTGCCTGGGGCGATCGCCTTAATTTGCCTAATTGGCAGTGCTCCCCCCTCCCCCATGCCCTCCCATGCTACGCCAGTGGCAGAGGGCACTTCTTAGGGCCTTTTTCAACTATATAATGACATCAGCCATCTTCTTTGGAGTGGCCTGCTGGGGTAGCAGCACCTTAACATCAATCATCACCTGACGGGTTCCTGTGGATATAATTCCAGAGACAGAATTTTTTAATCTATGATATATATATCCCTTATTTTTTACTTTTTATCTGTACCCTACTGTCACTTTAATGCATTTTAAAGTTTTTGTATTTTCTATACTGCTGTAACACTGTGAATTTCCCCACGGTGGGAGTATTAAAGGATTTATCTTATCTCTTACTTCTATCGAGCTTACTTCTATCGAGAGTGTTCTGTCACAAAGAGTTAACTGTTTTTCTAGCTGTGTGACTGGTACTTTCCCTTTCACTCTCTGCTGGTCATCTAATAAACCTTATCTCTATACTAATAAGAGCTCATAAACACTTTAAACCACTTTAATTTAAGCCACATTTTTATCAGTAAGACAATGCTGAGCAATAATGAGTATTTATAAGGTCAGAGAGCATAAATAAGGAGCCTGTCTGCTCCTGGTCTGACGGAAAAGACAGAAAATCCAAAGCATGTCAGCTTGGTACAGAATTTTTTAATAAAGACCAATTAAAAAAATATTTTGAGCTCATAATGAGTACAATGCAATAAAAATTGCCCCCAAAGGTGGACATAGCCTTTAACCTTCTCCTGTTGGACATACACACATTGATTGGACTATTTCTGTAGCCTTTTCTTTGTATACAAAGCACAGCACCACACCTTGTATCGTGGTCGTGCTTGGTATTACAGCTCAATTCCATTTGCTTGAATGGGACTGTGTTGCCCGAAGGACTTGTGACCGAGGTGCGTGATGTCACAGGGTGAGGAATACACTGTAGCATTGTAGCCTCTTCATATAGCTCAGATATTGATGACCTTTCCTGAGGACAGGTTATCAGTATTTAAAGGGGTTGTCTCATCTTGACATCTATGGCATATCATCAATAGGATAAACTTTAAATGTCTAATAGGAGCATGTCTCACCTTTAGGACCAGCTCCTATTTAAAAAATGGGGCATTGATGAAGAGTGTGCCGCGTGTGCACTGCTACCACTCTATTCACTAATATGGCACTGAGCTGAGCCCTTGTCAAGTTCCATGAGCCTTTGTTAAAAAATCAGACATTGACTAATAGGGAACCACTTCCAGAAAGTGGCGCCAGTGAGACAGTTCTCTTTCTCTGGGCGATACGTCACTGAATATAAACTGACACAACAATGTATTCTCTGTCTCTTCAGCCTTGCACATTTCTGAGGCCACCGGACCACTACCACAAGCCACAGAAGGTGAGTCTGATATTGGGGAGATATTTTTTATCTTGAATGGACCCTGTCAGCACCAAAATGGACCATAAACCGCCAACAGTACCATAAAGCAACACCAACTCTTTCCCTCCTCTTTGCATTTGATTGTTGACCCTTTGAATTCTTTCAGGTGCAATCCCATCATGAGATTTTGCTCATGCGTAGTATGATCTCATTTCTGGTGCCTGCACATTGATCCCCACTGTTGTGTACTTGGCTTCTTCGAACCAATGCGCAACCGCTCTTGATCCTGTGACTGACGCGAATACAGGGTAATGTTCCCTGAAGTGCTTACCCACATGAGTCTGAGGAAATCAATGCACAGGCGCTGGAAACAAGATCATATGGTGCATGCATGAAATCTCAGAATGGAAAAGCGCTGAAAGAGTCAAATGGGAAGGGTGAGAGGGGGTGCAGTAAGCTTGACTTTAGGAACCTAATTTGCATATGACCAGCGGGAGAATAAAAGTCGTTTTACAGTGATCGTGCATCTTATACAAGAACATCATTAGACTCATGATGTCAATAGCTTTAAGGTACTGCTGGCGATTTAGGGTCCATTTTGGTGATGACAGGTTCCCTTTAAGTTGTGTGAACAGTTTCCGTCATTGAAGATACTATTGGGTAGAAGATGTCTTGAGTTCCCTAATCATGCATGAACCTGAGATCTTTGGCTACTCTGTAATTTTATCTTGAGAGTACAAATCATAGAAGTCCAGAGCTGTCGAACAAACAGAAGTTCCTCACATTGGTCCTTCTGAATAGTGCTGCATTTAGACTGATGGTTGGCAACCCTCATATTAGACTGCTGTGACATAAAACATACTAACAAAATGTTTAATGAAAGTAAGTAACAGTGAGCTCCAAAGTTATGTACATTTCACCTACCCAGAAACGTGTCCTCTACATCTCTTTTGGTTGACCTCGAATGACATATGTACTCATGTTGATTTAAGGGTGGCATTGATTTGGACACTAATAATCCTTGTGGTATTCTGGGTTGGTCTTCTTTTGAAGGTTACTTGTCATGTGTTTCAAATGTGACGCTGAACAAGTTCCAGGTGACCAAAACCAACAGTGACCCAGTGACTTATACAAATCTACGATACTGAAATCTCTACACACTGACTAAGTAGAGATTATTGTTTGGCTCAGAGTCAATGTCTCGGAGCCTAATTGTAAATTCCTCCTCAATTTATCACTAGAGGTGAGAGAGAGATCTAAGAAGATGACCAGGCAGAGATTCATGAGATGGGATCTTCACCAAATCTTCACCAAAATTCCTCCACTTCTAGTGGGGATCAGGTGCTATCTGAGGCATCGTAGACCCTTTATATTGGGTGAAGATTTAAACTGATACCCCCTGATTTAATTTTCTAGCACATCTCTTTGCAAACAGAGAAATTGGTGCTCCCTTTACGTTTTCTTTTGCTTTACAGTTAATAGATGCCCAGAGGCCAACCAGTCTTGGGAGAATTGTGGGACCGCTTGTCCAAAGAACTGCCAGTTGCTCAGAAGTGGACCAGTCCCGTGTACCCTGAACTGTGTCCCTGGCTGCTACTGTAAGAGCCCCTACATATTCCTGTCAGGTAACTCCGGTCCATGCATCTTACCGGAGAAATGCCCCCAAAAAATTCACACTGGAAAGGCGTCAAGGAGGCAAAAAAAGACACAAATAGGGTGAGCTGGGCGACACTGAAGTCCTGGTCATAGCTCGACTACTGCTGAACACAATGACTACTAAGGATTAAAGATGGGTTTTAAAAACTTCAGATGCTTGTCCTTTCTGTTGGTATGGAAATTTTATTCAACTGAGTTTAGATACACTGGCTAATTAGTGAAGAGGTGAAGTATCACACAAGATTGATTTAGATACACTGGGTAATTAGTGCAGTACCACACATGATAGATTGAGATACACTGGCTAAGGAGAGCAGTATCATTTTGACAATGACAAACATTTTGCAATGCACTTTTCTCACAGGGATAGTTATTTTTCTCAAGGTGCAGGGATAGTTCTGTGGCTGGGGCAACTCCATGGTAAGTCAGTGGCAGCCATACAGGTGCTCGATCCAAACCTATAGCGCACACTAGGGAGAATTTCGCAGAAAGTCAATTTCCTATGTGTATGTTTTGTAGTGGGAAGAAAACAGAGTACCCGAGGGAAACGCATGGGAGAACATACAAACTTCATGCAGATGTTGTCACTGGTCGGAATCAAACCCAGGGGCCCAGCCCTGTAGGGCACCAGTGCTAACCACTGAGCCACTGTGCTGCCTCATAAAAAAGATGTTTTAATACACTAGCCATGCAATGCAGTATCACACATGGTAGCCTTAGGCTAGTTTCACACTAGCATTAAAATCATCTTGCAGGCGGGAGCATCTCTAGGCCCCATAGACTGTAATGGTACCCTTCGGAGATCCATCTTGGTGCAATCATGAGTGACGAGATTTGGTTGGACAGAAACAGGTGTTTGCTCCATTTTTTGTCAGACCAAATTCCTTCACTCATACCAGAGACAGACGGGATCCCTACCAGGTCCCACTATAGTCAATGGGCTTTGGTGGGGAAAGGTATTATCAGGTTGCACTGGATATAATGAACTCTGCCAGGCTGTTCCTTTGCTGGAACAGCCTAATGCTAGTGTGAAACGACTCGTAGAGATGAGCGAACTTTAAAAAAAAGTTCGGCGTTCGGGTTGTGGTAACTCACGCATCCCGTTATGGATTCCACTATCGCAGGATATGGAATCCATAAGGGGCGGCTTCCACCAACCCGAACTGTTGAACAGCCGAAGGACCTTGGGTGACGTCACCGTCATGTGATCAGTGCAGGGGGCGTGGCTCAGCACTGTATTTGATCCCATAATGGGATGCGCGAGTTACCACAACCCGAACGCAGAACTTTTTTTTAAAGTTTGCTCATCTCTAGAAACGAGCTTTATATATAGGCTCTTGTAAAAGTTCAGCTGGCACTCCATGCCATCCTGCCATGTCTAACTTATGGGCTATGACCCAGACAGCTCCACCAGTAGCTCTGCATGCGAGAAACATCTGAGATGTGGTGAAAGTTCCCAAGTACTTGTGTTTGCTGCTCCACAGATGGTAGCGTTCATCATAAATATTTTTCTGGATCATTATAGGTGTTGTGTCACTCGAGCGCCGCAGTCCTTTCAATCAGATGATCATGGGGGTGCTTGGGGCCAGACACTTGCCAATCTGATATTGATGACCTATCCGGTCCAAAAAATAGAAATTGTGGCAAGCTGCCGCCTATTAAACTTGCACTTTCATAAGTGTATTCCATGGACCAAAGTAGATTGAACAGTTCCTTTATTCATAAATCCATTTGATATTCCATAAAAAGATAAAAATCAGATTTTTTGTCATGTTCAGACTGCTGCGTCTCCGTTCATTATTATTACAATCCATGTGCACTGGGAGCAGACCATGAATAAGTTTATCTCATACAATCTCTTAAGGGGTTATCCGGGAGTATAAAAAGTCCTCCAACATGCTGGGCCCCTCTCCTGGCTCCCCGTTCCCTGCGCCGCTCCTGGTCTCCGCACCCCCATGCTGCATCTCCCCGTGCCCAGATGAAAACAGTAGAGAAAGAGAAAGCACAGTTACTAAGTTTGCCTGCCAATTTATGCCAATACCTGCTGGAACCAAGAGAAAGCCTGAATGTAAGAAAAGCCGGAATATTGTCTGGAATCAAGTTCACCCAAGTAAAGCTTTTGTTAGAGTTTACCAAGGTCTGGACTCAATTTATTCTCCATCCTCTAACTCAACTATTTCCCTTTATTTTCTTCGGAGCCTTAGCCTGGGGTCCCGCTGTATACAGGTAGGAGCACAGTGACACAAATAGGCCGCACCACAACACTCGGCATTCCATTAAACCTGGGACGTAATAGGGACCTGGGGGGCGTCACGTTGCATATGTGTATTTGCTCTTATTTGTTGCAACAAAACTGGCCTCATTATTATAACTCAGTCACCGTGTACCTTACAAGGGATCCCTGCCTTGCATCCCACAATGCAACCAACATCAAGGGCACTCTTTTTTATTTTTGTAATGTATATGGGTAGTGATACTGACCATTTATGTTATATACTTTAAATACTGAAATGTTAAATTTCTATTAGAAAAATAGCTTTAAAGTGACCCATTTTGAGCCTTAGTAACGCTCCTCTGTCTTTTGTTTACATACCTGTGGAGACTTGCTCAACCCTGACTGTTACGTAAAAAGAAGACAGAGGAGCGTTGCTAAGGCTCAAAATGGTCCGTTTTAAAGCATTTTTTTAATAGAAATGTGCGATTTCAGTAATTAAAGTATATTACAAAAATGGTCAGTATGCGAGATGTTACAAAAATAAAAAAAGAATGACAGTTACACTTATACCCCAAATTCCCAAATATAGCTCCTATTCTCTCCCTATAATCTTCTTACTCTATACCATAGCTCAGCATATCAGTCTGCAGAGGCAGAGCCACAGCACAACTTCCTGAAAGGTTTCAAGTACAAAGCAATGGCTTTCTACTTGTTCTGAACAGGAACCTACCTGCCTGCTGCCCCTCTGATTGGATGATCCAGGCTGCATGTCAGCCTCCGAGCCCATGAAGACGAGCCCTTCCCGTCACTTCCTCCCAGGGTTATGTAACCGTCCTTCCTCCCTCGTGGCTTTGCCCGCCATGTACAGTTAAGTTGTTGGGCACTATGTTTTATACGATTCGCCTAAAACAAATCAGAAAAGCTTCTGAATATTCTGCCATGCAATTTTTTGTGAAGTTTGTAACAAATCCATTTTGGTCCGAATCAATTTGTCCATGCATATTTCCGACTAGATGTTTTACCGATGCTCTATCTGCTGTTAGCGGTGGCTGCAGGCAGCCTGACATTTATCAGGCATCCCTATGATTGAGGTAATAGAGCACTAAAAAGAGAAGACACAAGCAAAAAGATTTGTATCTAAGGTCAGCAAAAGATGATCTACCTGCAGACATTCATTAACAGTAAGTACTTGATGTAAGAGAATTATTAATACTGGAAAGGTCTGATGATGAAATAGACTGAACAAATAAAAGTAGTTATATTCTTGGACAAAAGAAACAGTATTATCATAGCAAAATTCTTGTACATAGGAGGCAGTATTATAGTAGTTATATTCTTGTACATAAGAGGCAGTATTATAGTAGTTATATTCTTGTACATAGGAGCAGTATTATAGTAGTTATATTCTTGTACATAGGAGGCAGTATTATAGTAGTTATATTCTTGTACATAGGAGCAGTATTATAGTAGTTATATTCTTGTACAGAGGAGCACTATTATACTTGTGAAATTCTTGTACAGAGGAGGCATATTATAGCAGTCATACTCATGTACATAGGAGCAGTATTATAGTATTTTTATTCTTGTACATATGAGGCAGTATTCTGGTAGTTATATTCTTGTACATAGGAGCAGTATTACCCTGGGTTCAGACCTGAGCGTTCTGGAAACGCGCGTTTTACGCGGGTATTTCAGCGCGTTTTTGCAAATAGGAGACGCGCGTTCATGTGATTGACTACTGTGGTGTCAATCACAAAACGCGCGACAAATGCCCCAAAAAAAGCTCAAGTACTTGTTTATGCGTCGGGCATTTTACAGCGCGTTCAAACGCGCTGTAAAACGCTCAAGTGAGAACCAGGGCCATAGGAAAGCATTGGTTTTCATGTGTTGAGCATTTTACAGCGCGTTTGAACGCGCCGTATAACGTTCAGGTGTGAACCCAGGGTTATAGTAGTTATATTCTTGTACATTGAATGCAGTATTATAGCAGTTATATTCTTGTAAATAGCAGCAGTATTATAACAATTATATTCTTGTAAATAGGAGCAGAATTATTGTAGTTATACTCTTGTACATAGGAGGCAGTATTATAGTGGTTATATTCTTGTACATAGGAGCAGTATTATAGTAGTTATATAATTATACATAGTAGGCAGTATTATAGTAGTTATATTCTTGTACATAGGAGCAGTATTATAGTAGTTATATTCTTGTATATAGGAGCAGTATTATAGTAGTTATATTTTTGTACATAGGAGCAGTATTATAGTAGTTATATTCTTGTACATAGGAGCAATATTATAGTAGTTATATTCTTGTATATAGGAGCAGTATTATAGTAGTTATATTTTTGTACATAGGAACAGTATTATAGTAGTTAATTTCTTATATATAGGATTCTGCATTATTGTAATATGAACGCAGCAAACACTGGTTCATCTATTTTCAATACAAAATGGCTAAATCGAAAGGGTCTCCCTTCTTTTCTTCAGTAATTTTTACCAGCAGAGATAACTATACCTTCTCCAATTATGTTTCAAGAGATTGATGAGACACATTTTTCCTCATACAGTAATCGGCTTTCTATCTCATACATTTCCCTTTGATTCATGGCACGTGGCCTGTGTTGACATGACGTTACATTGATTATTTTATCATCCGAGAGCTTATTTATGGGTGTATTATTTCCTTTGCCTGAACCACTGACACATAAATGAATGAAATTCCTCAGGCTGTCTAGATAATTATCTTGGTGCTTAAAACAATGGAGAGGAAGTCACTGCAATGACGGTATAATTAAGTAGGTTGTACTTTCATTATGTTGGTCAATAAATTAGGAGCTTGAGATAGTTATTTATATGACAGGTAAGAATATAAATAGTGTGATCTGAGGCTGCACCATCACATCCACCAGCACCAGACCTCATAGATCCTCTCACTCAGGTAAATATAATGATATCATGTAGACTTTACATGAACTTTATTTCCTTACAGAAATTTTCCATCTCGAGAAGTTTGTTTCTTATTCTATATTCTGGTGACTAAACATCTACAGATGATTGTGGAGGAGAGATAGATTAGTGCTATGGTTCCCATATGACCACAAGATCTATAGTCTGAACGGTTACACCATATGGGAAGTCAATGTCATTGGGGTCTGTTAGTTTTTGTTCCTTATCCAGCATGATCTAGAAGACCAACAGACATGTCAATGAAGTTATCCAGTAAACGTAGCCAATGAGATGTTGAGCTTTTGTTGCAATCCATTTTCCCAGACATGTACTGAGAAGGTCTAAGGAGAACCTCTTCACACTATGCCCCACACAGGTTGTAGGATAAGGAAGGTTTATTGGGATATACAAATCGAGGAGTCAATTGCTGTTAATCTCTGTTTTTAACTGAAAAAAGGTGATCATCAGTGAGATTGAGATTGACAGAGGTCTTGCTTCTTGGAGGTACATGGATCGGGTCCTCTCTATTGAGTTGTTTTGGAGTTAATTAGATTGGCAAGCAAGTTTCACCTTCATAAACATCCATCAGGGAGTGTTGAAGGTCTTTTGTCTTTGAGGTGGTGAGGGCCTTAAGTCATGTGTCCCATGCTTCTTCCATATTATCTAGACATAATCATGGCAGGTTCTAGCAAATGGATCTCCACCCTACAATCAACTTCAAAGGTATTTTGTGAACTAAAGCACTAAAACAAAAATGATTTTTTTCTTAGTTTTCAGAACTATATCAAGATGATTTGCATCAGAGTTGTGGTTTCCACACTTATGTTAGGTAAGTGGGTATAAGTTACTGAACTACTCTTAAATTTATGTATAAGTGTGAGTAAAAAACAAGGATTCAAACCATGTGTGTTATATAGCAACCTCCCTTACGGGGCACTGTTTTTGTCTAATTAACTGGCAGTTTTATGATTTCAATGTGGCTTTTTCTGGCCATTAACATAATTTAGCTTGCTCCCTATCAATATGACCATTCAGCTCTGTCAAACAGGTGTATTATACAACATGTTGGATTGAGATAAGCAGCTAGCATCACACTTGGCACTGCTTATCTAAGGTGAAACAAGGATGGAATAGGTGACTAATGTATACTCAGATCCCGGTTATCCTCTTCCAGCAGTCCAATGAAATCTACAATTGCTTTCTTTTTGGGCATGTTCATAGACAGTGGATTAAATATAATTTCGGCCTTTCCTTGACTTTCCTTAGTTCAGTGCTCTCCCAAGTCTTTGCTTCTCACATAAGACCAGATGATCCTTCCTTGGATCAAACTACTAACACAACAATGGAGTCAAAAACAGGTTTTCTGAGTTGATACTGATGTCCTATTCTCAGAATAGGTCATCAGTATGTGATCGGTGGGGGATTGATATTCTCCCCTAGAAAGAGGTTGCAGTACTCACAGGAGCGCTGACGTTTCTTCCAAAAGCTGATCTGCGGAAATGCTTTGAGTTGACCCCAATTCTCACATACTGATGACCTACTTTATCCTATATGGTGTCTGAAAACAATAGGACCACCCCTTTAGTGCAATGGTGCCCAAAGGTCTAGCAAAAGACAATGCAGTTATGAGGTGACTTTAAAGCTGATCACTTGCTTTCAGGAGCTCTATTTTATGGGAGCAGAAAGTATATTTTGCATTCAAAAAGTTAATTTTCTATTTCTATTACAGTATTTTCTGCAATGTTTGTCGAAAATATGGACGCCATGATCCTTCGGCCCAGTAAGTAGTGCATCATTTAAAGGATAGGCATTTTTTTCATACCATATAACTTTTCGAGCAAGAAAAAAAGGCATATCAAAATAGTGATATGGAATAAAAGGAGGGGTGTACACCCGCTTTCCTTTTATCATTTAATAAATTGCAGTGTTTCGGAAGCCAAAGCTCCCAGATCTATCCTGCTGCCAATACAAAATTGTTTAAAGGAGTCTCCAGCAGAAGTGCTGGCCTTATTTGTCCTATGATTGGCCAAGAAGCATCATGTGACTGGCAGAACCTCTTCACTGGGAACTACTTCAAGCATTATTACTGCAAAATTGATCCATCCATACGAAAATGTATAATAGAAGATGCCCTATGCATTTACAGATGACCTCTCAACCACCACAATGTTTACTTGATTGGCAAAATCATGGTGAGAGGTTTTCCTTAAAGGGTTTCTTGAGTTTGGAGAACTTCCATTCAAGTAAAAGGTCTATTTACAAGAAGCTGATGCCAAAGCTTTTCAACTATGTGAAGTTAACACTACAATTATTAGTCAGTAATTAAGTCTGTACACAGGATAGTCTTTAAAGGGTATGATCACTTGTTAAAATCCTTTTGTTAGATTCTAAATCATAGGAAGGTCTACTGTTGGTTAACCCTTGGAGATCATCTGTAATCTATAGGGAACGGGACAGCAAATGTTCAATTCCTGCACATTGCCACCACAAGGGAAATCTAGTGTTATATTGTACCCAAAAGAAAATCAATAGGCTGGGTCTTACAGAGAGAGAGACAGAGAGACTCTTTGAAGCCGTATAAGCAAATTGAGAGACCCCCACTCCTTGAGCTCAGAATTCACTAATACTGATTCTGAAGCCAGGAAAACCATTTATCCCATTAACTCTCCTCCATTACCTTCATGTGCTCTAACAGTAAAGGCATATTAAAGTCACATCGCCCCCTAAAAGATTATTTGTATAGGAGATCTAGGAAATAGAGGTCCAGCAGACAAAAAGGGTACAGAATCAATGAATTATGTAAATAGCAATTTGTTGTCATTCTTTATTGCAGTGAATTGCCCGGCTAATCAAGAACCAGGCTGCCGACCATGCTGGGGAGGAACATGTGAAAGTTTAAGCAATTATCAACAGTTGTCCTGCACAGGTCTATGTAATCCCGGTTGTGTCTGCAAGAAAGACCATTACCTCCAGAATAACCAGTGTGTCCATGTGTCCAAGTGCAACGTTCAGTGCCCGGCAAACATGGTGTTTAACCCCTGTGTGAAGAAGACCATCACCTGCAAAACACTAAACAGCGGTGCGGTGGAGTACGATGAGTGTGTACCTCGCTGCCAGTGTGTGGAGGGTTATATATTCTCCGGTGAGAAGCCCCAGGACTGTATCAAGATGAGCGAATGTCAGAACCAGACAAATGCCTCTTAAGGTGGAATAAGATGTAAAATAGGTCCAGCATTCCAGAGGCGGGGGACGGGAGGAGGCGTTGATATTTATTGTAAGAAAAATGTTTTCTACATCAGAAACTTTCCGACCTGTAGAAATGAATGGATGTACATAATATTATACTTTGTATATAGAGGTGGTCAATCTGTGATAATCACTTTTGGATAAATAAAGTTTTTAAAAAAAAAAAGAATGTGTATGTCTCCTGGCATTGCTGATGATATGTAGTTCATAAAAAAAAATCAAGATATAGAAAGTACTGCTATAATGGCATTAAAATCAACCGCCATGATCACAGGAGGAGAAGTAGACAGGTATGGCATAACCTCATTACAAAGGTCCATCCTCTCACTCACTGTCTGCCGACCGTATATATTATAAAGCCGAAGCATTCTACCTCAGATAGAAACTTGTACTCTATGTACAATCACATCACTGCTGTTGAACAGCATTGAGACCCCGGCAGATGGTTCCAGTTCCCGTGTTCGTAGAATGAAGAGCCAGACTGCCATTCTCTTCAACCCCTTGTAAAAGTTCGAAAGTATTTAGATGGGTCTACTGCAAGAAGAAGACATCACAGTCCAAATACTTAAGATGTTCATACACAGCCTGCTTTGTTCTCCTGACTTTGATACTATTCACAATACTCTATAAGTATTGAAATACTGTAATGAATTTATTTTGAAGTTTTTGTATTCTCTGTGCTGCTGTAACACTGTGAATTTCGCCATGATGGGAGTATTGAAGGATTATCTTATCTCTTACTTCTATCGAGCTAAGCTGCAATATCAAATGCAACCAATAACCAAGTGTGTCCCTGTGTTTAGAAGAAAAAAAACATGTTTTTCTACTTCTGGACAAGCCCTTCAAGATTCTGTGTAATAATTCCAAAACCAACATGATCTCCAGGGTAGTGGGACCACTGAAAAAACAGTCATCCTTTAACCACTTCAGCCCCCCTAGCTTAAACACCCTTAATGACCAGGCCACTTTTTACAATTCTGCACTACACTACTTTCACCGTTTATTGCTCCATCATACAACTTACCACCCAAATGAATTTTACATCCTTTTCTTCTCACTAATAGAGCTTTCATTTGGTGGTATTTCATTGCTGCTGACATTTTAACTTTTGATATTTTACTTTTTTGACAAAATTTTTGCAAAAAAATGACATTTTTCACTTTCTGTTGTAATTTTTCTATATACTACATTTCTATATAAATTGTTCTCTAAATTTATTGTTCTACATGTCTTTGATAAAAAAAAACCAATAAGTGTATATTTATTGGTTTGGGTAAAAGTTATAGCGTTTACAAACTATGGTGCAAAAAAGTGAATTTCGGCATTTTGAAGCAGCTCTGACTTTCTGAGCGCCTGTCATGTTTCTTCAGGTGCTAGAATGTCAGGATAGTATAAATACCCCCCAAATGACACCATTTTAAAAAGAAAACACCCCAAAGTATTCGCGGAGGGGCATGATGAGTTAATGGATCATTTCATTTTTTTTCACAAGTTAGCGGAAAATGACACTTTCTGAGGAAAAAGAAATAATAAAGTTTCCATTTCTGCTAACTTCTGGAAAAAAAAAAAATCTCCCACAGACTCACTATGCCCCTCAGTGAATACCTTGGGGTGTCTACTTTCCGAAATGGTGTCATTTGTGGGGTGTGTTTACTGTTCTGGCATTTTGGGCGGGGCTAAATTGTGAGCAGCCATGTAAAACCTAAAGGTACTCATTGGAATTTGAGCCCCTTTGCGCACCCAGGCTGCAAAAAAGTGTCACTCGTGTGGTATCGCCGTACTCAGGAGAAGTAGGGCAATGTGTTTTAGGGTGCATTTTTACATATACCTATGTTGGGTGAGAGAAATATCTCTGTAAACTGACAACGTTGTATAAAAAAATGTAAAAAGTTGTCATTTACAGAGATATTTCTCACACCCAGCATGGGTATATGTAGAAATACACCACAAAACACATTGCCCTACTTCTCCTGAGTACGGAGATACCACATGTGTGACACTTTTTTGCAGCCTGGGTGCGCAAAGGGGCCCAAATTCCAATGAGTACCTTTAGGATTGCACAGGGCATTTTTACGCATTTAGATTCCAGACTTCTTCTCAAGCTTTAGGGGCCCCTAAAATGCCAGGACGGTATAAATACCCCACATGTGACCCCATTTTAGAAAGAAGACACCCCAAGGTATTCCGTGAGGGGTATGGTGAGTTCATGTAAAATTTTATTTTTTGTCACAAGTTAGTGGAATATGAGACTTTGGGAAAAACAAAAATAAAAAAATAAAAAATATCAATTTCCCCTAACTTGTGCCAAATTTTTTTTTTCTGTGAACTCGCCATGCCCCTCACAGAATACCTTGGGGTGTCTTCTTTCCAAAATGGGGTCACTTGTGAGATATTTATACTGCCCTGGCATTTTAGGGGCCCTAAAGCGTGAGAAAAAAATGCCCTGTGAAATCCTAAAGGTACTCATTGGAATTTGGGCCCCTTTGCGCATCTTGGCTGCAAAAAAGTGTCACTCATGTGGTATCGCCGTACTCAGGAGAAGTAGGGCAATGTGTTTTGCGGTGTAATTTTACATATACCCATGTTGGGTGAGAGAAATATCTCTGTAAATTGACAACTTTGTATAAAATTTTTTAAAAAGTTGTCGTTTACAGCGATATTTCTCACACAAAGTATGGGTATATATAAAAATACACCCCAAAACACATTGCACTACTTCTCCTGAGTAGGGCAATACCTCATGTGTGCCACTTTTTTGCAGCCAAGATGCGCAAAGGGGCCCTAATTCCAATGAGCACCTTTAGGATTTCGCAGGGCATTTTTACGCATTTGGATTCTCACGCTTTAGGACCCCTAAAATACCAGGGCAGTATAAATACCCCACATGTGACCCTATTTTGGAAAGAAGACACCCCAAGGTATTCCGTGCGGGGCATGGCGAGTTCACAGAAAAAAAACAATTTTGAGCACAAGTTAGCGGAAATTGATTTTTTTTTTTTTTTACAAAGTCTCATATTCCACTAACTTGTGACAAAAAATAAAATTTTACATGAACTCACCATACCCCCCACGGAATACCTTGGGGTGTCTTCTTTCTAAAATAGGGTCACGTGAGGTTTTTGTACTGCTCTGGCATTTGAGGGTCTCCGCAATCATTACACGTATGGCCAGCATTAGGAGTTTCTGCGATTCTCCGTATATTGAGCATACGGGTAATTACATTTTTTTTTTCCGTTCAGCCTCTGGGCTGAAAAAAAAATTTGAACGGCACAGATTTCTTCATTCGCATCGATCAATGTGGATGAAAAAATCTCTGCCAAAATCAGTGACTGCGGTGCGGTGGGCTGGGCGCTAACTACCTAACAAGTAGCTAACTAACTGGCGGTGATAAGGGACCCTTATGCCCCATTCACACGTCCACAATTCTGTTTGCGGAATGGAATTGCGGACCCATTCATTTCTATGGGGACAGACTTTGTCCAGCTCGGATCCGTAATTACGGATCCGCACTTCCAGGTTTGCACTTCCGTTCCGCAAAAATATAGAACATGTCCTATTCTTGTCCGCAATTGCGGACAAGAAAAGGCATTTTCTATATAGTTCTGGCAATGTGTGGATCTGCAAAATGCGGAAAGCACATTGCCGGTGTCCGTGTTTTGCGGATCCGCGGATCCACGGATCAGAGAGGAACAGACCTGCCGCCGCCTGGACGCATCCCTGCGTTAGGCGGTCGGCAGGCGATTAAAGGTTATGTACACCTTTGGAGGCAAGTGTGAGAAGGAGCGCTATCAGATAGACTGCAATCATCACCTACCAGGTTCCTATGAATATAATTCCAGAGACTGAATTTATATATATAAATCCAGAGACTGAATAAGGACAAAAGGTGTGGCAGCACAGACAAACAGTCCGGGTGCAGGCTCAAGTAGAGGGATAAGCAACCCAATCTTCAAGATTATCAAAAAAGTAGAGCAGCACACCAAAATAGTGCAAAAAAAATGTTGGTCTTTATTCATACATCAGTGCAGGCGACGTTTCGGCTCTGAGAAAGGCTCATGTTCAGAGCCGAAACGTCACCTGCACTGATGTGTGAATAAAGACCAACACTTTTTTTGCACTATTTTGGTGTGCTGCTCTACTTTTTTGATAATATATATATATATCCCTTATTTTTTACTTTTTATCTGTACCCTACTGTCACTTTAATGCATTTTAAAGTTTTTGTATTTTCTATACTGCTGTAACACTGTGAATTTCCCCAGTATTAAAGGATTTATCTTATCTCTTACTTCTATCGAGCTAAGCTGCAATACCAGATGCAACCAATAACCAGGTGTGTCACTGTTTTGAGAAGAAGAAAAAAAACAGGTTTTTCTACTCTTGAACAAGCCCTTCAGGAATCTGTGTAATAATTCCAAAACCAACATGATCTCCAGGGTAGTGGGACCACTGAAAAAACAGTCCCTTTAAAGGCTATGTACACCTTTGGAGGCAGTTTTTTTATGATTGCATGTTTCTCATTTCTGGCTAAAAATTATTATTTCAATTGGCCTTTATTAAAAATATTGAGGTGTTCTGTCACAAAGAGTTAACTGTTTTTCTAGCTGTGTGACTGGTACTTTCCCTTTCACTCTCTGCTGGTCATCTAATAAACCTTATCTCTATACTAATAAGAGCTCATAAACACTTTAAACCACTTTAATTTAGGCCACATTCTTATCAGTTAATGAATATCAAGATAATGCAGAGCAATAATGAGTATTTATAAGGTCAGAGAGCAGAAATAAGGAGCCTGTCTTCTCCTGGTCTGACGGAAAAGACAGAAAATCCAAATCATGTCAGCTCTGTACAGAATGTTTTAATAAAGACCAATGAAAATTTTTTTTTTTAGCTCAAAATGAGTACAATGCAATAAAAATTGTCCTCAAAGGTGGACATAGCATTTAACCTTCTCCTTTTGGATATACACACAGTGATTGGACGATTTCTGTAGCCTTTTCTTGGTATACAATGCACAGCGCTGCACCTTGTATAGTGGCCGTGCTTGGTATTACAGCTCAATTCCATTTGCTTGAATGGGACTGTGTTGCCCGAAGGACTTGTGACCGAGGTGAGCGATGTCACAGGGTGAGGAATACACTGTGTGCATTGTAGCTTCTTCATATAGCTCAGATATTGATGACCTTTTCTGAGGATAGGTTATCAGTAGAGATGAGCGAACACCTGGAAATTCAGGTTCGGGAAGTTCGGCCGAACTTCCCGAAAATGTTCGGGTACGGGATCCGAAGTCGAACCAAACTTTATCCCGAACCCGAACCCCATTGAAGTCAATGGGGACCCGAACTTTTAGGCACTAAAATGGCTGTAAAATAGTCCAGGAACGGGCTAGAGGGATGCCAAAGGCAGCAAAATGTGGGTAAATCCCCTGCAAACAAATGTGGATAGGAAAATGAATTAAATTAAAATAAAATAAATAAAATTTAACCAATATCAATTGGAGAGAGGTCCCACTGCAAGGAATCATGCGTCATATCACCCACCACTGGAGAAGGCCACTTTCAGTTATTTTGGCCCCAGCACCCAGACAGAGGAGAGAGGTCCCACAGCAAGGAATCATGCGTCATATCACCCACCACTAGAGAAGGCCACTTTCAGTTATTTCGGCCCAGCACTAAGACCGAGGATTCAGGTCCCACAGCAAGGAAGCATGCGTCATATCACCCACCACTGGAGAAAGCCACTTTCAGTTATTTCGGCGCCAGCACCCAGACAGAGGAGAGAGGTCCCACAGCAAGGAATCATGCGTCATATCACCCAACACTGGAGAAGACCACTTTCAGTTATTTCGGACCGAGCACCCAGACAGAGGAGAGAGGTCCCACAGCAAGGAATCATGCGTCATTTTACCCACCACTGGAGAAGGCCACTTTCAGTTATTTCGGCCCCAGCACCCAGACAGAGGAGAGAGGTCCCACAGCAAGGAATCATGCGTCATATCACCCACCACTGGAGAAGGTCCCACAGCAAAGAATCATGCGTCATATCACCCACCACCGGAGAAGGCCACTTTCAGTTATTTCGGCCCAGCACCCAGACAGAAGAGAGAGGTCCCACAGCAAGGAATCATGCGTCATATCACCCACTACCGGAGAAGGCCACTTTCAGTTATTTCGGCCCCAGCACCCAGAGAGAGGAGAGAGGTCCCACAGCAAGGAATCATGTGTCATATCACCCACCACTGGAGAAGGCCACTTTCAGTTATTTCGGCCCCAGCACCCAGAGAGAGGAGAGAGGTCCCAAAGCAAGGAATCATGCGTCATATCACCCACCACCGGAGAAGGCCACTTTCAGTTATTTCGGCCTCAGCACCCAGACAGAGGAGAGAGGTCCCACAGCAAGGAAACATGCGTCATTTCACCCACCACTGGAGAAGGCCACATTCAGTTATTTCGGCCCCAGCACCTAGACAGAGGAGAGAGGTCTCACAGCAAGGAATCATGCATCATATCTCCCACCACTGGAGAAGGCCACTTTCAGTTATTTCGGCCCCAGCACCCAGACAGAGGAGAGAGGTCACACAGCAAGGAATCATGCGTCATATCACCCACCACTGGAGAAGGCCACTTTCAGTTATTTCGGCCCCAGCACCCAGACAGAGGAGAGAGGTCCCACAGCAAGGAATCATGCGTCATATCACCCACCACCGGAGAAGGCCACTTTCAGTTATTTATGCCTCAGCACCCTGACAGAGGAGAGAGGTCCCACAGCAAGGAATCATGCGTCATATCACCCACCACCGGAGAAGGCCACTTTCAGTTATTTCGGCCCCAGCACCCAGACAGAGTAGAGAGGTCCCACAGCAAGGAATCATGCGTCATATCACCCACCAGCGGAGAAGGCCACTTTCAGTTATTTATGCCCCACCACCCAGACAGAGGAGAGAGGTTCCACAGCAAGGAATAATGCGTCATATCACCCACCACCGGAGAAGGCCACTTTCAGTTATTTGGGCCCCAGCACCCAGACAGAGGATAAAGGTCCCACAGCACGGAATCATGCGTCATATCACCCACCACCAGAGAAAGCCACTTTCAGTTATTTCGGCCCCAGCACCCAGACAGAGGAGAGAGGTCGCACAGCAAGGAATCATACGTCATATCACCCACCACCGGAATAGGCCACTTTCAGTTATTTATGCCCAACCACCCAGACAGAGGAGAGAGCACCCCGTTGTGGCCAACCGGCAGAAACCACTCGTCGGTCTGTTGTTCAATACCCCGCCACAACTCCTGCGCGGTGTGGGGCCTGTCCCCCAGACATATGAGTTTCAGAATGGCCTGCTGACGTTTACCCCGGGCTGTGCTGAAGTTGGTGGTGAAGGTGTGTGGCTGACTGGATGAGCTGGTGGAAGCAGAGGAGGAGGAAGCCAAGTAGGAGGAGGAGGCTACAGGAGGCAAAGAATGATGCCCTGCGATCCTTGGCGGCGGAAGGACGTGCGCCAAGGAACTCTCTGCCTGGGGCCCAGCCGCCACTACATTTACTCGGTGTTCAGTTAGGGAGATATAGCGTCCCTGGCCGTGCTTACTGGTCCACGTATCTGTGGTTAGGTGGACCTTGCCACAGATGGCGTTGCGCAGGGAAGGCACGGCTGTCTTGGAGAAGTAGTGGCGGCTGGGAACAACATACTGTGGGACAGCCATGGACATCAGCTGTTTGAAGCTGTCTGTGTCCACCAGCCTAAATGACAGCATTTCAAAGGCCAGTAGTTTAGAAATGCTGGCATTCAGGCCCAGGGCTCGAGGGTGGCTAGGTGGGAATTTACGCTTTCTCTCCAAGGTTTGTGAGATGGAGAGCTGAACGCTGCCGTGTGACATGGTGGAGATGCTTGGTGACGCAGGTGGTGGTGTCGGTGGCACATACTCTGCTTGGTGGGTGGCAGGTGCCAACATTCCTCCCGAGGCAGAGGAAGAGGCCGAGGCAGCAGCAGAAGAGGGAGCAGGGGGAGCCAGAGTGAGTTCCTTGCTTTTAAGGTGTTTACTACACTGCAGTTCATGCTTTGCATGTAGATGCTTGGTCATGCAGGTTGTGCTAAGGTTCAGAACGTTAATGCCCCGCTTCAGGCTCTGATGGCACAGCGTGCAAACCACTCGGGTCTTGTCAGCAGCACATTCTTTAAAGAAGTGCCATGCCAGGGAACTCCTTGAAGCTGCCTTTGGGGTGCTCGGTCCCTGGTGACGGTGGCCAGTAGCAGGCGCACTCTCTTGGCGGCGGCTGTTCTGCTTTTGCCCCCTGCTCCCTCTTTTGCTACGCTGTTGGCTCGGTCTCACCACTGCCTCTTCCTCTGAACTATGAAAGTCAGTGGCACGACCTTCATTCCATGTAGGGTCTAGGACCTCATCGTCCCCTGCATCGTCTTCACAGTCTTCCTCCCTGACCTCCTGTTTGGTCTTCACACTGCAGAAAGACGCAGCAGTTGGCACCTGTGTTTCGTCATCATCAGAGATGTGCGGACTCCGATGAGGTGGTATTCCCATGTCCTCATCATCAGGAAACATCAGTGGTTGTGCATCAGTGCATTCTAAGCCTTCCACCACTGGGGAAGGGCTAGGTGGATTCCCTTGGGAAACCCTGCCAGCGGAGTCTTCAAACAGCATAAGAGACTGCTGCATAACTTGAGGCTCAGACATTTTCACTGATATGCATGGGGGTGATGTGACAGACTGATGGGCTTGGTTTTCAGGTGCCACCTGTGCGCTTTCTGCAGAAGACTGGGTGGAAGATAATGTTGTGAACATGCTGGATCCACTGTCGGCCACCCAATTGACTAGCGCCTGTACCTGCTCAGGCCTTACCATCCTTAGAACGGCATTGGGCCCCACCAAATATCGCTGTAAATTCTGGCAGGTACTGGAACCTGAGGTAGTTGGTTCACTAGCAGCACAAGAGGGTACACTAACACCACCACGACCGCGTCCGTGTCCCTTACTAGATGATTGTTACTATTTACCAAGCACCACAATAAGAAAAAAAATATTTGGCCCAATGTATTGATTTCAAATTCAGGCGTTTTTTTGCACGCACCTAACACTATCTGCCTATTTATTTATGTAGCGTATTGCACTAATCCAGGCACAGCAGTAACCACTGATTTAGGGGAATATCTCTTTAGGCCCTGGATGAAAGGTATCCTTTTATGGACAGATTTACAATTGGCCTGCAACAGCTCGAACACCAGATTCAGGGTATTGCTATTTTGGCAATTGAATTTCACCCCAGAACAAAATATATATTTTTGCGGACACTATGAAACTTGGCCAGCCACAGCTGAAACACTGATTTATAATATTGCTATTTTGGCAATTGAATTTCACCCCAGAACAAAATATATGTTTTTGCGGACACTATGAAACTTGGCCTGCAATAGCTGGGACACCAGATTCAGGGTATTGCTATTTTGGCAATTGAATTTCACCCCACAACAAAATATATGCTTTTGCGGGCACTATGAAACTTGGCCTGCAACAGCTCGGACACCAGATTCAGGGTATTGCTATTTTGGCAATTGAATTTCACCCCACAACAAAATATATGCTTTTGCGGGCACTATGAAACTTGGCCTGCAACAGCTGGGACACCAGATTCAGGGTATTGCTATTTTGGCAATTGAATTTCATCCCACAACAAAATATATGTTTTTGCGGATACTATGAAACTTGGCCAGCCACAGCTGAAACCACTGATTTATGGTATTGCTATTTTGGCAATTGAATTTCACCCCAGAACAAAATATATGTTTTTGCGGACACTATGAAACTTGGCCTGCAACAGCTGGGACACCAGATTCAGGGTATTGCTATTTTGGCAATTTAATTTCACCCCACAACAAAATATATGTTTTTGAGGACACTATGAAACTTGGCCTGCAACAGCTGGAACACCAGATTCAGGGTATTGCTATTTTGGCAATTGAATTTCACCCCAGAACAAAATATATATTTTTACGGACACTATGAAACTTTGCCAGCCACAGCTGAAACCACTGATTTATGGTATTGCTATTTTGGCAATTGAATTTCACCCTCGAACAAAATATATGTTTTGTCAGACACTATTATACTTTGCCATCCACAGCTGTGACGCCAGATTTATGGTATTGCTATTTTGGCAATTGAAATTCACCCCAGAACAAAATATATGTTTTTGCGGACACTATGAAACTTGGCCTGCAACAGCTGGGACACCAGATTCAGGGTATTGCTATTTTGCCAATTGAATTTTACCCCAGAACAAAATATAGGTCCTTCTCAAAAAATTAGCATATTGTGATAAAGTTCATTATTTTCTGTAATGTACTGATAAACATTAGACTTTCATTTATTTTAGATTCATTACACACAACTGAAGCAGTTCAAGCCTTTTATTGTTTTAATATTGATGATTTGGGCATACAGCTCATGAAAACCCAAAATTCCTATCTAAAAAAATGAGCATATCATGAAAAGGTTCTCTAAATGAGCTATTAACCTAATCACCTGAATCAACTAATTAACTCTAAACATCTACAAAAGATTTCTGAGCCTTTTAAAAACTCCCAGCCTGGTTCATTACTCAAAACCACAATTATGGTTTAGACTGCCGACCTGACTGCTGTCCAGAAGGCCATCATTGACACCCTCAAGCAAGAGGGTAAGACACAGAAAGAAATTTCTGAATGAATAGGCTTTTCCCAGAGTGCTGTATCAAGGCACCTCAGTGGGAAGTCTGTGCGAAGGAAAAAGTGTGGCAGAAAACGCTGCACAACGAGAAGAGGTGACCGGACCCTGAGGAAAATTGTGGAGATGGACAGATTCCAGACCTTGGGGACCTGCGGAAGCAGTGGACTGAGTCTGGAGTAGAAACATCCAGAGCCTCCTGTACAAGCGTGTGCAGGAAATGGGCTACAGGTGCCGCATTCCCCAGGTCAAGCCACTTTTGAACCAGAAACAGCGGCAGAAGCGCCTGACCTGGGCTACAGAGAAGCAGCACTGGACTGTTGCTCAGTGGTCCAAAGTACATTTTTCGGATGAAAGCAAATTTTGCATGTCATTCGGAAATCAAGGTGCCAGAGTCTTGAGGAAGACTGGGGAGAGGGAAATGCCAAAATGCCTGAAGTCCAGTGTCAAGTACCCACAGTCAGTGATGGTCTGGGGTGCCATGTCAGCTGCTGGTGTTGGTCCACTGTGTTTTATCAAGGGCAGGGACAATGCAGCTAGCTATCAGGAGATTTTGGAACACTTCATGCTTCCATCTGCTGAAAAGCTTTATGGAGATGAAGATCTCACTTTTCAGCACGACCTAGCACCTGCTCACAGTGCCAAAACCACTAGTAAATGGTTTACTGACTATGGTATTACTGTGCTCAATTGGCCTGCCAACTTTCCTGACCTGAACCCCATAGAAAATCTGTGGGATATTGGGAAGAGAAAATTGAGAGACACAAGACCCAACACTCTGGATGAGCTTATGGCCACTATCGAAGCATCCTGGGCCTCCATAACAACCTCAGCAGTGCCATAGGCTGATTGCCTCCATGCCACACCACATTGAAGCAGTCATTTCTGCAAAAGGATTCCCGACCAAGTATTGAGTGCATAATTGAACATAATTATTTGAAGGTTGACTTTTTTTTGTATTAAAAACACTTTTCTTTTATTGGTCGGATGAAATATGCTAATTTTTTGAGATAGGAATTTTGGGTTTTCGTGAGCTGTATGCCAAAATCATCAATATTAAAACAATAAAAGGCTTGAACTACTTCAGTTGTGTGTAATGAATCTAAAATATATGAAAGTCTAATGTTTATCAGTACATTACAGAAAATAATGAACTTTATCACAATATGCTATTTTTTTGAGAAGGACCTGTATATGTTTTTGCGGACACTATGAAACTTGGCCTGCAACAGCTGGGACACCAGATTAAGGGTATTGCTTTTTTGGCAATTGAATTTCACCCCAGAACAAATAATATGTTTTGGCGGACACTATTATACTTTGCCAGCCACAGCTGAAACCACTGATTTTTGGTATTGCTATTTTGGCAATTGAATTTCACCACAGAAAATAATCAATCCTTTGCCAGACAGGAGACAGTATTATACTTAGCTAGCCAAAGCTGGAACACCAGATTTAGGGGATTGGTATTTGGGCAATTGTATTTAACCCCTTAAAAAAATATAGAAATTGCTATCCTGAGTTTCTAGGGGTGACAATTAGCACGGCCAAGCCCCTGATGTAGGATATAGCAAAAAAAAACTAGTATTGATGGATTGATGGACTTGGTGGCAGCTTGTGCTGGTGCACCACAAGTCACAAAATGGCTGCCGATCACCCCAGAAAATAAGTGACAGAAAAACGCTCTGTGTAGCCTAAAAACCAGTGAGCAAGTAACTAGCAGAAGTTCCATCATTCACAGCTGTAGATCGATCAGTTCATTAGGTGCTGTTGCTGACTTTTCCCTGCCTAATCTCGCCCTCACAGAAGCTGCGTCCTCTCCCTCCACTAATCAGAGCAGTGTGACGTGCGGCGCTACGTGACTGCAGCTTAAATAGAGGCTGGGTCACATGCTGCACTTGGCCAATCACAGCCATGCCATTAGTAGGCATGGCTGTGATGGGCTCTTAGGGCAAGAATTAAAACGCTAGCTGATTGGCTGCTGTGCAGCCCTTCAGAAAGCGGGAAGTAATCGCCGAACAACGAACCCGAACCCGAACTTTTTTGAAAATGTTCGGGTTCGGGTCTGTGTCACGGACACCCCAAAATTCGGTACGAACCCGAACTATGCTCGAACTGTTCGCTCAACACTAGTTATCAGTATTTAAAGGGGTTGTCCCATCTTGACAGCTATGGCATATCATCAATAGGATAAACTATAAATGTCCAATAGGAGCATGTCTCACCTTTAGGACCAGCTCCTATTTAAAAAATGGGGCATTGATGAAGAGTGTGCCGCATGTGCACTGCTACCACTCTATTCACTAATATGGCACTGAGCTGAGCCCTTGTCATGTTCCATGAGCCCTTGTTAAAAAATCAGACATTGACTCATAGGGAGCTACTTCCAGAAAGTGGTGCCAGTGAGTCAGTTCTCTTTCTCTGGGCGATACGTCACTGAATATAAACTGACACAACAATGTATTCTCTGTCTCTTCAGCCTTGTACATTGCTGAGGCCACCGGACCACTACCACAATCCCCAGAAGGTGAGTCTGATATTGGGAAGATATTTCTTATCTTGAATGGACCCTGTCAGCACCAAAATGGACCATAAACCGCCAACAGTACCATAAAGCAACACCAACTCTTTCCCTCCTCTTTGCATTTGATTGATGGCCCTTTGAATTCTTTCAGGTGCAATCCCATCATGAGATTTTGCTCATGCGTAGTATGATCTCATTTCTGGTGCCTGCACATTGATCCCCACTGTTGTGTACTTGGCTTCTTCGAGCCAATGCGCAACCGCTCTTGATCCTGTGACTGACGCAAATACAGGGTAATGTTCTCTGTAGTGCTTACCCACATGAGTCTGAGGAAATCAATGCACAGGCGCTGGTTGACCTCGAATGACATATGTACTCATGTTGATTTAACCTCTTAAGGACGCCGGGCGTGCATGTACGCCCTAGCGTCCTGGTACTTAAGGACTCAGGGCGTACATGTACGCCCTGTGGTAAGGTGCAGGGTGCCGTCGTGGATGGCAGGTATGTGTCACCGAGGTTCATAGCCTCGGTGAGGTAAGAGCCGTTTTTGTTGATGTCAGCAGCAGCTAGTGCTACTGACATAGTTGTTAAATAGCATGGCTGCAAAGCCGATCCGGGCCGGCTCTTACCGGGAGCAGCTAAAGTGTAAGGTGGGTGGCTGCTCCCCACGACCCAGTCCTGGTTTTGGGCTGAGTTTAAAAACACAGCCAGCACCAGCAGGTGGTGTGATTGTCCTGGAGCTGCTGTTGGCTGTGGAATCATTTGAATTTGGGAGTTCTCTGGGCTGGAAGCAAGAGCCCAGCAAGGAGGAGTGCAGACGGCCTGGAAGCCTGACGTCGACTGTCTTGCGGCTGGACTGACAGCCAGGTGTGAATCCGCACCTAAACCTCCCAGGTGACTGGAACCTGTATTTGACTTTTTGTTTTGCCTCACGTTTTTCTGCTGGGTGTGAATTAACCCCAAGTGACTGTATGCTGTTTATGTTGTGCAAGTGTGAATTAAACACTGTTTGCTGCACTTACTGGACTCCTTTTGCCTCTGTACTGCACCCGCACCGCTATCTACCAGAGCGACTCCCCACAGCCCTGAGAAGTTCCGATCACCGCAGCGCTGCGGGTCGTGATCGGAACAGGATGCCTGCTGAAATAATTCAGCAGGCTTCCTGTGACAATGCCGAGGGGGGTCATGTGACCCCCCTGTGTCGGCGATCGCAACAAACCGCAGGTCAATTCAGACCTGCGGTTTGTTGCGTTTCCGGGTACATCGCGTCACCTGTGACCCGATTACCTGGAAATGACGGTGATCGGATGGCGTGAGGACACCATCCAATCACCGTCATGCATGTCTGGAGCCGATGGAGGAGAGGGGGCCCTGTGATTGGCTGCCAAGGGGCCCTTGTGATTGGCTGCCGGGAGGGAGGTGGTTGCTGCGGAGGCAAATTCAAATCTCCTCCTCTCTTCGAGCAGCTTCCTTTCGGTTCCTGCTCTTGGAGAGAGGAGACGTGCCGTGCAGCCCCCAGCAGCCCCGATCCTCAGGGTAAGTCAGGGACAGGGTTTGGTCAGGCAGTGTCAGTTCAGGGACAGATCTATTTTTTTTTTCCATTTCATTCATTTTTTTTTTTTATGCAGTCAGTTGGTGTCTGGGGCCACAGCACACTCAGCTGTGAGACCCTAGACCCTGCTGTAGCTTGAGCCCCCCATTTAGTTGTGCAAGTTTTTTTCTTTTTTTGTGTGCACTGATTTTGGTCGGCGCTCTTTAGTGTCCGGCCACTATTAGTGCATCGCACAACTGACCGCTGATCAGTTTTCTACTGATCAGTGAGTTTGACTTTTTTTTCACACCTCCCTTTTTTTAGTTAGGTTTTTATTTTATTTTTTTTTATTTTTTTTTAGTGGTACATTTGTACGTGAACACCCGGCCCCACACACACGCACACTAAATAAAGTTTATTTTACACACACGCACAACAAACACACCCATGGACCGCCGGCTGTTCACGGTGGAGGATGCATACACCCAGATGCTCTCCGACACCGAGAGCGCCAGTGAGGATGACCCCACCTTCCTCCTGTCATCCTCATCCTGATGATGAGCCCCCAAGACGGCGGAGACGCCACCAGGCGGAGCCAGGGCCCTCACGCGCTAGGGACCCCGTGGCCCATCCCAGTACGAGCAGCCCTGGGGTTCATACTGGTTTCCTGGCCCACCAAACAAGTGCACCGGAGCCCCCCACCGGTGACCTTAGCTGGTGTCCCCCAGTGGACTTTGAGCCTGCGATTCCGGATTTTGCTGGCAATCCTGGAATCCAGATTCCCACAGTGGGGTTCACTGAAATGGACTTCTTTAGTTTTTTTTTCAGTGACCCGCTGGTGAATCTGATGGTGGAGCAGACGAACCTGTATGCCCAACAGTTCGTCGCTCAGCACCCAGGCTCTCTTTTGGCCAGGCCCGGTGGTTGGACGCCAGTCAGTGCAGCCGAGATGAGGACGTTTTGGGGCCTCGTGCTGCATATGGGCATGGTCAAAAAACCCAGTGTCAGGATGTACTGGAGTGGGGACGTCCTCTACCAGACCCCACTCTGTACAGTTCAGCCATGACACGTCCCAGATTCGAGGCCATCCGGAAATGCCTGCATTATGCAGATAATGCAGCATGTCCCCCCGAACTGATCCCGGTCTATGACCGGCTGTATAAGATACGGCCGATCATCGATCATTTCGGGGCCAAGTTTGCACAGGCCTACGTACCTGGAAGGGAGGTCGCGATTGATGAGTCTCTCGTTGCTTTCAAGGGGAGACTCGTTTTCCGCCAATACATTCCCAGCAAGCAAGTGAGGTATGGCGTGAAGCTCTTCAAAATTTGTGAGAGTACCTCAGGGTACACTTACAAATTTCGTGTTTACGAGGGGCGAGATTCCCGTATTGAACCCCCAGAATGTCCCCCCACTCTGGGTGTTAGCGGGAAAATCGTGTGGGACCTTTTGCACCCACTTCATGATAAGGGTTACCACCTGTACGTGTATAACTTTTATACCAGCATCCCCTTGTTCAGGTCCCTTGCCGCCAGATCCACGTTCGCTTGTGGGACCGTGCGGAAAAATCAACGTGGCCTCCCTACCTACCCCCTCCAGGTACCTATCCCCAGGGGTGAGACCCGTGCCCATACTTGTGGAAACCTGCTGTTGGTCATGTATAAGGACAAGAGGGATGTCCTTGTACTGACCACAATCCATGGTAACAGCACCACCCCAGTCTCTGTGCGAGGTACCACGGCAACGGTCCTCAAGCCCGATTGTATCGTCGACTACAATCGGTATATGGGTGGAGTTGATCTATCTGATCAAGTTCTCCAACCATATAATGCCATGCGGAAAACCCGGGCATGGTACAAAAAAGTTGCGGTCTACATGGTGCAGGGTGCCATGTACAACGCTTTTGTACTGTTCCGAAGCGCTGGCAGCACAGGGACTTTTCTCCATTTCTATGAGGCAGTCCTCAGGGACCTGATCTTTTCTGACCGGGAAAGAGCAGGTCGGAGTACCTCGGGAATTGGAGGAGCCCGGGTCGTCCCTGGCCAACACTTTCCAGGTGTGGTCCCACATACTGGAAAGAGGGGACGAACCCAAAAAAAGTGCAGAGTGTGTCGCAAGAGGGGGATACGGAAGGACACCACTACTCAATGTGACACTTGCCCCGATCATCCGGGCCTCTGCATTGATGGTTGCTTCAGGGAGTATCACACTTCCATGAAGTTCTAAATTTTTATAATTTTTATAATTCCTGACAGGCCCCTAGAAAATATATAAAAAAGTATGGCTCTCAGACTTTGGAGTCACATAAACAATTTTTTTTCCAAAAATATTAGCTTCCTCAAACTGCGATCTTCCAGATGTTGTAAAACTCCAAATTCTGAGAGGCACACTTATTGGGCATCGCCGCGTCCGTAAAAATCTTCTCTATACAAATACCCCATAAACTGGCCCCTCTGACAAACTCTGTAAAATAATTAAATAAAAAACTATATAAAAAAGCCATTTTTATTGTCACCTTGAATCCCAAAAAGTGTAATAGCTAGCAATTCAAAAGCCATATGCGCCCCCAAATAGTGCCAATAAAACCGCCATCTCGTCCCGCACAAAATGAGCCCCCACATTAGATAGTCGCCCAACTAAAAAGAAAAAAACTGTAGCTCCCAGTCTAGAGATAGTAATTTTTTTATTTTTTGTTCCCAAAATGATAACCTAGTGTAAACTCTTAAAAAATAAAAAAAACGTAGACATATTAGGTATCGCCACGTTCGTAAGAATCTTCCCTATCAAATTAACATTTGACCCAACCCCTCAGATCTACAGCGTTAAAAATATGGAATAAAAATTGTGCTAAAACACCCATTTTTGGCAAAATTTCCGTTTTAATCCGTTTTTTCTGTTAATAAAGCAAGGTTTAACAGTCAAACAAAACTAAATATTTATTGCCCTTATTCCGTCGTTTGCAGAAACACCCCATATGTGGTCGTAAATGGCTATATGGCCACACGGCAGGACATAGAACAAAGGGAACGCCACATGGCTTCTGGAAGGCAGATTTTTATTTTTGCACCATGTCCCATTAGAAGCCCCCCCTGATGTAGCCTAGACTAGAAACTCCAAAAAAGTGACCCCATCTAAGAAACTAAACCCCTCAAGGTATTCAAAAATTACTTTACAAAGTTTATTAACCCTTTAGGTGATCCACAAAAATGAATGACAAATGTAGAAACAATTTTAGATTTTTATTTTTTTGTTAGCTTCCCTCAAAAAAGTGTAATATAGAGCAACCAAAAATCATATGTACCCTAAAATAGTCCCAAAACAACAACCACCATATCCTGTAGTTTCCTAGATGGGGTCACTTTTATGGAGTTTCTACTCAAGGGGTGCAGCAGGGGGCTTGAAAGGGTACATGGTGTAAATAAACTATTCCAGCAAAATCAGCCTTCCAAAACCCATATGGCGCTCCCCTCCTTCTATGCCCTGTGGTTTGGCCAAACAGTAGTTTAGGACCACATATGGGGTGTTTTTGCAAACTAGAGAATCAGGGCAACCCATACTGAGTGTTGTTTGGCAGTTAACCCTTAATTTATTACTGGAAAAAATGTTATTATTGGAAACTTTTCCAAAAAATTGAAATTTCTAAATTGTTTCTCCATCTGCCATTAACTCTTGTGGAGCACCTAAAGGGTTAACAAAGATTGTTAACCCAGTTTTGAATACCTTGAGGGGTGTACTTTCTTAGATGGAGTCACTTTTTTGGAATTTCTATGCTAGAATGCATCAGGGAGGCTTGCAATAGGACATGGTGTAAAAAAACCAGTCCTGCAAAATCTGCCATTCAAAACCCATATGGCGCTCCCCTCCTTCTATGCCCTGCAGTTTGGCCAAACAGTAGTTTAGGACCACATATGGGGTGTTTTTGCAAACTAGAGAATCAGGGCAACCAACATTGAGTTTTGTTTGACACTTAACCCTTGCTTTGTTCCTGGAAAAAATTGATTATAATAGAAAATTTTCCAAAAAATTGAAATTCTGAAATTTCATCTCCATTTTCAATGAATTCTTGTGGAAGACCTAAAGGGTTAACAAAGTTTGTACAATCAGTTTTGAATACCCTGAGGGGTGTTCTTGCTAGAATGGTGTCATTTGTGGGTGGTTTCTATTCTGTAAGCCTCACAAAGTGACTTCAGACTTGTACTGGTCCATAAAAAGTGGGATTTGGAACATTTCAGAAAAATTTCAAAATTTGCTCCTATACTTCAAAGCTATGTAACATCCCCAAAAAATAAAATGGCATTCCCAAAATGATGGAAACATGAAGCAGACATATGGGGAATGTAAAGTAATAACTATTTTTGGGGGTATTTCTATGTATTAGAGAAGTAGAGAAATTGAAACTTTGAAATTTGCAAATTTTTCTAAATTTTTGTTAAATTTGGTATTTTTTTTATGCAAAAAGTTAACTTTTTTGACCCGAATTTAGTAGTGTCATGAAGTACAAGATGTGACGAAAAAAAATCTCAGAACGGCCTGGGTAAGTAAAACCGTTTTAAAGTTATTCAGACATAAAGTGACAGTGGTCAGATTTGCAAAAAATGGCCGAGTCCTTAGGGTGAAATAGGGCTGAGTCCTTAGGGGTTAAGGGTGACATTGATTTGGACACTAATAATCCTTGTGGTATTCTGGGTTGGTCTTCTTTTGAAGGTTACTTGTCATGTGTTTCAAATGTGACGCTGAACAAGTTCCAGGTGACCAAAACCAACAGTGACCCAGTGACTTATACAAATCTACGATACTGAAATCTCTACACACTGACTAAGTAGAGATTATTGTTTGGCTCAGAGTCAATGTCTCGGAGCCTAATTGCAAATTCCTCCTCAATTTATCATTAGAGGTGAGAGAGAGATCTATGTAGATAACCAGGCAGAGGTCCATGAGCTGGGATCTTCACCAAATCTTCACCAAAATCCCTCCACTTCCAGTGGGGATCAGGTTCTATTGAGGCATCACAAACCCTTTATATTGGGTGAAGATTTGAACTGATACCCCCTGATTTAATTTTCTAGCACATCTCTTTGCAAACAGAGAAATTGGTGCTCCCTTTACGTTTTCTTCTGCTTTACAGTTAATAGATGCCCAGAGGCCAACCAGTCTTGGGAGAATTGTGGGACCGCTTGTCCAAAGAACTGCGAGTTGCTCAGAAGTGGACCAGTCCCATGTACCCTGAACTGTGTCCCTGGCTGCTACTGTAAGAGCCCCTACATATTCCTGTCAGGTAACTCCGGTCCATGCATCTTACCGGAGAAATTCCCCCAAAAAATTCACACTGGAAAGGCGTCAAGGAGGCAAAAAAAGACACAAATAGGGTGAGCTGGGCGACACTGAAGTCCTGGTCATAGCTCAACTACTGCTGAACACAATGACTACTTAGGATTAAAGATGGGTTTTAAAAACTTCAGATGTTTGTCCTTTCTGTTGGTATGGAAATTTTATTCAACTGAGTTTAGATACACTGGCTAATTAGTGAAGAGGTGAAGTATCACGCAAGATTGATTTAGATACACTGGGTAATTAGTGCAGTACCACACATGATAGATTGAGATACACTGGCTAAGGAGAGCAGTATCATTTTGACAATGACAAACATTTTGCAATGCACTTTTCTCACAGGGATAGTTGTGTTTCTCAAGGTGCAGGGATAGTTGTGTGGCTGGGGCAACTCCATGGTAAGTCAGTGGCAGCCATACAGGTGCTCGATCCAAACCTACAGCGCACACTAGGGAGAATTTTGCAGAAAGTCAATTTGCCTATTTGTATGTTTTATATTGTTTACATACCTGTGGAGACTTGCTCAACCCTGACTGTTACGTAAAAAGAAGACAGAGGAGCGTTGCTAAGGCTCAAAATGGTCCGTTTTAAAGCAATTTTTTTAATAGAAATGTGTGATTTCAGTAATTAAAGTATATTACAAAAATGGTCAGTATGCGAGATGTTACAAAAATAAAAAAAGAATGACAGTTACACTTATACCCCAAATTCCCAAATATAGCTCCTATTCTCTCCCTATAATCTTCTTACTCTGTCCATAGCTCAGCATATCAGTCTGCAGAGGCAGAGCCACAGCACAACTTCCTGAAAGGTTTCCAGTACAAAGCAATGGCTTTCTACTTGTTCTGAATAGGAACCTACCTGCCTGCTGCCCCTCTGATTGGATGATCCAGGCTGCATGTCAGCCTCCGAGCCCATGAAGACGAGCCCTTCCCGTCACTTCCTCCCAGGGTTATGTAACCGTCCTTCCTCCCTCGTGGCTTTGCCCGCCATGTACAGTTAAGTTGTTGGGTACTACGTTTTATATGATTCACCTAAAACAAATCAGAAAAGCTTCTGAATAGTCTGCCATGCAATTTTTTGTGAAGTTTGTAACAAATCCATTTTGGTCCGAATTAATTTGTCCATTCATATTTCTGACTGGATGCTTTACCGCTGCTCTATCTGCTTTTAGCGGTGGCTGCAGGCAGCCTGAAATTTATCAGGCATCCCTATGATTGAGGTAATAGAGCACTAAAAAGAAAAGACACAAGCAAAAAGATTTGTATCTAAGGTCAGCAAAAGATGATCTACCTGCAGACATTCATTAACAGTAAGTACTTGATGTAAGAGAATTATTAATACTGGAAAGGTCTGATGATGAAATAGACTGAACAAATAAAAGTAGTTATATTCTTGGACAAAAGAAACAGTATTATCATAGCAAAATTCTTGTACATAGGAGGCAGTATTATAGTAGTTATATTCTTGTACATAAGAGGCAGTATTATAGTAGTTATATTCTTGTACATAGGAGCAGTATTATAGTAGTTATATTCTTGTTCATAGGAGCAGTATTATAGTAGTTATATTCTTGTACATAGGAGGCAGTATTATAGTAGTTATATTCTTGTACATAGGAGCAGTATTATAGTAGTTATATTCTTGTGCATAGGAGGCAGCATTATAGTAGCTATATTCTTGTACATAGGAGCAGTATTATAGTAGTTATATTCTTGTACATAGGAGGCAGTATTATAGTAGTTATATTCTTGTACATAGGAGGCAGTATTATAGTAGTTATATTCTTGTACATAGGAGCAGTATTATAGTAGTTATATTCTTGTACATAGGAGCAGTATTATAGTAGTTATATTCTTATACAAAGGAGGCAGTATTATAGTAGTTTTATTCTTGTACATAGGAGCAGTATTATAGTAGTTATATTCCTGTGCATAGGAGGCAGTATTATAGCAGTCATACTCATGTACATAGGAGCAGTATTATAGTATTTTTATTCTTGTGCAAATGAGGCAGTATTCTGGTAGTTATATTCTTGCACATAGGAGCAGTATTATAGTAGTTATATTCTTGTACATAGGAGCAGTATTATAGCAGATATATTCTTGTACATAGGAGGCAGTATTATAGTAGTTATATTCTTGTAAATAGCAGCAGTATTATAATAATTATATTCTTGTAAATAGGAGCAGAATTATAGTAGCTATATTCTTGTACATAGTATTATAGTGGTTATATTCTTGTACGTAGGAGCAGTATTATAGTAGTTATATTTTTGTACGTAGGAGCAGTGTTATAGTAGTTATATTCCTGTACATAAGAGCAGTATTATAGTAGTTATTTGCTTGTAAATAGGAATAGTATTATAATAGTTATATTGTTGTACACAGGAGGCAATATTATAGTAATTACAGTCTTGTACATAGGAGGCACTATTATAGTAGATATATTCTTGTACATAAGAGGCAGTATTATATTAGTTATATTTTTATACATAGGAGGCAGAATTATAGTAGTTACAGTCTTGTACATAGGAGGCAGTATTATGGTAGTTATATTCTTGTACATAGGAGCAATATTATCATAGTTACACTCATGTACATAGGAGCAGTATTATAGTAGTGATATTCTTATACTTAGAAGGCAGTATTATGGTAGTTTTATTCTTGTACATAGGAGCAGTATTATAGCAGTTATATTCTTGTACATAGGAGCAGTATTATAGTAGTTATATTCTTATACATATGAGCAGTATTATAGTAGTTATATTCTTGTACATAAGAGCAGTGTTATAGTAGTTATATTCTTGTATATAGGAGCAGTATTATAGTAGTTATATTTTTGTACATAGGAACAGTATTATAGTAGTTAATTTCTTATATATAGGATTCTCCATTATTGTAATATGAACGCAGCAAACACTGGTTCATCTATTTTCAATACAAAATGGCTAAATCGAAAGGGTCTCCCTTCTTTTCTTCAGTAATTTTTACCAGCAGAGATAACTATACCTTCTCCAATTATGTTTCAAGAGATTGATGAGACACATTTTTCCTCATACAGTAATCGGCTTTCTATCTCATACATTTCCCTTTGGTTCATGGCACGTGGCCTGTGTTGACATGACGTTACATTGATTATTTGATCATCCGAGAGCTTTTTTATGGGTGTATTATTTCCTTGGCCTGAACCACTGACACATAAATGAATGAAATTCCTCAGGCTGTCTAGATAATTATCTTGGTGCTTAAAACAATGGAGAGGAAGTCACTGCAATGACGTTATAATTAAGTAGGTTGTACTTTCATTATGTTGGTCAATAAATTAGGAGCTTGAGATAGTTATTTATATGACAGGTAAGAATATAAATAGTGTGATCTGAGGCTGCACCATCACATCCACCAGCACCAGACCTCATAGATCCTCTCACTCAGGTAAATATAATGATATCATGTAGACTTTACATGAACTTTATTTCCTTACAGAAATTTTCCATCTCGAGAAGTTTGTTTCTTATTCTATATTCTGGTGACTAAACATCTACAGATGATTGTGGAGGAGAGATAGATTAGTGCTATGGTTCCCATATGACCACAAGATCTATAGTCTGAACGGTTACACCATATGGGAAGTCAATGTCATTGGGGTCTGTTGGTTTTTGTTCCTTATCCAGCATGATCTAGAAGACCAACAGACATGTCAATGAAGTTATCCAGTAAACTTAGCCAATGAGATGTTGAGCTTTTGTTGCAATCCATTTTCCCAGACATGTACTGAGAAGGTCTAAGGAGAACCTCTTCACACTATGCCCCACACAGGTTGTAGGATGTGAAAGGGTTATTGGGATATACAAATCGAGGAGTCAATTGCTGTTAATCTCTGTTTTTAACTGAAAAAAGGTGATCATCAGTGAGATTGAGATTGACAGAGGTCTTGCTTCTTGGAGGTACATGGATCGGGTCCTCTCTATTGAGTTGTTTTGGAGTTAATTAGATTGGCAAGCAAGTTTCACCTTCATAAACATCCATCAGGGAGTGTTGAAGGTCTTTGGTCTTTGAGGTGGTGAGGGCCTTAAGTCATGTGTCCCATGCTTCTTCCATATTATCTAGACATAATCATGGCAGGTTCTAGCAAATGGATCTCCACCCTACAATCAACTTCAAAGGTATTTTGTGAACTAAAGCACTAAAGTAAAAATGTTTTTTTTTCTTAGTTTTCAGAACTATATCAAGATGATTTGCATCAGAGTTGTGGTTTCCACACTTATGTTAGGTAAGTGGGTATAAGTTACTGAACTACTTTTAAATTTATGTATAAGTGTGAGTAAAAAACAAGGATTCAAACCATGTGTGTTATATAGCAACCTCCCTTACGGGGCACTGTTTTTGTCTAATTAACTGGCAGTTTTATGATTTCAATGTGGCTTTTTCTGGCCATTAACATAATTTAGCTTGCTCCCTATCAATATGACCATTCAGCTCTGTCAAACAGGTGTATTATACAACATGTTGGATTGAGATAAGCAGCTAGCATCACACTTGGCACTGCTTATCTAAGGTGAAACAAGGATGGAATAGGTGACTGATGTATACTCAGATCCCGGTTATCCTCTTCCAGCAGTCCAATGAAATCTACAATTGCTTTCTTTTTGGGCATGTTCATAGACAGTGGATTAAATCTTATTTCGGCCTTTCCTTGACTTTCCTTAGTTCAGTGCTCTCCCAAGTCTTTGCTTCTCACATAAGACCAGATGATGCTTCATTGGATCAAACTACTAACACAACAATGGAGTCAAAAACAGGTTTTTTGAGTTGATACTGATGTCCTATTCTCAGAATAGGTCATCAGTATGTGATCGGTGGGGGATTGATATTCTCCCCTAGAAAGAGGTTGCAGTACTCACAGGAGCGCTGACGTTTCTTCCAAAAGCTGATCTGCGGAAATGCTTTGAGTTGACCCCAATTCTCACATACTGATGACCTACTTTATCCTATATGGTGTCTGAAAACAATAGGACCACCCCTTTAGTGCAATGGTGCCCAAAGGTCTAGCAAAAGACAATGCAGTTATGAGGTGACTTTAAAGCTGATCACTTGCTTTCAGGAGCTCTATTTTATGGGAGCAGAAAGTATATTTTGCATTCAAAAAGTTAAGTTTCTATTTCTATTACAGTATTTTCTGCAATGTTTGTCGAAAAGATGGACGCCATGATCCTTCGGCCCAGTAAGTAGTGCATCATTTTAAGGATAGGCATTTTTTTCATACCATATAACTTTTCGAGCAAGAAAAAAAGGCATATCAAAATAGTGATATGGAATAAAAGGAGGGGTGTACACCCGCTTTCCTTTTATCATTTAATAAATTGCAGTGTTTCGGAAGCCAAAGCTCCCAAATCTATCCTGCTGCCAATACAAAATTGTTTAAAGGAGTCTCCAGCAGGAGGGCTTGCCTTATTTGTCCTATGATTGGCCAAGAAGCATCATGTGACTGGCAGAACCTCTTCACTGGGAACTACTTCAAGCATTATGTAGAAAACTGCAAAATTGATCCATCCATACGAAAATGTATAATAGAAGATGCCCTATGCATTTACAGATGACCTCTCAACCACCACAATGTTTACTTGATTGGCAAAATCATGGTGAGAGGTTTTCCTTAAAGGGTTTCTTGAGTTTGGAGAACTTCCATTCAAGTAAAAGGTCTATTTACAAGAAGCTGATGCCAAAGCTTTTCAACTATGTGAAGTTAACACTACAATTATTAGTCAGTAATTAAGTCTGTACACAGGATAGTCTTTAAAGGGTATGATCACTTGTTAAAATCCTTTTGTTAGATCCTTCCAATCATAGGAAGGTCTACTGTTGGTTAACCCTTGGAGATCATTTGTAATCTATAGGGAACGGGACAGCAAATGTTCAATTCCTGCACATTGCCACCACAAGGGAAATCTAGTGTTACATTGTACCCAAAAGAAAATCAATAGGCTGGGTCTTACAGAGAGAGAGACAGAGAGACTCTTTGAAGCCGTATGAGCAAATTGAGAGACCCCCACTCCATGAGCTCAGAATTCACTAATACTGATTCTGAAGCCAGGAAAACCATTTATCCCATTAACTCTCCTCCATTACCTTCATGTGCTCTAACAGTAAAGGCATATTAAAGTCACATCGCCCCCTAAAAGTTTATTTGTATAGGAGATCTAGGAAATAGAGGTCCAGCATACTCTTGGGGACAGAAAGGGTACAGAATTAATGAATTATGTAATTAGCAATTTGTTGTCATTCTTTATTGCAGTGAATTGCCCGGCTAATCAAGAACCAGGCTGCCGACCATGCTGGGGCGGAACATGTGAAAGTTTAAGCAATTATCAACAGTTGTCCTGCACAGGTCTATGTAATCCCGGTTGTATCTGCAAGAAAGACCATTACCTCCAGAATAACCAGTGTGTCCATGTGTCCAAGTGCAACGTTCAGTGCCCGGCAAACATGGTGTTTAACCCCTGTGTGAAGAAGACCATCACCTGTAAAACACTAAACAGCGGTGCGGTGGAGTACGATGAGTGTGAACCTCGCTGCCAGTGTGTGGAGGGTTATATATTCTCCGGTGAGAAGCCCCAGGACTGTATCAAGATGAGCGAATGTCAGAACAAGACAAACGCCTCTTAAGGTGGAATAAGATGTAAAATAGGTCCAGCATTCCAGAGGCAGGGGAGGAGGCGTTGATATTTATTGCAAGAAAAAGGTTTTCTACATCAGAAACTTTCCGACCTGTAGAAATGAATGGATGTACATAATATTATACTTTGTATATAGAAGTGGTCAATCTGTGATAATCACTTTTGGATAAATAAAGTTTTTTTTTAAAAAAAGAATGTGTATGTCTCCTGTCATTGCTGATGATATGTAGTTCATAAAAAAAAAAATCAAGATATAGAAAGTACTGCTATAATGGCATTAAAATCCACCGCCATGATCACAGGAGGAGAAGTATATATTTATTGGTTTGGGTAAAAGTTATAGCGTTTACAAACTATGGTGCAAAAAAGTGAATTTCGGCATTTTGAAGCAGCTCTGACTTTCTGAGCGCCTGTCATGTTTCTTCAGGTGCTTGAATGTCAGGAAAGTATAAATACCCCCCAAATGACACCATTTTAGAAAGAAGACACCCCAAAGTATTAGCAGAGGGGCATGGTGAGTTCATGTATCATTTCATTTTTTTTCACAAGTTAGCGGAAAATGACACTTTCTGAGGAAAAAAAAAATAATAAAGTTTCCATTTCTGCTAACTTCTGGCAAAAAAAATAAAAATCTCCCACAGACTCGCTATGCCCCTCAGTGAATACCTTGGGGTGTCTACTTTCCGAAATGTGGTCGTGTTTACTGTTCTGGCATTTTGGGCGGGGCTAAATTGTGAACAACCTTGTAAAACCTAAAGGTACTCGTTGGAATTTGGGCCCCTTTGCGCACCCAGGCTGCACAAAAGTGTCACTTATATGGTATTGCCGTACTCAGGAGATGTAGGGCAATGTGTTTTGCGGTGTATTTTTACATATACCCATGTTGGGTGAGAGAAATATCTCTGTAAACTGACAACTTTGTATAAAAATTTTTAAAAAGTTGTCATTTACAGAGATATTTATGCCACTCAGCATGGGTATATCTAAGAATACACCCCAAAACACATTGCCCTACTTCTCCTGAGTACGGCGATACCACATGTGTGACACTTTTTTGCAGCCTGGGTGCACAAAGGGGCCCTAATTCCAATGAGTTACCTTTAGGATTTCACAGGGCATTTTTACGCATTTAGATTCCAGACTTCTTCTCACGCTTTAGGGGCCCCTAAAATGCCAGGACAGTATAAATACCCCACATGTGACCCCATTTTATAAAGAAGACACCCCAAGGTATTCCGTGAGGTGTATGGTGAGTTCATGTAAAAGTTTATTTTTTGTCACAAGTTAGTGGAATATGAGACTTTGTAAAAAACAAAAATAAAAAAAAGAATAAAATATCAATTTCCCCTAACTTGTGCCCAATTTTTTTTTTTCGGTGAACTCACCATGCCCCTCACGGAATACCTTGTGGTGTCTTCTTTCCAAAATGGGGTCACTTGTGGGATATTTATACTGCCCTGGCATTTTAGGGGCCGTACAGCTTGAGAAGAAAAATGCGTAAAAATGCCCTGTGAAATCCTAAAGGTACTCATTGGAATTAGGGCCCCTTTGCGCATCTTGGCTGCAAAAAAGTGTCACTCATGTGGTATTGCCGTACTCAGGAGAAGTAGGGCAATGTGTTTTGGGGTGTATTTTTACATATACCCATGCTAGGTGAGAGAAATTTCTCTGTAAATGACAACTTTTAAAAAAAAATTATACAAAGTTGTCAATTTACAGAGATATTTCTCTCACCCAGCATGGGTATATGTAAAAATACACCCCAAAACACATTGCCCTACTTCTCCTGAGTAGGGCGATACCACATGTGTGCAACTCTGTTGCAGCCAAGAGGCGCAAAGGTGCCCAAATTCACTGCCGCCGCCTGGACTCATCCCTGCGTTTGATCCTAATTTATTCGCTGTAAATTTTGTTAAAAAGCGGATATTTCCTGGCTGCAGAGAACCTTTATAATGGTGTAGAACACTGTGCCTTGCAGTAACACACATAGGGAGTCTGCTGTGGTAGTAAAATGATACTGTGAGTCAGTATGACATGCAGATGACAGAAGTTGCTCTTATAATCACTGCACAGTTCACTTATTTGGGCAGTCACGGGGGTTAAAACTGACCAAATAACTCAAGTATGAACTCAGCCTTACAGGTGGATGTTAGCACCAAGATGAAGCGCACTACTTTTACACGGTTGTCAACTGATTCCACATAGATGCCTACAGAACCTGTATTATTTATTAACGCAAGATCTGTTGTGCATCTCATTTTTCCTTCCTACTGACAGATCAGAAGTAGGGTTAAATAAATTATGATGTCAGCCAGGTCGAAAGGAAAAATAGTGGCAAAATCATCAAGTGGGTAAGGTGGGAACAACACAGAGTGGCCCTATGACATAGTGGTGAGGTCAAAGCAGCATGATGAGACCACAGAGTGTCACAATGACAGCATGGAGGTGGCAGCAGCATCAGAAGGCCACAGAGTGGCACAATGACAGTTTGGAGGTGGTGGCAGCATTAGGAGGCCACAGAGTGGCAAGCTAACATAGTGTGGAGGTGGCAGCAACATCAGGAGACCACAGAGTTGCAAGGTGACATAGTGTGGAGGTGGCAGCAGCATGAGGATAGCACAGAGTGGCAATTTGACATAGTTTGTAGGTGGCAGCAGCATCAGGAGACCACAGAGTGGCAAGCTAACATAGTGTGGAGGTGGCAGCAGCATCAGGAGACCACAGAGTTGCAAGGTGACATAGTGTGGAGGTGGAAGCAGCATGAGAAGACCACAGAGTGACAAGGTGACATATTTTGTAGGTGGCAGCAGCATGATGAGACCACAGAGTGGTAAGGTGACAGTGTGGAGGTGGTAAAAGCATGCAGAGACCACTGAGTGGCAAGGTGACTAGTGTGGAGGTGGCAGCAGCATGAGAAGACCACAGAGTGACAAGGTTACATAGTTTGTAGGTGGCAGCAGCATGAGGAGACCACAGAGTGGCAAGGTAACACAGTGTGGAGGTGGCATCAGCAAAAAGAGGACACCGAGTGGCAAGGTGACATAGTGTGAAGGTGGCAGCAGCATGAGGAGATCACAGAGTGGCAAGGGGACACAGTGTGGAGATAGCAGCAGCATGAGGAGATGACAGAAGTGTGGAGGTGGCAGCAGCATCAGGAGACCACATAGTGGCAAGGTGACACAGTGTGGAGATGGCAGCAGCATGAGGAGGCCACAGAATGGCAAGGTGACATAGTGTGGAGGTGGGTAGCAATGCCAGTGCCAGCTGAAGATGGTGGGTGAAAGAAGGAGCACTTGGCATAAGATGTGTGGCAACTGGCGGGTGGCAGCATCAGAATAGTAGCTGAGGCAGATGGCCAGAAGAAACCGGTCTCTTTTGTCAAAGTGTTTGTGTGACACCATGGATGATCTAGTCTGATGCATCAGGCATTGGTGGGTGGAAATCCTGGCTCATTCACGTCTGTATCATCTTAACAAAGGTTAGTCTCTCCACATTTTGGGTAGACAGGTAAGATCTTCTTGGGGTAACTATGGCTCCCGCCGCACTGATGTCATCCGCTCTGATGTCACAATACTGTCCGAGCAGGACAGCTTTTCCAACTCTAGCAGTTGTGGCCACAAATCAAGTTTGGCTGCCCAGTAGTCCAGCGGATCTTCAATGTGGGGTAGCAGGGTGCTTTCTAGTGTTGATTGAGCATGCTCGGCTGAATACCAGTTCGGCTCAAGCATCTTGATGCTTGACACCTGGCAGTCTCCTCCATGCACGTTTCTTGGCTGCTACGCAGCCAATGTACATGCAGGTGAGTACTGCCCCCACTGTAATGCCATAGACATGTTGGTTACTGGAATCACAGTGATTGGCTGGCCGGAACACGTCATCGGGTGCTATATAGCACCCAATGGCGCGTATTTGGCTCAGTCTTAGTCAGGGAGAGCTGTGCATAGGAACTGACAGACAGTGTAGGAAGTAATATTGGATTATTTTTATAAGAAAAACTTTTCAGATACCCAAAAGTCCTTTTAATATATTTTTAGCGCAACCTGCGCTAAAGTGCTAAAACTTTACAGACCCAAAAGTTCTTTTAAGGACTATTGTGTTTGGCAGCAGCAATATATTTTTTTAGCGCATCTTGCGCTAAATTGCATCTAATAGGCTTCTGCAGACAGTTAAATTATCTGTGCCACATCTCCAGTGTAAAGTGTGCGCATCCCAAAAATATCTGTGACATCCAGTGAACTTTTTACGTAGACGGCGTCCGCTGCGGACAGTGACATTATGTGACCACATCTGCAGTGTAACGTGTGCGCTTAAAAAAATTATTAGTGACATACAGTGTACTTTTTCAATAGATGGTGTCCGCTTCTGACAGTGACATTACCAGTGCCACATCTCCAGTGTAACGTGTGTGCATAAAAATATCAGTGGCATTCATTCAGGGTAATTTGTTATTAGGCAGTGGTGGCAGCAACATTATTTGCGCTATGCCTTCTGTATAACATGTGCGCATCCAAAATATCAGTGACATTCATTCAGTGTAATTTTTTAATAGGCGGTGGCGGCAGCGACATTACAAGCGCTTTTGGCCAGGGATGCTATATTTCCCTGATGGCACACTGGGTGGACATTGTGTAGGTGCAGAGCGAGTCGTACCATGGAATGGCACAGGTGCTACCGATGCCAAGGTTGCGTGCCCTACTTCCATCAGGGTTTCCGCCGCCACCTGCGTTAGTGGCTGCAACCCCGCCTTCTCCTCCTGCACTTCCACCTCTGATTTATCATCTTGCAGCACCAGTCAGCCATCGGTCAGTAGCTGGAAGCAGTGTAGCAGTGCAGTGGGGAAGCGGCAACATGCCGTGCTGAAACTTATTTGCTTAGGCGACAAACAGCACACCGCTGCAGTGCTGTGGCTCTCGTCCACAAAATTTTTTAAATGGTCAGTTCGCCAGCAGGCCCTCGTCCACACAATTTTTTAAATGGTCAGCTCAGCAGCAATCCTTCGTCCACAAATTTTTTTAAATGCCTAGCTTGGCAGCAGGCCCTCATCCACAAAATTTTTTACATGGTCAGCTCGCCAGCAGTTCCTCTCCCTCAAAATTTCTTAGATGGTCAGCTCAGGGCAGCAGGCCCTCGCTCACAAAAATTTTTAACTGGTCAGCTCGGCAGCAGGCCCTCGCTCACTGAATTTTTTAACTAGTCAGATAGGCAGCAGGCCCTCGCCCAAAAAGTTTATTTAGATAGTCATATCAGCAGCAGGCCCTCGCTCCTAATTTTTCAACAGTGTGTATGATGCCCTCCTTTATGTGTAATAAAGAGTGTATTTGAGTGCCTGTTCCCTGTAATTTTTGGCAGCCCTTTCACTTGGTGAATAGGCTTTATGAGTGTAGGAGTCCCACTACCTGAACAATTGTACCACAATGTGAATAAGGCTCTCCTTAATGTGATATACAGTTTGTATCGGAGTGCCTCTTGCTTGTAATTTTTGGCAGCATTTGCACTTTATATACAATTAAATATACAGGAAAGAATGTTTCCTAACAATTTTTCATCTAAAATCGATTTTATCTTCAGTTTTGTGCGTATTATTGTCAGTCTGTATGACAAGGTGGCATACTACTCGGACAACATTGTTCCCAGCAGCGACCTGGGAGTCCAAGATGCATCCATACATCCTCCCCATGCTGTTCCCGAACCATTTCAGTGGTGTTTCCTTCTATTTCTGACCTTTTCCTTTAAACCAGGAACCCTCCCCTCTTCAGAGCGGGGGATGCCTGGTTTAATGCTCGGGTTCTCCCAATGACTTCCATTATACTCAGGTGCTCTGTAGAGCACCAGAGCATCCCAATGTGTTCGGTCCCAGGCACTTTGGTACTCGATCAACACTAGTGCTGTCCAAATATGCCACCGCCCACCACCTGCTGGTTCTGCTCTATGTCTAGCTGCTTATGAGTCGTTTCTTCACTATGCGGGTGAAGATAGCTGCTCATCAGCGACTCTAGACTAAGGCTGCTGCTGATGGAGCTGGTACTGCTCCTGCCACCCCTCCTCTTCCCAGCAGCCATGGCAGTGGGTCGTGAGCGCAGAGGGCCCCCCCGGTCAGACCTGCAAGAAGATTGACGAAGGCGCTGATAGGCAGCGGGCAATTGACTACATAGGATGTCTCTATAGTAGTTCAGTTTGTCCTCCCTCTCAGCCAGTGTAAAAATGGCCCCCATTTTGGACCGGTAGTGAGGGTCCAACAAGGTGGAGAGCCAGAAGTCATCCCTTTGCCGAATGGTGACAATTCAGCTGTCACTACCCAAGCAAGTGAGCATGCATCGGGCTATTTGTGCAAGTGACTTGGAGGGAGTCCCTGCCTTAATCTCCACTGCATACTGCCACGGTGTGTCTGGGTCCTCTGCCTCATCTTCCTCATCGCCCTGTAGCTCCTCTGCCTGCTCCTCCTCTCCTGTCACATGTGTAGAAAAACACCCATTTTGCTACACATTGCCTGTGCTCCAATGCCCTCCTCCCCCTCCAGTTTATCCCCCACAGGGCTCATGTGGCCGTGAGATGTAGGTGCCACATATCTAGTCCCCTGACCAGACAGATTTACCAGCATCTGTTCCAGGACATGAAGCAGTGGAATGACGTTGTTCATCCCGTAGTCCTGGCAACTGACAAATAACATAGCATCCTCAAAGGGCTGACATCGAAGTTACACAGAGGAGTATTCCTGTCTGCTTGCATCATCAAGAAATTGTTTATGGCCTTTCTCTGTTCATATAGTCAGTCTAACATATGGATGGTGGAATTCCATCGGGTAGAAACGTCGTATAAGGTCTGTAGTAAACTGACATTGTCATACTGCCATTGTTGGGGTGTATTTATGGGAAAAATAAGTACGTGTTATTAGGTGCTCTGCGGTGAATTTACATTGTAATATTGGCATTGTTACGCTGTATTAATAGCAAAAATACAGTGGGATGCGAAAGTTTGGGCAACCTTGTTAATCGTCATGATTTTCCTGTATAAATCGTTGGTTGTTAAAAAGGAGACAGACACCGGCCTAATTTTGTATAAAAAATTATAGCATTCTTTCTGTAAATCCAATAAACTTCATTTCACTTCTCAAATGTCACTGTGTGTGTCTACTATATGATATATTTAACTGACATTTTTTATCGTAAAAACCAACGATTTATACAGGAAAATCATGATGATTAACAAGGTTGCCCACACTTTCGCAGCCCACTGTATTTTTGCTATTAATAACGCGTAACAATGCCGATATTACAATGTAAATTCACCGCAAAGCAGCTAATAACACGTACTTATTTTTCCCATGAATACACCCTAACAATGGCAGTATGACAATGTCGGTTTACTACAGACCTTCATAAAATGTATTATTTTTCCTATTAACCCCTTAAGGACCAGAGGTTTTTAATTTTTTGAGTTTTCGTTTTCTGCTCCCTGCCTTCCCAGAGCCATAGCATTTTTATTTTTCCATATGAGGGCGTGTTTTTTGTGTTACAAATTGTACTTTCCAACGACACCATTTAATCTTGCATATGATGTAGTGGGAAGCGGGAAAAAAATTCCAAATGGGGTGAAATTGCAAAAAAAAAAAAGTAATTCCACCACAGTTTTGTGGGTTTTTAAATTCCGACGTTCGATATGCGATAAAACTGACCAGTTACTTTTACTCTACTGATCAGTACTAATCCAGGGTTAACCTATATGTATGCGTTTTGATATTGAAAAAAAATTTCTAATGTGGTAAAAAACTAGTTTTACTTTTTTGTCACCATGTTTTGACCCCTATAACTTTTTGTGATTATATGTACAGAGCTGAATGGGGGCTCATTTTTTGCGTCATAATCTTATCTTTTTATTGATACCGTTCTTGGGTATGTATGACTTTTTGATCACCTTTTTTGTAATTTTTTGTGGAAAATGAAGCAACCAAAAATGGCGAATCCGCAAATATATATTTTCTTTTTCCACTAATACATGCCACAAAAGGCTTTAGAACATATAACTGTACTGCTGAACAGCAAATATATTTTTTCTTTTTCCACTAATACACAACAAAAAGGGCTGTAATTTTCACACTTCACCACACAACGGCTAATAAGGCCTTTTTTCCCACTAATACAAGCCAAAAATGCTTTAGACCATATAACTGCACCACACAAGGGCAAATAAGATGTAGAAATATTTCCTTGTAATAAACCCTGTTAATGACTGTATCACACAGCACTTGCACCCCAATAACAAGAATGATTTGCTGGAATTACAGAGCTGTATAATGGCAATTTGGATCCCCAGTCAGTGCAGCAAGGTGTAATAGGATTGTTCCTATTACCCAGGCTGTAACCTCCGCTACTGAACCCTGTTCTACATAAATGCTGTAGAATAATTCCTCCCTATCCTTTCCCTATGCCTTGAATAATCTTTCCCTGCACTTGTAAATCGTTTTTTTTAGCATAAGGAAGTTTTTTCTAGCACTGTCCCTAGCGCCTGCTGAAGTCTCTCCCTGCACTAAGTACACTGGTAAATGGCAGAATACAAGATGGCTGAGGCAATTTATAGGGCTTTGACATCACAGGGCTGGCTAGCTGCTGATTGGTTGCATGCATGGCATTATGGGTGATCCCGTCTTGTACAAGTGCAGTAGCCATTGTAGTAAAAAATGTGATTCGTTACCACGAATCGTGAGGAAATTCGGATTCGGTGTAAATCGAATAAAACTGGAAATTCGGATCAAATTCCACTTCGACAGCTTTGATTTGCTCATCTTTAGTGACTGATAATTTCCCATTCACTTTGTGCTGGTCATCTAATAAACCTTATCTCTAAACTACGAAGAGCTCATAAAAACTTTTAACAAACTTTAATTTAAGCCACATTCTTATCTTTAAGATAATGCTGAGCTATAATGAGTGTTTATCAAGTCAGAAAGCAGAAATAAGGAGCCCGTCTGTTCCGGTCTGATGGAAAAGACAGAAAATCTAAAGTATGTCAGCTCTGTACAGAATTTTTTAATAAAGACCAATTTAAAAATATTTTTTAGTTCAAAATGAGTACAATGCAATACCAATTGCCCCCAAAGGTGGACATAGACTTTAACTTTCTCCTGTTGGACGTACGCACAGTGATTTTACGATTTCTGTAGCCTTTTCTTTGTATACAAAGCACAGCACCACACCTTGTATCGTGGCCGTGCTTGGTATTACAGCTCAATTCTATTTGCTTGAATGGGACTGTGTTGCCCAAAGGACTTGTGACCGAGGTGAGTGATGTCACAGGGTGAGGAATACACTGTAGCAATGTGCATTGTAACTTCTTCATATAGCTCAGATATTGATGACCTTTCCTGAGGATATGTTATCAGTATTTAACCACTTCAGTCCCCCTAGCTTAAACACCCTTATGACCAGGCCACTTTTTACAATTCCGCACTACACTACTTTCACCGTTTATTGCTCCGTCATGCAACTTACCACCCAAATGAATTTTACCTCCTTTCCTTCTCACTAATAGAGCTTTCATTTGGTGGTATTTCATTGCTGCTGACATTTTTACTTTTTTTGCTATTAATCAAAAATTACCGAAATTTTTGCAAAAAAATGACATTTTTCACTTTCTGTTGTAATTTTTTTTTTTTTAAAACTACATTTCTATATAAATTTTTCGCAAAATTTATTGTTCTTCATGTCTTTGATAAAAAAAAATCCAATAAGTGTATATTTATTGGTTTGGGTAAAAGTTATAGCGTTTACAAACTATGGTGCAAAAAAGTGAATTTCGGCATTTTGAAGCAGCTCTGACTTTCTGAGCACCTGTCATGTTTCTTCAGGTGCTAGAATGTCAGGATAGTATAAATACCCCCCAAATGACACCATTTTAGAAAGAGGACACCCCAAAGTATTCGCGGAGGGGCATGGTGAGTTCATGTATCATTTCATTTTTTTTCACAACTTAGCGGAAAATGACACTTTCTGAGGAAAAAAATAAAAATAATAAAGTTTCCATTTCTGCTAACTTCTGGCAAACAAAAAAAAAAATTTCCCACGGACTCACTATGCCCCTCAGTGAATACCTTGGGGTGTCTACTTTCTGAAATGGGGTCATTTGTGGGGTGTGTTTACTGTTCTGGCATTTTGGGCGGGGCTAAATTGTGAGCAGCCATGTAAAAGCTAAAGGTACTCGTTGGAATTTAGGCCCCTTTGCGCACCCAGGCTGCAAAATAGTGTCACTTATGTGGTATCGCCGTACTCAGGAGAAGTAGGGCAATGTGTTTTGGGGTGTATTTTTACATATAACCATGTTGGGTGAGAGAAATATCTCTGTAAACTGACAACTTTGTATAAAATTTTTTTAAAAGTTGTCGTTTACAGCGATATTTCTCACACAAAGTATGGGTATATATAAAAATACACCCCAAAACACATTGCCCTACTTCTCCTGAGTACGACAATACCACATGTGTGACACTTTTTTGCAGCCAAGATGCGCAAAGGGGCCCTAATTCCAATGAGTACCTTTAGGATTTCACAGGGCATTTTTAGGCATTTGGATTCCAGACTTCTTCTCATGCTTTAGGGGCCCCTAAAATGCCAGGTCAGTATAAATACCCCACATGTGACCCCATTATGGAAAGAAGACACCCCAAGGTATTCTGTGAGGGGTATGGTAAGTTCATGTAAAATTCTATTTTTTGTCACAAGTTAGTGAAATATGAGACTTTTGTGCCCAAAAAAAAAAATTTCTGTGAACTTGCCATGCCCCTCACAGAATACCTTGGGGTGTCTTCTCTCCAAAATGGGGTCACATGTGGAGTATTTATACTGCCCTGGCAATTTAGAGGCCCTAAAGCGTGAGAATCCAAAATGCTTAAAAATGCCCTGTGAAATCCTAAAGGTACTCATTGGTTTTAGGGCCCCTTTGAGCATCTTGGCTGCAAAAAAGTGTCACATGTGGTATCACCGTACTCAGGAGAAGTAGGGCAATGTGTTTTGGGGTGTATTTTTACATATACCCATGCTGCGTGTGAGAAATATCGCTGTAAACGACAACTTTTTACATTTTTTTATACAAAGTTGTCCATTTACAGAGATATTTCTCTCACCCAGCATGGGTATATGTAAAAATACACCACAAATCACATTGCCCTACTTCTCCTGAGTACGGCGATACCACATGAGTGACACTTTTTTGCAGCCAAGATGCGCAAAGGGGCCCTAAAACCAATGAGTACCTTTTAGGAGGGCATTTTTACGCATTTTTCTTCTCACGCTTTAGGGCCCCTAAAATGGCAGGGCAGTATAAATACCCCACATGTGACCCCATTTAGGAAAGAAGACACCCCAAGGTATTCTGTGAGGGGCATGGCGAGTTCATAGAAGATTTTTTTTTTGGCACAAGTTAGCGGAAATTGATTTTTTATTTTTTTTTCTCATAAAGTCTCCCTTTCTGCTAACTTTTGACAAAAAGTTAAATTTTTCATGGACTCACTATGCCCCTCAGCGAATACCTTGGGGTGTCTTCTTTCCAAAATGGGGTCACATGTGGGGTGTTTGTACTGTTCTGGCATTTTGGGTGGGGCTAAATTGTGAGCAGCCATGTAAAACCTAAAGGTACTCGTTGGAATTTGGGCCCCTTTGCGCATCTTGACTGCAAAAAAGTGTCACACATGTGGTATCACCGTACTCAGGAGAAGTAGGGCAATGTGTTTTGGGGTGTATTTTTACATATACCCATGCTGGGTGTGAGAAATATCGCTGTAAATTGACAACTTTGTATAAAAAATTTAAAAGTTGTCATTTACAGAGATATTTCTCTCACCCAGTATGGTTATATGTAAAATACACCCTAAAACACATTGCCCTACTCTCCTGAGTACGGCGATACCACATGTGTGACACTTTTTGCAGCCAAGATGCGCAAAGGGCCCTAAACCAATGAGTACCTTTAGGATTTCACAGGGCATTTTTACGCATTTGGATTCTCACGCTTTAGGACCCCTAAAATGCAAGGGCAGTATAAATACCCCACAAGTGACCTCATTGTGGAAAGAAGACACCCCAAGGTAATCCGTGAGGGGCATGGCGAGTTCACAGAAAAAAAAATTTGGCACAAGTTAGCGGAAATTGATATATATTTTTTTTTTTTACAAAGTATTCCACTAACTTGTGACAAAAAATAAAATTTTACATGAACTCACCATACCCCTCACGGAATACCTTGGGGTGTCTTCTTTCTAAAATGGGGTCACATGTGAGGTGTTTGTACTGCCCTGGCATTTGAGGGTCTCCGCAATCATTACACGTATGGCCAGCATTAGGAGTTTCTGCGATTCTCCTTATATTGAGCATACGGGTAATGAGATTTTTTTTTTCCCGTATGCTCAAAAAAGAAAAAAAATGAACGGCACAGATTTTTTCATTCGCATCGATCAATGTGGATGAAAAAATCTCTGCCAAAATCAGTGACTGCGGTGCGGTGGGCTGGGCGCTAGCTACCTAACAAGTAGCTAACTAACTGGCGGGGATAAGGGACCCTTATGCCCCATTCACACGTCCGAAATTCTGTTTGCGGAACGGAATTGCGGACCCATTCATTTCTATGGGGACAGACTTTGTCCCGCTCGGATCCGGAATTACGGATCCGCACTTACGGGTCTGCATTTCCGTTCCGCAAAAATATAGAACATGCCCTTTTCTTGTCCGCAATTGCGGACAAGAAAAAGCATTTTCTATATAGATCTGGCAATGTGCGGATCTGCAAAATGCGGAAAGCACATTGACGGTGTTCGTGTTTTGCGGATCCGTGGGGCGGATCCGTGGCACGGATCTGTGGATCCGTGGATCCGCAAAACACATATGGACATGTGAATAGAGCCTTACAGGGGGGTGATCAGTGACAGGGGGGTGATCAGAGAGTCTATATGGGGTGATCAGGGGTTAACAAGGGGTTAATAGTGGTTATAAAGTGAGGGGGGGTGGGGGGGTTAGTGTAGTGTTTGGTGCAACTTTACAGAGTTACCTGGTCCTCTGGTGGTCGATCCCAGTAAATGGGACCACCAGAGGACTAGGTAGCAGGTATATCAGACGCTGTTAACAAAACAGCGTCTGATATACCACTTTGATCTAATTTATTTAACATTTACAGCCTGCCAGCGATTGATCATCGCTGGCAGGCTGTAGAATTACTGCAGAGCCGCGCTCTGCTGTGAACACGCGCGCGTGCGCGCGTTTACAGCAAATCTCGCCTCTCGCGAGATGACGCACGGATGCGTCCAGGAGGAACAAACTTGCCGCTGCCTGGACGCATCCGTGCGTGAGGCGGTCGGCAAGCGGTTAAAGGGGTTGTACCATTTTGACATTTATGGCATATCATCAATAGGATAAACTATAAATGTTCAATAAGAGCATGTCTCACCTTTAGGACCAGCTCCTATCTCAAAAATGGGTCCTTGATGAAGAGTGTGCCGCGTGTGCACTACCACCACTCTATTCACTAATATGGCACTGAGCTGAGCCGTCGTCATGTTCCATGAGCCCTTGTCAAAAAGTCAGACATTGACTCATAGGAAGCCACTTCCAGAAAGTGGTGCCAGTGAGTCAGTTCTCTTTCTCTGGTAAATACGTCACTGAATATAAACTGGGGTAGGAGAAACCACGGCACTCGTGGGGGAAAAATGCAAGTATTAGAAGTAGGCAAAAGAGATGGTGGATACAGAACTGCGGATAAATGTACACAGCTATCGCAGACAATATTGGTCAAAACATGACGGCGGGTGGGATTTAGAGGAGTTCCAGAGTGTCAGGGATCCCTTGGAGGGCTTGGAATCTATGTTGATCCTGGGGGACAAAGAGACAACACTTTTTTGAGGCAAAACTTATTTTGAAACCTATGATAACAATAGTGTAGAGAGCAAGGTATTAGGTTCATGGCTGGCATCAGACAACCCATAGAAACAGCCCAGGAGGATGAAAGTATAGGAAGGAACCTAAAGTGAGAGAGTGGTGCCGCGCTGTAACCGTAGCATGCAGGGAGACTCCATAAGGAACATACCTTAGTATATAGAATCATGTTGGACGCTGGATGGCAGGTATGTGTCAGGGAATTGCGACAGTAACTAAAGGGTAGCGTTGCCGGTGTGCAGCGCTGTGCCTGTGTCGTCATCACGCACGTGCGAGCGACGTCACTGTGTGCGTGACATCATCGCGCAGGTATGGGAACTGGCAGAATGTTCCCTTGTATGAGGCACCGAGGGCAGATGAATGGATGGAACTAACCATCTATATCAGGGGTCCTCAAACTTTTTAAACAGGGGGCCAGTTCACGGTCCCTCAGACCGTTGGAGGGCCGGACTATGGTTTAACTATGAGCATTTATATATACATTTACCAGAATTTCAATGGGAATCTTTCCCCCCTCCCTTGTCACTCTCATTTCTCTGCCTGCCTCCCTCTCTTGTCACTCTCTTTCTCACCCCCCTCCCTTGTCACTCTCATTTCTCAGTCCTCTTCTCTCCCTTATTACTTTCATTTCTCAGCCCCCCTCCCTCCCTTGTCACTCTCATTTCTCAGTCCCCCTCTCTCTCTTGTCACTGTCATTTCTCAGACCCCTCCCTCCCTTGTTACTCTCATTTCTCTGACCCTCCCTTGTCACTCTCATTTCTCAGTCCCCCTCTCTCCCTTGTCACTCTCATTTCTCTGACCCCTCCCTCCCTTGTCACTCTCATTTATCAGGGCCTCTCCCTCCCTTGTCACTCTCATTTATCAGGGGCCCTCCCTCCCTTGTCACTCTCATTTCTCAGGCCCTCCCTCCCTTGTCACTCATTTCTCAGCCTCCCTCCCTCATTTGTCACTCTCATTTCTCAGCCACCCTCCCTCCCTTGTCACTCTCATTTCTCAGACCCTCCCTTGTCACTTACATTTCTCAGCACCCCTCCCTTGTGACTCCCCCCATTTCTTGTCACTCTCATCCCCCCCTCCCTTGTCACTCTTTTTCTCAGCGCCCCTCCCTCATCACCCACCCTCCCTCCCTTGTCACATTGCTCACTCCCCCCCCCTCCTCCCCTAATGTAGCGTGGCCGAGCTCTGTGAGGTCTGCGGTACAGGAGCATTTGTATCCATTACCCGGCCGGACTGATAGGAAGCGCACACTAAGTGAGCACTTCCTCTCAGTCCGGCCGGGTACAGGATACAGGAAACAAAAGTTCCTGTACCGCGGACCAGAGAGAGCTCAGCCACGCTACACTGTCAGTCCCTCTCTTCGTCCGCCGCAGCCCCCTCACGTCTCCACTGGGAGGAGGTGGCGGCGCCCTGCTGAGCCGTGAGAAATGGCAAAAACACCCGACGGGCCGGATCAGTGTCCTGGGAGGGCCGCGTGTGGCCCGCGGGCAGTAGTTTGAGGACCCCTGATCTATATGTTATTAAATACTATGAATTATAGGCACTATATGTTATAAGCACTAAATGAATTACACTATTGGACACTACATTAAGCACAAATAATATTATGCATAGAATACTATACACTACTATACATTCTGTGTAGATTTATTGCAATTTGTGCTACAATATAACTATTTTATGTTTGGGCATGATTTCTATATCCAGAAACGGGGTACAGCAATGGGGGCGAACGTAGCACCGCCATATGCAAATACATTCATTGCAAATGCCAAAACCTGGTACAGATACATTGACAACATGTTTTGCATTTTGAAGGGCGATTCCAATTCATTCTCTAATTTTCTCCACTACTTTAATGGACAGGACCCAGACTTCACATTCACCTCTCACATTGACTGACACTCCATCAGTTTTCTGGATACAGTTGTCATGGTAATTTTGCTCCATATATATATATATATATATATATATATATATATATTCATATACACTATATTTCTATTTACCTTAGGCCGTGAGCAAGGTCTTGAGATAAGACCGAAACATTAGCTGGTACTTATAATTAAGTACAGAGCTGTCGAACAAACAAACGTTTCTCACAGTGGTCAATGACCTTCTCAATAGTGCTGCATTTAGACTGATGGTTGGCAACCCTCATATTAGACTGCTGTGATCTAAAACAAAGAAACAAAATGTATAATGAAAGTAAGTAACAGTGAGCTCCAAAGTTATGAACATTTCACCTACCCAGAAACGTGTCCTCTACATCTCTTCTGGTTGACCTAAAATTACATAGGTACTCATGATTTAAGGGTGACATTGATTTGGACACTAATAATCCTTGTGGTATTCTGGGTTGGTTTTCTTTTAAATGTTACTTGTTAAGTGTCATGTGTGTCAAATATGACGCTGAACAAGTTCCAGGTGACCAAAACCAACAGTGACCCAGTGACTTATACAAATCTACGATACTGAAATCTCTACACACTGACTAAGTAGAGATTATTGTTTGGCTCAGAGTCAATATCTCGGAGCCTAATTGTAAATTCCTCCTCAATTTATCATTAGAGGTGAGAGAGAGATCTATGTAGATGACCAGGCAGAGATCCATGAGCTGGGATCTTCACCAAATCTTCACCAAAATCCCTCCACTTCCAGTGGGGATCAGGTGCTATCTGAGGCATCGTAGACCCTTTATATTGGGTGAAGATTTGAACTGATACCCCCTGATTTAATTTTCTAGCACATCTCAATACAAACGTTGGTGCTCCCTTTACGATTTCTTCTACTTTACAGTTAATAGATGCCCAGAGGCCAACCAGTCTTGGGAGAATTGTCGGACCGCTTGTCCAAAGAACTGCGAGTTGCTCGGAAGTGGACCAGTCCCGTGTACCCTGAACTGTGTCCCTGGCTGCTACTGTAAGAGCCCCTATATATTTTTGTCAGGTAACTCCGGTCCATGCATCTTACCGGAAAAATGGGCCAAACAAATTCAGACTGGGAAGACGTCAAAGAGGTAAAAAAAGACACAAATAGGGTGAGCTGGGCGACACTGAAGTCCTGGTCATAGCTCGACTACTGCTGAACACAATGACTACTCAGGATTAAAGATGGGTTTTAAAAATTTCAGATGTTTGTCCTTTCTGTTGGTATGGAAATTTTTATTCAACTGAGTTTAGATACACTGGCTAATCAGTGCAGTATCACACGAGATAGATTTAGATATGCTGGGTAATTAGTGCAGTACCACACATGATAGATTGAGATACACTGGCTAAGGAGAGCAGTATAATTTTGACAATGACAAACATTTTGCAATGCACTTTTCTAACAGGGATATTTGTGTTTCTCAAGGTGCAGGGATAGTTGTGTGGCTGGGTCAACTTCATGGTAAGTCAGCGGCAGCCATATAGGTACTCCATCCCAACCTACAACGCACACTAGGGAGAATTTCGTAGAAAGCCAATTTGCCGATTTGTATGTTTTGGAGTGGGAGGAAAGCAGAGTACCCGGAGGAAACGCATGGGAGAACATACAAACTCCATGCAGATGTTGTCACTGGCCGAAATCAAACCCAGGAGCCCAGCCCTGCAAGGCACCAGTGCTAACCACCGAGCCACCATGCTGCCTCATAAAAACGATGTTTATATACACTACACACACAATGCAGTATTACACATGCTAGCCTTAGGCTAGTTTCACACTAGCATTAAAACCACCTTGCAGACGGGAGCATCTGTATGCCCCATAGGGGGGCGGCACATTGCATGTGTATTTGCTCTTGTTTGTTGCAACAAAACTGTCCTCATTATTATAACTCCGTCACCATATTACCTTACAAGGGATCCCTGTCTTGCATCCCCCAACGCAACCAACACCAAGGGCACCCCAACCACCATAAGGCAGGAGACCCCAAAATAAGGGTGCGCGCCACAAGAAAAAGGGTGCGTCCCTTCCACAAACATGATTGACCCAAGGAGCAAAGCCACCGTAAGTAACTGTTTTGGATCTGGTCAAGATACCAGGTAGATTGATGTTCTGCTCCAAATTAGTTTAAAGGTGTCTTTATGTGCACAGAGAAATCAAACTCTGACACATCCAATCGGAGTCAAAGTAAAATCTCTGGTTTATTGTCTAGTGTCCACAAGAATATACCCTCGCGGTGGGAAGTAACTAAAGGCGGTGCATTTTTATTGGTTACTGGGAAATAATAGCAAGCATTCAATGGGTTAATCTTACACTTCCTTTCCATCAGCTTGAAAGATATCAGCTTCACAGCACAGCTACGCAACCCCCTCACTCTACCTAGGGCCTTGGAATGCGCTCCTTCCGCCCTCCCATTTTCAAGATAGCGGGAAAGCTGCGTGCATGCCTGGTACATCCAGGAACCAGGAGTTTTCTACTAAATGGTGGCTGAGCAGTGTGTATAAAACAAGCAAGTAACCATACTGTTTCAATAGTCCATAACAAAACCAACACCTCTCACAGACACTAATACTACTCCCATCTTCTCCGCCCCCACAACTTCCCCTGCAGATTCACTACTTGTAGTTTATTAATGAATCTGCTACTGGGTATTACAACAGTTTTTCATCCTGGATTGCACCTTAAGTGCATTGCAAGAGTTAACACCTGCAAAAAAAATCGACATATTCTAATTTTAAAAGTGATATCGCTAGGTAATTTGTGACTAGTGATAAGCGATCTAGAAATTTGTGAAATTGGAATTTGATCAATATCTGAATTGTTTCAACATTAATTGAAGTTGCTTCAATTGCCCTAAAAATTGGTGTATAGCAGCCTCTTGTCTCCTAGGACTAAGATTTTTATTTTTATTTTTTAGAAAAAGATGGTATCTCTTGTTGTTTAATGCTATATCCAATCCAACCCTGATTAAGTACAGTAACAGGGCTGTAGCGCACTGAGAATCCAAATTACAAATGGTAAATAAAAACTGTTTTCGCAGGGATCGGTAACATAGAACTAGTTTCCTGAAGGCAAATATACCTGATTGTGACTAGTTCTCACTCCCCCAATCATACACCTTAAAGTGTAACTGTCATTCTGTTTTTTATTTTTTATAATGTATCGGGGCAGTGATAATGACCATTTTTGAGATATAGTTTAATTACTGAAATCGTACATTTCTATTAGATAAATAGCTTTAAAGTGGCCCGTTTTGAGCCTTAGCAACGCTCCTCTGTCTTCTGTTTACATAACTGTGGAGAATTGCTAACACGGACTGTGTTATGTAAACAGAAGACAGAGGAGCGTTGCTAAGGCTCAAAATTGGCCAATTTAAAGCTATTTTTCTAATAGAAATGTACAATTTCAGTAATGAAAGTATATTACAAAACTGGTCAGTATCACTTCCCCTAGACTTTACAAAAATAAAAAAAGAATGACAGTTAAACTTTAATAAACCCGAAATTCCCAAAAACAGCACCTATTCTCTCCCCATAATCTTCTTACTCTGTCCATATCTCAGTATATCAGTCTGCAGAAGCAGAGCCACAGCACAGCTTCCTGCAAGGTTTCCAGTACAAAACAATGATTTTCTGCCTGATCTGCACAGGAACCTACCTGCCTAATGCCCCTCTGATTGGCTGATCAAGGCTGCATGTCAGCCTCCGAGACCACGAAGACGAGCCCTTCCCGTCACTTCCTCCCAGGGTCATGTAACTGTCATTCTTTCTCCCTCGTGGTTTTGCCTGCCAAAATGTACAGATCAGTGGTAGAGATGAGCGAACACCTGGATGTTCGGGTTTGAGAAGTTCGGCCGAACTTCCCGAAAATGTTAGGGTTCGGGATCCGAACTCGACCCGAACTTTATCCCGAACCCCATTGAAGTCATTAGGGAACCAAACTTTTGGGCACTAAAAAGGCTGTAAAATAGTCCAGGAAAGGGCTAGAGGGTTGCAAAAGGCAGCAAAATGTAGGAAAATGCCCAGCAAACAAATGTGGATAGGGAAATGAATTAAAATAAAATATAATGAAATAAATAAAAATTAACCAATATCAATTGGAGAGAGGTCCCATAGCAGAGAATCATGCATCATATCACCCACCACTGGAGAAGGCCACTTTCAGATATTTATGCCCCAGCACCCAGACAGAGGAGAGAGGTCCAACAGCAAGGAATAAGGCGTCATATCACCCACCACCGGAGAAGGCCACTTTGAGTTATTTAGGCCCCAGCACCCAAACAGGGGAGAGAGGTCCCACAGCAAGGAATAAGGCATCATATCACCCACCACTGGAGAAGGCCACTTTAAGTTATTTAGGCCCCAGCACCCAGACAGAGGAGAGAAGTCCCACAGCAAGGTATAAGGTGTCATATCACCCACCACTGGAGAAGGCCACTTTGAGTTATTTAGGCCCAGCACCCATACAGAGTAGAGAGGTCCCACAGCAAGGAATAAGGCGTCATATCACCCACCACTGGAGAAGGCCACTTCCAGATATTTAGGCCCCAGCACCCAGACAGAAGAGAGAGGTCCCACAGCAAGGAATAAGGCGTCATATCACCAACGACTGGAGAAGGCCACTTTCAGTTATTTAGGCCCAGCACCCAGACAGAGGAGAGAGGTCCCACAGCAAGGAATCATGCATCATATCACCCACCACTGGCAAAGGCCACTTTCAGTTATTTCGGCCCCAGCACCCAGACAGAGGAGAGAGGTCCCACAGCAAGGAATAAGACGTCATATCACCCACCACTGGAGAAGGCCACTTCCAGATATTTAGGCCCCAGCACCCAGACAGAGGAGAGAGGTCCTACAGCAAGGAATAAGGCGTCATATTACCCACCACTGGAGAAGGCCACTTCCAGACATTTAGCCCACGGCACCCAGACAGAGGAGAGAGGTCGCATGGCAGAGGTTCAGGCTTCATGTCACCCACCATTGTAACAGGCCACTTTCAGTTATTTCGGCCCCAGCGCCCAGATTGAGGAGAGGTTCATTCATGTGTGCAAGGCTCCCCAGAGGTAAGGACAAGCTGTCCTCTGTGGGAGGCGTATCGTCATCTTCCTCCGTATCCCCCCAGCCACGCACCAGTGATGGGCCTGAGCTGTGTCGAGTGCCACCCCGCTGTGAACCTGCTTCATCACATCCTCCTCTACCTCCTCCTCATCCTCCTCGTCCTCCAGTAGTGGGCCCTGGCTGGCCACATTTGTACCTGGCCTCTGCTGTTGCAAAAAACCACCCTCTGAGCCACTTCTAACAGACTAGCCTGAAAGTGCTAAAAATGACCCCTCATCCTCCTCCTGGGCCACCTCCTCCTCCATCATCGCCCTAAGCGTTTTCTGCTGCTGCTCGCACAGTCTCTCCAGCATGTGCAAGGTGGAGTTCCACCCGGTGGGCACGTCGCATATGAGGCGGTGAGCGGGAAGGCTGAAATTACGCTGTAGCGCAGACAGGCGAGCAGCGGCAGGATGTGAACGCCGGAAGTGTACACAGACAGCCCTCACTTTATGCAGCAGCTCTGACATGTCGGGGTAGTTGTGAATGAACTTCTGCACCACCAAATTCAGCACATGCGCCAGGAAAGGGATGTGCATCAAACCGGCTAGTCCCAGAGCTGCGACGAGATTTCGCCCATTATCGTACACCACCAGGCCGGGCTTGGGGCCCACCGGCAGAAACCACTCGTCGGTCTGTTGTTCAATACCCCGCCACAACTCCTGCGCGGTGTGGGGCCTGTCCCCCAAACATATAAGTTTCAGAATGGCCTGCTGACGTTTACCCCGGGCTGTGCTGAAGTTGGTGGTGAAGGTGTGTGGCTGACTGGATGAGTTAGTGGAAGTAGAGGAGGAGGAAGCCGAGTAGGAGGATGAGGCTACAGGAGGCAAAGAAATATGCCCTGTGATGCTTGGCGGTGGAAGAACGTGCGCCAAGGAACTCTCTGCCTGGGGCCCAGCCTCCACTACATTTACCCAGTGTGCAGTTAGGGAGATATAGCGTCCCTGGCCGTGCTTACTGGTCCACGTATCTGTGGTTAGGTGGACCTTGCCACAGATGGCGTTGCGCAGTGCACACTTAATTTTATCTGATACTTGGTTGTGCAGGGAAGGCACAGCTGTCTTGGAGAAGTAGTGGCGGCTGGGAACAACATACTGTGGGACAGCCATGGACATCAGCTGTTTGAAGCTGTCTGTGTCCACCAGCCTGAATGACAGCATTTCAAAGGCCAGTAGTTTAGAAATGCTGGCATTCAGGCCCAGGGCTCGAGGGTGGCTAGGTGGGAATTTACGCTTTCTCTCCAAAGTTTGTGAGATGGAGAGCTGAACGCTGCCGTGTGACATGGTGGAGATGCTTGGTGACGCAGGTGGTGTTGTCGGTGGCACATCCTCTGTTTGGTGGGTGGCAGGTGCCAACATTCCTCCCGAGGCGGAGCTAGAGGCCGAGGCAGCAGCAGAAGAGGGATCAGGGGGAGCCAGAGTGAGTTCCTTGCTTTTAAGGTGTTTACTCCACTGCAGTTCATGCTTTGCATGTAGATGCCTGGTCATGCAGGTTGTGCTAAGGTTCAGAACGTTAATGCCTCGCTTCAGGCTCTGATGGCACAGCGTGCAAACCACTTGGGTCTTGTCGTCAGCACATTGTTTAAAGAAGTGCCATGCCAGGGAACTCCTTGAAGCTGCCTTTGGGGTGCTCGGTCCCTGGTGGCGGTGGCCAGTAGCAGGCGAACTCTCTTGGAGGCGGCTGTTCTGCTTTTGCCCCCTGCTCTCTCTTTTGCTACGCTGTTGGCTCTGTCTCACCACTGCCTCTTCCTCTGAACTATGAAAGTCAGTGGCACGACCTTCATTCCATGTGGGGTCTAGTACCTCATCGTCCCCTGCATCGTCTGCCACACAGTCTTCCTCCCTGACCTCCTGTTCGGTCTGCACACTGCAGAAAGACGCAGCAGTTGGCACCTGTGTTTCATCATCATCAGAGACGTGCGGACTCCGATGAGGTGGTATTCCCATGTACTCATCATCAGGAAACATCAGTGGTTGTGCATCAGTGCATTCTATGTCTTTCACCACTGGGGAAGGGCTAGGTGGATTCCCTTGGGAAACCCTGCCAGCAGAGTCTTCAGAACAGCATAAGAGACTGCTGCATAACTTGAGGCTCAGACAGTTTCCCTGATATGCATGGGGGTGATGTGACAGACTGATGGGCTTGGTTTTCAGGCGCCACCTGTGCGCTTTCTGCAGAAGACTGGGTGGGGGATAATGTTGTGAACGTGCTGGATCCACTGTCGGCCACCCAATTGATTAGCGCCTGTACCTGCTCAGGCCTTACCATCCTTAGAACGGCATTGGGCCCCACCAAATATTGCTCTAAATTCTGGCGGGTACTGGAACCTGAGGTAGTTGGTTCACTAGGACGTGTGGCTGTGGCAGAATGGCCACGTGCTCTCTTAGCATCAGAGGGTCCACTAACACCACCACGACAGCATCCGCGTCCCTTACTAGATATTTTCCTCATTGTTACCGTTCGCCAAGCAACACAATAAAAAAAAATTTGGCCCAATGTATTGATTTCAAATTCAGGCCTTTTTTTTACAGGCACCTAACACTATCTGCCTATTTATTTATGTAGCGTATTACACTAATCCGGGCACAGCAGTAACCACTGATTTAGGGGAATATCTCTTTTAGGGCTAGTATTTTGGCCCTGGATGAAAGGTATCCTTTTATGGACAGATTTACACTTGGAGATGCACAGTAGCTTGAGAAAAAAATATGTAGGATTAAGCCTTCAGCAATTGTATTTTAACACTTTGTGTAATATACCCTTTAACAGACAGAAATACAATGGGAGATGCACGGTAGCGTGTGAACTTATTGAGGATGACCCTCTCAGCACTTGTATATACACCTTGAGTGTATATACCCTTTTACGGACAGATTAACACTTGGCCTGCAACAGCTGGAACACCAGATTCAGGGTATTGCTATTTTGGCAATTGAATTTCACCCCAGAACAAAATATATGTTCTGGCGGACACTATTATATTATACTTTGCCAGCCACTACTGGAACACCAGATTCAGGGTATTGCTATTTTGGCAATTAAATTTTACCCCAGAACAAAATATACCCTGTTACGGACAGATTTAAACTAGGCCTGCAACTGCTGGAACACCAGATTCAGGGTATTGCTATTTTGGCAATGGAATTTCACCCCAGAACAAAATATACCCTGTTACGAACAGATTTAAACTAGGCCTGCAACTGCTGAAACACCAGATTCAGGGTATTGCTATTTTGGCAATTGAATTTCACCCCAGAACAAAATATATGTTTTGGCGGACACTATTATACTTTGCCAGCCAGTGCTGGGACAGCAGATTCAGGGTATTGCTATTTTGTCAATTGAATTTCATCCCAGAACAAAATATATGTTTTGGCAGACACTATTATACTTTACCAGCCAGTGCTGGGACACCAGATTCAGGGTATTGCTATTTTGGCAATGGGATTTCACCCCATAACAAAATATACCCTGTTACGGACAGATTTAAACTAGGTCTACAACAGCTGGGACACCAGATTCAGGCTTTTTTGGCAATTGAATTTCACCCCAGAACAAAATATATGTTTTGGCGGACACTATTATACTTTGCCAGCCAGTGCTGGGACACCAGATTCAGGGTATTGCTATTTAGGCAATTGATTTTCACCCCAGAACAAAATATATGTTTTGGCGGGCACTATTATACTTTGCCAGCCAGTGCTGGGACACCAGATTCAGGGTATTGCTATTTTGGCAATTGAATTTCACCACAGAATATAACCTATCCTTTGACAGACAGCAGACAGTATTATACTTGACTAGCCAAAGCTGGAACACCAGATTTAGGGGATTGGTATTTTGGCAATTGTATTTAACCCCTTAATAAAATATAGAAATTGCTATCCTGAGTTTCTAGGGGTGATAATAAGCACAGCCAAGCCCCTGATGTAGGATATGGCAAAAAAAAAAACTAGTATTGATGGATTGATGGACTTGGCGGCAGCTTGTTCTGGTGCACCACAAGTCGCAAAATGGCCTCCGATCACCCCAGAAAAAAGTGACAGAAAAACGCTCTGGGCAGCCTAAAAACCAGTAAGCAATTAACTAGCAGAAGTTGAATCATTCACAGCTGTAGATTGATCACTTCATTAGGTGCTTTTGCTGACTTTTCCCTGCCTAATCTCGCCCTCACAGAAGCTGCGTCCTCTCCCTACACTAATCAGAGCAGTGTGACGTGCGGCGCTACGTGACTCCAGCTTAAATAGAGGCTGGGTCACATGCTGCACTTGGCCAATCACAGCCATGCCATTAGTAGGCATGGCTGTGATGGCTTCTTAGGGCAAGAAGTAAAATGCTAGCTGATTGGCTGCTGTGCAGCCCTTCCGAAAGCGGGAAGAAATCGCCGAACTATGCTTGAACTGTTCGCTCAACACTATTCAGTGGTTCTGCACTATATTTTATGTGATTCGCCCTAAACAAATCAGAAAAGATTTGGAATAGTTTGCCATACGATTTTTTGTGAAATTCATAACAAGTCCAATTTGTTCAAAATCAATTTGCCCATGCATATTTCCGACTAGATGTTTTACCGCTGCTCTATCTGCTTTTAGTGGTGGCTGCAGGCAGCCTGATATTTATCATGCATCCCTATGATTGAGATAACAGAGCACTAAAAAGAAATGATACAAGCAAAAAGATTTGTATCTTAGGCCATTGGTTTACCTCCACTCTCGTGTGTTATGTTTTTATATATATTAATGTATAAGTTTGTTGTGCATGGTACTGTACATATATGATGTATGATTGCCATGTGTGTGAGCTTGCCAAGCCACAAAACTGCCACCAAGTTATGGCCATTATCAGACACAACCAACCTGGTCCCTTATACCCTGCCACAGCTCTGCTTGTCACCCAAGCAAATGAGTTTTAGCACGGCTTGTTGCCGCTTCCCCACTGCTGTGTTACACTGCTTCCAGCTACTGACCGATGGGTGACTGCGGCAGCAAGATGAGAATTCTGAGTGTGCATTGGCGGAGGAGGAGAAGGGGGGGGGGGGTTGCAGCCACTAATGAAGGTAGTGGCAGAAATCCTAATGGAAGTAGGGCCTGCTATCCTTAGCGTTGGTAGCACCTGTGCCACCCCAGGGTACGACTCGCTACCAGCCTCCACAAGGTTCACCCAGTGTGCCGCCACGGAAATGTATTTTCACTGGCCAAAAACATTTGTCCACGTGTCAGTCATTAAGTGGACCTTCACAATAACTTCGTTAGTCAGGGCATGGGTGATGTTATGTGATACAATTGCTGGTGTAATGCGGGGACGGCACACAGAGAAAAATAGTGGCGGCTGGGGACAGAGTAACAAAGGACGGCTGCCTCCATGAGGCTGAGTAAAGCCTCAATGTCCACAGGAATAAATGGCAAAATTTCCAGGGCCAGAAATTGTGAAAAGTGCGCATTTATTGCTATGGCCTGTGGGTGGGTGGGTGTTTGGGTGGCTGGGTATTTGCGCTTACGTTCAAAGGCTTGGGGTAAGGACATCTGTATGCTGTGCTTGGACACAAAAGTGGGTGTGCTAGCTGATGGTGCTTGCGATGGCCCAGCTGCAGGGCGGGAGGCATCCAGGCCTGCATCTAGGACAGAGGATTGGCCAGCCCAGCACGTAACACATGGGAGGAAGAGAAGGCAGTGGTGTGAACCACAGACACTGATTGTGGACCCAGGGGTTGGGGTCACCTGTTAGGGTGCTTTGATGCCATGTGGCGGATCATGCCGGTGGTGGTGAGGTTGCTAGTGTTCACACCCTTACTCATTTTGCCTCCAGTGTACTGTCTTCCCTGATTATGTTCCCAGGTTTGAGCTTTTATTGTTATGGTTTGAGTTAGAGTTTATGAATAGGATGTAAGATATGTTATGGTCATTTGTTTATTTATGAGTTCTTATTTTTGTATAGCACAGTTATAGTTAGCAAATTACAATTATTTTATCGTCCTAACTTTCCTCAAAAAAGCGTCAGACTGCGGAACACCTACCCCTTGACAAGGGTGGTTTCCGTAAGGGGGAACAGTTGCGGGCCTATTTGGTGTGATCCGCCTTCCCCCTTTCTCCACCCCACATCCTCTTCCAGCCTGTTGCGGTGCTATGGATCCCTCCCCCTCTGTCCTGCTGTCCTCGCTTGGCTTGCCACCTTTCCAGGTTGGGTCAGTGATGTCATTGTCCCCCATCTCCTCTTCCACTTCCTCGCTCTGGTCATCCTCCTGACTTGTGTTGACCTGACAAGACCCTCACTTATTGACCCCTGTGTTTCATCCGCATCATCCACCTCGTGAAACACTAATTGCCATTCCCCACCGTCATCTTCTTCTGACTGTGGATGCTGAAGAGTTTGGGGATCAGTGCACAAGATCTCCTCATGTCCCTCTTAAGGGAGGGTCAGCTCAACTACAGGCCCTCACGTACAATATTTTAAAGGGTCAGCTCAGCAGCAGGCACTCGCCCATCATTTTTTGCAATGCTCACCAGCAGGCTTGAATGTTTTTTGAGGGTCACCAGCAGGCCACCAATCATAATTTTTCAAGGATGTGTATGATGCCCTACGTTATGCGTAATAAAGGGTGTATTGTAGTGCAGGTTCCTTGTAATTTTTGGCAGCCCTTTCACTTAGTGCATAGGCTTTATGAGTGTAGGAGTCCCACTACCTGAACAATTGTTCCACAATGTGAATGAAGCCCTCCTTTATGTGATATACAGGCTCTTTCGGAGTACTTCTTGCTTGTAATTTTTGGCAGTACTTGCACTTTTTATACAATAAAATATACAGGAAAGAATGTATCGTATCCAAATTTTTTTAAATGCTTAGCTCGGCAGCAGGCCCTCATCTACAAAATTTTTTACATGGTCAGCTCGCCAGCAGTTCCTCTCCTACAACATTTTTTAGATGGTCAGCTCGGGGCAGCAGGTCCTCGCTCACTAAATTTTTTAACTGGTCAGCTCGGCAGCAGGTCCTTGCTCACTGAATTTTTTAACTAGTCAGCTAGGCAGCAGGCCCTCGCCCAAAAAGTTTTTTAGATAGTCAGATCAGTAGCAGGCCCTCGCCCCTAATTTTTCATGAGTGTGTATTAAGCCCTCCTTTATGTGAAATAAAGGGTGTATTTGAGTTCCTGTTCCCTGTAATTTTTGGCAGCCCTTTCACTTAGTGCTTAGGCTTTATGAGTGTAGGAGTCCCACTACCTGAACAATTGTTCCACAATGTGAATGAGGCCCTCCATTTTGTGATATACAGGCTCTTTCGGAGTACCTGTTGCTTGTAATTTTTGGCAGTACTTGCACTTTTTATACAATTAAATATACAGGAAAGAATGTTTCTTAACAATTTTTCCTGTGAAATTTATTTTTTTGGGAGGGGTTTTGTGAGTATTTTTGTCATTCTGTAAAAGTGGCGTACAACTCGAACAACATGGTTCCCAGCAGCGACCTGGGAGTCCAAGATGCACCCAGACATGGTCCCCATGTTGTTCCTGATCCATTTCGGTGGTGTCTCTATCACTTTCTGACCTTTTTCAGCAGACCGGGCACCCTTCCCTCTTCAGAGCAGGGGGTGCCTGGTTGTCTCCCATTGACTTCCATTATACTCAGGTGCTCGGCCGAGCACACGAATATAGCAATGTGTTTGGGCCGAACACCCGACTACTTTGGTGCTCAATCATCACTAGCTATATCCTTGTACATAGGAACAGTATTATAGTTGATAATTTCTTTTATATAGGGTTCTGCATTATTGTAATATGAACGCAGCAAACACTGGTTCATCTAATTTCAATACAAAATGGCTAAATAGAAAGGGTCTCCCTTCTTTTCTTCAGTAATTTTTACCAGCAGAGATAACTATACCTTCTCCAATTTTGTTTCAAGAGATTGATGAGACACATTTTTCCTCATACAGTAATCGTCTTTCTATCTCATACATTTCCCTTTGGTTCATGGCACGTGGCCTGTGTTGACATCACGTTACATTGATCATTCGCTCATGGAGAGCTTTTTCATGGGTGTATTGCCTCCTTGGATTGAACCACTGACAGATAAATGAATGAAATTCCTCAGGCTGTCTAGATAATTATCTTGGTGCTTAAAACAATGAAGAGCAAGTCACTGCAATGACGGTATAATTAAGTAGGTTGTACTTTCATTATGTTGGTCAATTAATTAGGAGCTTGAGATAGTTATTCATATGACAGGTAAGAATATAAATAGTGTGATCTGAGGCTGCCCCATCACATCCACCAGCACCAGACCTCATAGATCCTCTCACTCAGGTAAATATAATGATATCATGTAGACTTTACATGGACTTTATTTCCTTACAGAAATTTCCCACCTCTAGATGTTCGTTTCTTATTCAATTTTCTGGTGGCTAAACATGTATAGGTGATTGTGGAGGAGAGATAGATTAGTGCTATGGTTCCCATATGAACACAAGTTCTATAGTCTGAACGGTTACATCATATAGGAAGTCAATGTCATTGGGGTCTGTTGGTTTTTGTTCCTAATCTAGGATGATCTAGAAGACCGACAGACATGTCAATGAAGTTATCCAGTAAACTTAGCCAATGAGATGTTGACTCAGGGAGCTTTCATTAAAAACCATTTTCCCAGACATGTACTGAGAAGGTTTGATGTGAACCTCTTCAAACTATGCCACCCACAGGTTGTAGGATGGGGAAGGTTTATTGGGATATACAAATCAAAGAGTCAATTGCTGTCAAGCTCTGTTCCTAACTGAAAATAGGTGATCATGGGTGAGATTGAGATTGGCAGAAGTCTTGCTTGTTGGAGGTACATGGATCTGGTCCTCTCTATTGAGTTGTTTTGGAGTTAATTAGATAGGCAAGCAAGTTTCACCTTCATAAACATCCATCAGGGAGTGTTGGAGGTCTTTGGTCTTTGAGGTGGTGAGGGCCTTAAGTCATGTGTCCCATGCTTCTTCCATATTATCTAGACATCATGGCAGGTTCTAGCAAATGGATCTCCACCCTACAATCAACTTCAAAGGTATTTTGTGAACTAAAGCACTAAAACAAAAATGTTTTTTTCTTAGTTTTCAGAACTATATCAAGATGATTTGCATCAGAGTTGTGGTTTCCACACTTATGTTAGGTAAGTGGGTATAAGTTACTGAACTACTCATAAATGGATGTATATGTGTGATTAAAAAACAGGGATTCAAACCATGTGTGTTATATAGCAACCTCCCTTACGGGGCACTGATTTTTGTCTAATTAACTGGCAGTTTTTTGGCCATAAACAAAATTTAGCGGTTTCCCTATCAATATGACCATTCAGCTCTGTCAAACAGGTGTATTATACACATAGGTGGATTGCGATAAGAAGCTAGTATCACACTTGGCACTGCTTATCTAAGGTGAAACAAGGATGTAATAGGTGACTAATGTTTACTCAGATCCCGGTTATCCATTTTCAGCAGTCCCATAAAATTTACAATTGCTTTCTTTTTGGGCATGTTTATAGTAGTCACTCTAAATCATAGTCAGTGGATTTAATTTCTTTTCGGCCTTTCCTTGACTTCCCTTAGTTCAGTGCTCTCCCAAGTCTTTGCTTCTCACATAAAACCAGATGGTCCTTCATTGGATTAAAATACAGTACTAACACAACAATGGAGTCTAAAACAGGTTTTCTGAGTTTTGATGCTGATGTCCCATTCTCAGAATAGGTCATCAGTATGTGATCGGTGGGGAATTGATATCCGCCGCTAGAAAGAGGTTGCTGTACTCACAGGAGCGCTGACGTTTCTTCCAAAAGCTGAACTGCGGGAAAGCTTTGAGTTGACCCCAATTCTCACATACTGATGACCTACTTTATCCTATCTCGTGTCTGAAAATACTAGGACTACCCTATTAGTGCAATAGTGCCCAAAGGTCCAGCAAAAGATAATGCAGTTATAAGGTGACTTTAAAGCTGATCACTTGCTTTCAGGGGTTCTATTTTATGGGAGCTATTTTGGATAAAAAAAAATTATTTTCTGTTTCTATTACAGTATTTTCTGCAATGTTTGTCGAAAATATGGACGCCATGATCCTTCGGCCCAGTAAGTAGTACATCATTTTTAGGATAGGCATTTTTTTCATACCATATACTGTATTTTCCGGCGTATAAGACGGCTTTTGAACACCTAAAAATCTTCTCAAAAGTCGAGGGTTGTCTTATACGCCGGGTCGTCCTTATCCCCTGTGGCCGCCGGGCTCTCCCTCTTCTGGTAACTCACATGTCTGTGCAGCGCATTGCTTATGTAGCGGCTGCAGCGCATAAAGTAAAAGACCGGCCGGCCCTGTCTGGTGCTTTTTGACAGGGACCGGCTGGCAGATTTGCAGGGCGATGTTGGTGGGAGCACAGGAGCAGGCAGAGGAGGGGCGGAGCAGGCTTTCCTGCCACACATGCCTGCACCGCCTCTAAGTTTTCATACTGCCTGCTCCTGTCTATGGGGGGCTGATGAGAGGCTGGGGAGCTGATGAGAGTCTGGAGGGCAGATGAGAGGCTGGGGGGCAGATGAGAGGCTGGGGGGAAGATGAGAGGCTGGGGGGCAGATGAGAAGCTGGGGGCAGATGAGAGGCTGGGGAGCTGATGAGAGGCTGGGGGGCAGATGAGAGGCTGGGGGGCAGATGAGAGGCTGGGGGCAGATGAGAGGCTGGGGAGCTGATGAGAGGCTGGGGTAGTCTTATATGATGAGTTTAGGCCAAATCCTATATTTTAACAGGAAAAGTTGAGGGTCGTCTTATACGCCTGAAAATACGGTAACTTGTAGAGTGAGAAAAAATTGTATTTTAAAATAGTGATATGGAATAAAAGGAGAGGTGTACACCCGCTTTCCTTTTATTATTTAATAAATTGCAGTGTTTCAGAAGCCAAAGCCCCCAGATCTATCCTGCTGCCAATACAAAATTGCTTAAAGGAGTCTCCAGCAGGAGGGCTTGCCTTATTTGTCCTATGATTGGCCAAGAAGCATCATGTGACTGGCAGAACCTCTTCACTGGGAACTACTTCAAGCATTATGTAGAAGACTGCAAAATTGTGAGACTCAGATCCATCCTTACAAAAATGTATGATAGAAGAAGCCTTATGTATTTACAGATGACCTCTCAACCCCCATAATGCTTACTTGATTGGTAAAAACATGTTGACAGGTTTTCCTTAAAGAGTTTGTCGAGTTTGGAGAACTTCCATTCAAGTAAAAAGTCTATTTACAAGAAGCTGATCCCAAAGCTTTTCAACTATATGAAGTTAATACTACAATCATTAGTCAGTAATTAGGTCTGCCATAGTGAAAGTTGCTCTTAGTAATGGGTATGTACACAGGGTGGTCTTTAAAGGGGATGATCACTTGTTAAAAACCCTTTTGTTAGATCCTTCCAATCATAGCAAGGTCTACTGTTGCTTATCCCTTGGAGATCATCTGTAATCTAATGGGAAAGGGACAGCAAATGTTCAATTCCTGCACATTGCCACCACAAGGGAACTGTAGTGTTACATTGTGCCCAAAGAAAATCAATAGGCTGGGTCTTACAGAGAGAGAGACAGAGAGACTCTTTTTGTATGAGTAAATTGATGAAGGTCTCCAATGAGAGATCCCCACACCTTGAGCTCAGAATTGACTAAGGCTACTTTCACACTGGCGTTTTGGTTTCCGTTTGTAAGATCCATTCAGGGATCTGACAAGCAGTCCAAAACTGATCAATTTTGCCCTTAATGCATTCTGAATGGATAAGGATCCGCTCCGAATGCATCAGTTCTCCTCCTTTCCGCCTCCATTCCGCTTTGGTGTCCGTCTGATGAAACTAAGCCAAACGGATCTGTCCTGACACACAATGTAAGTCAATGGGGATGGATACGTTTTCACTGACGCAATATGCCACAATAGAAAGCGGATCCGTACTCCATTGACTTTCAATGGTGTTAAAGATGGATGCATTTTGGCTATGTTAAAAATGATACAAACGGATCCATTCTGAACGGAGGCATGCGGTTGTATTATCTGAACGGATCCGAACCGAACGCGAATGTGAAATTAGCCCAATACTGAAAACCCCTTTTATCCCTTTAACTCTCCTCCATTACCTTTAAGTGCTCTAACAGTAAAGGCATATTAAAGCCACATCGCCCCCTAAAAGTTGATTTGTATAGGACTGTGATGGCTAACCTCCGGCACTCCAGCTGTGTTAAAACTACAACTCTCAAGATGTTCACTTGCTTGGCTGTTCTCAGAACTCCACAAAAACGAAAGGAGCATGCTGGGAGTCGTAGTTCCACCACAGCTGGAGTGCCAGAGGTTAGCCATCACTGGTATAGGAGATCTAGGAAATAGAGGTCCAGCATACACTTGGGCCCAGAATCAATGAATTATGTAAAAAGCAATTTATCGTGATTCTTTATTTCAGTGAATTGCCCGGCCAATCAAGAACCAGGCTGCCGACCATGCTGGGGCGGAACATGTGAAAGTTTAAGCAATTATCAACAGTTGTCCTGCACAGGTCTATGTAATCCCAGTTGTGTCTGCAAGAAAGACCATTACCTCCAGAATAACCAGTGTGTCCACGTGTCCAAGTGCAACGTTCAGTGCCCGGCAAACATGGTGTTTAACCCCTGTGTGAAGAAGACCATCACCTGCAAAACACTAAACAGCGGTGCGGTGGAGTACGATGAGTGTGTACCTCGCTGCCAGTGTGTGGAAGGTTATATATTCTCCGGTGAGAAGCCCCAGGACTGTATCAAGATGAGCGAATGTCAGAACCAGACAAAAGCCTCTTGAGGTGGAATAAGATGTAAAATCGGTCCAGCATTCCAGAGGTGGGGGAGTGGAGGAGGCGCTGATATTTATTGCAAGAAAAAGGGTTTCTGCGTCAGAAACTTTCTGAACTGTAGAAATGAATGGATGTACATAATATTATACTTTGTATATAGAGGTGGTCAATCTGTGTAATCACTTTTGCATAAATAAAGTTTTTTTAAAATAAATGTACACGTGTCCTGTCATTGCTGATAATATGTAGTTCATTAAAAAAAAATTCTAGTTATAGAAAGTACTGCTATAATGGCATTAAAATCCCCCGCCATGATCACAGGAGGAGAAGTAGACAGGTATGGCATAACCTCATTACAAAGGTCCATCCTCTCACTCACTGTCTGCCGACCGTATAAATGAATGAGCTGGAGCCTTCTACCTCGGATAGAAACTTCCAGAACTAGATACCTTCCAATCAAAAGCTCTATGTACAGTCTCATCACTGCTGTTGAACAGCATGGAGACCCTGGCAGATGGTTCCAGTGCCAGTGACCAGAATGAAGAGCCAGACTGCCATTCTCTTCGACCCCTTGTAAAAGTTCTTAAGTATTTAGATGGGTCTCCTGCAAGAAGAAGACATCACCGTCCAAATACTTAAGATGTTTATACACAGCCTGCTTTGTTCTCCTGACCTCCGTACTATTCACAATACTCTAAGGCAGTGGTGGCGAACCTATGATATGGTGCCAGAGGTGGCACTCAGAGCCCTCTCTGTGGGTTCCACGCCCTGGAAAAAGTCTAAAGAGTACCAATATGCCTTAGACTTTTCCTGCCATTCATCAGCGAAGGGTGCACTATGAATGGCTGAAGCAGTGCACTGAATGTAGGCTAAGTACATTGAATATATACTATATTGGACTGTAATATTCAGGGTAAATTGCTGAGTTGGCACTTCGGATATATATGTGGGTTTTGGGTTACAGCTTGGGCACTCAGTCTGAAAAGTGTTCGCCATTACTGCTCTAAGGTTAAAATCTGCTATCATAATAACTACAAGTAACACAGAGAATAACCCCATTATTATGAATTAGAGTCTGAGCATTCCCACTGGCCACCAGTTTCCATTTGCTAATCAGACTGCCTCTCAACTCGAAGGGGTCTCTTATTAGAGAGAACCATCATACTTAGTAGAGAGTAATGAATCAGTTCGTAACAAATCGGTATCATTATGAATCCAACGAAAATTTGTCCACAAGATGAACTTTTTAGGTTCACTTCGAATAAATTCAGTAAAACTGTGTGTAGCTCCACTTTACTGCATGTCACAGGAAAAATAGCAAGGGGTGGTGGAGGAAGTGGGGAGAGGGGTTGCGCTGATTGGCTCATGGATGAGCCAATCAGTGCTGCAGAAAGCACAGGAATAACTAGAAATAATTATTTTGTAGAACAGGGAAGGGCAGGAAAGCTTTCAGCCAGGGAGTAAGAATTAAGAAGCTGAAGCTGGGTGTTCCTGGCAGTGCCTTCTAGATGTAGTTACTGCCTTATAACACAGCTGCAGCTGCTGTAGAACCTCAAAAGCAGCCATCTGCAAGAACATTTATTTTCCTTATTGGAACAAAAACACAGCTGTATTTTTATTTATTTTTTCAAAACCTAAAAGATCTCTTATTGGCAGCCTATTTCCAGTACAATTAGCATTATTCTGCATTGCTGACTGCTGAACACTAGTATATATTTATTATTCCGTGCTTCATATTGGTATGTATAGCAAAGCCAATAACGTCATTTTTACCAGCAAAACTGAATGTCATTTACACCATACACAGAAAACAAACTGCCTTCCCTCTACAGTGCAAGTGTTGGTGTGGGGGGAATAAGCTCAAAACAAAAATAGTTTAATCTTTGGTGTGGTTGGCGAAAATAGCAATACAACTGTACAACATATGTTTTACAATCCAGGGTATACCTGTTCTCAAATCTCTAAATAAAAAAAAAAACTAATACTAGGGCAAATTCAGGCAGTTCAAGTGTGTGTGTGTGTGTGTGTGTGTGGGGGGGGGGGGGGGGGTAATAATCACATAGCAGGTTGACAACCTGTGTTTTACACCAGAGAAAGGTTTTTATATGAATCTGCATATTTGAACACACATAAGACATCAGGGCAAAATCTCTTAGTTATGGCTATACTGCATTATTCTGGAAGTAAATTGGCAATAACGGTGCCTTTACTTTGATTATAGAAAAAGAAGGACATTCAATTGAGCCTCTCTTTCTAAGTTCTGGGAAAACAGACTTGCAAACCGTTCCATACTTTGTGTGACTGTGTACATTAGGCCAAATGTCAAGGATACAAAAGGGTTCCAAATGAAAGACCCAAGGCCAGTCCTTTTTCTCCCAGAGCCAAAATGGGGTAGTAGTATCAGCACCAGCTAGAGTAGGAGTAGTAGTAGTAGTAGTAGTAGTAGTAGTAGTAGTAGTAGTAGTAGCGGCAGCGGCAGCAGCAGTAGCAGTAGTAGTAGTAGTAGGCCACAATTCTTCTTGGCTTTGGAAAGGCACAACGTTATCATTGATGAGAAAGAATTTGAGATTCTGGACTGTATGACCCACTTCACCTCTCAGTCATAGATGGAGGTGACTTCTGAGTCTGACACTGTGCCTTAGAGCCAAGGGTCACATCATTTCTCCTGCTCCTCCCTTTTGTATCCCCTAAGAAGCCTTTAAGTAGCGTCCACTTTGTTTTCACTGCTCCCTCCTAGTGCAGCACCTTCTTTTAGCCTAAGAAGAAGCAACAAAACCTCACCACTCACCACACTCTTCGGCAAACAGTCAAGAAAGTCTTCCTGTTGATGACTTTTGTGAGAACAGTCAGTGTTTGTACAGCCCTGAGGAGGTTCAAGGGGAAGCAGTGAAAGTGACAGTATCACTCTGGGAAAACACAAAGGTAAGAGTTTGGAGGGGTCCAAGGAGCCCACCATAATGTATCACAGTGGGATAAAAATGGCAAGGAGGGTGAGGGCTATGACATTTATTGTGTGTTAGACAGAACTTGAGAGCTGAATCGGGGTGCTTAGGAAACTCAGGAAGAGGAGGAGACATCATGGGGGAAGGGTAGTGATCACTAGTGTTGATCAATTCACGAATTTTAGAATTGCGAATTTTAATCGCGAATATCTGCACTTCGAGAATACGCGAATATTTAGAATATCGCAAAATATATTTGCAATCGTGAATATTCGTTTTTTTTAAATACCAGTCTATGTGAATGTTTATGCAAATTTATATATGCAAATTTTCGCATAAACATTTGCATACCATTTGCATAAACAATTTGCATACAATTTGCATAAAAATTCGCACAAACTGGTATTTGAAAGATACCTTTTAAAAGAAATATCGCGAATTCGAATATTGCCCCTGCCGCTCATCACTAGTGATCACAGCGGTAATGTAGAATGGAGGCAAAGTACGGTCAAAACCTCCAAAACAACTGGCAGGGACAGATCTGCTCCTCTTATGTTCTGGTCAGTTCTGGAACTGGTGATGCTGCTGATACTGTGGGTAAAGGCTCAAAACGTCCCAGACCTAGGCCCAGCTCGAAAACCTCTAGCTCTGTGCGAACAACTTCTTTGTGACATTTTTTTCTACACAAGCCCAGCACAAAAACCAAAGCCATTAACAAGATCTGTAGGAATAAAATACACTGTGTTCCAACACACACATAGGTACCAGAGCTCTATTGCAGCACATGAGTCGGCATCACCAGGTCCTGTGGGAAGATAAAACTGACCAACAGTCTAAACCAGAAGTCTGTTCTCCTAGTGGAGAAGTCTGTCATCCTTCTTCCGACCTCTTTATGGTAGCCGCATCCCCAAGCAGTACAGTGTCTTTATCATAATCATCATCACCTGCTACTTCTTCTACTCAGTGTCCTCCTCCTTGTCCTCTGCTCCATCGTGAGTCACCCATAATGGAATTTGGGGCACGAAAAAACTATTATCAACCAAAAATTTGCTGAGCTCCCACCTGGCCAAGTTGCTGGCAGTTCAGTCACTGCCGTACCTCTTATTTGTTGTAAAAATAGTGCACTTCCACTCTATTGCCTAAATGCAATTACTTTTGACTCAGGCCTTGACTGTGTCAATGTGGCATTTCTCGGCAAGCACACAAGGGTTCTGCTGTTACTATGCCAAATTAAACTCTCATTGGACAGGAAATGTGTTTTCCTAAACGTAATTTTTCTGGTCTCTGACGTGGTTGTTGTGGTGGAATTCACATGGGCAGATACTCTGAGCCTGTCAAGGCATAATTTTTGGACACTTGGTCCCCTAACAAGCCAATTTTTGTTTTGCTTTTTCCCATAACAACATGTGTGTTCAAACAGTATCTGCCCCCGATAAGGGACAATTTTTGGAAGCTTTTGAATATGACAAAACAAAACACATGAGACGGTGCGGTGTGTTTTTAAACACACTGGTCTTTAACGCTGTCAAATGTAGAGTGTTAATGTGGAGAAGAGACATGCATATTCTGGGCTTAAACCTCCTTTTAATAGGCATCTGTCACCAAGAAATTCACTTATAAATCAGGCACATTTGAAAAAAAAATGTATTCTGTTGAAAATTGCTTTTATTTAAATATAAATAGTTGGGTGTGTAACACCCCAGAATGGTGTTACCACATCTGCACCGTGCTACTATCTTTTATGGTTTAACCTGTATGCCACCTATATATTGATTTCCAGGTCCCTCAACACTGTGCATTTGTATTAACTTACCATTCCATTCTAATCCCCCTCTGTAGGGAAGTGGACTAGTGCTACCTCCTGAAGGAAGGGTGGGGACTAGCTGGAGTCAGTTGTAGTTTACCCCCTGCAAGGGGAAGGGTGTGCAGGGTCATGTCTCTGCTGGACGTGCCGATGCCTTCCAGAGCACCTTAAGCTCTGCTGGCCATGGAGGCAGAAGCCTAAAGCCTCAAGAGCCAGGAGTAAACTTCCGGGGCTAAAGATAAGTCTGACTACAGAGTGAAGTGCAGCATAAAGAAGAAATCCAAGTTACTAAGTCAGCTTGTCAGTATAGCAGAGTGAAAGAAGGATATAGTAGAGTTAAGTTTGCCTGCCAGTTTTAATGCTAAAGCCTGCTGGAACCAAGAAAAAGCCTGAAAACTGTGTGGAAGAAACATTTATTCAAAGTAAAACTGCCATTGAACTTCATCTCAAGGTCTGGACTCAAGTTATTCTTTCCAATCCCTCAATTATTCCCCCTATTGCTTTAGGGACAAAGTCTGGGGTCCAGCGGTATCCAGGTAGGAGCGCCGTGACACACAGAAAGAAACAGATAGGCTGCACCACTCGGCATTTCCTACACCTGGGACACGATATAGAGGGCCCTGGGGGGAGGCACCCATTGCAGGTGCACTGAGGGTGAGCCATGTCACTCTGAGGTGACTATGCAAGAACCTGGCCCTATCAAAAAGAAGGAGGGAGTTGCAGAGGAAGCAGATGGAACAAGGAGGCTCACAGTGGCTTGTGTCCACCCTCAGGGCACCTAACTGCTTATCTGCATGTGGACTAAAAGCACTTTCTGCAGAATGAAAAGGATCCTTAAGTGAAATGAATCATTACTTCGAGCTGAGCTAGCCCTACAAGGCACTCTGCCAGGTTTCACAGTGAAGTTCCTGGTGAATGACTCTCTTTAAGTAAAGGCATATAAACTCCCATATATGCAGAGCAGTGTTAGTATGTTGAGGAGGGTCAGAGATTCCTGTAGCTCTTCCTCTGACAGATACAGTGACTCAGTAAACAGTATCACACTTGAAAGGCTTAGATACAATGGATCAGCATAAAGTATCACATAAAATAGGCTTAAAATCACAAGTTGTGCTTCACACTGTCCATGGAGATGATTTTTTTGGCAGCCATTTAGTAGTGTCTGCAGGTCTCCTTCAGTGAGTATCTCATGGAAATCTGTAACCTGTTTAGTGTAACATGTTGTGAGTCACCTGGAATCCATCTGCGGTATGTTACCATACAAGAGTCCATAGAAATGTATAAGATTTTGTGTCATGAAGTGAGACGTAAAAGTAAAGACCTGAGGCATGTGTTGCCTCGTGCCTCCTGATGCACGTGTAAATTGTGTGAATGTAATTTATAGACCGTATATCATACATGGGTGGACATTTGTATAACCTGTGCAGCTGTGCAGGGGCTCAGTTGGTAGTGGGTCCCACTGTCACTAGATTAATGGGAATCTGATCGCTGGACTACCCCCGATTGCCAGAACAGAGGATTCTATGTTCCCTGTTGAATGTTGCAGTGGTCAAGCATGCACACTATTGCTCAATATTAAGCCTATGGGACTGACCAATAAAGCTGAGTACTGCACATACAGTTTTGACCTAGGCATTTCTTGGCATAAAAATATCTTAAAAAAACACTTTTTTGCATAGGGTGTTTTATTGCATTTTTTGCCTATATAGTGAGTTTTAGCACCTCCCACCAGAGCAGAGAGGCCTCAAACATAGCGCATGCTGCTATCTGAAGATTACCAGTGACGTTAATACACACCTTAAAGGGGTTTGCCGGGTTTAGAGCTGAACCTGGACATACCCAGAATTTCACCCAGGCAGCCCCCCTGACAAGAGCATCGGAGCAGTCCAGTGCATTTTATGGAGTTCCGGAGACGAACCTGGCTCTACTTCGGGCTGCTAGGTGGAGGCTTATGCCCAGCAGTGAGCCCGGTGACGTCACCAGCACTGATGGATGGGCTTTAGCGCTGCCCTAGCCTGTAAAATAGCAAGGGCAGTACTAAAGCCTGCCTATCAGAGTCGGTGACTTCACCGAACACACTGCCGGGAGGAAGCCTCCGCCCGGCAGTGTGTTATAGTAAATAAAAGAGCCCTTGCCCTGCGCGATTCTGCACAGGGCAAGGGAGAGCATCGGAACATGAACTGCTCCGATGCTCAAGTCAGGGGGGGCTGCCTGGGTGAGATTATGGGTATGTCCGGGTTTAGCTCTGAACCCGGAAACCCCTTTAAAGGTGTTGTGCAAGAATGCGTGGCTGGTGGATTTGGCATTGGCAAATCCCTCTATTTTGCCAGACTTGTAAAGGAAAGATTACCTACTTCCCAATGCTAGCTTCCTGCTCCTTCTCCTCCAGGCCTGTGATGCTCCGCTGGGCTCTCTCAATGTTAACATCCAGTTTGATATCACTGCAGTCAATCACTGGCCGCGGCAGTGACTGGCTCCTCTTACATCATAACAAATGGTTACCTGGAGGGAGGCAAGCAGAGCATCACAGACCTGGAGGAGAAGGAGCAGGGAGCCAGTGCCAGGAGGCAGGTAAGTCAGCTTTTCTTTACAGGTCCGGCCAAGTGGGGGAGTTTATCAAAACTTCCATGCAACAACTTCAGATGGCGTTTTTTCCTCAAAACTGGGTTAGAGAAATGGATTTTCACAAGAAATGTATGGGTATGTTTTGGGCACCTAACCTACATGGTGGTTTAGTTATGATTACAGATGAGTGAACGTTCTGAAAAATTTGATTCTGCAACTTTACAAAAGTTCACCAAAAAATTTGATTCGTTCTGAATTAATATGTTCACAAATTACTATAAGTCAGGTATACCCAGGCCACCCTGCCTTAGGGTGCGGCCACATCAAGCAGCCATGCTGTGGGCAGGTTGTGGCAATGCTGTGGTGAAGAACCTCATGGCCAACTAGCCCTCAGCTGCCTTTCATGTAATGATGAAGACCACACTGTATAGTTCTTCTTCATTGTTAACGGCTGCACGGCAGCTTTAAACAGAGCCTGTTGCTGGTCTGGGGTTTGACTGGTTAGGTGGGGGCACAATATACGGTACATATTATTGCTGTTCTGGCTTGCGATCTCCTGCAGGTTACTTGATAGTAAACACAGAATACTAATCAGCTCTGGCATACACACTTCTCCAACCCCAGCGCTCTCCTGTCCTACAGGTGGGAGCCCTTCTGCTGCCATCTGCTTTTCCAGATCTAATATCGATGAGAATATGTCATCATAAGGAACATCCAGGACCTCCTCTCTCTACATCTTGCTGACTTTTCTATGACATGGAGACTTTGAAGGATGATTTGGAAAAAGTAAAGCCAGCAAGAGATGCGGATGGTTATCATTAAGACCTGGCCCCCCTAAGTGGTATAGACTGGATGGTATTGGTTGGCACCCTGCCAGTGGAATAATAAAGTCTTCCATCTTATTGGTATTGAATTACATTTATGGCTGATGTAGGGATAAGTAAATGTAGGAATAAATAAAACTGACTCAGAATAAGTCTCTCTGCACTCTCCCTACATTCTCCCTATGATCTGCCTGCAGTCTCCCTGGACTCTCCTTGTACTCTCCCTCTCCAATATTTTTCTATTAATCATTTTCAGCAAAACTGTCCCCAGTGCATGACCGTTTGCCACTACCTATGCTCAGCTCGCAGGACAATGGTGGAGACTGCGTAGGATAAGGGTTTTATATGACTGTGACATCACAGGGATGGCCATCTGCTGATTTGCTGAAATAAAGACAAACACAAATAAAGTACAATGATGCCATAATTATCTAAAACATTCTGGTGCTAATGCTACGCTTATTTTGCAAATTTGAGATTCTTGGCAAATACATTTTGTACAAAATTATTTGGGCCCATCTGCCAAACGTCAAGGCGATCTCTATAAGACTCTATAAGAAGTATAGAGTGGGCTCACCTTGCATGTTTCCTAAACTTCAGACTGAATCTATCTTTAAATGCTTCTATTTGCTCAACACTAGTTATGATGAAATACATTTTGTAGTTGAGAGACTCTTTACAGGGGTTGCCCCGTTCCAAACAAATCTCCTATCCACAGGAAAGGTAATAAATATCTCATCCGTTAAAGTCTGACCACTGGGACCTTACTGATCACAAGAACAGTGCCACGGAGTCCCTGGAGTGTGGTCATGCTGCCACTCCATTAAACTCTATGGGACTGTCAGAGATAGTCAAGCACAAGCATTTTGGCAGTCCCATAGAGATAACTGGAGATGCAGCTTGCGTGTGTGACCACTGCTCCAATCAGGCTGGGAACAAACGGGCCCTGTTCTCATTATTAGTGGAAGCCTTGGCGATCAGACCCCTACCAATCAGAAACTGTTTTCCTGATATGTACTTGCTTTCCCCATGTAATAACAATTCTGGAGTATCTAACTCCGTGTCGCTCCGTTCCTCACTCAGTTATTGCTACTGTACTGTGGCAGTATCCACTGCATAAGTGGTTAAGAATGATGTATCATTTCTGTATATGAAATTTTGTCCTGAGGATGCTGAATATGGGATTAAAGGCTACCTTCAGGGAAATTTTTTATGATTGCATTCTACTCATTTTGGTCTAAAAATCATTTATCTATTCATTTTACTAAAACATGAAATTAGTTTTATGACACAAGGGTCAAATTTCAGTCTATATGCAGATTTGTTTTACTCTGAGTCTCATCAGATCATGGCTCATGTATAGTTCAGATCTCTGACCTCCTGACCTCATAAACTCTCACATACCTCCCAACCGTCCTGGATTCAGCGGGACAGTCCCAGATTTCAGTGGCTGTCCCGTGCTCCCGATACAGGAAAGGTATGTCCGCTCTCTGGCAGCTGTCTTCCTTAGAAAGCAGACAGTTACCTGCAATGATGAAGCAGAGAGCCATCTGTCAGCACCCTACTCCATCATTACTCCCCCTGTCTGCGCTCCACACTGCAGGTCTGTGCAGGGGCCGGGGCCGGCAGCTCTGTGTATCCTGCTACTGCTGCTGGAGAACGAGGTGATTATGCAGATTATATATTTTTTTTTACTGCCTGTGAAGTGGTCACAATCCTGGGCATATTACTGTGAGACGGCATATAACTGGGCATATTACTGTGAGGGGGCACATAACTGGGCATATTACTGTGAGGGGGCACATAACTGGGCATATTACTGTGAGGGGGCACATAACTGGGCATATTACTGTGAGGGGGCATATAACTGGGCATATTACTATGAGGGGGCACATATCTGGGCATATTACTGTGAGGGGGCACATAACTGGGCATATTACTGTGAGGGGGCACATAACCGGGCATGTTACTGTGAGGGGGCAAATAACCGGGCATGTTACTGTGAGGGGGCACAACTGGGCATATGACTGTGAGGGGGCACTTATCTGGGCAAATTACTGTTACGGGACACATCTGGGCATCACTATTGTGAGGGAGCACATATCTAGGCTTAACAACTGTGAGGGGGCACATATCTGGGCATAACTACTGTGAGGAGGCACATATCTGGGCATAACTACTGTGAGGGGGCACATATCTGGGCATAACTACTGTGAGGGGGCACATATCTGGGCATCTGTGCATAACCACTGTGAGGGGACACATATCTGGGCATAACTACTGTAAGGGGACACAATGTGGGCATAACTACTGTGAAGGAGGCACATATCTAGGTACAATCTGTGAAGGGGACACAATGTGGGCATAAATACTGTGCAGTGGCATAAAGGGGAAATAATTGCTATGTAGGGGCATTTAGGGGACTGGGTGGTATTAGGCGTTTAGTTATGTTTTGGGCGGCGTTACTGGACTGGCCTAGTGCAGAAAAAATTTGTGCGCCGCACATAGTGTCCCTCTTTTTTTTTTTCAAAAGTGGTGAGGAATGCTCTCACTATAGATAGTGTTATCAAACATTAAAATAAGGCTTAAACAAGTGCTTATAAGGTCAGGAGATCAGAGATCAGACAATTTTTTTTAAATAAAGACCACATGCAAAAATTATTTTTAGATAAAAACTAGTAGAATGCAATAATGATGATAATCATAATAATTATTATAATTAATTTATAATAATAATAATAATAATAATAATAATAATAATAATTATTATTATTATTATTATTATTATTATTATTATTATTTCCCCCCAAAACTGTTTATAGCCTTTTGCCTAGCTGGGGCTTGTTGCCTCAGCAAGGCAAAGTGAGTAACAGCATCAGCACCATCCAGCAGATAGCTGTCAGCAAAAAGAGAGTACTGGAGGAGACGGGGCCTTTATAGAAGAAAGGTGACATTATGGAAGGTTTAGCAGTCATTACAAGAGAGTGCTGGAGATACAAACCAATAAAAGGTAATGCACGTATATTGCCTGTGGACTTTGCTGCACGGTTAGTTGGGTTAGAAGCTGCAAGTTGCTTTCCATATTAACATTCACAGAAAAAAATTGCACCAAACGGATATGCCACTGACTATACTAGCTAGTCAAACAAGCAGATATTAAAAGCTGAGACTGGTTGCCAATATATTCCTGTCAGGAACACATGGGCACTATATTTCTGTGATTTTTGCTTTCCATATTAACCCCTTAAGAACTGAGCCTACTCTCATTTGCATTATTGATTTTTACTCCCAACATTCTAATAACCATAACTTTTTCACTTTTACGTTCACATAGCCATATGAGGGCTTATTTTTTACAGGATAAGATGCATCTTGTATTGAAAAGATGGGGAAAGAATTCTTGGTGGGGTAAAATTAAAAAAACCACACACAATTCCAACAAGGTTTTTGGGGTTTTGACAATACAAGGTTCAATGTGCTCTAAAAATGACACATTGTCCTTATTCTGCAGCTCAATACGATTACTAAAATTTTTCTTTTCATCACTATTTTCTGACAGCATAACTTTTTCATATTCCGGTCTACAGAGCAGGGGGGGATTAAGTGCATGATAGGCCCGGGGATGTCTACCGAACTTGGGCCCCTCCCCTCCCCTATTTTAGTTTAGGGTTTTTTTGTATGAAGAGGCTGCTGTGCTGCGTGAGCACCACAGTCTCTTCCTAGGCCATATGACATCTTTAAAGTGAAAAAAATACCCCGAAATTACCCCAAATTGGCTCCTAATCTTTAACATTTGGTTACCGAATGTAATATACATATAATTATAATAAAAAGGCTTCGAACAGAATACAGCACCACATACCTCTTACATCCAGGGACATCTCCTGTCATGTAGATCTTCTCTTTCCTCTTCTCCTCCATTTGACCTAGACCGCCATGACAAATTCTTTCAGCCACATCTCTTCTCTACAGAGTTTGTTACACAGACACGTTAGATTTCTCAATTTTTCCATAAACCTCCCCATCCTGTGTCCCCACAGTGTCATCCTGCTGCCACCCCCAATACTGTGCCCGTGGTGCTCCCCAACGTCCCAGGTACTATACTGCGGAAAAAATAATGACCCCGGTAGACATAATAGGGGTCATTTATCAAACTGGTGTAAAGTAGAACTGGATTTCCAAGGGAGCTGTCAACAATTTAAGGTGGAATCTGATTGGTTGCTATGGGCACCTAAGCCAGTTCTACTGTACACCAGTTTGATTAATGACCCCAAATGTCCCTATAGTGGCTACAGCAATTATAATGTCCCCTAAAGTCGCCCCAGTAATAATAACACCCTATATTGTGCTCTAGGTAATAATCCCTGTATAGTGTCCCCAAATAAATGTCCCTGTAATAGAAATGCCCCTACAGTGCCTCCCCAATAGCAGCATGCCCCACACTTCCCCCACATAGTAATTTTCCCCGACATAGTAATCCCCCCATAGTCCCACATAGTAATTTGCTCCCACATTCTAATTTGCACCACAGTGCCCCATATAGTAATTTCACATAGTAATCCCGCCATAATAATTTTCCCCCACATAGTAACTTGCCCCCACACAGCCAGCCCCAATATAGTAATTTGTCCCCACACAGCCAGCCCCAATATAGTAATTTTGCCTCCGAATAACTGTCCCTTAACTAATATGTCCTCCTGTGCCCCCCCCCATGTCCCCCATAGTTGGCACATAAAAAAAAAAAAAATTATAATAATAATAATAAAATAAAAGCTAAATACTCACTTATGTGTGTCCAGGTGCGCAATGGCAAATGCGCACACGTCACTGTGCTGCATCCCGGCACAGGTGCGCAATGACATCATCACGCACGCCTGAGCCCGGGATTTCACTACCGCATAGGACTCAGGGCTACTAGGCCTGAAGCCTATGGCGATAATCGGCTTGGAGGCAGGGAACTATGCACTCTCATGCCCCGCCGCAGTATGTGGGCGTTCGGGTCGGCGTTGGGCCCCGCAGCGATGCCAGGCCCGGGGCTGTTGACCCTAACACCCCTATTATAATCCGCCACTGCTACAGAGCTGTATGAGGGTTTGATTTTTGTGGAAACATATGACTTTTTGAAAACTGATATTCAATTTTGGGGAGGGGGGGGACAAGATGGCTAAAGAATTGTGCATTGTGTTTTTTTTTCTTTTATGACGTTCACCGTACAGGAAACATTTTTCAATGCATAGACCATTATTGTAGAGATCTATTAGGGTGAATGGGATTTTGATGAGCTCCATGCTGAGCTGTGTCTTATACAGCTGGCACCTGCGGCATAAGGAACTGGCTCAGGGCTCACGCTCCATACAGTTCCCGACACATGATGTCGTACATTGCCGCAAATTTCCTTAAACTGTTGAACAGACAGATTAGCCATTTATTATAGAATTTCTCTCCAACAAAAAAGGCACTCCAATTACAATCAGGCAGGAGATTTCTAAATCAGAATGCACCCCCTCCACAAATGTGAGCGACTTGGGGAACGGCGGAGAGCTAACAAATCCACTGTGAGTAACCAACATCTCTCAAAGACTATTACCACTCCCATCCCCTCTTCCTCACCCTTCCCAGGCAAGTTCACAACACGACTAATAGTTTATTAATGGACCTGCAACTGGGTGTTGCCCTAAATTTAACCTTGAGTGGATTGCATTGACATATTCTAATTTTAAAAGTGATACCACTGGGTAATTGCCGACTACAGATGAGCAAACGTCTTGAATATTGTTTTACATTCCATTCACCAAATGTTGTTTTTTTTTAAAATTGATTCATATCTGAATTGATTCTACACATATTAAAGTTGCTCCAATTGCCCTGAAAATTGGTATGTAATACCCTATGGACTCCTAGTACTCAGATTTTTTTTTTTAAAGAGCTTCTTTCTTTTATACATTTTTTACGAATGCTCGCAAGAATGTAATGAAACTTTTTCCAAAAGGCGCTGCTTTTAGCAGTGGCTGCGAGCAGCCTAAATAGTTTCATGTATCCCGATAGTCGAGTTAACAGAATAGTAAAAAAAAAGAGCCAAGAAAAAAGATTTGTAACTAAGGTCAGGAAAATATCATTTACCTGCAGCCATAGGTTGGTAAGTACTGGCAGTAAAAGGTTTGGGTGACCACTAATACACCTTTTTACTACTGTAAACAAAGGGGTTTTTAGCTAAACAGCTCGCTTTAATCAATCGTTACAGTTGCCCAAAACGATGCATTAAAAATTATAACTTATCCTGCAAAAAATAAGATCTCATATAAGAAAAAAGAAAAAAGTTATAGCTCTTAGAGTGCAATTTTCTAAAAATGTGGTCAATAGATACCCCAGAAACCCTATAGGCTGGCCACAGTTCCCCTGCTGCCATCCGCTCCTGACACAGTTCCCCCGCCGCCATCCACGCCTCTCTCAGCTCACCAGCTGCATAGCGCACAAACAGCCAGTGCCCATGCACCGCCTTCGCTGCATGGTGAGTGGCCGTGAAGGAGATGCAGAGTGCCCCCCCTTTTTTATCACCTTACATCACAAAAAGTGTAATACCAAACGATCAAAAATTCATATGTGCCCCAAAATGGTGCAAATCAAACCATCAGCAAAAAATTAGACCCTACCTAAGACAATCGCCCAAAAAATAAAAAAATATGACTTTCAGAAAATGGAAAACACAAAAACATAATTTCTTTCAATTTTTTTGTGTAAATCCAAAATATAAAGAAAAAAATAGACTTATTAGGTATCGCCATGTCGTTATGACCTGCTCTATAAAAATATCACATTATCTACTCTGTCAGGTGAACATTGTAAAAAAACTAATAATAAAAACTGTGCCAGAACAGCAATTTTTTGGTTACCTTGCCTCATAAAAAGAGTAATACGATATATATATATATTTCTGTTCGTCAGTCACAGCACTATCAGCCATATAGAGAGGAGGCCCTGTCAGCAGTCTGACCCACCAGTCAATGCCAGTCGTACAGCCAAATCCATCAGTCACAGTGCCAGCAGTGTCAGCCACCAGTCAGTGCCAGCCATCTCAGCCATCAGTCAGTGCCACCAGCCACAGCCACCAGTCAGTGCCAGCAGTCTAAGCCAGCAGTCTCAGGCACCAGTCATTGCCAGCAGTCTCAGCCACCAGCCGCAGTCGGCAGTCTCAGCCACAGCCAGCACTCTGTGCCATCAGTCTCAGCCACAAGCCACAGCCACTGACTGGTGGCTGAGACTGGTGGCTGTGGCTGGTGGCCGAGACTGGCGGCTGTGGCTGAGACTGCTGGCACTGACTGGTGGCTGTGGCTGGTGGCTGAGACTGGTGGATGAGACTGCTGGCTGAGACTGCTGGCTGTGGCTTGTGGCTGAGACTGCTGGCAATGATTGCTGGCTGTGGCTGAAACTGGTGACTGCTGCTGGTGGCTGAGACTGCTGGCACTGACTGGTGGCTGCGGCTGAGACTGCTGGCACTGACTATGGCTGTGGCGGAGACTGCTGGCTGCGGCTTGTGGCTGAGGCTGCTGGCACTGAGTGCTGGCTGTAGCTGAGAATGCTGGGAATGACTGGTGGCTGAGACTGGCAGCTGTGTCTGAGACTGCTGATACTGACTGGTGGCTGAGACTGGTGGCCAAGACTGTGAGCTGTGGCTGAGATTGATGGCTGTGGCTTGTGGCTGAGACTGATGGCACTGAGTGCTGGCTGTGGCTGAGACTGCTGACTGCTGGCTGAGGCTGCTGGTAGTGACTGATGGCTGCGGCTGAGACTGCTGGCACTGATTATGGCTGTGGCTGGTGTCTGAGACTGGGGGCTGTGGCTGAGCCACAGCCACCAGTCTCAGCCAGCAGTCAGTGTGATCAAGCCCCCTAGCGATTTAATATAGACTGTTTCTACTAATATTTATGCACCACTGTTCTAGCGTCGTTAATATAATGGCTTAATGTCTAGTAGTAATATAGTAACATAGTACATAAGGCCAAAAAAAGACATCTGTCCATCCAGTTCGGTCTGTCATCCTGCTAGTTGATCCAGAGGAAGGCAAAAATAAACCTGTGAGGTAGAAGCCAATTTTCCCCACTTAAGGGGAATAAAAAATTCCTTCCCGACTCCAATCAGGCATCAGAATAACTCCCTGGATCAACGACCCCTCTCTAGTAGCTGTAGCCTGTAATATTATTACACTCCAGAAATACATCCAGGCCCCTCTTGAATTCCTTTATTGTACTCACCATCACCACCTCCTCAGGCAGAGAGTTCCATAGTCTTACTGCTCTTACTGTGAAGAATCCTTTTCTATGTTTGTGTACAAACCTTCTTTCCTCCAGACGCAGAGGATGTCCCCTCGTCACAGTCACAGTCCTGGGGAAAAATAGATGATGGGACAGATCTCTGTACTGACCCCTGAAATATTTATACATGGTTATTAGATCTCCTCTCAGACGTCTTTTTTCTAAAGTTAATAACCCTAATTTTGATAATCTTTCAGGGTACTATAGTTGCCCCATTCCAGTTGTTACTTTAGTTGCCCTCCTCTGAACCCTCTCCAGCTCTGCTATGTCTGCCTTGTTCACAGGAGCTCAGATCTGTACACAGTCCTCCATGTGTGGTCTGACTAGTGATTTGTATAGTGGCAGGACTATGTTCTCATCACGGGCATCTATGCCACTTTTGATGCAAACCATTATCTTATTGGCCTTGGCAGCAGCTGCCTGACGCTGGTTTTTACAGCTTAGTTTGCTGTTTATTAAAATTCCTAGATCCTTTTCCATGTCAGTGTTACCGAGTGTTTTACCATTTAGTATGTACGGGTGACTTGCATTATTCCTTCCCATGTGCATAACTTTACATTTGTCAGTGTTAAACCTCATCTGCCACTTATCTGCCCAAGTCTCCAATTTATCCAGATCCCTCTGAAGCAGAAAACTTTCCTCTTCAGTGTTAATTACTTTACACAGTTTGGCCCCTTTCACACGGGCGATTTTTCAGCACGGGTGCAATGCGGGAGGAGGACGCATTGCACCCGCACTGAATCCGGACCCATTCATTTCTATGGGGCTGTGCACACGAGCGGTGATTTTCACGCATCACTTCTGCGTCGTGTGAAAATCGCAGCATGCTCTATATTGTGCGTTTTTCACGCAACGCAGGCCCCATAGAAGTGAATAGGGCTGCGGGAAAATCGCAAGCATCCGCAAGCAAGTGCGGATGCGTTGCGATTTTCCCGCATGGTTGCTTAGCAACGGGACCCGATCTCTATTATTTTCCCTTATAACATGGTTATAATGGGAAATAATAGCATTCTTAATAAAGAATGCATTGTAAAATAAAGTGGAAGGGGTTAAAAATAATAAAAGTTACTTACCTTAGCCACTTGATCGCGTAGTTGTGATCTCTCCTCTCTTTCCCTGCATCAGCAAAGATCTAAAGGACCTGTGATGACATCACATCACATGGTCCAATCACATGGTCCATCTTACCATGTTGATGGACCATGTGATTGGACCATGTGATGTGACGTCATCACAGGTCCTTTAGCTGTTAGCTGATGCTGGGAAAGAGAGGAGAGATCACAACTACGCGATCAAGTGGCTAAGGTAAGTTAACTTTTATTATTTTTAACCCCTTCCACTTTATTTTACAATGCATTCTTTATTAAGAGTGCTATTATTTCCCCTTATAACCATGTTATAAGGGAAAATAATCAATTCTCCAGAAAACCCGAAACCGGACTTCAGTGATGAAGTCCGGCTTCGGGTTGGGTACCAAACATGGCGATTTTTCTCACGCGCATGCAAAACGCGTTACAAACATTTGCACCCGCGCGGGAAAAACGCGCATATTGCCGCAACGCACCCGCCTCTTATCTGGGCGTCAAACAAGACGCCCGTGTGAAAGAGGCCTTTAGTGTCACCTGCAAAAATTAATATTTTACTGTACAAGCCTTCTACAAGATCATGAATAAATATATTGACGAGAATAGGGCCCAATACTGACCCCTGAGGTACCCCACTAGTGTACCCCAATCTGAATGTGTACCGTTAATAACCACTCTCTGTTTTCTGTCACTCAGCCAGTTACTTACCCACTTACAGACATTTTCTCCCAGTCCGAGCATCCTCATTTTATATACTAACCTTTTATGTGGTACAGTGTCAAATGCTTTGGAGAAGTACAGATATACGACATCCATTGATTCGCCGCTGTCAAGTCTAGAACTTACCTCCTCATAGAAGCTGATTAAATTTGTTTGGCATGACCGATCCCTCATGAAGCCATGCTGATATGGCGTTATTTGATTATTTTCGTTGAGATCCTCTAAGATAGCACCTCTCAGAAAACCTTAAATTCTTGTACATAGGAGCAGTATTATAGTAGTTATATTCTTGTACATAGGAGGCTGTATTATAGTAGTTATATTCTTATATTTAGGAGGCTGTATTATAGTAGTTATGTTGTTGTAAATAGGGCATAGTATTATAGTATTTATGTTCTTGTACAAAAGGAGAAGTATTATAATGGTTATATTCTTGTACATAGTAGCAGTATTATAGTAGTTATATTCTTGTATATAGGAGCAGTATTATAGTAGTTATATTCCTGTACATAGGAGCAGTATTATAGTAGTTATATTCTTGTACATAGGAGGCAGTATTATAGTAGTTATATTCTTGTACATAGGAGCGGTATTATAGTAATTATATTCCAGTACATAGAAGCAGTATTATAGTAGTTATATTCTTGTACATAGGAGCAGTATTATAGTATTAATGTTCTTGTACAAAAGGAGAAGTATTATAATGGTTATATTCTTGTACATAGGAGCAGTATTTTAGCAGTTATATTCTTGTACAGAGGCGCAGTATTATAGTAGTTATATTTTTTTACATAGGAGCAGTATTATAATAGTTATATTCTTGTACATAGGAGCAGTATTATAGTAGCTATATTCTGGTACATAAGAGGCAGTATTATAGTAGTTATATTCTTATACATAGGAGCAGTATTATAGTAGTTATATTCTTGTACATAGGAGCAGTATTATAGTAGTTATATTCTTGTTCAAAGGAGGCAGTATTATAGTAGTTATATTTTTGTACATAGGAGCAGTATTATAGTAGTTATATTCTTGTACATAGGAGCAGTATTATAGTAGTTATATTCTTGTACATAGGAGCAGTATTATAGTAGTAATATTATTGAACATAGCAGCAGTATTATAATAGTTATATTGTTGTCACTAGTGAAACCTTGCTTTCTAAATCTAATTCCACCTTATATGAATGTAACAACAACTTGTTAGTCTTCCTTCAATACAAGTCTCACTTTTTTCCTTTGTAATTTTTACCACTGGAGGTAAGCAAACCTTCTTCAATTGAGTTTTTTGACATTACTGCTTTGATTTATGGCACGTGGCCTGTGTTGATATCACGTTCCCTTAATAATTTCATCATGGGAGATCGTTTTCATGGGTGTATTGTCTCCTTGGATTGAACCACTGACACATAAATGAATGAAATTCCTCAGGCTGTTTAGGTAATTAGGTTGGTGCTTTAAACAATAGAGAGCAAGTCACTGCAATGACGGTATAATTAAGAAGATCATAATTTCATTAGGTGAGTTAATTATTTAGGAGCACGAGATTGTTGTTCATGTCACAGATATAAATAGTGTGATCGGAGGCTGCACCATCACATCCAGCAGCACCGGACCTCACAGATCCTCTCACTCAGGTACATATCATCATGATATGATGGAGACTTTATATAGACTTTAACTCTCATTTCTTATTCTAGTTTTTCTTGACAAAACATCTACAGATGATTGAGGAGGATAGATAGATCATTGTTTAGGTTCCCATATGACCACAAGCTCTGTAGTCTGAACTGTTAATCCATATGGGATGTTGATGTCATTGGTGTTTGTTCATTTTGTCTCTTATATAGAAGACCAGAATAGGCCTGTCACTGGAGATCCTGTATTTAATTAACTTAGCCAATGGGATGTTGACTCAGGGAATTACAGTTGTAAACTATTTTCCCAAAAATGAGCTGAGGATGTTTAACATGATGCTGTATTCCCCATTCCCTGCACAAGTTGTAGTATGAGGGAGGTTGGTTGGGATATACACATTGGAGAGCCCATTGTATTAAGCTCCAATGACCATTAAAAGTTGATCTGTTCCCAACTGAAAAGAGGCAAGAAAGGGTGAGAATAAGGTTGGCATAGAACTTACTTCTGGGATTTGCATGCATGTGGCCCTCTCAATTGAGCTGTTTAGGAGTTATTTTGATAGCCAAGCAACTTCCACCATCATAAATATCCATTTAGGGAGGGCTGAAGGTCTTTGATCTTGGAGGTGATGAAGTCATGTGCCCTATGTTTTTCCATATTATCTAGACAAAATTATGGCTGGTTCTAGGCAATTGATTTCCACCCCACGATCAGTTTATTCTTAGACGATGCTTCCCATTTCTAGGTAGACAATCTTTTTAGGTAAACACCTCTGCAGCTTCAAAGATACCTTGAGAACTTAAGCAGTAAGACAAAAATGTTTTTCTTTAGTTTTCAGATCTATATCAATATGATTTGCATCAGAGTTGTGGTTTCCTCGCTTATGTTAGGTAAGTACTTGAAAGTTACTAAACTGATTGAAAATGTATTTATACAGTATTTGTGGGTAAAAAACAAATATTTAGCCCATGTGTGTTATATAGCAACTGCGCTAAGGGTTCACTGTTTTTGTCTAAACAACCAGCAGTTTTATGACAATCCATTGTGGCTTTTTTCTGGCCATAAACATTGGGTTGGCAATTGGCTCCCTATTAACAGGACCATTCAGCTCTGAAAAACAGGTGTATTATACAAAATAGGTGGTTTGAGATAAGCAGCTAGCATCACACTTATTACTGCTTATCTAAGTTGAAACAAGTATGGAATAGGTGACTAATGTATACTTAAGTGACAGTCATCCACTTCAAACAGTCCCATGAAATTCACAATTGCTTTCTTTTTGGGCAAGCTCGTAGTAGTCACTCTAACTCATAGTCAGTGGATATAATCTACAGCCCCTCTGTTTAGTGTCCTCCAGCTCCCGATTCTGTGTTTTTCCCAAAATACCAGATTATCCTTCTTGGATAAAAGTACTAAGACAACAATGAGAATAATAATTATAAAACACTAGGACAACCACTTTAATTGCAATGGGGCCCCAAGGTCCAGCAAAAGAAAACACGATTAGGAGATGACTTTAGAGATGATTAGTTGCCTTCGAAATCACTATTATGGGGGCAGAAAAGACTAATTTGGCTGAAAAAAATTAAGTTCCTCTTTCTGTTTCAGTATTTTCTGTGATGTACGTAGAAAAGTTGGACGCCATGACTCTTCGACCCAGTAAGTAGTGCATTGTTTTTGGGATAGACATTTTTTCATACCTCATATGAAACTTGTAGAATGAGAAAACACAGAACTTTGAGTCCTGACTCCTGAATTTTCCATAAACTTCACACACTGTTGACACAGATGTCTCTCACCACAGTCATTGCTGTTCACACTAGCGGAGGATCATAGCTCTCGGTTGGTGATCATCTGTAATCTATGGTGAAACATGTCAGCATGTGCTCAGTTCCTGTACAAGGCCACGACAAGAGAAATTTATCATTGTATTTTGCCCAAAAATCAATTGCCTAGATCCACAAGACAGAAATATGGTCTTTTCCAGCAAATTAATGAAGTTTTGCAATGAGAGATCCTAAATTTTGAGCTTAGAATTCACTAATAATCATTTTGAGGCCTGTTAACTTTCCTCCATATGTTTCATCAGCAAAACGATATCAAAGTCAAATCGCCCCCTAAACGTTGATTTGCATAGATGATCTTGGAAAAATGGGGTCCAGCATGCACTGGGGTACAATATGCAGGAATTGTGTAAATATCAATTTAATGTGATTCTTTATTGCAGTGAATTGCCCGGCCAATCAAGAACCAGGCTGCCGACCATGCTGGGGAGGAACATGTGAAAGTTTAAGCAATTATCAACAGTTGTCCTGCACAGGTCTATGTAATCCCAGTTGTGTCTGCAAGAAAGACCATTACCTCCAGAATAACCAGTGTGTCCATGTGTCCAAGTGCAACGTTCAGTGCCCGGCAAACATGGTGTTTAACCCCTGTGTGAAGAAGACCATCACCTGCAAAACACTAACCAGCGGTGCGGTGGAGTACGATGAGTGTGTACCTCGCTGCCAGTGTGTGGAGGGTTATATATTCTCCGGTGAGAAGCCCCAGGACTGTATCAAGATGAGCGAATGTCAGAACCAGACAAACGCCTCTTAAGGTGGAATAAGATGTAAAATCGGTCCAGCATTCCAGAGGCGGGGGAGGGGAGGAGGCGTTGATATTTATTGCAAGAAAAAGGTTTTCTGCGTCAGAAACTTTCTGAACTGTAGAAATGAATGAATGTACATAATATTATACTTTGTAAATAGAAGTGGTCAATCTGTGATATTCACTTTTGGATAAATAAAGTTTATTGAAAAAAATGTACATGTGTCCTGTCATTGCTGATCATATGTAATATGAAGTTCATTAAAAAAAAAAATGTTGCAAATTCTAGATATAGAAACTACTGCCATAGTAGCGTAAAATCCCCCGCCATGATCACAGGGGGAGAAGTAGACAGATATGGCATAACCTCATTACAAAGGTCATTCATCCCACTCCCTGTCTGAAGACCATAGATATTAATGAGCCATAGCCTTCTACCTCGAATAGAAACTTCCAGAACTAGAATCCTTCCAATCAAAACCTCTGTGTACAGGCACATCACTGGTTTTGAACAATTTGGAGACCCTATGGTTCCACAGCCAGTGACCTGAATGAAGAGCCGGACCCCCGTTCTCTTTCTGCCTCTTGTAAAACTCCCTTAGTATTTAGATGGTCTCCTTTAAGAAGAAGACATCAGCATCCAAATATAGAACTTAAGATGTTCATACACAGCATACCTTGTTCTCTTGTCTGTGATACTAATTACAATACTTGGGATGGTTTTAAAGTGATTATCCAATCCCTATAATGCCCCCCACAATGCTCGGGCCCCTCCTATAAAGCATACTTACCCGGCCCTGGCACTATTGTACTTATAGAGATGAGATAATCTGTTCGATATAAACTGGGCTCATTATGAGATTCCCAAAAAGTTTGTCCCCAAGACAAACCCAAAGATTTTCAGGGATGTTTCATACAAATATAGTTAAACTGTGTGCAGCACCATGTTACCATGTTTTTCGGCAGGAAAAAGAACTAGGGAGGAAGAGGAAGGATGCTCACATGACCCTAAGAGGAAGTAGGGGAGGGCTTGCCTTGATTGGCTCACAGGCTGACAGACAGTATGGATGAGACAATCAGTGCTGCATCAGGCAGGAGGTGCCCTTGGAGAACAACTAGAATGCTATTCTTTGTTGGGCTGTAAATGCCAGTTTACAGCTTCCATTGTAGTGCCATGGACATTAAAGGGAAAGACTAAAATGAAGAAGAATTGTGTAGAATGGGAAAGGCTGGAAAAGCTGTCAGCTGGCCGTGAGGAGCTGAGGCTGGGTGTGACTAGCAGTGCTTTCTAATGGCAGTTCCTGCCTTATAACACAGCTGAAGCTGCTGCAGACCCTCAAAAGCAGCTACCTGAAAGAACACATTTTTTCTTATTTGAAAAGAAAGACAGATGTTTTCCACACCTGAAGTTGTTCTTGTTGGCAACTTATGTCCACTACAAATTGTATTATCCTTCAGTACTGACAACTGAGCAATTAGTGTATAGTTTTGATTCAATGCATCATATCCATCCCTACTATATGCGTTGTATTGTAGAGGAAGCATTTTACGGCATTAACATTTGTTGCTGCTGAGCAATTTTTTTTTCTTTTTAACAGTATTGTATCTGTATTGTCTTTAAACATGCTGCAGTGTTATAAAAGCAGTAACGCCATTTTTCCACCAGTGAAATTGAACATAAATTGCACCATACACAGAAGCTCCTGACGGCCAGGGTTTGCTACCTTCCCTTTGCATGTAAGCCGTGTATCAAGGTGGGCTCCCCAGGATACAGCGAAGTCACAAACGAGGAAAGCAAGTCTGACACCAGCTTTTGCAAAACAGATGTCCGGGTTCGTGATCCGAACTCAACCCGAACTTCATCCCGAACCCGAACCCCATAGAAGTCAATGGGGACCCGAACTTTTGGGCACTAAAAAGGCTGTAAAAGACACCCAGAGGGATAATATACCGCAATAAACGCATTGCGATTACAACTTTGAGCTAACGATCACCATGGGAACGCCTCCTCCAGTAGAATGTACTGTCGGATCTGAGAATTAAGTTGAAATCGCAATGCGATTCTTATATATTTGCTTAATCGCATTGGGATTTCAACTTAGCATTGCTAAATAATTCCATCCATATCGTTAACTTACTGAGTCAGTAAGTTAACGAATATGGATGGAATTATTTAGCAATGCTAAGTTGAAACGGCAATGCGATTAAGCAGATATATAAGAATCGCATTGCGATTTCAACTTAATTCTCACATCCGACAGTACATTCTACTGGAGGAGCGTTCCATGGTGATCAGTAGCTCAAAGTTGTAATCGCAATGCGATTAAGCTAAATACATAAGAATCGCATTGCGATTCCAACTTTTAGTACTCAACTTTTAAAATCGTACACCACTTTAAGTTCCAAAGTTGCAATCGCGTTCGAATAGAACTTAAAGCTGTCTCTTAGTCAGTTTTAGTATTGGTGTGCTGTAATAGAAGTTACATTTGTACGCGAATATAACTTAGAGCAATACAGTCAACTTTACACTGTTAGTTTTATTATCGCGATAATACAACTATTCAAGAATCGTATGCGTGCGTCTGTACGTGTGTGCGTTACCTCGGACACTATTCTATTTTGCCAGCCACAGCTGAAACCACTGATTTATGGTATTGCTATTTTGACAATTGAATTTAACCCCAGAAAATAATCTATCCTTTGCCAGACAGCAGACAGTATTATACTTGTCTAGCCAAAGCTGGAACACCAGATTTAGGGGATTGGTATTTGGGCAATTGTATTTAACCCCTTAATAAAATATAGAAATTTCTTTCCTGAGTTTCTAGGGGTGACAATTAGCACAGCCAAGCCCCTGATGTAGGATATAGCAAAAAAAAAAACTAGTATTGATGGATTGATGGACTTGGTGGCAGCTTCTTCTGGCGCACCACAAGTCACAAAATGGCCGCCGATCAACCCAGAAAATAAGTGACAGAAAAACGCTCTGTGCAGCCTAAAAACCAGCGAGCAAGTAACTAGCAGAAGTTCAATGATTCTCAGCTATAAATTGATCCGCTCATTAGGTGCTGTTGCTGACTTTAACCTGCCTAATCTCACCCTGAGAGAAGCTGCGTCCTCTCCCTACACTTATCAGAGCAGTGTGACGTGCGGCGCTACGTGACTCCAGCTTAAATAGAGGCTGGGTCACATGCTGCACTTGGCCAATCACAGCCATGCCATTAGTAGGCATGGCTGTGATGGGCTCTTAGGGCAAGAAGTAAAACGCTAGCTGATTGGCTGCTGTGCAGCCCTTCAGAAAGCGGGAAGTAATCGACGAACTCCGAACCCGAACTTTTTTGAAAATGTCCGGGTTCGGGTCCGTGTCACGGACACCCCAAAATTTGGTACGAACCCAAACTATTCTCGAACTGTTCGCTCAACACTAGACATGAATTATTAAGTGAGTGCTTAGTACGGGGTTATCTGCGATGCAGCACAGAAGCTTACAATCTTATCAACTCTAGAATACCTCCCCTCCCATAACTAGTCCAGGAACCCATAACAAAGCATTGTTCCTGAGCAATGCGCTAGACTGAATTGAAGTCGTGGGCAAGTTGTCAGCTCTCAATTGAGCAAAGTCTCATTTAGTTATGGAGTCCTTGGAGTAAATGTGGCAAACACTTCTGGCCTTATATACTCAGAGTCCCTATCTAACTAACTAACTAACAGGCCTAGTCTCATCTCTTAAGCACCAATCTACAATTTAGTGTGTTCACGCATTTACTGACCTGGGTCATGTTCTGTATCCGATGATGGCTTTAAACTAAACACTAACGAGTCTCTTCAGGAAACATGAGGTCCTGCAGGCTAGGCAGCGCTCCTTTCCTTAGCTCTTTTTAGCCTTTCTGGAAAAAGATCCTCCGGACAGGATCTGTCTTGGACAGTGATCAGCCTCACTCAGCTGCAGCTCCTGATACTCTAGGATGCACTGAAGCTTGGATGCGAGCAGATTCTGTTTCACACACAGTCCTTTCAAGATGCCTGCTCTCTTACTTCCTGTTTCTTCTTCAGCTTGTCAACCCCACCTCTCATGAATATTGAAATCCAGTAGTATATTAGCTGTGTGGGGAAACAGTGGCCTCCTGTGGCCAAAATAACAGTCTTGTTAATTTAGTCCACACAAACAGTATTCAAATGTTAAGAACGGTTTCTCAATCTCACATGTACATACAGTCAATCTGTTCCTGCAGCTACAATTTATTCCTCTTTAGAGTTTCCATTCACTTCACCAGTCCTAGGATCTCATCAGCCAGGCATTGTTTATGTATATGCTCGTTTCCTATAAGAGATTGTCCATTACTAGATTTTGCAGGCTGCTCACCGAATACTGTACCTGTAAAAAGCCAGTCGGTCCGTTCATTTCCAGCACCGTATCTGCACTGCTGGTGAAGAAACTTGTGTTTTTGGACATGCTGATGCTGCTGTTATTGCGGTGAGTTCACGATCTCCAGATTGGGGGCCGGTCCCCAGGATTTTTGCGATCAGGTTGCAACAATATATGTTGCCTATAAAGATGAGCAAAGTTAGGGAAGATTTGATTTGGCTGCTTCACCGTATTTCACAAAGAAATTCAATTTGTGACAAATTACTTTGTCACGAAGCACAATCCTTTGTATGTATCAGAATAAATGAGGGTGAATGGCGATCGCGCCACTCTCCCATTATTGAATCCCGCAGATGCTGATCACAGCATCTGAGGCCACTATTGAGGGCTTTCAGAGTTTAATCAGGGTAACAAAAATATAAAAAAATAAAAATACCTTTTACATTTGCTCACGGAGAAGCCATCGCAGCCATCTTTATTGAAGATGACATCATTATATTCTTGTACATAGGAGTCAGTATTATAGTAGTTATATTCTTGTACATAGGAGGCAGTATTATGGTAGTTATATCCTTGTACATAGTAGCAGAATTATAGTAGTTATATTTTTGTACACAGGAGCAGAATTATAGTAGTTATAGTCTGGTACATAGGAGCAGTATTATAGTAGTCATATTCTTGTACATAGGAGGCAGTATTATAGTAGTTATATTCTTGTACATAGGAGAAGTATTATAGTAGTTATATTCTTGTACATAGGAGCAGTATTATAGTAGTTATGTTCTTGTACATAGGAGCAGTATTATAGTATATACAAATCTGAAAAGTGCAGTGTGTGTTTGTTTTCAGACCCTGTACTATGATACCCATAAATAAAATACAATGTGACCAATTGCCTTCAGAAGTCCCCAAATTCTTAAATAGAGTCCACAGGTTTATATTTTATTCTCAGTATAACTACAACTGTTCTGTGAAAGCCTCAGAGAACATTAGTGATCAAACAGCATCATGGAAACCAAAGAACACACCAGACAGGTCAGGAATAAAGTTGTTGAGAAGTGTAAAGCAGTGTTAGATTATAAAATTATCCTAAGCTCTGTGAAAATCATCTGAAAATAGAAGGAGCGTGGCAAAACTGCAAACTGACCAAGACACGGCCATCCACCTAAACTGACAGGCAAGGGCCTAGGCAAGGAAAGCATTAATTAGAGAAGCAGTCATGAGGGCCATGGTCACTCTGAAGGACCTGCAGAGACCCAAAGGGTGGGAGAATATGTCCACAAGACAACTATTAGTCGTGTCCTCCACAAATCTGGCCATTTTGGAAGTATGGCCAGAAGAAAGCCATTTTTTTAAAGCAGGCCTTAAGAAGTCCCACTTGAAGTTTTCCACAAGCCATGTAAGGGATACAGTAAACATGTGGAAGAATGTGCTCTTGTCAGATGAGACCAAATTTTAACTTTTTGTCTAAATGCAAAATGCTATGTATGGCAGAAACCTATCACTTCAAATAACTCTGAACACACTGTTTTCTTTTCAGCAGGGACAGGGAAGCTGGTCAGAGTTGATGGGAAGATGGATGGAGCTAAATACAGGGTAATCCTGGAGGAAAACCTGGTAGAGGCTGCAAAGACTTGAGACTGGGGCGGAGGTTTGCCTTCCAGCAGGACAATGACCCTAAACATCCAGCCAGAGCTACAATGGATTGGTTTAGATCAAAGCATATTCATGTGTTAGAATGGCTCAGGCAAAGTCTAGACCTCAAGCCCATTGTGAATCTAGGATAAGACTTGACAATTACTGTTCACAGTCGCTCTCCATCCAATCTAACTAAGCACGAGCTACAGTATTTTGCAAAGAATCGGCAAAAATGTAAGCCTCTAGATGTGCAAAGCTGGTGGAGACCTACCCCTTGCAGCTGCAATTGCAGCGAAAAGTGATCCTACAAAGTATTGGCTCAGGGGTCTAAATACAAATGCACACCACACTTTCCAGATTTCAATTTTTAACTTTAAAAAAAAAGGATCATTTTCCTTACACTTCACAATTACGTTGTACTTGCTACTTTGTGTTGTTTTATCACATAAAATACCATAAAATACTAAGAATACATAAAAATTAAAATACATTTTAGTTTGTATCTTAGAGGCATGCATAGCTCTCAATGGGCCCAAAAAATACCTTTTAGTATGAGTCTTAGGACCCCTACAAGCAGATAATTGTTAAGGGTGTTGAGGGATATCTGAGGCCTATATTGTTATTTCTCTAACTTAGATACAGTAACTCACCATAAAGTATTAAACAAGATAGGCTTAGATACATTGGCTTAGCACTAGTATCACAAATGATAGATACAGAAGCTCAGCATACAGTAACAGACGTCATAAGCTTCGATTTAAATGCTCTGCTGAATGCTGTCCCTGGTGACGATTTCCTTTGGCAGCCATCTAGAAGGTGTGTGCAGGTTTCCTTCAGTGAGTATCTCACCTGGATCTGAAACCTGTTTAGTGTCACATGTTTTAAGTCACCTGGCATCCATCTCCGGTATGTTACCATAGAAGAGTCCACACTAGACATAGGAATGTATGAGATTGTGTGTCATGAGGTGAGATGTAAAAGTGAAAACTGAGACACTTGCTGCCTCATGCCTCCTGAGGTATGTGAACAAAAAATAAAGCAGGACAGCACCACTTACTGAGATGACTTCACTTAATCCATGTTTTGGCGGCAGTCCACGCGACATCAGGTCCCGGCCTCAGGGACCACTCAGATACAAAGAAAATTTCAGGGAAATGGCAGCACTCTCTATCTTTCATCCAATCTTCGTGTTTATTAACACCGAAAAAAGCAACGTTTCGACACACAGGTCTTTTTCAAGCTACATGTATGTGGAATGTGGAAATTGTGTGAATCTAAAATATCGTAAGGCTGCATTGTACCCAAAAAGATGTGCAGTGCCCTGATTGTGAAACTATTAATAACACAGACCTCCAGAGTAATGTGGACTAATATTAAGGATGAGCAAATCGATTCCTAACAAACTAGATTAGTTACAAATTTCATAAAAATGATCCTCAAGTGAAATCCAAAGTTTTTCTGATGTGTTTCAAATGAATCACATAAAACGGCACAAAGAGCCATTTTATTGTGAGGACTGGCAGCGAAAAAGCACTAGTGAGGAAGAAGAAGGATTTTCACATTACACTGGGAGGAAGTGGAGAGGTGGGCTTGCCCTGATTGGCTCAGACACTGACATACATTCTGGATCAGCCAATCAGGGGGCAGCAGGCAGGAAGGTGCTATCACAGCACATAACAAGGCATAACCACTTCCGAGGAAATTCTCCCATTCCCAAAAGTATCAGGGCAGAGCATTGCTCACACTCTCCCTTCATCCTATCACATGTGAAAAGTGAAGCGTTGCCATACTGTGTTATAGCTGATTGGCCTGGGCAAGAGTAGCCACACAACTGGGCAAGATGGTCAGCAACAATGGCCACAGCATCAAGCCCATGCTGCATTTAGGGGAAATAACATATGCTCCCTTTATGGCTCAAGTGATAAACCTAATAATACAGCACTTAAAAAAGTACACTGGCTAGAAAAATGTGCTGGCAATGTCCAGGAGCCTGTCCCCTCATTGTGGATAATCTTATGTGGTGAAGAACACCCAAATGGAGTCATGGATCCATGAGGATTAACACACTATTTTGGCTAAAGCCAATAAATAAATCTGCACTTGCAGACAGTGCCATATCTTGCTACTGCCACTGTCTGTCTGCCTGCCCACCATAATGTTCTGTACCACATGGCAATTTCTGCTGTTATCATGCCACTGTGCTGTCTGCCTGCCTATCATGTTTTATACTGCCGTCAGCGTCTTAGCTTCTATTTCTGGCTGCTAATCCCCTACTTCCACTTCCATTACTGCTGCACAGTCATTACTACTACTACTACTACTATTACTACTACTACTACTACTACTACTACACACATCTACTACCTTGTCTGTTAAATGTTGTGCTGCTACTGCTGTCACTACTATTGCCACCACGTGCCTCTATAACCCTATCCACATCCACACTGTGCTGCTGCTGCTCCCAATTAAGAGGGTTAATATTCAAGGCTTGCTCAGAACAAGCCACTCTTTCTTCTGACAATTAACACTTCTGTGTGTTTGCAAATGTGCATGCATAAATAAGAAGCAAGCATTTTCCCCCTGTTTAAACACCATCTGCCTCCATACATGTGCCGCGCTGGAATGCGGGATAGAAATCCCAGCGCCGTAGAGCTACGGCGAGCTGATCCGCCGTCAGCAGGCGATGCGCCTGATCTACGGTAAGGGTTTGGCCATCACTGATAGCCGGACCCCTGCTGCAAGCGCCGGCATCATTGAAATCACCGATGCCGGTGCATTAACCCTTTAGGTGCCGCAGTCAGGGCTTACCGCAGCACATGCGATGTCTGTGAGGGGATCGGAGCTGCCATCGGGTCCCTGTGCTGCTGCTGGTAGGCTGGTAGGGAAGACAGCCCGATGCCTTCCTTAGGCATCATGGATGCCTTCTGGGAGAGCCTGTGAGATCCAGCCCCCTGGATCTAACAGGCAAGCAGGCTGTCAGCGTATCACAGTGAGTAATACACTTACAGCCAATGCATTAAATAATGTGAACAAAAAAAGTTAAAAATAAAGTTTTACAAAAAAGTAAAAGTTTCAAGTAAAAAAAAAAAAAAGCTTCATTTTCCCCAAATAAAGTAAAAAAAGATTTTGTAAAAAGTAGGAAAAAAAAGAAAAGTAGACATATTATGTATTGCCGCGTCCGTATTGACCTGTTCTATAAACATATGACTTAACCCCTCAGATGAACACTGTCAAAAAATTCTATAAAAACTGTTAAAAAAAATCTTTTTTGTTACCTTACATCACTAAAAATGCAACACCAAGCGATCAAAAAGGCGTATGCCCCCTAAAATTGAACCAATCTAACCGTCACCTCATCCTGCAAAAAATGAGCCCAAAAAATAAAAAAAACTATGGCTCTCAGACTATGGAGAAACTAAAATAATTTTTTTTGTTTCAAAAATGATATTATTGTGTAAAACTTAAATAAATAAAAGGATACATATTAGGTATTGTCGTGTCCGTAAGAACCTGCTCAGATGAACACCGTAAAAAAAAAAAGTGTGGAAAAAAAGCAATTTTTTGTCACCTTACATCACAAAAAGTGTTATATAAAGCGATAAAAAAGTGATGTGCACCCTAAAATAGTACCAATCAAACCGTCATCTCATACAGAAAAAAAATGAGCCCCTAAATAAAACAGTCACACAAAATGGCTTTCAGAAAGTGGAGACAGTAAAAAATATATTTAAAAAAAAATGCTTTATTATGTAAAACTGAAATAAAAAAAAACCAAAAAGTAGTCATATTTGGTATTGTCGTGTCCGTAAGAACCTCTATAAAAATAGCACATGATCTAACCTGGTAAGATGAACGTTGTACATAGCAAAAAATAAAAACTGTGCCAAAACAGCTATTTTATGTTACCTTGCTTCACAAAAATATACCCTAAAATAGTACCGACAAAACTGCCACCTTATCCTGTAGTTTCCAAAATGGGTTAGCTCTTTTGGAGTTTCTACTCTAGGGGGTGCATTAGGGGGCTTCAAATGGGACATGGTGTCAAAAACTACTCAAGCAAAATCTGCCTTCCAAGAACCATATGGCGTTCCTTTCCTTCTGCGCCCTGCCGTGTGCCTGTACACAAGTTTACGACCACATATGGGGTGTTTCTGTAAACTACAGAATCAGGGCCATAAATTTTGAGTTTTGATTGGCTGTTAACCCTTGCTTTGTTAGCGGAAAAAAATGATTAAAATGGAAAATCTGCCAATAAAAAGAAATTCTGAAATTTCATCTCCATTTTCCATTAATTCTTGTGGAACACCTAAAGGGTTAACAACGTTTGTAAAATCAGTTTTCAATACCTTGAGGGGTGTAGTTTCTAAAATGGGGTCATTTTTGGGTGGTTTCTATTATATAAGCCTCACAAAGTGACTTCAGACCTGAACTGGTCCTTAAAAAGTGGGTTGCTTTTGAGATTTGCTTCTAAACTTCTAAGCTTTTTAATGTCCCCAAAAATGAAATGGCTTTCACAAAATGATCCAAACATGAATTTCACATATGGGGAATGTAAAGAAATAACTATTTTTGGAGGTATTACTATCTATTATTAAAGTAGATAAATTGAAATTTGAAAATTTGAAAAAAAATTCAAATTTAGATAAATTTAGTATTTTTTATAAATAAAAATGAATTTTATTGACTCCATTTTACCACTGTCATGAAGTACAAAATGTTATGAGAAAACAATCTTAGAATGGCCTGGATAAGTAAAAGCGTTTTAAAGTTATTACCACATAAAGTGACTCGGTAGTGAAACGTTAAACGCGCTGTTTTTTAACACTATTAGACATGCGTTTATCCAGATCAGTGTATGTCAGTGTCACTCGGACATGATTTATTATTGCTGTCATTGCGTTCAAGAATTTAGAGAGGGGGTGGAGAAGAGAAAGACCAAAAAGTTGTAAAAAGTTATTGAAAAGAGATAACATTGTTTCAAGAGATTGGAGAGATGAGTTCGGCCTCATACAGTAATCAGCTTTCTATCTCATGCATTGCCCTTTGGTTCATGGCACGTGGCCTGTGCAGACATCGCGTTCCCTAATGATTCGATCATGGGAGATCTTTTTCATGGGTGTATTGTTTCCTTGGACTGAACCACTGAGACATAAATGAATGAAATTCCTCTGTCTGTTGAGATAATTAGCTTGGTGCTTAAAACAATAGAGAGCAAGTCACTGCAATGACGGGTATAATTAAGTAGATCATAATTTAATTATGTGAGTTAATTATTTAGGAGCACGAGATTATTATTCATATCACAGATGAGCATATAAATAGTGGGATCCGAGGCTGCACCATCACATCCAGCAGCACCGGACCTCACAGATCCTCACACTCAGGTACATATCATGATATTATAGAGACTTTACATAGACTTTAACTCTCCTTTCTTATTCTAGTTTCTCTTGACAAAACATCTACAGATGATTGAGGAGGATAGATAGATCATTGTTTAGGTTCCCATATAACCACAAGCTCTGTAGTCTGAATTGTTAATCCATATGGGATGTTGATGTTATTGGTGTTTGTTCATTTTGTCTCTTATATAGAAGACCAGAATAGGCCTGTCACTGGAGATACTGTATTTAATTAACTCAGCCAATGGGATGTTGACTCAGGGAAATACACTATTTTCCCAAAAATGAGCTGAGGATGTTTAACATGATGCTGTATTCCCCATGCCCTGCACAAGTTGTAGTATGAGGGAGGTTGGTTGGGATATACACATTGGAGAGCCCATTGTATTAAGCTCCAATGACCATTAAAAGTTGATCTGTTCCCAACTGAAAAGAGGCAAAAATGGGTGAGAATGAGGTTGGCATAGAACTTACTTCTGGGATTTGCTTGCATGTGGCCCTCTCAATTGAGCTGTTTAGGAGTTATTTTGATAGCCAAGCAACTTCCACCATCATAAATATCCATTTAGGGAGTGCTGAAGGTCTTTGGTCTTGGAGGTGATGAAGTCATGTGCCCTATGTTTTTCCATATTATCTAGACAAAATCATGGCTGGTTCTAGGCAATTGATTTCCACCCCACGATCAGTTTATTCTTAGACGATGCTTCCCATTTCTAGGTAGACAATTTTTTTTAGGTAAACACCTCTGCAGCTTCAAAGATACCTTAAGAACTTAAGCAGTAAAATAAAAAAAATTTCTTTAGTTTTCAGATCTATATCAATATGATTTGCATCAGAGTTGTGGTTTCCTCGCTTATGTTAGGTAAGTACTTGAAAGTTACTAAACTGATCAAAAATGTATTTATACAGTATGTGTGGGTAAAAAACAAATATTTAGCCCATGTGTGTTATATAGAAACTGCGCTAAGGGTTCACTGTTTTTGTCTAAACAACCAGCAGTTTTATGACAATCCATTGTGGCTTTTTTCTGGCCATAAACATTGGGTTGGCAATTGGCTCCCTATTAACAGGACCATTCAGCTCTGAAAAACAGGTGTATTATACAAAATAGGTGGTTTGAGATAAGCAGCTAGCATCACACTTGTTACTGCTTATCTAAGGTGAAACAAGTATGGAATAGGTGACTAATGTATACTCAAGTGACAGTCATCCACTTCAAACAGTCCCATGAAATTCACAATTGCTGTCTTTTTGGGCAAGCTCATAGTAGTCACTCTAACTCATAGTCAGTGGATATAATCTACAGCCCCTCTGTTTAGTGTCCTCCAGGTCCCGATTCTGTGTTTTTCCCAAAATACCAGATTATCCTTCTTGGATAAAAGTACTAAGACAACAATGAGAATAATAATTATAAAACACTAGGACAACCACTTTAATTGCAATGGGGCCCCAAGGTCCAGCAAAAGAAAACACGATTAGGAGATGACTTTAGAGATGATTGGTTGCCTTCGAAATCACTATTATGGGGGCAGAAAAGACTAATTTGGCTGAAAAAAATTAAGTTCCTCTTTCTGTTTCAGTATTTTCTGTGATGTATGTAGAAAAGTTGGATGCCATGACTCTTCGACCCAGTAAGTAGTGCATTGTTTTTGGGATAGACATCTTTTCATACCTTATATGAAACTTGTAGAATGAGAAAACAAAGAACTTTGAGTCCTGACTCCTGAATTTTCCATAAACTTCACACACTGTTGACACAGATGTCTCTCACCACAGTCATTGCTGTAAAAACTAGCGGAGGATCATAGCTCTCGATTGGTGATCATCTGTAATCTATGGTGAAACATGTCAGCATGTGCTCAGTTCATGTACAAGGCCACGACAAGAGAAATTTAGCATTGTATTTTGCCCAAAAATCAATTGCCTAGATCCACAAGACAGAAATATGGTCTTTTCCAGCAAGTTAATGAAGTTTTGCAATGAGAGATCCTAAATTTTGAGCTTAGAATTCACTAATAATCATTTTGAGGCCTGTTAACTTTCCTCCATATGTTTCATTAGCAAAACGATACTAAAGTCACATCGCCCCCTAAAAGTTAATTTGCATAGATGATCTTGGAAATAGCAGTCCAGCATGCACTGGGGTACAATATGCAGGAATTGTGTAAATATCAATTTAATGTGATTCTTTATTGCAGTGAATTGCCCGGCCAATCAAGAACCAGGCTGCCGACCATGCTGGGGAGGAACATGTGAAAGTTTAAGCAATTATCAACAGTTGTCCTGCACAGGTCTATGTAATCCCAGTTGTGTCTGCAAGAAAGACCATTACCTCCAGAATAACCAGTGTGTCCATGTGTCCAAGTGCAACGTTCAGTGCCCGGCAAACATGGTGTTTAACCCCTGTGTGAAGAAGACCATCACCTGCAAAACACTAACCAGCGGTGCGGTGGAGTACGATGAGTGTGTACCTCGCTGCCAGTGTGTGGAGGGTTATATATTCTCCGGTGAGAAGCCCCAGGACTGTATCAAGATGAGCGAATGTCAGAACCAGACAAACGCCTCTTAAGGTGGAATAAGATGTAAAATCGGTCCAGCATTCCAGAGGCGGGGAGAGGAGGAGGCGTTGATATTTATTGCAAGAAAAAGGTTTTCTGCGTCAGAAACTTTCTGAACTGTAGAAATGAATGAATGTACATAATATTATACTTTGTAAATAGAAGTGGTCAATCTGTGATATTCACTTTTGGATAAATAAAGTTTATTGAAAAAAATGTACATGTGTCCTGTCATTGCTGATCATATGTAATATGAAGTTCATTAAAAAAAAAAATGTTGCAAATTCTAGATATAGAAACTACTGCCATAGTAGCGTAAAATCCCCGCCATGATCACAGGGGAGAAGTAGACAGATATGGCATAACCTCATTACAAAGGTCATTCATCCCACTCCCTGTCTGAAGACCATAGATATTAATGAGCCATAGCCTTCTACCTCGAATAGAAACTTCCAGAACTAGAATCCTTCCAATCAAAACCTCTGTGTACAGGCACATCACTGGTTTTGAACAATTTGGAGACCCTATGGTTCCACAGCCAGTGACCTGAATGAAGAGCCGGACCCCGTTCTCTTTCTGCCTCTTGTAAAACTCCCTTAGTATTTAGATGGTCTCCTTTAAGAAGAAGACATCAGCATCCAAATATAGAACTTAAGATGTTCATACACAGCATACCTTGTTCTCTTGTCTGTGATACTAATTACAATACTTGGGATGGTTTTAAAGTGATTATCCAATCCCTATAATGCCCCCCACAATGCTCGGGCCCCTCCTATAAAGCATACTTACCCGGCCCTGGCACTATTGTACTTATAGAGATGAGATAATCTGTTCGATATAAACTGGGCTCATTATGAGATTCCCAAAAAGTTTGTCCCCAAGACAAACCCAAAGATTTTCAGGGATGTTTCATACAAATATAGTTAAACTGTGTGCAGCACCATGTTACCATGTTTTTCGGCAGGAAAAAGAACTAGGGAGGAAGAGGAAGGATGCTCACATGACCCTAAGAGGAAGTAGGGGGGAGGGCTTGCCTTGATTGGCTCACAGGCTGACAGACAGTATGGATGAGACAATCAGTGCTGCATCAGGCAGGGAGGTGCCCTTGGAGAACAACTAGAATGCTATTCTTTGTTGGGCTGTAAATGCCAGTTTACAGCTTCCATTGTAGTGCCATGGACATTAAAGGGAAAGACTAAAATGAAGAAGAATTGTGTAGAATGGGAAAGGCTGGAAAAGCTGTCAGCTGGCCGTGAGGAGCTGAGGCTGGGTGTGACTAGCAGTGCTTTCTAATGGCAGTTCCTGCCTTATAACACAGCTGAAGCTGCTGCAGACCCTCAAAAGCAGCTACCTGAAAGAACACATTTTTTCTTATTTGAAAAGAAAGACAGATGTTTTCCACACCTGAAGTTGTTCTTGTTGGCAACTTATTTCCACTACAAATTGTATTATCCTTCAGTACTGACAACTGAGCAATTAGTGTATAGTTTTGATTCAATGCATCATATCCATCCCTACTATATGCGTTGTATTGTAGAGGAAGCATTTTACGGCATTAACATTTGTTGCTGCTGAGCAATTTTTTTCTTTTTAACAGTATTGTATCTGTATTGTCTTTAAACATGCTGCAGTGTTATAAAAGCAGTAACGCCATTTTTCCACCAGTGAAATTGAACATAAATTGCACCATACACAGAAGCTCCTGACGGCCAGGGTTTGCTACCTTCCCTTTGCATGTAAGCCGTGTATCAAGGTGGGCTCCCAGGATACAGCGAAGTCACAAACGAGGAAAGCAAGTCTGACACCAGCTTTTGCAAAACAGATGTCGGGTTCGTGATCCGAACTCAACCCGAACTTCATCCCGAACCCGAACCCCATAGAAGTCAATGGGGACCCGAACTTTTGGGCACTAAAAGGCTGTAAAAGACACCCAGAGGGATAATATACCGCAATAAACGCATTGCGATTACAACTTTGAGCTAACGATCACCATGGGAACGCCTCCTCCAGTAGAATGTACTGTCGGATCTGAGAATTAAGTTGAAATCGCAATGCGATTCTTATATATTTGCTTAATCGCATTGGGATTTCAACTTAGCATTGCTAAATAATTCCATCCATATCGTTAACTTACTGAGTCAGTAAGTTAGCGAATATGGATGGAATTATTTAGCAATGCTAAGTTGAAACGGCAATGCGATTAAGCAGATATATAAGAATCGCATTGCGATTTCAGCTTAATTCTCACATCCGACAGTACATTCTACTGGAGGAGCGTTCCCATGGTGATCAGTAGCTCAAAGTTGTAATCGTAATGCGATTAGCTAAATACATAAGAATCGCATTGCGATTCCAACTTTTAGTACTCAACTTTTAAAATCGTACACCACTTTAAGTTCCAAAGTTGCAATCGCGTTCGAATAGAACTTAAAGCTGTCTCTTAGTCAGTTTTAGTATTGGTGTGCTGTAATAGAAGTTACATTTGTACTGCGAATATAACTTAGAGCAATACAGTCAACTTTACACTGTTAGTTTTATTATCGCGATAATACAACTATTCAAGAATCGATGATGCGTGCGTCTGTACGTGTGTGCGTTACCTCGGACACTATTCTATTTTGCCAGCCACAGCTGAAACCACTGATTTATGGTATTGCTATTTTGACAATTGAATTTAACCCCAGAAAATAATCTATCCTTTGCCAGACAGCAGACAGTATTATACTTGTCTAGCCAAAGCTGGAACACCAGATTTAGGGGATTGGTATTTGGGCAATTGTATTTAACCCCTTAATAAAATATAGAAATTTCTTTCCTGAGTTTCTAGGGGTGACAATTAGCACAGCCAAGCCCCTGATGTAGGATATAGCAAAAAAAAAAACTAGTATTGATGGATTGATGGACTTGGTGGCAGCTTCTTCTGGCGCACCACAAGTCACAAAATGGCCGCCGATCAACCCAGAAAATAAGTGACAGAAAAACGCTCTGTGCAGCCTAAAAACCAGCGAGCAAGTAACTAGCAGAAGTTCAATGATTCTCAGCTATAAATTGATCCGCTCATTAGGTGCTGTTGCTGACTTTAACCTGCCTAATCTCACCCTGAGAGAAGCTGCGTCCTCTCCCTACACTTATCAGAGCAGTGTGACGTGCGGCGCTACGTGACTCCAGCTTAAATAGAGGCTGGGTCACATGCTGCACTTGGCCAATCACAGCCATGCCATTAGTAGGCATGGCTGTGATGAGCTCTTAGGGCAAGAAGTAAAACGCTAGCTGATTGGCTGCTGTGCAGCCCTTCAGAAAGCGGGAAGTAATCGACGAACTCCGAACCCGAACTTTTTGAAAATGTCCGGGTTGGGTCCGTGTCACGGACACCCCAAAATTTAGTACGAACCCAAACTATTCTCGAACTGTTCGCTCAACACTAGACATGAATTATTAAGTGAGTGCTTAGTACGGGGTTATCTGCGATGCAGCACAGAAGCTTACAATCTTATCAACTCTAGAATACCTCCCCTCCCATAACTAGTCCAGGAACCCATAACAAAGCATTGTTCCTGAGCAATGCGCTAGACTGAATTGAAGTCGTGGGCAAGTTGTCAGCTCTCAATTGAGCAAAGTCTCATTTAGTTATGGAGTCCTTGGAGTAAATGTGGCAAACACTTCTGGCCTTATATACTCAGAGACCCTATCTAACTAACTAACTAACAGGCCTAGTCTCATCTCTTAAGCACCAATCTACAATTTAGTGTGTTCACGCATTTACTGACCTGGGTCTTGTTCTGTATCCGATGATGGCTTTAAACTAAACACTAACGAGTCTCTTCAGGAAACATGAGGTCCTGCAGGCTAGGCAGCGCTCCTTTCCTTAGCTCTTTTCAGCCTTTCTGGAAAAAGATCCTCCGGACAGGATCTGTCTTGGACAGTGATCAGCCTCACTCAGCTGCAGCTCCTGATACTCTAGGATGCACTGAAGCTTGGATGCGAGCAGATTCTGTTTCACACACAGTCCTTTCAAGATGCCTGCTCTCTTACTTCCTGTTTCTTCTTCAGCTTGTCAACCCCACCTCTCATGAATATTGAAATCCAGTAGTATATTAGCTGTGTGGGAAACAGTGGCCTCCTGTGGCCAAAATAACAGTCTTGTTAATTTAGTCCACACAAACAGTATTCAAATGTTAAGAACGGTTTCTCAATCTCACATGTACATACAGTCAATCTGTTCCTGCAGCTACAATTTATTCCTCTTTAGAGTTTCCATTCACTTCACCAGTCCTAGGATCTCATCAGCCAGGCATTGTTTATGTATATGCTCGTTTCCTATAAGAGATTGTCCATTACTAGATTTTGCAGGCTGCTCACCGAATACTGTACCTGTAAAAAGCCAGTCGCTCCGTTCATTTCCAGCACCGTATCTGCACTGCTGGTGAAGAAACTTGTGTTTTTGGACATGCTGATGCTGCTGTTATTGCGGTGAGTTCACGATCTCCAGATTGGGGGCCGGTCCCCAGGATTTTTGCGATCAGGTTGCAACAATATATGTTGCCTATAAAGATGAGCAAAGTTAGGGAAGATTTGATTTGGCTGCTTCACCGTATTTCACAAAGAAATTCAATTTGTGACAAATTACTTTGTCACAAAGCACAATCCTTTGTATGTATCAGAATAAATGAGGGTGAATGGCGATCGCGCCACTCTCCCATTATTGAATCCCGCAGATGCTGATCACAGCATCTGAGGCCACTATTGAGGGCTTTCAGAGTTTAATCAGGGTAACAAAAATATAAAAAATAAAAATACCTTTTACATTTGCTCACGAGAAGCCATCGCAGCCATCTTTATTGAAGATGACATCATTATATTCTTGTACATAGGAGTCAGTATTATAGTAGTTATATTCTTGTACATAGGAGGCAGTATTATGGTAGTTATATCCTTGTACATAGTAGCAGAATTATAGTAGTTATATTTTTGTACACAGGAGCAGAATTATAGTAGTTATAGTCTGGTACATAGGAGCAGTATTATAGTAGTCATATTCTTGTACATAGGAGGCAGTATTATAGTAGTTATATTCTTGTACATAGGAGAAGTATTATAGTAGTTATATTCTTGTACATAGGAGCAGTATTATAGTAGTTATGTTCTTGTACATAGGAGCAGTATTATAGTATATACAAATCTGAAAAGTGCAGTGTGTGTTTGTTTTCAGACCCTGTACTATGATACCCATAAATAAGATACAATGTGACCAATTGCCTTCAGAAGTCCCCAAATTCTTAAATAGAGTCCACAGGTTTATATTTTATTCTCAGTATAACTACAACTGTTCTGTGAAAGCCTCAGAGAACATTAGTGATCAAACAGCATCATGGAAACCAAAGAACACACCAGACAGGTCAGGAATAAAGTTGTTGAGAAGTGTAAAGCAGTGTTAGATTATAAAAATTATCCTAAGCTCTGTGAAAATCATCTGAAAATAGAAGGAGCGTGGCAAAACTGCAAACTGACCAAGACACGGCCATCCACCTAAACTGACAGGCAAGGGCCTAGGCAAGGAAAGCATTAATTAGAGAAGCAGTCATGAGGGCCATGGTCACTCTGAAGGACCTGCAGAGACCCAAAGGGTGGGAGAATATGTCCACAAGACAACTATTAGTCGTGTCCTCCACAAATCTGGCCATTTTGGAAGTATGGCCAGAAGAAAGCCATTTTTTTAAAGCAGGCCTTAAGAAGTCCCACTTGAAGTTTTCCACAAGCCATGTAAGGGATACAGTAAACATGTGGAAGAATGTGCTCTTGTCAGATGAGACCAAATTTTAACTTTTTTGTCTAAATGCAAAATGCTATGTATGGCAGAAACCTATCACTTCAAATAACTCTGAACACACTGTTTTCTTTTCAGCAGGGACAGGGAAGCTGGTCAGAGTTGATGGGAAGATGGATGGAGCTAAATACAGGGTAATCCTGGAGGAAAACCTGGTAGAGGCTGCAAAAGACTTGAGACTGGGGCGGAGGTTTGCCTTCCAGCAGGACAATGACCCTAAACATCCAGCCAGAGCTACAATGGATTGGTTTAGATCAAAGCATATTCATGTGTTAGAATGGCTCAGGCAAAGTCTAGACCTCAAGCCCATTGTGAATCTAGGATAAGACTTGACAATTACTGTTCACAGTCGCTCTCCATCCAATCTAACTAAGCACGAGCTACAGTATTTTGCAAAGAATCGGCAAAAATGTAAGCCTCTAGATGTGCAAAGCTGGTGGAGACCTACCCCTTGCAGCTGCAATTGCAGCGAAAAGTGATCCTACAAAGTATTGGCTCAGGGGTCTAAATACAAATGCACACCACACTTTCCAGATTTCAATTTTTAACTTTAAAAAAAAAGGATCATTTTCCTTACACTTCACAATTACGTTGTACTTGCTACTTTGTGTTGTTTTATCACATAAAATACCATAAAATACTAAGAATACATAAAAATTAAAATACATTTTAGTTTGTATCTTAGAGGCATGCATAGCTCTCAATGGGCCCAAAAAATACCTTTTAGTATGAGTCTTAGGACCCCTACAAGCAGATAATTGTTAAGGGTGTTGAGGGATATCTGAGGCCTATATTGTTATTTCTCTAACTTAGATACAGTAACTCACCATAAAGTATTAAACAAGATAGGCTTAGATACATTGGCTTAGCACTAGTATCACAAATGATAGATACAGAAGCTCAGCATACAGTAACAGACGTCATAAGCTTCGATTTAAATGCTCTGCTGAATGCTGTCCCTGGTGACGATTTCCTTTGGCAGCCATCTAGAAGGTGTGTGCAGGTTTCCTTCAGTGAGTATCTCACCTGGATCTGAAACCTGTTTAGTGTCACATGTTTTAAGTCACCTGGCATCCATCTCCGGTATGTTACCATAGAAGAGTCCACACTAGACATAGGAATGTATGAGATTGTGTGTCATGAGGTGAGATGTAAAAGTGAAAACTGAGACACATGCTGCCTCATGCCTCCTGACTGGTATGTGAACAAAAAATAAAGCAGGACAGCACCACTTACTGAGATGACTTCACTTAATCCATGTTTTGGCGGCGGTCCACGCGACATCAGGTCCCGGCCTCAGGGACCACTCAGATACAAAGAAAATTTCAGGGAAATGGCAGCACTCTCTATCTTTCATCCAATCTTCCTGTTTATTAACACCGAAAAAAAGCAACGTTTCGACACACAGGTCTTTTTCAAGCTACATGTATGTGGAATGTGGAAATTGTGTGAATCTAAAATATCGTAAGGCTGCATTGTACCCAAAAAGATGTGCAGTGCCCTGATTGTGAAACTATTAATAACACAGACCTCCAGAGTAATGTGGACTAATATTAAGGATGAGCAAATCGATTCCTAACAAACTAGATTAGTTACAAATTTCATAAAAATGATCCTCAAGCGAAATCCAAAGTTTTTCTGATGTGTTTCAAATGAATCACATAAAACGGCACAAAGAGCCATTTTATTGTGAGGACTGGCAGCGAAAAAGCACTAGTGAGGAAGAAGAAGGATTTTCACATTACACTGGGAGGAAGTGGAGAGGTGGGCTTGCCCTGATTGGCTCAGACACTGACATACATTCTGGATCAGCCAATCAGGGGGCAGCAGGCAGGAAGGTGCTATCACAGCACATAACAAGGCATAACCACTTTCGAGGAAATTCTCCCATTCCCAAAAGTATCAGGGCAGAGCATTGCTCACACTCTCCCTTCATCCTATCACATGTGAAAAGTGAAGCGTTGCCATACTGTGTTATAGCTGATTGGCCTGGGCAAGAGTAGCCACACAGCAAACATCCTGCTGGTTGTCTCCCTGCCAACTCCAACTGGGCAAGATGGTCAGCAACAATGGCCACAGCATCAAGCCCATGCTGCATTTAGGGGAAATAACATATGCTCCCTTTATGGCTCAAGTGATAAACCTAATAATACAGCACTTAAAAAAGTACACTGGTTAGAAAAATGTGCTGGCAATGTCCAGGAGACTGTCCTCGCATTGTGGATAATCTTATGTTGTGAAGAACACCCAAATGGAGTCATGGATCCATGAGGATTAACACACTATTTTGGCTAAAGCCAATAAATAAATCTGCCCTTGCAGACAGTGCCATATCTTGCTACTGCCACTGTCTGTTTGCCTGCCCACCATAATGTTCTGTACCACATGCCAATTTCTGCTGCTATACTGCCACTGTGCTGTCTGCCTGCCTATCATGTTTTATACTGTCGTCAGCGTCTTAGCTTCTATTTCTGGCTGCTAATCCCCTACTTCCACTTCCATTACTGCTGCACAGTCCCACGACTACTACTACACACATCTACTACCTTGTCTGTTAAATGTTGTGCTGCTACTGCTGTCACCACTATTGCCACCACATGCCTCTATAACCCTATCCACATCCACACTGTACTGCTGCTGTTCCCAATTAAGAGGGATAATATTCAAGGCTTGTTCAGAACAAGCCAGTCTTTCTTATGACAATTAACACTTCTGTGTGTTTGCAAATGTGCATGCATAAATAAGAAGCAAGCATTTTCCCCCTGTTTAAACACCATCTGCCTCCGTACATGTGCCGCGCTGGAATGTGGGATAGAAATCTTAGCGCCGTAGAGCTACGGCGAGCTGATCTGCCGTCAGCAGGTGATGCACCTGATCTACGGCAAGGGTTTCGACTGTCACTGATAGCCGGACCCCTGCTGCATGCGCCAGCATCATTGAAATCACAGATGCTGGTGCATTAACCCTTGATGTGCCACAGTCAGGGATTACTGCAGCACATGCGATGTCTGTGAGGGGATAGGAGCTGCCATCGGGTCCCTGTGCTGCTGCGACAGGGACCCTATGGTAAGGATGACAGCCCGATGCCTTCTTTAGGCTTCGTGGCTGCCTTCTGGTAGAGCCTGTGAGATCCAGCCCTCTGGATCTAACAGGCAAGCAGGCTGTCAGCGTATCACAGTGAGTAATACACTTACAGCCAATGCATTACAATACAGAAGTATTGTGATGCATTGTAAAGGGATCAGAACCCAAAAAGTTGAAGTCCTAGAGTGGGACAAAAAATAAAGTGAACAAAAAAATTTAAAAATAAAGTTTTACAAAAAAGTAAAAGTTTCAAGTAAAAAAAAAAGCTTCATTTTCCCCAAATAAAGTAAAAAAAGATTTTGTAAAAAGTAGGAAAAAAAAGAAAAGTAGACATATTAAGTATCGCCACGTCCGTATTGACTGGTTCTATAAACATATGACTTAACCCCTCAGATGAACACTGTCAAAAAATTCAATAAAAACTGTGCTAAAACCTTACATCACTAAAAATGCAACACCAAGCGATCAAAAAGGCATATGCCCCCTAAAATGTACCAATCTAACCGTCACCTCATCCTGCAAAAAATGAGCCCAAAAAATAAAAAAAACTATGGCTCTCAGACTATGGAGAAACTAAAATAATTTTTTGTTTCAAAAATGATATTATTGTGTAAAACTTAAAAATAAATTTAAAAAACTATACATATTATGTATTGCCGTGTCCGTAAGAACCTGATCTATAAAAATTGCACATGATCTAACCTGTCAGATGAACTTTGCACGTAACAAAAAATAAAAACTGTGCCAAAACAGCTATTTTATTTTACCTTGCTTGATAAAAAGTGTAATATAGAGCATCCAAAAATCATATATACCCTAAAATAGTACCGACAAAACTGCCACCTCATCCTGTAGTTTCCAAAATGGGGTCACTCTTTTGGAGTTTCTACTCTAGGGGTGCATTAGGGGGGCTTCAAATGGGACATGGTGTCAAAAACCACTCAAGCAAAATCTGCCTTCCAAGGACCTTGTGGCGTTCCTTTCCTTACACAAGTTTACGACCACATATGGGGTGCCTCTGTAAACTACAGAATCAGGGAAATAAAAATAGAGTTTTGTTTGGCTGTTAACCTTTGCTTTGTTAGCGGAAAAAAATGATTAAAATGGAAAATCTGCCAATAAAAAGAAATTCTGAAATTACATCTCTGTTTTCCATTATTTCTTGTGGAACACCTAAAGGGTTAATAATGTTTATAAAATCAGTTTTCAATACCTTGAGGGGTGTAGTTTCTAAAATGGGGTCATTTTTGGGTGGTTTCTATTATATAAGCCTCACAAAGTGACTTCAGACCTGAACTATTCCTTAAAAAGTGGGTTTTGGAAATTTTCGGAAAAACTTCTAAGCTTTTTAACGTCCCCAAAAAATAAAATGGCATTCACAAAATGATCCAAACATGAATTTCACATATGGGGAATATAAAGTAACAACTATTTTTGGAGGTATTGCTATCTATTATTAAAGTAGATAAATTGAAATTTGAAAACTTGCTAATTTTTCAAAATTTTAGTAAATTTGGTACTTTTTATAAATAAAAATGAAATTCTTTGACTCCATTTTACCACTGTCATGAAGTACAATATGTGATGAGAAAACAATCTCAGAGTGGCCTGGATAAATAAAAGCGTTTTAAAGTTATTACCACACAAAGGGACTCGGGAGTGAAACGTTAAATGCGCTGTTTTTTAACACTACCAGGCATGCGTTTACCCAGATCTGTGTATGTCACTGTCACTCGGACATGATTTATTATTGTTGTCATTGCATTCAAGAATCTAGAGAGTGGGGTGGAGGAGAGAAAGACCAAAAAGTTGTAAAAAGTTATTAAAAAGACATAACATTGTTTCACGAGATTGGAGAGATGAGTTCGGCCTCATACAGTAATCAGCTTTCTATCTCATGCATTGCCCTTTGATTCATGGCATGTCGCCTGTGCTGACATCACGTTCCCCTAATCATTCGATCATGGGAGATCTTTTTCATAGGTGTATTGTTTCCTTGGACTGAACCACTGAGACATAAATGAATGAAATTCCTCAGGCTGTTTAGATAATTATCTTGCTTAAAACAATAGAGAGCAAGTCACTGCAATGACGGGTATAATTAAGAAGGTCATAATTTAATTATGTCAGTTAATTATTTAGGAGCATGAGATTGTTATTCATATCACAGATGAGCATATAAATAGTGTGATCCGAGGCTGCACTATCACATCCAGCAGCACCGCACCTCACAGATCCTCTCTCTCAGGTACATATAATGATATTATAGAGACTTTACAAGTACTTTCTTTACTTACTGAAATTTTCCACCTTGAATGCTCTTTCTTATTATTCTATTTTCTGCTGACAAGACATCTTCAGATGACTAAGGAGGATAGACAGATCATTGCTAAGGTTATCATACGATCAGCAGTTCACCATATGGGATGTCAATATCATGAGGGATCTAGAAGACTAAAACAGTCGTGTCAGTGGAGTTATTCAATGGGATTAGACATGAGCGAATTTCTCAAAAATTCGATTTGGCCGGTTTGCCTAATCGTCCGAAAAGATTTGATTCGATCCGAATTTATTTGCGGCGAATCGCGTTAAAAACAGCCATTTCTTGGCTGCAGAGAGCCTGTATAATGGTCTAGAAAGCTGTGCCTTTTAGTAAAATGCATAGGGAGTCTACTGCTGTGGTAGGGAAACAATACTGTGAGTCAGTATGACATGCAGATGACAGGGGTACAGGGGTCACTCTTAGAATCACTGCCCACTTCACTTATTTGGGCAGGTATGGGGCCAAAACTGACCAAATAACCCAATTGTGAACTCAGCCTCACAGGTCGATGTTAGCGCCAGGTTTTAAAAAACCGTGGAGGAGCCCAAGATCCTACTGTAGCATCAAGGAGCGCACTCTTTTACATCATCATTAGCTGATTCAACATAGATGTCCACAGAACCTGTTATATTAAACGCTTATACAAGTAGAGCCCCCCCTCCAGGGTGTCAGCAGTAAGTTGTTGATCTCACTGATTATTTTGACCTTTCTCTGATCCGTCTGAACAATAACCCCCTAAAAAACATATCCTGTCTGTTGAGCATCCACCTTCACTCAGTCAGCATTCGGTCAGTAATCCATCAGTATTGCTACAGCCCCTCAAAAAGCAGGAGTGGATCCAAAACAGAGCTGACATGTGAATGGAATATTTGCATGTCTTCTGTGTTTTGGACCCACTCCTGCTTTTGGCTACCAAAACCTTATCCAATTCTGATGGGACCACACAGGACTTACAGCTGCTACACAGAAAGGATCTGTTGTGCATCTAAATTTTCCTTCCTTCTGACAGATCAAGAGAAAGGTCAAATAAATGATGATTTCAACCAGGCCATGGAGTGGGGAGGGTGGGAAAACAGCTTGAGAAGTCCACAGAGTGGCCCAATGACATAGTGTTGAGGTATCAGCAGCATGAGAAGGCCACAGAGTGGCCCAGTGACAAAGTGGAGAGGTGGCAGCAGCATGAATAGACCACAGAGTGGCCCAGTGACATAGTTTTGAGTTTGCATTAGTATGAGGAGGCCACAGAATGGCAAGGGGACATAGTGTGGAGGTGGCAGCATCAGCAGCATGATGAGGCCACAGGCTGGCAAGGTGACATAGTGTGGAGGTGGCAGCAGCAGTAGCATGAGGAGGCCACAGAGTGGCAAGGTGAGATAGTGTAGAGGTCGCAGCAGCAGCATGAGAAGGCCACAGAGTGGCACAGTAACATAGTGTGGAGGTTACAGCTGCATGAGGAGGACCCAGTGTAACCCAGTGACATAGTGTTAATTTAGCAGCAGCATGAGGAGACCACAGAATGGCAAGGGGACATAGTGTGGAGGTGGCAGCATCAGCAGCATGATGAGGCCACAGGCTGGCAAGTGACATAGTATGGAGGTGGCAGCAGCAGTAGCATGAGGAGGCCACAGAGTGGCAAGGTGAGATAGTGTAGAGTTGGCAGCAGCAGCATGAGTAGGCCACAGAGTGACACAGTAACATAGTGTGGAGGTGACAGCTGCATGAGGAGGACCCAGTGTAACCCAGTGACATAGTGTTGAGTTAGCAGCAGCATGCGGAGGCCACAGAGTGGCCCAGTGACATAGTGTTGAGTTAGCAGCAGCATGCGAAGGCCACAGAGTGGCAAGGGAACATACTGTGGAGGTGGCAGCATCAGCATGAGGAGGTCACAGACTGGCAAGGATGACATAGTGTGAAGGTGGCAGCAGCAGCTTGAGGAGGCTACAGAGTGGCAAGGTGGCATAGTGTGGAGGTGGCAACAGACATTCTCTTACTTTACTACGATGCCCTTTTGTTTAGAACATATAACTGCACCAATGATCAGCAAATAATACTTTGTTCTCACTAATACACGCCCAAAAAAGCTTTAGAACAGATATATGTACCGCTGAACGGCAAATAATACTTTTTTTGCCACTAATACATTCCAAAAAGGGCTGTTATTTTCTTACTTCACCACAAAATAAGCCCTCCCCCCCCCCCACTTATTCAAGCCAAAAAAGGCTTTAGAACATATAACTGCACCGCACAAGGGCTAATAAGACATAAAAATATTTCCAAGTAATACACCCTGGTAATGGCTGTATCACACAGCACTTGCATCCCAATAAAAAGAACGGTTTGCTGGAATTACAGTGGTATTATCTATGGCAAACTTGAAAGAAGCAGTATAATTGTAATTTGGATCTCCAGTCAGTGCAGCAAGGTGTAATAGGATTGTTCTTATTACCCAGGCTATACACTACCCTATTGGGCCCTGTTCGTCTTATATAGTGTGGAATAATTCATCCCTCCTTTCATGCTCTATTGACCTTGAAATATTGATATGTTCCCCACTGAAAGAGCTGATCATGGGTGGGATTTAGGTTGGCAGAGGTTGTAAGTATGGGAGGTACATGTATATGGCCCTCTTTGTTGCATTATCAGATATTTCGATAGCCAAGCAATTTCCACCTTCATAAATATCAGGGAGGGTTGTAAGTCTTTGGTCTTTGAGATGGTGAAGGCCGCAAGTCATGTGCCCTATGCTTCTTCCCTATAAGCTAGACATAATCAAGGCAGGTTCTTGCAAATGGATCTTTGCCTGCGATCAACTTATTATTAGTCGATGCTTGCCATTTTCAGGTAGACAGTCTTTTTAGATGAAGACCTCTGCATCTTCAGACATTCTTTGAGAAAACTTCAGGCAATTTTTTTTTATTTGCATCTTACTTATTTTGGGCTAAAAATCTTTTTTTTTTCAAATGGTCTTTATTAATGAGTGTTAAAAATATCAGAGAGCCCATCAGCTCCCCAACTGACGGAAAAGAGACAACATTCTGATCGCTCTATTAGAGAATCTCGGCTATGTACAGAAAGAAAGGTTCCATATTGTAATAAAGGTCAATTCAAAAAAATTATTTTAGCTCAAAATGAATACAATAGAATCATTTTATAAAAATTGCCCCTAAAGGTGTACACAGCCTTTAATTGCTATTTTTCTTCTTCTTATCTTTCAGATCTATATCGAGATGATTTGTAGCAGAGTTATGGTTTCCACACTTATGTTAGGTAAGTTGGTGTAAGTTACTTAACTGGATAGATAGGTAGATAGATAGATAGATAGATAGATAGATAGATAGATAGATAGATAGATAGATAAACTGAAATTCAAGCAACTGCCCGAAGGGGGCACTGCTTTTGTCTAATCATCCAGCAGTTTCATGACAATCCATTTTGGCTTTTTTTCTTTAAAGCTGGCCATAAACATGATTTAGTTGACTCCCTAGGAACATGACCATTCAGCTCTGTCAAATAAGTGTTTAATACAAAATAGGTGGAGCATCACACTTTTGCACTGCTTATCTAAGGTGGAAGGATGGAATACGTGACTAATGTATACTCAGATCGCAGTCACCCACTTATAGCAGTCCCATGAAATTCACAATTGCTTTCTTTTTGGGCACGTTCATGAGTAGTCAATCTAGTTCCTAGTCAGTGGATTGTATAACTTTTGAGCCTTTTCTCCAGCCCCTTTGTGCAGTGCCCTCCGGAGTTTGTGTTTCGACCAGATTCGGGAGGGCAAAAACACAGCAATAAGCCCTTAAAGGTGTTTTCTAAATTTTGATACTGATGATAACCTATCCTCAGAATATTGCTGTTGGTCTGATATCCACACCTAGAAAAAGGCACGAAGCTCTCACTGGTGAGCTGACATTTCTTCAAACAGCTGATCTGCGGGAATGCCAGTTGAACCCAATACAGATAACTTATCCTTAGAATAGGTTATTAGTATAAAACACTAGGACAACCCTTTTAATGAAATGGGGCCTCAAGGTCCAGCAAAAGACAACACAGTTTGGAGGTGACTTTAGAGCTGATCACTTGCCTTTTGGGGGGTCTTTGTTATGGGAGCAAAAATGATTATTTTGGATTAAAAAAATTAAGTTCCTCTTTCTGTTACAGTATTTTCTGCAATGTTTGTGGAAAAGTTGGACGCCATGATCCTTCGGCCCAGTAAGTAGTGCATTATGGTTGGGATGGACATTTTTTTATACCATATAAGAGTGAGAAAGCAAAGAATATTCAAAGAGAGACATGGAATGAAAGGAGGGGCATACACCTGTATTTTCTATGATTTTATAAATTGCAGTATCAGGGATGTCAAAGCCCCAAAATCTATCCTGCTGCCAATGTAAATTTGCTTAAAGGAGTCTGCAGCAGAAGTGCTTGTCTTATTTGTGCTATGGTTGGCCAAGAAGCATCATGTGATTGGCAGATTCTACTCACTGGGAAATTCTTCAAGCACCATGTACAGTACAAGACAGCAAAATTGTAGGCTCAGATCTATCCAGATAAAAATGTATCATTTCAAGATGAACTCTCAACCCTATTATGTTTACTTGATTGATAAAAACATGGTGACAGGTTTTCCATAAAAGGTTTGTCTAGTTTGGACAACCCCCTTCAAAGTAAAGAGGTATCTTTACAAGAAGCTGATCCTGAGCCTATTACGCCTATGAGAAATTAACATTACACAATTATTAATCAGTAATCTGCCATAGTCAAAACTGTTCTTCCCAGAGGGTCTGTGTCCTGGGTGGTCTTTAAAAGGGTTGATCATTTGTTATGAACCCTTTTGTTAGATTCTTCTACTCAAATACTGATCATAGCTGGTTTCACTGTTGGTTACCTCCTAGTAATCATCTGTAATCTATGGTGGAACATGTCAACAAAAGTTCAATTCCTATAAAACGTCACCACAAGGGAAATGTAGCATTATATTGTGTCCCTGAAAATCACTAGGCTGGGTCCTCCAGAGGGAGTGAGAGATTTCCCTTTATAGCTGTTCCTGCAAATTGATGAAGATCTCCAATGACAGACCCCCATACTTTGAGCCCAGAATGCACTAATAGTGATTTTAATGTGCTCTACCAATAAAACCATATAAAAGTCACATCACCCCTAAAAGTTGATTTTTATAGGAAATTTTGGAAATATGGGTCCAGCATGGACTGGGATCTGGAAAGCGTACAGAATTTATTAATTACTTAAATAGCAATTTGTTGTCATTTTTTATTTCAGTGAATTGCCCGGCCAATCAAGAACCAGGCTGCCGACCATGCTGGGGCGGAACATGTGAAAGTTTAAGCAATTATCAACAGTTGTCCTGCACAGGTCTATGTGATCCCGGTTGTGTCTGCAAGAAAGACCATTACCTCCAGAATAACCAGTGTGTCCATGTGTCCAAATGCAACATTCAGTGCCCGGCAAACATGGTGTTTAACCCCTGTGTGAAGAAGACCATCACCTGCAAAACACTAAACAGCGGTGCGGTGGAGTACGATGAGTGTGTACCTCGCTGCCAGTGTGTGGAAGGTTATATATTCTCCGGTGAGAAGCCCCAGGACTGTATCAAGATGAGCGAATGTCAGAACCAGACAAAAGCCTCTTAACGTGGAATAAGATATAAAATCGGTCCAGCATTCCAGAGGTGCGGGAGGGGAGGAGGCGTTGATATTTATTTATTTATAAATAAATATAAATATTATTTATATTTATTGTAAAAAAAAAAGTTTTCTGTGGCAGGAATGAATGGATGTACATGATGATGTAACATACTATACATTGTATATACAGTTAATCAATTTGTGGCAATCTCTTTTGGATAAATAAAGTTTATTGAAAATAATTGACATGTGTCCTGTCATTACTGATCATAAATGAGATCTAATTAATTACAAAAATAGTTACACATTCTAGATATAGAAACTACTGCCCCCTGGTAAACTTGGTCTTCTCGTTAGAGGTCTAGTTAACTTACTCCTCGTGCTTTGCTGTAACAGGAAACATCTCACCTAGTGTTGAGCGAGCATGCTTGGCCGAACTGGTGTTCGACTCGAGCATCGTGATTTTTGGCCTAATACTGCGTCTGCTCGAGCCAGTGTATTTAAATCTAATTGGACCTCTATTTCTGAAAAATTTCTGCTAAGATTTGAACTCACAACCATCTACATTAGATGCAAGGATCTTAACCACTCAGCTATAAAGCTGAAAAATAAACTGGGTCAGAAAAACCTCATAGTAGTTTGTCATTTAGTAAGTAGTCCTATACAGCAGAGGTATCACTTTATATTTCACTGCAGTATAACATTTAGCTGTATAGCGTAGTGGTTAAGGTTCTTGGTCAAATATTGTAGAATGTAAAAGATCGGGAGTTCAAATCCTGGCAGAAACTTTTCAAAAATAGAGGCTAGATTATATATATATATATATATATATATATATATATATATGTATGTATGTTATGGCTAAAAACATCAGTAGTAGTTTCCCACATATTATGCATTCATATGTATCAGAAGTATGTGTATATATATATATATATATATATATATATATATATATATATAATATTTTTATTTAGTAATTACACATTTATTTTGTGCAATACATTTTTTATAATTACAAAAAAAATGAAATATATAAGCTTAATTTACCCTCTATTTCTGCCGAGATCTGAACTCACAACCTTCCATATTAGTGTCAAGTACCTTAGCCACTACGCTATGAATCTACATGTTAACCTGAAATATAAAATGATGCTTCTGCTGTATAGGAACTTACTATATTATAAACTATTATGATGTTTTTCTGAAACTTTATCATTTAGCTTTATAGCTGAGTGGTTAAGGTCCCTGCCTCTAATGTAGATGGTTGTGAGTTCAAATCCTGGTTGAAAATTTTCAGAAAGAGAGGCTAAATTGGATTAAAATACACTGGGTGTCCCCAAGCACTGACTCCATATGTGGACTTAGCTATATATAGAGTCAGAGCAGGGAATCCTAAGCTGCAGACTCACACTGGGGGATTCCCTCGATTTTCTTCATAGACCTTAGTGGGACCCTGCACCCTCCCGTCTTCAGAGCAGGGGGTGCCTGGTTTAATACTTGGGTTCTCCCATTTACTTCCATTGTGCTCAATCAACACTAATCTCACCATGCTCTGACTACTTGGTGGGCTTGTGCTTTTACAGAGCATCTAATCTTAACAAGCTGGGATGTGAGATATTGAACGAATGGAACAGTAAGTGGATTTTACTAAATATTGTTTTGTCCCTAGAAGACAGTGGCATTCATTGTTTATATGATCCCAGTATAAAAAAATGTATACCTGTTTTACTGGATGCCCCAAATATTCTACTAGGTATAGTATTGTACATGGGAACAGTATTATAGTGGTTATATTCTTGTACATATGAAGCAGTATTATAGTAAGTATATTCCTGCACGACCACGGATCAGGTATATTCATACTAGGCCACACCTCTAACTCTGCCCAAAGCATAATTACTGACTCTGTCACTATTGCAGCAGGTAGGATACGGTGAGGTCAGTATCAGTTCCTTTATTTTTTTTTAAAGCATCTGAAGCCCCTGGGATAATTTTTTTCTTGCGCGTCAATATCTATTTAAATATTAGCTCATAAATTATTCTATTATAGATATTTTAAGCACCAAAATGCACCAAATAATGAAGTTCTGGTGTAATATACAGGTAGGAACCATACAGATAGTTTACTAAGCAGCAATTTAGTAAATTAATTAATGCACATTTATGCATTATTCATCAGGTCAAAAAGAGGGACATTAAAGGATCAAAGAGGGACAAGGGACTTGGGTCAAAAAGAGGGACTGTCCCTCCAATAGAGGGACACTTGGGAGGCAAGGCGAACTTCTCTACCCAGGAAGACCCCACCCTGGGCTTGCTTAAGATATGAGGAGAGCTACCAACACACATCCTCACAGTTAAGAGACAGTATTTTAGTAGTTAATAACTTATATTCTCTTACATAGATGGTATTATTATAATAGTTATATTCTTGTACAAGGGAGCAGTATTATAGTAGTTATATTATTGTACATAGGAGGCAGAACTATAGTAGTTATATTATTGTACATAAGAGACAGTATAATAGTAGTTATGTTCTTGTACATAGAAGCAGTAATATAGTAGTTATATTCTTGAACATAGGAGCAATATTATAGTAGTTATATTCTTGTACGTAGGAGTAGTATTATACTAGTTATATTCTAGTACATAGGGGGCAGTATTATAGTAGTTATATTCTTGTACATAGGAGAATAGTGTACTAGTTATATTCTTGTACATAGTAACAGTATTATAATAGTTATATTCTTATACATAGAGGACAGTATTATAGTAAGAGTGTAGTCCTGCACTATCAGTGTCCTGAGGTCTGAGCAGAAGCTGGCGTTTGCTATTATATTTGCAGTATTATAGTAGTTATATTCTTATAAATAGGAGGCAGTATTATAGTAGTTATATTCTTGAATATAGGAGGCAGTATTATAGTAGTTATATTACTGTACATGGGAGGCATTATTATAGTAGTTTAATTCTTGTACATTGGAGGCTGTATTATTGTAGTTATATTCTTGTACATAGGAGGCAGTATTATAGTAGTTATATTCTTGTATATAGGGGTAGTATTATAGTAGTTATATTCTTGTATATAGGGGCAGTATAATAGTAGTTATATTCTTGTATATAGGGGCAGTATTATAGTAGTTATATTCTCGTACATGGGAGCATTATTATAGCAGTTATATTCTTATACATAGGAGCAGTATTATAGTAGTTATATTCTTGTATATAGGGGCAGTATTATAGTAGTTATATGCTTGTAAATATTGTGCATTTTTATAGTAGTGATATTCGTTTTATATTTATTTTTACACAGTTTATAGTGATAATCTTGTACATAGGGGGCAGTATTATAATTGTTATATTCTTGTACAGGGGTACAGTATTAAATTTGTTATGTTTTGGTGTGTAAATTTTTAGATTCAGGAAAAAATTAGATGTATCACGACTAGGTCCTTTCACACTGGCGTTTTTCTTTTCCGGCATAGAGTTCCGTCCTCGGCGCTCTATGCCGAAAAATCCTGATCAGGATCATCCCCATGCATTCTGAATAGAGAGAAATCCATTCAGGATGCATTAGGATGTTCTTCAGTTCAGGACCGGAACGTTTTGTGACCCAGCAAATGCCGCAGCATGCTGCGCTTTTTGCTCCGTCCAAAAATCCGGAACATTGCCGCAAGGCCGGATCCGGAATTAATGCCCATTGAAAAGCATTAATCCGGATCCGTCTTAATCTAAACGTCGTTTCCGCGCATCGCCGGATCCGACGTTTAGCTTTTTTTCAATGGTTACCATGGCAGCCAGGACGCTAAAGTCCTGGTTACCATGGTAAAGTGTAGTGGGGAGCCGGGGAGCAGTATACTTACAGTCCGTGCAGCTCCCCGGGCGCTCCAGAATGACGTCAGGGCGCCCTACACGTATGGATCACGAGATTGCATGGATCACGTGATCCATGCGCATGGGGCGCTCTGACGTCATTCTGGAGCGCCCCGGGAGCCGCACGGACTGTAAGTATACTGCTCCCCTGCTCTCCACTACGACTATGGCAACCAGGACTTTAATAGCGTCCTGGCTGCCATAGTAACCTGAAAGCATTTCGAAGACTGATCAGGATCCTGATCAGTCTTCTAATGCTTTCAGACGACTTGCGTTCTGACGGATCCAGCGGGACGGAAGTGCCTGCCGGATCCTCAGAACGCAAGTGTGAAAGAGGCCTTAGTTATGTAAAAGTGTACTACAGATGATAAAATATATTACCAAAAGATAAAGTATGTAAATAAGTAACAGTTATTAAAGCTGTATACAAATAAGTGTGCTCCCCTTCAACCAGTTCCCAATTTGGCACCTGGCCAACATCCATATGATACAAAGAGAGGTGGTGGTAGCAATAAAAAACTTACCCGGATGATGTCTTCAAAGGAACTAAACTCTTTTTATATACTATAGCTAGATATTTTTCAGCCTCCTAGAGGTCCTGAGTGTGCAGTTAACATAAACATTTACTTGAGACTTCAGGAACCTGCCACTTACCAACTACATTACAAGTAGCGATGAGCGAAATTGTATTTCGAGTTCGATGTAAAAGGTTCGGATTATCTAAGAATTCCATTATAGGTTCAGATACCACGGACCATTAGCTATTCCATTATAGATTCAGAGACCATGGACCATAAGCTATGGTCTGTGGTAGCGGAATCCATTTTGGAATTCTTAGATAATCACAAACCTGAACCTTGTACGCCGAACTTGAAAACACAAGTTCGCTTTTCCCTACAAGTAATTAAAAGGGGAGGAACCTCTAAAATATTTAGTTATACATGTGCATAGAAGGAAGTATAAAATATTTATGTAAATGCAGGCAGTATTATATTAGTTACATTACAGTACCTAAGTACATTAATATATCAGTTATATTTTTCTACATTGGAGCAGTATTATAGTAGTCATATTCTTATATATAGGGAGCATTTTTATAGCGGCCCTTCTCTGTACAAGGGAGCAGTATTATAGTACTATATACTTCTACATAGGGAGCAGTATTATTGTTGTCACTTTGATGATAATATGTGGCAGTTTTGTATTAGTTATATTATTACAGAGGGGGAAATATTGTAGTTATAATTCTCTACCGTACATATGAGGCAGTATTATAGTCAGGCTCGGACTGGCCCACAGGAGAAGAGGTGAATCCCCCGGTGTGCCCTTGAGCAAGGGTGGGCCGTTAGTCCTCCCACCCCATACACAATTGGCACATGGCACGGTACACGAACTGAACTTTGTAAAGATATTTTGTGTACAGCATCTCAATCAGCCCATACATCCATAGAAAAAACTGAGTAGATTCTTTAACAATCTCCCCCAATTTATTATTGCAGATGCACCGGGTGGTGGTTAAGAACTTAAGACTTCTAGGCACAGAGATAGGCAAGCCAGCATCCTTTTTCCAAGGGACCCATCCTCTCAAAGTCACTAAAGGGACTTCCATATTCCAAAGTCAGTCATCTTGCAGCTCTGTGATCAAGGAAAGAGCCAGGATACTGACAGAGTCTCCAGGACAGGATTGTCAGAGGCACAGGCTAGGCAGCAGGCTCAGTTTTACTGATTCGTGAGTAAGAGAAAGTCAATATTTACATATAACTGTACAGTGGGCCCCAGAATGAATTATACTGCTGGGCCCTTGACACCCCAGTCCAACAATGCTTATAGCAGTTACTTTCATGTGCATTGGAGGCAATTTTATAGCCGTTATTTTATTGACATAGTGGCAGTACCAATGTAGCTATATTCAAACACATATAGAATACTGCAAAAATAGTTATTTTCTTGCACTCATACTACAGTTTTATAGCATTTATATAGGGGCAGTATTAGATAGCCATGCAGAACACTCAATAGGTCAAACATATTTTTTTTAGTAACAGTCTCAGAACCCCTTCAAACTGAGAATCATTAGTGTGTTCAGGGGTGTCTGGGACCACTATTGCTATTTGTCTAACTTATATACTGTAACTCACTCCTAAAATAACAAATAAGATAAGTAAGGCCACTTTCACACCAGCGTTTTTGCTGGATCCGGCAGGTTCAGCAAAAATGCTTCCGTTACCGATAATACAACCATCTACATCTATTATGAACAGATCCAGTTGTATTATCTTTAACATTGCCAAGACGGATCTGTCATGAACTCCATTGAAAGTCAATGGGGGACATATCCGTTTTCTATTGTGTCAGAGAAAACGGATCCATCTCCACTGACTTGCACTGGGGTAATCCCGAATCCATTTTGCATCCGCATCCCAGGTCGGAAAGCAAAATACAACATGTTGCGGTTGTCTCTCTGGTCTGGGAACACAACTAAACGGAACGGAATGCGTTTTGGAACATTCTGTTCTGTTCAGTTGAGTTTTGTCCCCATTGACAATGAATGGGGACAGAACTGAAGAGTGTTTTTCCAGTATTGAGCCCCTAAGATGGATCTCAATACCGGAAAACTTAAACGCTAGTGTGAAAGTACCCTTAGATACATTGGTCTAACACAGTATCATGAATGATAGATACAGAAGCTCAGCATACAGTAACAGATGTCATAAGCTTAGACACAAATGCTCTGCTGAATGCTGATTTAGATGACGATTTCCTTTGGCAGCCATCGAGAAGGTGTGTACAGGCCTACTTCATTGTGTATCTCACCTGGATCCATGACCTGTTTAGTGTCACATGTTGTGAGTCACCTGGCATCCATCTCTAGTATGTTACCATAGAAGTGTCCACACTAGACATAGGAATGTATGAGATTGTGTGTCATGATGAGACGAGACGTAAAAGTGAAGACTGAGGCACGTGTTGCCTCATGCCTCCTGAGGTATGTGGAAATTATGTGAGTTTATCACACATCAGAAGGCCATATTGCACTAAGACCCGAGAAGATGTTCAGTGTCCTGAATGTGAACCTTTTAATAACACAGACCTCCAGAATAATAAGGATTTATACACTATATATATCATATGGGTGGACATACAATTTGTGCAACCAACGCAGCTGTGTGGGGGCTAGGTAGGTAGTGAGGCACACTGTCACTAGATCAATGGGGTCTGAGCACTGGGACCCCTACCCCCAATTACCAGAAGAGAAGATCCCATGTTCCCTGGTTGAATGGAGCAGTGGTAACGCATGCACACTACAGCTCTAATCAAGGTCCAAAGACATGACAGATATTTGTGAGTACTTCATTTTATTGTGAAAAGGTAGTAAAACAGAAAACACTGTAAATACATGGTTTTCTGGGACCAAAAAGAATTATGATGAAGGCTGAGAATCTTCAAGAATAAAAAAAAATCTTTTCCAACCTGCACTAACTCTCGCCGCTCCAGTGCTGCTTCTCTGGTGCTCACGGCGTTTTTTTGGTTACATTTTTGCACATATAACATCACCAGCTACAGCACGTGATCGCTGCAGCCAGTCACTGGCCTTGTGAGGAAGTTGAATACGTTATCATTGTAGTTAGGTCGGTGGTGCAGCGATTACCTGCACGACTACCCCAGATACACCCAATGTAAAATGAATGGAAATATCCTGTTGTAGATTTAGAATTTGTGACAAAATCTGCCTTCTTTAGTTGTGGATATTGTAAAGGACTGGCCTCGGATTTCTCCCTCTGCATTTCAAAGTGTATAATATACAGAATAATCATTCCTGCTGCAGATTTCAAGGCTCTGAATGGCGTTGTGGGCATTTCTTTCTTATGGCATTTTTGGGGCTAAAAGTTTTTAGGTTTTTTTTCAATTTGTCTTTATTAAAAAATATCAGCTCTTTTTGTTTAATCTTACAGGCTACCATGTTCCTGCTCTGTGTATTGGCCATATGTGTTCGGTTTATTTAATTGGCTTATCCCTTTTATTTTTAGTTGTTATTGTGCCTTTAGTTATTCCTTACTGACCTCCACTATTTTTGGACCTGGGGAAATTGAGTAACTCATATTTACTACAGGTGGTAACCAGATTATTGTGGGGTAGGCATCAGATTATCCCTGGAATCAATTGCAGTGAGTGTTGCATGTTTGCTTAGGGGGTTGTGATGACGGCACGGCCCCTTCCCAGGAGAGAGGGTTGGACTCCAGCCTAATCTGGGTAGGGTTACCTGTCCTTCCCTTGACCGGGATTGGGGGTACCCTAACCTATATATACCCCAGACTAAATGTCTCTTTCTGTGTATCATCAGCATCATGTCACAATTTTACTTACGCGGACACGTACATGATATATAATGTACGGTGTCGGGTTGTCTGTGCCACCCACATGTCTGTACAGCTATCCGCCTGATATAAGCTACGGATTCCATTAGCACTTAAATAGCCCACAGGTCCACTAGGGGATGCGACAGATCCGTGTTGTGGTTCAATGCATTTTGTATCCCTGTGCATATTCCAATTGGTCAATACAGACCCCCCTTTTCTGTTGTTATCTATATGATTTTTATTGATTTTCATTGCGGATCCTTGCCTGTACATTCCGTGCTCATTATGGACATTCAATATGTTGTCTGGGGCAGGGGCTTGATGTTACATGTGGGTGATTCAGGCCTAGTATTAGATCAGCGATCTCTTATTAACACAGATGGATGGGTGTGTTTACATGCCGGAGTTGCTGTGATACTGGGACGCTTTGGACCATGTGATTGATCATGTGCCCACTGACGTCATCCGTTCTTTATCGAGGTTGAGCTGTTCCGGTCATGTGATCGCAGAATGTTTAGCACGTGACTCATTATGTAGGGGGAGGAGTTGACCCTTTACAGACCCTTTAAAAATTTACTGTATGTTTCTTTTTTATACCTTTGTAGGATTAGACGCTTACGAAAGGTGCTCCTCATAAATAGCTTATATAATGTTTGTGTATTGTTCAAAATTGCCATATACTTCTTCTGAATTCTTTCCTCCACTACCTCCTCAAAAATGTCTAGATGGCAACCAACATGCCTTCCTGAAAAGCTTATTGAACTTATTAGAGTCAGCCACCCGCATACAACTTTCCCGCATATGATCGCGAAAAAGATGGCACTTGCCAATACGGACCGGTAGAACATTTCTAACATTTTGCTGCACACATTAAACGACCTTAGTTTCCGTAGGAAGTAGAGTCTGCTCACCCCTTGTTTGTAAACCCTCTCTGTATTGTCCCTCTCATCTAATTTGTTGTGCAAGTGGACCCCCAAATATTTGTAACTCGACCTGCTCCACTGCCTGACTTTTACATTTATCTAGCCTGTGTAAGCCTATCTTGTTCCTGATTCTTAGAATTCACGGTAACACATCTTATCTCTGGTCTCCTGATAGCTCATAAACATTCATTATAGCTAAAGGTCAACTGCTAAGAATAGGGACAAAATGAGTGTTTATAATATGTCAGAAGAACACAGATAAGCTCTATAGCCGCCAGGACTCAGGGTAAAGCTAGGCTGAAATTTAACCCTATAGGACAAAAGCTACTAAAAATATTTAATAAGGACCAATTAAAAATTATGTTAAGCCCAAAATAAGTAGAATGCAAACATAAGGTCCAACACAGGTTTTCATATTTAAAATCCTTACAGCTTATTAGTTTCCACAGTAATTTTTCCTACGGTGTGTACTTCTCCGTGTACTGAATTAAATCATATATCTAATGTCCCCATGGTTGTGTTATGGGAAGCAGAGCATTTGGAAATGACAAAAAATGTAATTTACCTGCAGCCATACAACATTGGTAAGTAGTAAGTACTGGCAGTATGAGGATGAAAAATACTCAGCAGTTGTGAGGATGTATTAGACTGAAAGTACCTTCCTCTGAAAGACTAAACCAAGAATTCACCTGTTGATAGTATATAGTGATTTCATTGTTACCTGTACTGAAAGAAAAGAATCACAATAAATGCATAAATGACTCTGCCGGTGATTAAGAGAACAAACAAAAGCAAACCAATGATTTACAAGCTAAAGCCAAATATATATATATATATATATATATATATATATATATTAGTGACCAGGCCCTTTTTTGCAAATCCGCACTACACTACTTTCACCGTTTATTGCTCGGTCATACAACTTACCACCCAATGAATTTTACCTCCTTTTCTTCTCACTAATAGAGCTTTCATTTGGTGGTATTTCATTCTTGCTGACATTTTTACTTTTTTTGATATTTTACTTTTTTTGACGAAATTTTAGCAAAAAAGCGACATTTTTCGCTTTCTGTTGTAAAAATTTTCAAATAACACTACATTTCAATTTAAATTTTTCTCTAAATTTATTTTTCTACATGTCTTTGATAAAAAAAAATGCAATAAGTGTATATGTATTGGTTTGGGTAAAAGTTATAGCTTTTACAAACTATGGTGCAAAAAAGTGAGTTTCCGCACTTTGATTTTCTGAGCACCTGTCCTGTTTCCTGACGCACTACAATGCCCAGACAGTAGAAACACCCCATAAATGACCCCATTTCGGAAAGTAGACACCCTAAGGTATTCACTAAGGGTCATAGAGAGTTCATGGAGTTTTTTATTTTTTGTCACAAGTTAGCGGAAATTGAATTTTTTTTTTTCAAAAAATTTCATTTTCCGCTAACTTGTGTCAAAAATAAAACTTCCATGAACTCACTATGCCCCTTAGCGAATACCTTGGGGTATCTACTTCTAAAATGGGTCACTTGAGTTTTTCCACTGCCCTGGCATTTGAGGGTCTCCCGCAATCATTACCCGTATGGCCAGAATTAGGAGTTTTTGCTATTCTCCTTATATTGACCATACGGGTAATGAGATTTTTTTTCCGTTTAGCCGCTGGGCTGAAAGAAAAAAATGAACGGCACAGATTTCTTCATTCACATTGATCAATGTGGATGAAAAAATCTCTAAAAAATGTGCAAAAAAAAAAAAGAGGGGAAAGCTGTAAAGCTGCGATCGCTAATGGACCCTTAGGCCTCATTCACACGTCCGCAATTCTGTTCCGCTAAATTTTGCGGAACGGAATTGTAGATACATTCAATTCTATGGGGACAGACTTTGTCCCGCTCGGATCCGGAATTGTGGATCTGCACTTTCGGATCCGCAAAAATATAGAACATGTCCTAATCTTGTCCGCAATAGCGGACAAGAAAAGGCATTTTCTATATAGTTCTGGCAATGTGTGGATCCGCAAATTGCGGAAAGCACATTGCCGGTGTCCGTATTTTGCGGATTCGCAGATCCATGGATCCGCAAAACACATACGGACGTCTGAATGAGCCTTACAGGGGGGGGATTAGTGACGGGGGGGTGACAGGGGGTGATCAGGGGGTGTGACATGGGTGATTAGGGGTTAATCAGCGTCTGATATGCGTTTTAAATGCGTTTTTTTTTCCGCATCTACAGCCTGTCAGCTGTCCCGGTTACAATCATTTTGCCTCGTATCACAGCCTTATGTGACTCACAGATTATGTAAGGGGAGGGGGGAGAAGGACTAGAGGTATTAATGTGAAAAAATTCAGTTAAAGCTGAGGACAGTTTAGAGACATTCTCAGGAGGTTGGATAAGAGTATTGTTCAGTCGCCAGACCCATTCTTTCCTTGGGAGGTCAGAAAGATAGATGCTCAAAGAGATCGGGGCATGGTCGGAGAGAACAATATTCCCAGTTTTTTCAGGGGAATCTTAAGACGTCTAAGAAGCCTATGCGTAATGGCCGAACAATCGGAAGAAGAGTCCAAGGACGGCTCCAAAGCCATATTAAAGTCTCCTCCCAATATGAGCATACCGTATTTAAATATATGTAATTGGTTGAGGGTCTGAATGAGCCCATGGACCTGTCCCCTGTTGGGGGCATATATATTTGCAAGAGTCACAGGGGAATCAGCAATGAGGCCCCTGAGAAACAAAAAGCATCCCTCAGAGTCAGAGGAGGTCGCAAGAAGTTTAAAAGGGAGCCCCTTGTGCACCGCAATACCGACCCCGCATCTAGCTGATGTATGGGTGCTATGGTACCACTGATTGAATTTCGTAGTGGAAAGGTTCGGGATTTTAGTAGTTTTAAAGTGGGTTTCCTGAAAGTAAGCTATGGAGGTCTTACCCTTCAGTAGGAGGGAGAGTACATGTGACCGCGTACATGGCTCATTCAAACCCCGAGCATTAATAGAGCACACTACAAACTCTGACATAGTTATATCTCATAACACATGGCAAATCATAAAATACTCCAGATAGACTCAGTGTGACGTTCAGAGATCAATAGAGTAGAGAATAAGGAAAATGAGTGGGGCAGGATATGAGAAACGAAAAGGTAGGACAACAAAGTAGAAGAAAAAAAAGAAAGACAAAAAGGCATAAGGCATATTAAGGCAAAGAAGATAAGTCCCACAGGCACCTGAAACATAAGGAATCCTTTTTCATCACAACAACATGCCGGAATCCGTCGGGGGGGGGGGGGGGCTGTGGGCCTGTGAGACAGCTGAGAGCCCTAGGAAGGCTTCCAGAGTGGGAGGGGACATCAGAGTGTGGATGAGCGGGTGTGGCCTCACTAAAAATGGGCCAAAAGGGTGGATAATAAAACGGTAATATAAGTAACTTAGCAGTCAAAGTGCAAACCAGAACGGCGAAACATAACTGCGATAACATAGCAGCGTGAGCTGCATCACGACCAGCGATGTAGGGCTATCCAGACGTTCAGCCATTGTGAGATATCAGTCTTGAAGGAGGTGAGTGCTGAGAGATGTAGAAGGTCCAGCAACCTAAGTTTCAGACACATCACTGGAACAGTGGGAAGGAAAAATCCCAAAAGGAGTGACATGGAGTAGAAGGATAACGTTGCTCAGGTCTTCTGTCGGTCTTTCCTGACCTTCTCCAGTTTCCCTGAAGAGACGCTAAGCCAGCGGTCAAGCTTGGGAGGAGTAGGTAAGGGATTCCCTTGGTCCGCTGACATCCAATAAGGGATTTCTACAGGTGAGAGGGCAAGGGGTCCCAAAATGGACGATAAATCCGCTGGGGTGCGTACTGTAAGTTGTCTGCCATTTTTCAAAATAGCTAGACCAAATGGGTACAGCCAATGGAATGGTGTAGAGGACGCCTTCAAAGCATCAAGTAACGGCTTAAGGATGCGCCTTTTGGCCAGGGTAGTTGGCACTAAGTCTTGAAAAAACAGGATAGAGGAATCAGCATACCTCAAGTTTTCGGCTTCGCGACTGGCCCGTAGTAGGTCAGCAGTGTCCACAAAGGAGGAGACTGCAAATAACATCACGCGGCGGGTCAGCAGGTTTCGGCTTTGGGCACAGGGCGCAATGAATCTGTTCAATAACCACTGCGGCTGCTTTGTCTGGGCCTAGCAGTTGTGTGAAAATTTCAGCCGCCACTTTGCGCAGGGCTTCTTTCCGGTAGGCCTCGGATCCTGAGGTTGCGGCGTCTGCTTCTATTTTCCTGGTCCTCTATATGGAGGAGGGCATCATCGAGCAGATCCCGATGTGCCTGTAGTGCTGAGCAGGTTTGTCCCTCATGCTGTAGGATAGTCTACTGAAAATTCTCCAGCGCCATGACACGATGTCCCAGGCTGCGTAGGTCGTCCTTAATGTCCTCCAGGTCCCTTTTCAGAGGGGCCAATGCAGTATCAAGAAGCTCTTTTAGGACAGCTTTAGACAGGTTTGAGCGCCGTTTTGGGTTTCTGCATTCTGAGGCCTCTGAGACACTGCCAGCGTCAGTAAGATCTTCGGCGTCGGAGGGTTGTGGCATGCGCGGCGCCATCTTGGAGGCCTCTGAAGGGCGTGATTTTGGTTGCCAAGCTCGGCTCCCCAGTAGTTACATTCTTGTACATAGGAGCAGAAGTTTAGTAGTTATATCCTTGTACATAGGAAGCAATATTATTGTACTTAAATTCTTGTACATACGAGGTAGTATTATAATAATTGCATTCTTGTACATAGGAAAAGCAGTATAGTTATTAAATTATTGTACCGTATATAGGAGGCTGTTATTTTCTTGTACATGGAAGTAATATTATTGTAGTTAAATAATTTTACATATGAGCTGCATTATAGTAATTATTTTCTTATACATAGGAATACTATTAATGCTAATATATTCTTGTATACAGCAAACAATATTATAGTAGTTATATACTTATTCATGGGGCGCTATTAATGTTGTGTTTCTTATTGCACATAGGAGCAGTATTATAGTAGTTATATTTTTGTACATAGAGCAGTATTATAATAGTTATATTCTTGCATATAGGAACAGTATTATAGTAGTTATAATGATGTACATAGGAGCAGTATTATAGTAGTTATATTCTTGTACATAAGTTGTAGTATTGTAGTATTTATATTCTTGTGCATAGGAGCAGTACAATCATAGTTTTTTATTGCAACTAGGAAAGTTTATTATAGTAGTTATATTCTGCCATAGGGACAGCAGTATAGTAGTTTTATTGATACAGAGGGGTAGTATTATTTAAGTTATATAATAGCACATACTGTAGGAAGCAATATTATAGTAGTTTTATTAATTTAAATATTGAGCAGTACTAAAGTAGTTTTATTTTTGTACATATGAGGAAGTATTACAGTACTTATATTTTTGTACTGTACTTGACAGACAGTATTATAGTAGTTTTATTCTTGTGCATAGGAGAATATTATTGTATTTATTTTTTGCACATAGGAGGCAGTATTATATTAGCAGTATTATTTTTCATAGGGAGTAGTATACAGTATACAGTGGTGTTGAATAGTAATATTCTTATACATATACACAGTAGTATTAAAGTATTTGTATTCTTGTACATAGGAGGCAGTATTATATTAGTTGTATTCTGGTATGTAGAAACATTATTATACTAGTTATGTTCTTGTACATGGGGCAGTTTATATTATAGGTAGAGTGAAGCAAAGCATCCTAAATGGAATTTGGTCCAAAGTTTAGGAAAACTCGATTCTAAACAAATCCAAATTTCCTTGTGTTTCGTGTGAAATTAAGTGCAGAGAAGAAAAGCTAGGAAACGCAAGATCACTCATAACGCTGTGCAGCCAGGCATTTCACAGATAGCCATTACCTTTGATGTCACAACCTTATACAACTCTCATTCCGTGCTATCTTCACCATTGTCCTGTGAGCAGAGCATAGGGATAGACGTGGCAAGCGCTCATGTGCTAGGGACAGTGTTGCTAAAAACATATAATAGAAGAAAATTGGAGAGGGAGAGTGCAGGGAAATCATAGGGAGAGTGCAGGGAGACTTAAGCGAGAGTGCAGGGAAACTTATTTTTTTTTATTACTACATCTACTCATTCCTATATCAGCCATAAAGGTAATTCAATATCAACAAGATAGACACTTTTTTTTTATTCCACTGCCAGTGTTCCAACCAATATCATCCTGTCTGCGCCCTATAGAGGGGCCAGGTCTTAATGATGACCATCCTCATCTTATGCTGGCTTTACTTCTTCCTAATCCTCCTTAAAAGTCTCAAGATGCAGAGAGAGGAGGAGCTGGATGTTTCTGATGACATATTCTCATAGATATTAGATGACGTGAAAAAGGAGGAAAAGCAGATGGCAGAAGAAGGACTCCCTCTTGTAGGACAGGAGAGCGCTGGGGTTGGAGAAGTGGGTATGCCTGAGCTGATTAATATTCTGTGTTTACTGTCAAATAACCTGCAGTAGATTGCAGACCAAAACGGTAATAATTTAAATATTATGCCCCCACCTAACCAGCCAAACTCCATATCAGCAACAGCCCTCCATCAAAAGGTGCCACTCGGCCGTTAACAATAAAGATGAATTAAAAAAGCTCTTGTTCATCTTCTTTAAATATGAAACAGTAAGGGTCTCCTATCTTTTCCTTAGTCATTTTTGCCATTAGCGACAAGCAAACGTTCTTCAACAATCTTTCAAGAGATTGGATAGATTTGTTTTCCTCATACAGTAATCAGCTTTCTATCTCAAACAATGCACTATGATTCATGGCACGTGGCCTGTGTTGACATCACATTACCTTGATCATTCGCTCATGGAGATCTTTTTCATGGGTGTATTGTCTCCTTGCACTGAACCACTGACACATAAATGAATGAAATTCCTCTGTCTGTTGAGATGATTAGCTTGGTACTTAAAACAATGGAGAGCAAGTCACTGCAATGACGGGTATAATTAAGTAGGTCATCATTTCATTATGTTGGTCAATTAATTAGGAGCACGAGATTGTTATTCATGCTGAAGATGAGAATATAAATAGTGTGATCTAAGGATGCACCATCACATCCAGCAGCTCCGGACCTCACAGATCCTCTCACTCAGGTACATATCATGATATGATGGATACTTTACATGAACTTTATTTACTTACAGAAATGTTCTACCTCTGGTTGCTCTTTTTTAATTTTATATTTTGGTGACAAAGATGACTTCAGAGGAGAGACAGATATTTGCTGATGTTCCTACATGACCCCAAGTTCTGTTGTCGGAACCGTTAATCCATATGGGATGTCGATTGTCGATATCATTTTTGTCCCTGATCTAGAGATATCTAGAAGACCAAAACAGGCATGTCAATGGAGTTATTCGATAAAATTAGCAAATAGGATATTGACTCAGGTAGTTACTGATTAAACCATTTTCCCACACATGGGCTAAGAAGGTTTAACATGAAGATCAACACACCATGCACTTTTTAAACATCAGGGAGGTTGAAGGACTCAAATAATGTGCCGTATTCTTCTTCCCTATAATCTACACATGATTATGGCAGGTTTTTGCAAATGGATATCAGCTTATTATTATTAGAAGTTGCTTCCCGTTTTCAGGTAGACAATATTTTTAGGTGAACACTGCACCTTTAAAGATACTTCAATAATTTAAGCACTAAAACAATAATGTTTTTTCTTAGTTTTTCAAATTGATATCAAGATGATGTGCAGGCGAGCTGTGGTTTCTACGGTTTTGTTAGGTAAGTCTTTATAAGTTACTGAACTGTTCTTAAATGTATGTATATGTGCAGGGGGACAATAAAACATGTGTCTTATACAGTATAGGAACTGCCCTAAGGGGGGAATGTTTTTCACTAGCCAATCAGCAGTTTTATAACAATTGATTCTAACTTATTTCTCTAATGCCGGCCATAGACATGATTGAGCTGGCTCCCTATCAACATGACCATTCAGCTTTGTCAAACAAGTGTATTGTAGAAAATAGGTGGACTGAGATAAACAGCTAGCATCACACTTGCCACTGCTTATCTAAAGTAAAACAAGTATGGAATAGGTAACTAATGCATACAAAGATCCCAGTCATTCACTTCCAGCAGGCTCATAATATTCACAATTGCTTTCTTTTTGGGCACGTTCATGAGTAGTTTCTCTACCACATAAATAGTGGGTTGAATCTCATTTTGGCCTCTCCGCCAGATTCTCTGTTTCAGTGCCCTCCCGAGTCTGTGCTTCTCACATTAGGGTAAGATCAGATAATCCTTCATTAGATTAAAATACTAATACAAAAAAAATAAAAAATAACAAACACTTTAACCCCTCGAGTCCTGGAGCATTATTTTTGTTTTTGTATTTTCATATTTCCTCCATGCATTCCAGGAGCCATAACTTTTTTATTTTCCCACTCACATAGCCTTATGAGGGCTTATCTTTGCGGGACAATTTGTAGGTTTTATTGATGCCATTTTAGAGTGTTTGTGGCTTTTGATCACATGTTATTCTTTTTTTTTTGATAAGTGAAGAGATGAAAAAATGACGAATTGGCCATTTCAGAAAGACCCAGCTCATCAAGACGAAGGAACTGGTCACCCGATCGCCGCTGGGAGTAGCCTTTCTTGGCCCGAACTGAGCACTTCTGGGTTTTCAGCATTTAGATGCATTTAGCCCCAGGACCCTCCTGTTTAACTTTAGTCCCGGCCCTTTGCTGTTTGAAACCTGCTGCTCTCATGAGCGGGCACCTAACTTAAATCTTATCCTTCCGCTGTTTACTATGCTAGGACTCAAGAGGTTAAAGGGGTGTTCAGAGTGTTTGATACTAATGAATAGAGATGAGTGAATCAAAGTTGTGAAGTGGAATTCGGTCTGAATTTCATGAAAAATTCGTTTTGCACCGAATCCGAATTACCTCACGCTTCGTGGTAACGAATCACATTTTTTCCTAAAATGGCTGCTGCACATGCTAGGACATGGAGCCAAGAACTCTGGGAATGAGGGATCACCCGCAATGCCATGCATGCAGACAATCAGCAGCCAGCCATCCCTGTGATGTCACAGCCCTTTAAATAGACTCAGCCATCTGGGATTCAGCCATTTTCCAGTGTACTTAGTGCACGGAGAGATGTTAGCAGGCACTGGGGAAAGTGCTTGGAAAGACTTGAAAACTCTTATTTTGCTGAATAGAAGTTCAGGGAAAGAGCATTAGAAGTGTAGGGAAAGGATATGGTAGGAATTATTCCACAGTATGGAAGCAGAACAGGGTTCAGTAGGGGAGTTTACAACCTGGATAATAGGAACAATCTTATTACATCTTGCTGCTCTAACTGGGAATCCAAATTGCTATTATGCAGCTCTGTAATTCCAGCAAGCCGTTCTTGTTATTGGGGTGAAAGTGCTGTGTGATACAGCCATTAACAGGATCTATTACTAGGAAATATTTCTATGTCTTATTAGCCCTTGTGCAGTGCAGTTATATGTTCTAAATCCTTTTTGGTGTGTATAAGTGGGGGAAGAAGGGCTTGTTAGTCGTAGTGTGGTGAAGTGAGAAAATGACAGCACTTTTTGGCGTGCATTAGTGGCAAAAAAATTATTATTTGCCGTTCAGCGGTGCAGTTATATGTTCTAAAGTATTTTTTGTCGTGTATTAGTGGCAAAAAGAGGTATTATTTTCCGTTCAGCATTGCAGTTATATGTTCTAAAGCCTTTTTGGCATTTATTAGTGGCAAGAAAAAGTAATTTTTGCCGTTGTGTGGTGAAGTGACAAAATTACAGCCTTTTTTGGGGTGTATTAATTTCCTTTTTATTTACTTATTTGATCTAACAGTATTTCAGACAGAGAAGTGACAGGCCCTGCACAGAGGAGGGGCAAATGCCTAAATGTTTCTGGTGCAGGCACAGGTCACAGCAGAGTAAGGGGGCATGGCAGCAGGAGTCGCAGTGAAAGGCCTGAGCTCCCAGTGTCAGCAAGCTGTCGTGTCTTGACCAGCAACCCAGCGGTGCTTGAATGGTTGACTCGGTCATCCACTTTGTACTAAATGACATCAGACACCCCGAGCCAAGAGTCGTTGGGTTCATCAGACACAACCCTTAATTGGCATGGCCCGGGATAGTTAAAATCACCTATTTTGCAGTGTGGCAGTTTTTTGTTAACCAGGCGGAGGAAGTGAACATGGCCATTTGCCAAATCTGTGGGTAGAAAGTGAAGCATGGCCAGGGTGCCAATGTTGTCACCACGACCCTGCGTCAACATATGCAGCGTCACCATAAAGTGGCCTGAGAAATCCGTGGCTCCAATGTGGTTGTCCAGCCTGCCGCAGCAACCGCTGCATCACCCAGTGGCATGCAACCGATTTAAGGCACTCAGGCTCCACCACCTCAGCCGAAGGTAGCTGTCTGTCTTTCCCATGATCTACTGATCCTGATGCTCCTGTTCCTTGCCCCCCTTCTCCTCGTCTGTCATTCCGTCACTGAAGTGATTTCCAAGAGACACCAGTATGTGTGCACTCATACAATGGAGCAGAAGCTGAACGTGCTCTTGGCCAACTTGCTGGTGCTGCAGTCCCTCCCTTTCCAAGTGGTGGACTCTGCACCTTTCCGAGTACTTATGGCTTGTGCAGAGCTGAGGTGGAGAATCGAAACCGCTATTTTTTTTGCCAAACAGGCAGTACCAGCCCTGCACAAATATACAGAACAGAAGATGGGCCAGTCCTTCAGCCTGTCGATGTCTGCCAAAGTGCATGGCAGCACCGAAGTGTTGAGCAATAATTACGGTCAAGGACACTATATGTCCTTTATGGCCCACTGGATAAGTGTGGTTCCTGCGCAGCCAAATCAGTAACTTGGCCAGGTGACGCTGCTTCCGCTTCCACGTTCTCACGCCATTGGTCTTGCGACAGTCTCAGCCTATGCCTCCTCATCTTTCAGAGTGTCATCAGCCTCCACTGCAGGGGCAATTCACAGTGCTCCTCCAGCATACCACATGTGCAGAGGAACTGCTCCGTGTCCTTCATCAAGAAATCGAATCCTGGCTTTCTCCGCAACAACTCCAAATCAGAACCATGGTGACCGACAACGGGATGAACATTGTGTCGGCGCTGCATCAAGGAAGGCTGAGTCATGCGTCCTGCATGGCATATGTGTTCACTCTGGTTGTCAAGCGGTTCTGGAAGTCTTCCATCCATCAGCAAGACCTTCTAAAAATGGCCAGGAAACTTTGCATGCACTTCAGCCACTCGTACACTGCCAAGCACACCCTCCTTGAGCTGCAGCGGCAGAACAGGGTCCCCCAACATAGGCTGATATTCGACGTTTCCGCCCATTGGAATTCCACCCTCCATATGTTGGACCGACTATATGAACAGAGAAAGGCCACAAATGATTTCTTGATGATCCAAGCGGACATGTTACTCCCCTGTGTAACTTTGATGTCAGCCAGTGGCAGCCGTGACACCTGCCATTTGCTCAGGCCATTTGAGGATGCCATGTTATTTGACAGTTGCCAGGACTACGGGATGAACTACGTCATTCCGCTGCTTCATATCCTGCAACAGATGCAGGTACATCTGGCTAGTCAGGGGACAGGAGACGTGGCGCCTACATCTCATGGCCACATTAGTCCTTTGGGGGCTGAACTGGAGGAAGAGGACATTGGAGCACAAGCAATGTGTAGCGAAATTGGTGACAGGAGAGGAGGAGCAGGAGCAGCCGGAGGAGCAAGCGGGAGATGAGGAAGATGAGGCAGATGACCCAGGCACACTGTGGCAGTATGCAGTAGAGATGGAGGAAGGGAGTCCTTCTGAGTCACTTGCGCAAATAGCCCCCTGCATGCTCATTTGTTTTGGTATGCCAGCCAAATTGTCACCATTCGGCAGAGGGATGACTTCTGGCTCCCGACCTTGTTGGACCCTCGCTACCAGTACAAAATGGGGGCATTTTTTTTTTTTTGCACCCACTGAGAGGGAGGACAAACTGAACTATTATAGAGACATCCTATGTAGTCAGTTGGCTGCTCCCTATCTGCGCCATCGTCAAGCCTCTCACAGGCCTGACCGGGGGGCGCTCTACGCTCTCGTTCCACTGTCATGGCTCCCGTGGCGTGGTGGGGGGATTAGGAGCAATACCAGCTCCATCAGCAGCAACTTGAGTCTAGAGTCGATGATGAGCAGCTTTCTTAACCCGACTATTGAAGAAACTACTCACCAGCAGCGGCTAAACCAAACTCGACTGTCCACCCAAATTGTGGAGAGACTAACCTTTGTCAAGATGAATCAGGTGTGGATCAGCCAGGATTTCCCCCCCACCAATGCCTGATGAATCAGATTAGATCTTCCATGCTGCCTCACCCAAACCTTGACAAAAGAGACCGGTTTCTTCTGGCTACCTGCTTCAGCTAATATTCTGATGCTGCCACCCACCTGATACCACACATCTGAAGCCAAGTGCTTCTTCTTAAATCCAACATCGTCAGCGGGCACTGTTATTGCCACCCATCTCCCCACTCTGTCACCAAGTCACTCTGTGGTCTCTCGATGCTTCTTCCACCTCACCCCTCAGGTCTCCTCATGCTGCTGCTGCCACCTTAACACTCTGTCATTGAGCCACCCTGTGACCTCCTAATGCTGCTGCAACCCCCACACTATGTCACCTTGCCACCTTTGTGGTCTCCTCATGCTTCTTCTAACTCAATACTATGTCACCTTGCCACTCTGTGACCTCCTCATGCTGCTGCTGCCACCTCCACAGTATGTCACCTTGCCTCTCTGTGGTCTCCTCATGCTGCTGCTAAATCAACACTACGCCACTGGGTCACTCTGTGGCCTCCTCATGCTGCTGATGCTGCCATCTCCACACTATATCACCTTGCCACTCTGTGGCCTCCTCATGCTGCTGTTATATCAACACTATGTCACTGGGTCAATCTGTGGCCTCCTCATGCTGCTGCCACCTCCACACTATATTGCATTGCCACTCTGTGGCCTCCTTATGCTGCTGCCACCTCCACACTATGTCACCTTGCCTCTCTGTGGTCTCATCATGCTGCTGCTAAATCAACACTATGTCACTGGGTCACTCTGTAGCCTCCTCATGCTGCTGCCACCTCCACACTATGTCACCTTGCCACTCTGTGGTCTCCTCATGCTGCTGCCACCTCCACACTCTGTCATTTTGCCACTCTGTGGCCTCCTCCTGCTGCTCCTGCTGCCACCTCCACACTATGTCACCTTTCCAATCAGTGGCCCCCTCATGCTGCTGCTCAATCAAATTATGTCACTGGGACTATGTCCCCTTGCCAGTCTGTTGCCTCCTCATGCTGCTGCTGAATCAACACTATGTTACTGTGCCACTCTGTGGCTTCCTCATGCTGCTGCCACCTCAACACTATGTAAATGGGCCACTCTGTGGTCTGCTCATGCTGCTACCTCCCTACTATGTCACTGGGCTACTCTGTGGTCTCCTCATGCTGATGCTACCTCAAAGCTATGTTATTGGGCCACTCTGTGGACTTCTCAAGCTTTTCTCCCATGACTGGGCCACTATTTTGCCTTTTTAGCGTGGTTGACATCATCATTTATTTGACCCTTCTTCTGATCTGTCAGAAGAAAGGAAAAATGAGACGCACAACAGATCTTGTCTGTGTAGCAGCTCTAAGACCTGTATGGTCCCATCAGAATTGGCTTATGAATCTGTAGCCAAAAGCAGAAGTCGGAACAAAACACAGAAGACATGCAAATATTCCATTCACGTGTCATCTCTGTTTTGGATCCACTCCTGTTTTTTTGGGGCTTTAGCAATACTGATGGATTACTGACCAAATGCTGACTGAGTGACAGTGGATGCTTAACAGACAGAATTAGTTTTTTGGGGAGTTATTGATCTGACAGATCAGAGGAAGGGCAAATTAATCAGTGACGTCAACACAAACTTACTATTGACACTCTCTCCACTCTGTCAGGGGGCTCTACTTGTATAAGCGTTTAATAGAATAGGTTCTGTAGACAACTATGTGGAATCAGCTGACGACGGTGAAAAAGGAGTATGCTCTTTCACGCTACAGTAGAATCTTGGGCTATATTGATGTCCTATCTTGACAATAGGTCATTAGTGTAAAACACTAGAACAAATTCTTAAATGCAACAGGGCACAAAGGTCCAGCAAAAGACAATGCATTGTGTAGGTGATTTTAGAGCTGATCGCTTGCCTTCAAGGGCTCTTTGTGTAAAGTTCAGAAAATACTATTTTTGGATTCAAAAACTTGTTTCTCTTTCTTTTACAGTATTTTCTGTGATGTTTTTGGAAAAGTTGGACGCCATGAGTCTTCGGCCTAGTAAGTAGTACATTATAGTTGGGATAGATTTTTTTTTTACACCATATAACTTCTAGAGTGATAGAGGAAAGATTATCAAAAGAGTGCTATTGAATAAAAGGTGGGATGTACGCTCACTTTTCTCTTACTTTATAAATTGCAGTGTTGGGGAAGTCAAAGCCTCCAAATCCATCCTGCTGCCAATGCAAATTTTGTTTAAAGGAGTCTGCCATAGAAGAGCTTGTCATGTGAGGACTTTCAGCCAATCACAAGATAGTCAGCTATGCTGACTATCAGATTTTCTTCTTTGGGATCTCCTTTAAGCATTATGTACAAGGACAGCAGAATTGTGGGATCCATCCATACAAAGTGTATGACAGAAGGTCCTATTCATTTCCAGATGACCCCTAAATCCCATTATGTTTACTTGAAGTTAAAACTACATAATTATTAATCAGTAGTCTGCCATAGTGAGCATTGCTCTTAGCAGAGGATCTGTGCTCTGGTTGGTCCTTAAAGGGGTTGATACTTGTTTTAAACCCTTTTGTTAGATTATCCCAATCATATGCTTATTATAGCTGGTTCCACTGTTGGTTACCCATTGGTGATCATCTATACTCTAAGATGTAACATGTCAGCAAGAGTTCAATTACTGTACAATGCAAACACAACAGAAATGTAGCATTACATTGTGCCCATAAAATTCTTGGGTCCTCAAGAAAGAGATGATCGTTGTAGTTGTTCAGCAAATTGACAATTTTTTTCAATGAATACAAGTCAAGATGTTTAGCTCAGAATGCACTAGTGGTTTTGAGGACATTCAACCCCCGTAATAGAGTGAACATTTCTCTGTTACCTTCATGTGCTCTATCAGTAAAATCAAATTAAAGCCAAACCTCCCCCTAAAAGATGATTTGTATAGGAGCTGTAGGACACAGAGGTCCAGCCTGCACTGGGCTACATAATCTATGAATTACATGAATAGCATTTAATTGTAGTTCTTTATTGCAGTGAATTGCCCGGCCAATCAAGAACCAGGCTGCCGACCATGCTGGGGCGGAACATGTGAAAGTTTAAGCAATTATCAACAGTTGTCCTGCTCAGGTCTATGTAATCCCGGTTGTGTCTGCAAGAAAGACCATTACCTCCAGAATAACCAGTGTGTCCATGTGTCCAAGTGCAACATTCAGTGCCCGGCAAACATGGTGTTTAACCCTTGTGTGAAGAAGACCATCACCTGCAAAACACTAAACAGCGGTGCGGTGGAGTACGATGAGTGTGTACCTCGCTGCCAGTGTGTGGAGGGTTATATATTCTCCGGTGAGAAGCCCCAGGACTGTATCAAGATGAGCGAATGTCAGAAAAAGACAAATGCCTCTTAAGGTGGAATAAGATGTAAAATAGGTCCAGCAAGCATTCCAGAGGCGTGGGAGTGGAGGAGGCGTTGATATTTATTGTAAAAAAAGATTTTTTGTGTAGAAACTTTCCGGATTGTAGAAATGAATCGCTGTATGTGATGATATAACATACTATACATTGTTTATACCAGTGGTCAATTTATGATATATATTTTTTTTATAAATATGGTTTATTGAAAATAATTTATGTTTGCTGTCATTGCTGATGATATATGAGATCTAATTCATTATAAAATTAATTGCACATTCTGGATGTAGAAACAACTCTTTCCAGGTAATCTTAATGTTCTCATGGAGGCTTAGTTAACCACTTCCAGACCGGGTCATTTATCACCTTTTACCCTCCCTCTGACCAAACCTAATTTTGCAAATCTGACGTGTCACTTTATGTGGTAATTTTTTGAGAAATATTTTACATATCCTAGAAACTCTAAGATTGGCACATTGTGCATCATTTTAGTGGTAAATTTTGCATGCATATGTTTTACCATTATTTAAAAAAAAATCTAAATTTACTCAAAATTTGGCAAAATTTGAATTTTTTTAATTTGAAATTCTCTGCTTTTCAGACAGATAGTGATACCTCACAAAATATTTATTTATTATTATTCACCACATATCTACTTTATGTCGGCTTCATTTTCTAAATGTAATTTTCATTTTTTTTAGGACATAGAAGGCTTAGAATTTTAGAAATCATTTTAGAAATTTCTGAAATTAACTTTTTATGGAGCAATTCAGTTCTGAAGTCACTTTCAGGGGCTTACATAATAGAAATCAACCATAAATGAACCTTTAAATTATTCAAAACTGATTTTAGATTTATAAAATGTGTTAACCCTTTAGGTTGGCCACAGGAATTAAAGCAAAATGGAGGTAATATTTAGAAAAAAATCTTACTTTTTCTTTAATGCAGATTTTCCATTCTACTCCAAAGTCAGGGTTAACAGCAATACAAGCCTCAATATTTATTACCTTGATTCTGCAGTCTACAGAAATAGCCCATATGTTGTCCTATACTACTGTATGGGCACATTACAGAACTCAGAAGAAAAGGAGCGCTGTATGGCTTTTGGAGAGACACTTTTGCTGGCATTGTTTTCAGGTGCCATGTTGCTATTGAAGAGACTCTGAAGTACCCCTACAGTAGAAATCCCCCAAAATTACCCCATTTTGAAAACTACATTTCTCCAGGAATATATAATTGTGTGTAGTAAATGCTTTGATTCCACAGACATTTCAAAGAATTTAGATACACTTTGTTGTAAAAATTAAAAGTTACATTTTCTCCAACAAAAATGTTGCTTTAGCAACAGATTTTTAATTTTCAAAAGGTGTAATAGGCCAAAATACACCACTAACTTTGTTACATATTTTTTCCTGAATATGGCATTCTACCATGTGTGGTCGAAAACGGCTGTTTGGGGACATGGCAGTGCTCAGAAGGGAAGTAGGGGCATCAGAATTTTCTAACATCGAATTTGCTGAAATAGATTTTACGAGCCATAACTTATTTATTTATTTATTGACTGCTATTTGAGGGCTCAATTTTGGTGGGACAAGCTGTAACTTGGCACTATTTTGAGGTACATTTGGCTTTTTTATATTTTTTTTTTAGATGAAGTGAGCAAAAACTGCAATCCTGTCAGTATTTTTCACTTTTATTTTTTTATGATGTTCACCATGTCGTATAGCTAATATATAAAGCTGAGTTTATGTGTATATGTCCACTAAAGAAATCCGCACCGTCGCATTTACAATCACGAAATTTGACACACAGGCAGGAAATTTGGTGCACAGGTACATCAGGTGTCTGGTAAGGTTTTAGACTGGGTCTCAGCTCTCTTGCACGTACAGTTCCTGAGATATTCCCAAAAAATGCAAATATGGCACATAAAATGACCTACATTAGCCACACCCCAACTACAATACACACGGTCACATGTCCCTTATCAACCAATAGAAGCTCGCAGGTCCTTAGTCTCCACATACATATAGTTTTACACCAGGTTTCCATAACAACCCAGCTATTTTTCTTCACTGCTGCAGGTCAGCTTTAAAGGAGTAGAGAACTGTGGATGAAACTGTTAAGGGAGTACTGTGAAAGTCACAGTTCAGAGGGCAAGTAGTAGGGTGGCAATTCAGGCCATCCTCAAAAGACGGACTTAAAATCCCCTCAATATTGTTAGGCCGTGCCCCCTCTCACTCTGAAGCTGGCGGGGATTGAAAAAATGAACGTAAAAAGCTGCAGGGGTGGGAGGGACGGTGAGGTGACTTTTTCACTGCAGCTCACGCTCAGACAGCACAGTGCTGCTGTTTGAGAGTGAGCTGTTCAAAAGAACATCCCTGCATCCATCCAGGCCCTGTGCCGCATGGAGAACAAGGAGTCTGAAAGCCAAAAACCAGACCTCTGACTATCCTAGGGGCAGGCTGCTGTGGAGGTCACAGTTAAGGGGACGGTCTGCTATGGAGGTCAGTGTTAAGGGGCAGATTGCTGTAAAGGCCACTGTTAAGTGGCAGGATGTTGTGGAAATAACTGTTAAGGAGATGGGGTACTGTGGAGGTCTCTGTTTAGGGGGCAGGGAATGGTGGAGATTACAGTTAAGGGGACAGTCTGCTATGGAGGTCAGTGTTAAGGGCCGGGGTGCTGTAGAAGTCACTGTTAAGGGGGGAAGGTGGGGTGTTGTGGAAGTCACATTTTAAGGGGACTGAGCTCTGTGGAGGTCACTGTTAAAAATGCGGGTTATTGTGGAAATCAATGTTAACGAGACGGGGTACTGTAGAGGTCACTAATTAAGGGGAGGGCACTGTGGATGTTACTGTTAAGGGGGCTGGCCGCTGTGGAGGTCACTGTTAAGGGAGGAGGGGACTGGGGAGGCCACTATTGAAGGGGCAGTGGGGTACTGTGAGGTCACTGTTAAGGCAGCAGGGTACAGTTGAGGTCACTGTTAAGGGAGCGAGGTACTGTTGTAGTCACTGATAAAGGGGCAGTCACTGTGGAGGTCTCTGTTAAGGGGTCTGGGAATGGTGGAGGTCACTGTCAAGGGGGTGGGGTGCTGTGGAACTCAATGTTAAAGGGGCAGGCTGCTTTAAAGGTCAAAGTTAAGGTGGTGGGCTGCTGTGGAGGTCCCATTTTAAGAAGACAGGGCACTGTGAGAGGATCAGTGTTAAGGGGTGGAGGTTCTGGAGGTCACTGTTAAGGGGGTGGGGTGCTGTAGATGTTACTGTTATAGTGGATACTATCGATATCTTTTAATAACACACACAAACATTAAATGAAATTGATTAAATATATCCGTGTGAAGCCCGGTCCTTCAGCTAGTATATGATATAATTATTTTTAGAGATGATCGAAGTTGACGAAGTGTAATTCAATTCGAATTTCAGCAAAAATTTGATTTGCACCGAATACAAATTTTCTCACGCTTCGTGTTAAAGAATCACAATTTTTGCTAAAATGGTTGCTGCACGTGTGAGGACATGGAGCAAGGAACTCTGGGAACGCGGGATCACCCATAATGCTATGCATGCAGCCAATCAGGATCCAGCCCTATGATGTCACAGCCCTATAAATATGCTCAGACATCTTGGATTCAGCCATTTTCCAGTGTACTTAGTGCAGGGAGAGATGTCAGCGTGTGCTAGGGACAATGCTAGAAAAAACATAATTGTGCTGAAAAAAAAAGATTTACAAGTTCAGGGAAAGATTATTCAAGGTGTAGGGAAAGGATAGGAAGGAATTATTCCACAGCATTTATGTAGAACAGGGTTTAGTAGGGGAGGTTACAGCTTGGGTAATAGGAACAATCCTATTACACCTTGCTGAACTAACTGGTGACCCAAATTGCCATTATATAGCTCTGTGATTCCAGCAAACTGTTCTTGTTATTAGGGTGCTTTCACAATTGCGTTCTGAGGATCCGGCAGGCACTTCCGGCTTACACTGGGGCCCCGATCGGAACTGCTGCTGCGCATGCGCAGAGCTAATCGTCGGATCCAGCGATGCGCCGAAACGACGTTTAGCTTAATTCCGAATCCGGATCAATGCACTTCAATGAGCATTAATTCCTGATCCGTGTTACAGCAAGTCTTCCGGATTTTTGGACGAAGACAAATCCGCAGCATGCTGCAGTATAGTGTCCAAATATAGTGTCCAAGTTCTGTTGGTTTTTGTATCCAGTACTGGACTGCATATAAAAACACTGTCTACTTTACAAATTCCTTTAATCTACACCTTGTATAGTGTCCAAAATCTGTGATGTTCTGTAACCAATACTGTCCTGCATCAGAAAACTGGTTCTTTAGAGAACAGTAAAACATTCTGCTCCATATTTACAGACAAAACCATTAATATGAAGAAGGCGAGCACAAAGGGTCTGGGAAGTGGACGTGATGCTGATGGTGCAAGCAGAGGCCGTAGCACTGGGTGCAATGAAACTGTGCCTGCTGCCAGTGCACCAGAAAAAAAAAAAAACCTTAACCAGCTCATGTCCAACTGAGCTGGGTCGCGCAGGACAACACTGTCCAAGTCAGACCAGTGTGAACAGGTGGTCGTTTGGATTGCTGAAGATAATGTTTCCAGTCAGTTAAGCACCACCCTCTCTTCCACTAAGTCCAGTCTCTGTAGCCAAGAGTCTGGTCAACCGAATCCTTACTCTGATCCTCCTTCCTCCCACCATGTCAATTCTGACCAAACAAGTGATCCCACACTTGGATATTCACATGACCTCTTTTCATCGCCAGTACTTGGTTTGGCTCTCTTGACAAGCACGCTTGAAGAGGTACCTGAGATATTGTACCCTGATTCCCAACCTCTTGAGCCTTCACATTCTCAAGAAGATGATGGTGGTGAACGGCAATCATTCGTTCATTAGGTGGATGATGATGAGACACAGTTGTCAATCACTGAGGTTGTGGTTAGGTCCAGTCAGGAGGATGAGCAGAGTGATGAAGTGGAAGAGGAGGTGGTGGAAAATGAGGTCACTGACCCAACATGGGAAAGTGAAAGGCCGACACAGCACCGCAATAGTCTGGAAGAGGCAGTGGGGTTGGCAAAGGGAGAAGTCGGCCCACTCCAAACAGGCCCGCAACCGTTACACGGAGCACCCCCATGCGTAAATATACCTTGCCAAGGAGTAGGTGTTCAGCAGGATGGTGCTTTTTGAGGAAATTGCAGACGACAAAAGAGTGTTAGTTTACAACCTATGCCGTATCAAAATGACCTGGGGTGTGAACACTAGCGACCTCACCACCACCAGCATGATCCGCCACATGTCATCCAAGCACCCTAATTAGTGGTCCGAATGCCTGGGTCCACACTGTGTCTGAGGGTCCCACCACTGCCTCCACTTCCCATGTGTTACGCTCTGCTAGCCAATCCGCTGTCGAAGGTGCAGGCCCAGATGCCCCTCGCCCTGCACCTAGACCTTCGCATGAACCGTCAGCAACAACATCCACTTCCCTGTCCCAATGCAGCATCCAAACGCTGATAACACAGGCATTTGAACGCAAGCGCAAATAGCCACCCACCCACAGGCCATAGCACTAAATGATCAACTTTCGGAATTACTAGCCGTTGAAATGTTGCCATTTAGGCTTGTGGACACTGAGGCCCTCCGCAGCCTGATGTCGGCGGCTGTCCCTCAGTACGGAGTCCCCAGCCGCCACTATTTTCACGGTGTTCCAGGGCCGCCTTACACCAGCATGTGTCCCAGAACATCAACCTGACCAACGGACTTACTGAAAAGGTCCAACTCACCAAAGGACACATGGACAAGTGCTGGTGGCCAGAGACGCTACATTCCCCTGACCGCACACTGAGTGAATGTTGTGGAGGCCGGGAGTGAGTCGTACTCTGGCATGGCACAGGTGCTACCCACGCCCAGGATTGCAGGCCCTACGTCCATCAGGGTCTCCGCCAGCAGCTATGTTACTGGCTCCAACCCCCACCTCTCCTCCTCCGCCGCATCCTCCTCAATTTCCACCTCCAACAGCAGTCAGACGTCAGACGCTAGCTGAAAGTAGTGTAGCACTGCTGTGGGTGAGCGTCAATAGGCCGTGCTGAAGCTGATCTGCTTAGGGGACAAACAGCAAATATCTGACAATGGCCATAACTTGGCAGTGGCTTTGGAGCTTGGCAACCTGACACACATTCCATGCCTAGCTCATGTCTTAAACTTAGTAGTTCAGCGATTTATAAAAACCTACATTAAATTGGCAGAGCTACTAGTGAAGGCGCACCGCGTGTGTGCTCATTTTCACATGCCGTCCACAGCTTCAGCCGGTCTATCAATGCTGCAGCAGGCTTTGAGAGCAGCAGAGGGCAGTTGTGGAATACCAGCTGCAACATGGTCGTCACTTTTCCAGTCAAATGCCACTATTCACAAGCGAGGAGTGGGCCCTAATGTTAGACCTCTGTGAGGTTTTGAAAAACTTTCATAAATCCACACCGATGGTTAGTGGTGATAACACTATTATCAGCGTAACCATCCCACTGCTGTGTCTACTCAAACAATCGCTGCTCACAATTTAGGACGACGCTCTGAATGTGGCAGACAAGGAAATTCGGGAGGACATTACACAGGGTGATAGCCAGACCAACCACAGTTTGTCTTCTCAGAGCAAATTGGGCCATGAAGAGGAGGAGGGGGAGCTGGAGACAGTTGCCTCTGATACAGAGGGTGGTACCCATGGAACTTTAATTCCATCTGTTCAACGTGGATGGGCAGAAGAGGAGGTGGATGAGAGGATGGAGAGTCATCCTGATGTTGACATCGACATCTTGTCTATTGATACTCGCGGTGCCGTGGATCGACTAGTGCCAATGTACCCCAAACGTCCCAATTGGTACTTTGTGCCTAAGGTGCACAAATCCATTGATTGTCCACCAGGTCGCCTAATTGTGGCAGGCATAGGCTCGGTTACTGAGCCCCTGTCACAATATCTGGATTGGCTACTTAGGCCCCTACTGCCCAGCGTACCCACCTATTTAAAAGACACCAATGCCTTCCTCAGTGCAGTTTCTAGTTTTGAATGGCAAGAAGATTTATCATTGGTGTCACTTGACGTTGAAAGCTTGTACACCCGCATCCCACAAGATGGGGGTGTGCAGGCAGTCAAGCAGGTGCTTTTTAATGCTGGCAGACGGGAACCTTTTTTGTCCTTCGTAGAAGAAGCTCTCCAGTTTGTTCTTGCGAACAATGTATTTTTGTTTGGGGACCATTGGTACAGGCAGATCCTCGGCACCGCAATGGGGACACCAGTATCTTGCACGTTTGCAAATTTATATTTGGCGGTGTTTGAGGACCGCTACGTTTTTTCGCAGTCCAATAGGTTCACGCAGCATGTGAAACTTTATCTCAGATATGTGGACGATGTATTTGTGGTTTGGCGGGGCCGCGTACTGCTTGTGAGGAGTTCGTCAAATATCTAAACACCAATGATATGAACATGGTGTTCACCTTAAACTTTGGAGGCAAGAGCCTCGAGTTTTTGGATGTACACTTGGAGATGCAAGGTGACGAGCTCCTCACCAGCACCTTCCGGAAACCCACCGCCACCAATTCTTTGTTACATTATAACAGTTACCACCCTCAGGCTGTCAAACACGCAGTTCCATATGGTCAGTTCATACGCTTGAGACGTATAAATAATACAGAACTCACCTTTGAGAAACATGCAAACGAGCTAAAGGCCAGATTGTTAGCAAGAGGTTATCCTCTACTTGTAGTAGAAAAAGCGAAGGAAAGGGCTTCACAGTACCAGCAAAAGGAATTATTATATAGGAAATCAGGCAATAAACAACAAAAAGAAGGCTCCAGGTTTGCGTTTGCGTTTAAATATAGCCCCATGGCAGATTTGGTCAAACAAGCTATACTACGTAATTGGGATATGCTTAGGAGTGATGAAGGTCTAAAAGATTATGTATCCAACAGACCCATTGTAACCTTCAAACGTTGCAAAACTATAAAGGATAAACTAGTTAGGAGTAAGTTTGCAGAGGCGTTCCCCAAATTGGATAACTTGTAATAAGCTAACAGGAAACCACAGATGTGGACACTGCTCCTATTGTGCGCAAATCTTACAGGGCAAGTACCTAAATTTTGGAGGCCTACATCACAAAATTGAACAGTTCATTAATTGCCGAACAAGTTATGTGGTGTACATTGTCACTTGCGGTTGTGGGTCCTACTACATAGGAAAAACCATTCGCCCGCTGTTTGAGAGGTTCCGCGAGCATGTTAGTTCCATCAGGACGGGCAAAGGCTGCCCGAGGTTGATTAACCATGTCAATACACGACATGGCGGGCAGCAGTCATGCCTGAGATTTGCAGGATTGGAACATGTAAATGTATTGGAACGTGGGGGCGATAGACATAGAGAGCTCCTGCGGAAGGAGGCTGCTTGGATTATACGGGCAGAAGCCATGGGCCCCCTTGGCCTGAATGACCGCAATGAGATGAGTGCATTGATTTGATGTACCTATGTGACTCATGTGATATATGTCTGTGCTATATGTTGTTTTTATTTTTTGTATTTGTATTTGTAAAAGTGTCCCTGTTTTTGTTTTTGTATACAATGGAGCGCCTACAGGGCACGAACGGCGTTGTTTTGGAGGTGGGTCCCTGGGCGGGGTTAGTGGCGCGCCCTCTGCCACTTTCTGGCGGCGTGGGTGACTCCTGCCCTTTCCTCGTTCCCTCCTCCCCGCCCACTGTTGCCTTGGAAACAGACGCGCCCTGCCGATACAAAAGAGCAGTCGCCGATGGGTGACGTCAGAGGCCAGACGAAGCGCAAGCCCGCGCGAAACGGCCGTCGCCTACAGCGCTTTTTCGTGAACTGTTTGTCCGCTCCTGCCCTTGCTCGTGCCTGCACGTTTTTCATTAAAGCACTGAAGCAATCTAAGTCATGGTGAGTGCCGCCTTTCATTTTTTCTTCTCCGTGGACTATGTCTAATATGTACCTCAAATCTCTGCTGAGCACCACCTATGTTGACTTCTAAGACTCGCTGCCCTGCCATTGTTTCATTCTTATAAGGACTTTTATACAGAGAGGAGCAGTGCCACCCCCCCCTCCCATTACCTTTGTGAACTTGGCTTCATATTAGGCTGCCTTTTCAGCGACCCTCGCGTTATACGCATTTTAGATAACACAGATTACTGGGTGTTAACCCTTCTCGACCCCCTCTACAAAGAGAACTTCTCATCTCTCATTCCTGTGGTGGAGAGGACGAGTAAAATGGTGTAATACCAGAAGGTACTTGTTCAGAGATTGCTGCAAAATTTTCCATCTGAAAACGCGGCCGGCAGAGTCCGTACTACCTTAAGCAACCGAGAGAATGGAGACAAGGGAAACACACAGCAGTTCTAACAAAGGTAGGGCAACACTCTACAAGTCATGGTACACTTTCATGTAACCACGCCAGCAACCTCACCCTGAGACGCAGCCTAGTGGCACAAGGAGGGAAAAGTTTTGGAATATGGTGAAGAAATACATCGCAGACCGTGTCAGCGTCCTAAATGATCCCTCAGTGCCTTACAACTACTGAGTGTCCAAGCTGGACACGTGGCACGAACTTGCACTCTACGCCTTGGAGGTGCTGACCTGCCCTGTTGCCAGCGTTTTGTCTGAGCATTATAACTGATAAGCATATCTGCTTGTCCACTGACAATGCTGACAGGCTGAATCAGATAAAAAAAACAAGGCCTGGATTGACCCTCTCAACTCCACCAACGGAGAGCTGAGCTGATGATGAACATAAAGGCAATTTCAATGTATTGTTTTTAATGTACTCAGTCTACTGTAGTGTATTCCCATGCAGCTTTTTCACCACAAAAAAGTGTATATGGTAGAATCTTGTTTCCTCCTCCTGCTCCTCCTCCTCCTTCTCCTCATCCAGATTGTATATATTCCCTCCACTACAATTTTTAAAGAGGGTCAGCTCACCAGCAGGCCCTTAACCAAATTTTTTAGAAGGTCAGCTCACCAGCAGACTCTCACCTATAATGTTTTAGAGAGTCAGCTCACCAGCAGGCCCTCACCTATAATGTTTTAGAGGGTCAGCTCACCAGCAGGCCCTCACCTATAATGTTTTAGAGAGTCAGCTCACCAGCAGGACCTCAAACATAATGTTTTAGAGGGTCAGGTCACCAGCAGACCCTAAACCATAATGTTTCATAGGGTCAGCTCACCAGCAGGCCCTCAACTGTAATATTTTAGAGGGTCAGCTCACCAACAGGCCCTCAACCATAATGTTTTATAGGGTCAGCTCACCAGCAGGCCCTCACCTATAATGTTTTAGAGGGTCAGCTCACCAGCAGGACCTCAACCATAATGTTTTACAGGGTCAGCTCACCAGCAGGCCCTATACCATAATGTTTTAGAGGGTCAGCTCACCAGCAGGCCTTCAACCATAATGTTTTACAGGGTCAGTCCACCAGCAGGCCCTCAACTGTAATGTTTTAGAGGGTCAGCTCACCAGCAGGCCTTGACCATAATGTTTTACAGGGTCAGCTCACCAGCAGGCCCTCAAACATAATATTTTACAGGGTCAGATCACCAGCAGGCCCTCAACCATAATGTTTTAGAGGGTCAGCTAACCAGCAGGCCTCGGCCATAATGCTATAGAGGGTCAGCTCACCAGCAGGCCCTCAACCATAATGTTTTAGAGAGTCAGCTCACCAGCAGCTCCTCACCCCTAATCTTTTAGAGGGTCAGCTAAGCAGCAGGCTTTCAACCATAATGTTTTATAGGGGCAGCTCACCAGCAGGCCCTCAACCATAATGTTTTAGAGGGTCAGCTCACCAGCAGCTCCTCGCCCCTAATCTTTTAGAGGGTCAGCTCAGCAGCAAGCTTTCAACCATAATGTTTTAGAGGGTCAGCTCACCAGCACGCCCTACACCATAATGTTTTATAGGGTCAGCACACCAGCAGGCCCTCAACCATAGTGTTTTACAGGGTCAGCTCACCAGCAGCCCCTCGCCCTTAATGTTTTAGAGGGCCAGCTCAGCAGCAGGTCATCGCCCCTAATGTTTTAAATGGTCACCAGCAGGCCCTTGCTTCAAATGTTTTTGAGGGTCACCAGCAGGCCACCAATCATAAAGTTTCAAGGGTGTGCATGATGCCCTCCTTTGTGTGTAATAAAGGGTGTATTGTAGTGCCGGTTCCTTGTAATTTTTGGCAGCCCTTTCACTTAGTGCATAGGCTTTATGAGTGTAGGAGTCCCAGTACCTGAACAATTGTACCACAATGTTAACGTGGCCCTCCTTTATGTGATATACAGGCTGTTTCAGAGTGCCTCTTGCTTGTATTTTTTGGCAGCACTTGCACTTTATATTCAATTGAATATACAGGAAACAAGGTTTCCTAACAATTTTTCTAGTGAAATATATATATTTTTTTTAAAAGTGGCGTACAACTCGGATGACATGGTTCCCAGCAGCGACCTGGGAGTCCTATATGCATCCAGACATCGTCCCCAGACTAAGGCCTGAGGAACTCATTAAACAGGACGTGGATTTTATTCTCTCTGATCATTGATTTGTCCCTAAAAACATTGGCTTTCATTGTCCAAAATGTCCAAAAGTGTAAAAAATACATACCGTATTTTTCGCCCCATAAGACGCAATTTTTTCCCCCCAAAAGTGGGGGGAAAATGCCCCTGCGTCTTATGGGGCGAATGCTGACAATTTACATCGTAGCCTGCGGTGCTCCAGCATCGCAGGCTGCAATGTATGAGCGGGGAAGGAGGAGGGGCTGGAGGCCGGCAACTTACGGCGGGCCCAGGCAGTCACTGTACTTACACTGGGCCCTGCTGCTCTGCATAGTATTTCTAAACAGCAATGCTTAAGTTCTTAATAGATTTAACTAAAGCTGCGATCTCTCATTTATTATAACTTACAAGAAATCCTCCGTAGCAGGCAGAGTGGCTGGCTGGGTTACGTCACTCACTGACGTTGCATGCCTGCTCCGCCCACTTTGTGAATGAAGCAGGCAGAGCAGGCGTGCAACGTCAGTGAGTGACGTAACCCAGCCAGCCGCTCTGCCTGCTACGGAGGATTTCTTGTAAGTTATAATAAATGAGAGATCACAGCTTTAGTTAAACCTATTAAGAACTTAAGCATTGCTGTTTAGAAATACTATGCAGAGCAGCAGGGCCCGGTGTATTAGGGGACATTGTTATACGGGGGATCTGTGGATCTGTGGATAATCACATATTATAGCGGTGTCATCCACAGATCCCCCCCATAACAGTGCCATCCACAGATCCCCCTCCCCATATCAATGCCATCCACAGATCCCCCCCATAACAGTGCCATCCACAGCTCCCCCCCATAACAGTGCCATCCACAGCTCCCCCATAACAGTGTCATCCACAGATCCCCCCATAACAGTGCCATCCACAGATCCCCCATAACAGTGCCATCCACAGGTCCCCCATAACAGTGCCATCCACAGCTCCCCCATAACAGTGCCATCCACAGATCCCCCATAACAGTGCGTCATATATAGATCCACCATAATAGTGTCATCCACAGATCCCCCATAACAGTGCGTCATATATAGATCCACCATAATAGTGTCATGTACAGACCAGCATTCGTTCAAAACCCACCAAAACCACACCTTTTGGTAAAAAATATTTTTTTTCTTATTTTCCTCGCCAAAAACCTAGGTGCGTCTTATGGGCCGGTGTGTCTTATAGGGCGAAAAATACGGTACTTGTTTTACTTGATGACTCCATATTGAATAGCATAGATTTCGGTACAATAAGAGAAAAATAGACGCAGTTCAGATTTGGTGTTATTTGCGCTAAAAGCGTTTATTGCCATATTTCAGTAGAAAAAGAGAAAAATATACACAGTTCACTTTTTCTGTTATTTACTCTGAAATTGTTTAGTGGCCTATTTTAGTCTACTACGAGAAATATATACTCAGTTCACATTTGCTGTTATTTGCGCAAAAATAATTTAGTGGCCTATTTCAATACAAAAATTAAAATACATTTGTTGCTTTTAGGGGAGTTTTAATTTCCGTTTCATTTGTTTAGTTCAGCTACAAGTATGTCAGGCAGAGAAGTGCCAGGTCATGCACAAAGGAGAGGCAGAGGCATGAATGTTTTTGGCACAAGCAGAGGATGCAGCAGAGTAAGGGGTCATGCTCGTGGCAGCAGTAGTCGCAGCGAGAGCCCTTAACTCCCGGTGTCATATACCGGTCGCGTCTTGACCAGCGACCCAGTTAACTCAGTTGGTTAACTCAGTCATCCACATCATCCCAAGTGACTTCAGACACCCCCAGCCAACAGTCGGTGGGTTCATCAGACAGAACGCATTGTTGGCATGGCGCGGGAGCAGGCCCTGTGATCTCACCTGTCCTCAACCTGCCTTTGTCCTTTTCTGTTCCTTCACGGCAAGAAGTATAATGTGCTGTAGGCTCTGCTACACTTTTCAGCGAGGAACAGCTACTAGAGGACAGTCAACAGCTACTGCCCAGCCAAGATCTGAAGGAGACCTCCACCGCTTCCTCTGCTAGTTGGGCAAGTAGTGATGAGGAGAGTGGCATGGGAGTTTGTGCTGCGAGTGGTCAAAGGCCGTTGAGGAGGACATAAAGTGATGTGCAGACACTAATCAATGATGATGAAGCTGATCGCACTTGGAAGTCGGGTGCAGCAGTGGCTTCATCATCATCATCAGGAGAAGAGGGTGTCAGCTTGCCCGTGAGACAGAGGCGGAGCCAGTAAAGTAGTAGCATCGCTGGGAGTCAGCAGGGTGGCAGCAGTGGGAGGTTGGGAGCCAAATGTTCCCAGGGTAGACCACCTGCTTCGCAGCAGCCTACCTGCTCTGGACGGAATGGTGCAGGGGTTCACAGAGACAGCGGCGGTAGCAATCAGTCAGTGCGGACTGTTGGGGGAAAAATCCCCTACTCAGCGGTGTGCAGTTTTTTTTCAAAGCACCAGAGGAGGTTAACGTGGCTATATGTTGTATCTGTGGGCAGAAGGTGAAGAGGGGCCAGGGTGCCAATGTTGGCACTGCGGCTCCAGTGTGGTGGTCCAGCCTGCCACAGCAGCCGTTACGTCACCCAGTGGCATGCACCCAGTTTTAGCCAGTCAAGGCTCCACCACGTCAGCCGAAGGGAGCTGTCTGTCAATACCATCTTCTGCTGGTCCAGATGCACCTGCTCCTACTCCTCGTCAGTCATTCCGTCAGCAATTGATCGCCGAAGCGATTGCCAAGACACAACAGTATGCGTGCACGCATCCAACGGTTCAGAATCTGAACGTGCTCCTGTCCAAGTTGCTGGTACTTCAGTCCCTCCCTTTCCAAGTGGTGGACTCTGCACCTTTCAGAGAACTGATGGCTTCTGCCGAGCCGAGGTGGAGAGGCCCACTGGGTGAATGTGGTTCCTGCACAGCCACACCAGCAACTTGGACAGGTCACTCCGCTTCCTCCTTCACGTTGTCATGCCATTGGTCACGCTCTGCCTCCTCATCCTCCACCATGTCCTCAGCCTCCACTACAGTTACAAGTCACAGTGCCCCTCCAGCATACCACATGTGCATGACACGGCGGTGTCACGCTGTTCTGCACCCGGCTTGCTTTGGCGAACGGAGTCACACAGGGGAGCAACTGCTCCGTGTGATGCATCAAGAAATCGAATCCTGGCTTTCTCCCCGACAACTCAAAATCAGAACCACGGTGACCGACAACGGGATGAACATTGTGTCGGCGCTGCGTCAAGGAAGGCTGAGTCATGCGTCCTGCATGGCATATGTGTTCAATCTGGTTGTCAAGCGGTTCCTGAAGTCTTCCACCCATCTGCAAGACATCCTAAAAATGGCCATGAAACTTTGCATGCACTTCAGCCACTCATATACCGCAAACCTGCAGCGGCAGAATGGCATCCCCCAACATAAGCTGATCTGCAATGTTTCCACCCATTGGAATTCCACCCTCCATATGTGCGAACAGAGAAAGGCCATCAACGATTTCTTGATCATGCAAGAGGATAGGAGTACTCCCCTATGTAACTTTGATGTCAGCTAGTGGCAGCTCATGCGTAACACTTACCGTTTGCTCAGGCCCTTTGAGGACGCCATGTTATTTGTCAGGCGCTAGGACTACGGGATGAACGTCATCATTCCACTGCTTCATGTCCTGGAACAGATGGTTTTAACAATGGCAGGTCAGCGGACAGGAGACGTGGCGCCTAGATCTCACGGCCACATGAGCTCTTTGGGGGCTGAACTGGAAGAGGAGGGGGAGGAGGACATTGGAGCACAGGTATTGTGTAGCCAAATGGGTGGTTTTTCTACTCAGCTGACAGGACAGGAGGAGCAGGAGCAGCCAGAGGAGCTACAGAACGATGAGGAAGACGAGACAGAGAACCTGGACACACCATGGCAGTATGCAGTGCAGATTGAGACAGGGAGTCCCTCCGAGTCACTTGCACAAATGGCCCGCTGCATGCTCACTTGCTTGCGTAGTGACAGCCGAATTGTCACCATTCGGCAGAGGGATGACTTCTGTATCTCCACTTTTTCGGACCATCGCTACTGGTACAGAATGGGGGCCTTTTTTACAACCACCGGGAGGACAAACTAAACTACTACAGAGACATCCTATGTAGTCAGTTGGCCGCTGCCTATCGGCCCCATCGTCCATCCTCTCTCAGGTCTCACTGGGGGGCCCTCTGTGCTCTCGTTCCACTGCCATGTCTGCTGTGGCAGGTTGGGGGGTTAGGAACAGTTCCAGCATCATCAGCAGCAACTTGAGTCTAGAGTCGCTGATGAGCAGTTTTCTTCATCCGCCTAGTGAAGAAACTACTCTCCAACAGAAGCAGCAGCTAGACCTGGAACAGGACCTGAACCAGCAGGTGGTGGCATATTTAGACAGCACCCTGTCACCCCACATTGAATATCCACTGGACTGCTGGGCAGCCAAACTGGATTTGTGGCCGCGACTGTCCGGGGAGCTCTACTTGTAGAAACGTTTAATAGAACAGGTTCTGTAGAAATCTATGTGGAATTAGTGAATTGGTGTAAAAGAAGTGCACTCTTTCACGCTATAGTAGGATCTTGAGCCTCTGGTCAGTTATTTGGTCCCGTAACTGCCCAAATAATTGAAGTGTGCAGTGATTCTAAGAGCGACACCTGTCATCTACATGTCATACTGACTCACAGTATTGTTTCACTACCATAGCAGACTTCCTATGCATGTTACTGCAAGGCACAGTGTTCTACACCACATAAAGGCTCTCTGCAGCCAGGAAATAGCCGTTTTTAATGCGATTTGCCACAAACAAATTCAGATTGAACCAAATTTTTGGGGAAAATTCTGCGAACTGGCCGAATCAAATTTTTAGAAATTCACTCATTTCTAGACACAGTATTATATAGTAACATAGTAACATAGTGACATAGTATATAATACCGAAAAAAGACATTTGTCCATCCAGTTCGGCCTGTTTCCTATAAGTTGATCCAGAGAAAGGCAAAAAAACCCTGTGAGGCAGAAGGCAATTTTCCCCACTTAAGGGGAAAAAAAATTCCTTCCCGACTCCAATCAGGCAATCAGAATAACTCCCTGGATCAATGACCTCTCTCTAGTAGCTGTAGCCTGTAATATTATTACACTCCAGAAATAAATCCAGTCCCCTCTTGAATTCCTTTATTGTACTTACCATCACCACCTCCTCAGGCAGAGAGTTCCATAGTCTCACTGCTCTTACAGTGGAGAATTTTTTTCTATGTTTGTGTACAAACCATTATAGTAGTTGTATTCTTGTATATAGTGACATTATAATAGTACTTATATTCTTATACATAGGAGGCAGTATTATAGCAGTTATATTGTTGTACAGTACATAGGAGGCAGTATTATAGTAGTTATTTTCATGTAGATAGGAGCAGTATTATAGTAGATACATTCTTGGACATGGGAGGCAGTATTATATTCGTTATATTCTTGTACATAGGAGGCAGTATTATAGTAGTTAGATTCTTGTACAAAGCAGCAGTATTATAGTAGTTATATTCTTGTCCACAGGAGGCAGTGCTATAGTAGTTATATTCTTGTACATAGGAGCAGTATTAAAGTAGTTATATTCTTGTACCGTACATAGGATACAGTATTATAATAATTATATTCTTGTATATTCTTGTACATAGGAGGCAGTATTATAGTATTTATATTCTTATACATAGGAGGTAGTATTGTAGTACTTATATTCTTGCACATAGTAAAGTGAATTCGAAAGATTTGAGAATGAATAAGCTTATGCAGGCTTAGTGAATAAATACATTTACTAATTTATTAAATATACGATAACACAAAGAAATCACATACAGAATATTAAAAAGTAAATAAACATCACTAGCCTAAATGGGATGGAGACTCCATCGATCATATAACCCATGGCTGTCTACCCTGTTATAACACAAACCGACACCTCAAGAGTGTACAAGAGAGATAGGGCAAGTCATACTCTCATCCTAACTAGAATGGAAAGCCTGGTGGAGTCTGCTAAGAAAATGTGGGTCATAATGTTTTAACCTGTTAGCCCCGTGTTGCACGGTGCTGCATGTCTCTAAGATCACTCAAGAATGTGCTTTTATCAGCACAATGGGGGATGGGTACTATCTCACACACACTTCATTACAAGAGAAACTTATAAACTATAGTGATGATCGGCATAGGCAACATTCAAATTCGGGATATTTTGCTAATTTTTGGTCGATTATTCGCCATAAATTTGCAAATTCGAGAATTCATGATCTCCAGTAATATATTCAAGATAAATGTAATATATTCGAGATAAAAATTTGTGATTAGAATATTTGCGATCGACACTAAGGGGTAGGCAGCGTTCCTATTGGTTGCTAGTGATGTTGCTAAGTGCCGATATTCACAATAAATTGGCGATAAATTCGCAATTAGAATATTCGCAATAAACACTATTCCCCGAAATATGAATATATAGCACTATATTCTGAATATTCGCGAATTCTCGAAGTGGCGATATTCATAATTATTCGCAATTCGAATATTCGAGCTAAACACTAATAAACTATTACACAAAGTATTAAACAGAATTAAATGTAAGAACCAATTAGTCACTTAAAAATACCCTTACAATACAATAGGAGCAGTAATCGAAGTAGAGTAGTTATAGTTTTGTACATAGGAGCAGTATTATAGTAGTTATATTCTTGTACATAGGGGCAGTATTATAGTAGTTATAGTTTTGTACATAGGAGCAGTATTATAGTAGTTATATTCTTGTACATAGGAGCAGTATTATAGTAGTTATATTCTTGTGCAAAAGAGCAGTATTATAGTAGTTATATTCTTGTGCAAAAGAGCAGTATAATAGTAGTTATATTCCTGTGCATAGGAGCGGTATTATAGTAGTTATATTCTTGTGCATAGGAGGTGTAGAATGTGTATCTGCCACCACCATCAAATAAGGCAAAGGCCAAATTTAAAGGAAAACGCTTATTTAATTAAAAGAACAAAATAAAAATTTATAAAGTAATCCAATAATAAGACAGAAAGCAAATATTCCTTTAATGTCCTGTACTTGGAAAAAATGCATAAAAGGAAGTATGTATTATTACCGTTCATAGGAGGCAGCTTTATAATAGGTATTTTACTGTAAAATGTGTGTATTAATATAACACTTATATTGGGCGGTATACCAGCAGTAGTATAGTAGCTATCTTCTTGTAATATGGAGCAGTATTCTAGTAGTTACATTTGTGATCATATGTGGCGGTCTGGGGGGATAATGTAGTATGATAGTTATGATCCTATACTGTAAATAGGAGGCAGCATTATTTAGTAGAAATTTTCTTTTTCATTGGAGGCAGTTGTATAGCAGTTATTTTATAGACATAGTGGCATTATTATTGTAGTTATATTCAGATACATGTGGAACACTGTTACATTTGTTATTTTCTTGTACCCATTCTACAGTACATACTTGTAAAATGGGGCCAGTATTATGTTAGATAGAATAGAAGCCATATATAACACTCAATGGGCCAAAAACATCCTTTTTAGTAAAAGCGTTGACCTGTATTGCTATTTGTCTAACTTAGATACAGTGAATCACCATACAGTATTAAGCAAGATAGGTTTAGATACCTTGGTTTAGCACAGTATTAAAAATAGATACTGAGGCTCAGCATACAGTAACAGGCGTCATAAGCTTCAATACAAATGCTCTGCTGAATGCTGTCCCTGGTGATGATTTCCTTTGGCAGCCATCTAGAAGGTGTGTGCAGGTCTCCTTCATTGTGTATCTCACCTGGATCTGCAACCTGTTTAGTGTCACATGTTGTGAGTCACCTGGCATCCATCTCTAGTATGTTACCATAGAAGAGTCCACACTGGACATAGGAATGTATGAGATTGTGTGTCATGAGGTGAGACCTGAAAGTGAAGTCTGAGGCACATGCTGCCTCATGCCTCCTGAGGTATGAGGAAATTGGGTGATTTGAATAATAATATTTGGAAGGCTACAATATAGTAAGACCAAGAAGATATGAAGTGCCCTTATTGTGACCTCCAGAATAATAAATGCTCATTATAGCCAGATTCTTTCTTTTATACTGATAAGAATATAATTTCCTTCCTTTGAGGGATATCTGGCTTTCATTGTGTTGTAGACCCAATACTGGGGCTCCACATTTATTTTGCATATTACTGTTTCCCAGGGACCTTTGCACTTTGGATTGCTGTGTTGAGACTCTTAACTGAGGCTCCGTGGTGTTTTTGTGGCTGGTCTCCCTGAGATCAGCTATTGTTTTGTTTAAGAATATAAGTTAACCAGAAGGCTGCTCTGTAGAAAATGGTGCCTGCTCGCAAGAATACAGTATGTCTTAACATGTATGGCAGAAGTCCGATCTTTAAAGGGAACCTGTCATCAACTTCATGCTGACCTCACTGAGGGCAGCATAAAATAGTGACAGAAATGCTGATTTCAGTAGTGTACGGTTAACCAAAAGGAAAATCCCAGCACTCCAAAGTCTTCGATAAATCTTCTTTATTTCACCACAAAAATGCAACGTTTCAACTCACTGGGAGTCTTGATAAAGACTCCCAGTGAGTTGAAACGTTGCATTTTTGTGGTGGAATAAAGAAGATTTATTGAAGACTTTGGAGTGCTGCGATTTTCCTTTTGGTTGACTGTACTAGACAAGGGGTCAGCGGGCCAGGACCTGACATCGCGTGCACCGCCACATTATGGACACATGATCTATGGACCACGGATGGTGCTGTCCCAACCCACTTTTTTGCATGATTTGAGTGGTGTGTCACTCATGAGCTAAAAGTAAGTGCTTGCTGAGAACCAGCATCTTAATCATTGCAGCCCAGGCCTGGAAAAGAGTCACATCTACCTGAGAAAGTCATGGTTATCCATAATCTCCTGCTCTCCCGCCCATCTGCTGATGATTGGCAGTTCTCTCCTAGAGAGAAAGGGAGAAAACTAGGTAGAAGACTGTCAGTCATCAGTAGGTGGGCAGGGAGAGCAGGAATTCATGAATAACTATGATTTTCTCAGGTGGCTGTGACTCTTTTCTAGACCCAATCTGCAATGATTGTGATGTTACTTTTAACCACTTACTTTTAACTTTTAAATGACAGACCTCTGAAATCAACTCACCTGTCTCTACTTTAGACTGCCGTTAGTATGGGCAGAATAAAGTTAATGACATGTTCCCTTTAAGAATGGCCCTTCCTTGCAAGTGCAGCGAGCCACATAGCCACCAGTTTTCAGCTGTTTTATACAGTAGACACCCAGTGCTAATGTCTGCAATCCGCGATAATGACATTTGCAGACATTTAGTCCTTTTGATGCCTGGCATCTGAGAGTGCAAATTCACAAAGACAGAGCCTGCTGCACACAAGCTCCGACGCATCCGATCGCGAGACATCGGAGCCGGAGCACCACCAGAATCGCAAGCTTTCGATTTTTAGCATGTTCAGATGCGTGGTCAGGATTGACCACGGCATCTGAGGGTTGAATGTCCGTGATCGGCATTACTTCTGGTTGAGGACATGAGCTGCGATTGTCTGCTATAAGAAGCCCTCGGCCACCCACAGCTATGGCGCCCGCGTCGCTCAGGAGCAGGCTCCATCTTTAAAGACCTCGGCCAGCTCCGTACTATTACAGCACTGGTCGGGAAGGGGTTAAAATATAAAAATATTTATCCCATATAACGAACAGCCTAATGAAAAAAAAATGGCCGATTTGACAGACATTATCCTACTCCATACTGATGAGAGGCAAGCACCTTGAAACAGCTGTCTATGGATGGATATCTGGCTTGGCTATATCCCTTGTCAATTCCCAAGGCTTGGTTGAAAGGCAGATCTTAATTCATAGGGAGCCACTTTCAAAAGGTGGCACTAGCAAGAAGATTCTCTTGGGAGATACTGCTTTGCATATTAGTTTACCTTGGGGCATTTCCAATAAATCTCCATACAGGACTGATCTCTTTAAGGAGATTCAGCACCTTGTGTAAGCCGAATTCAAGCCAACCAGAGTTCTATTCTGTAATGGTGAGGGACAAGTACCATGAAACAGCTGTCTACGGATGGATATCTGGCCTGGCTATATTTTCCCAAGGCTTGTTGGAAAGTTGGATCTTGACTTTTAGAGAGCCACTTCCAATATGCAATGTAAAGATAAAAAAGTTTTTGTTTCCCCCACTATAATAAACCTATATAAATGTGGCATTATTGTAATCGTACAGTTTTTTTCCCAATATCACCCCTATTTTTCACCCGATATCAACTACACCGTATGCAACATAAAATGGTCCCATTAGAAAGTACAACTTGTCATGCAAAAAAATTTGCCCTCGTACAGCTATGTGATGATACCACCCCCAGATGAACATTTGCAAAAATGGATGTCTGGGTTGGTGCCAAACCCATCAAGCATCATCCATGTGTAATGTATTTTTCATTACTGTTTCATGTCTTATTCCTGGCATTTTTTCTTGGCAAATAATCATGTGAAATAGGATACAGTATATGTGGTCAAGCCATTCTTATGGGATATTGTGTTGCAGTGATATTTTCACATATATGCTTATGTATATGCCCTTGTCTTTACTGCCCTAGTGTTATATGCTTTTATGTATTATTGTCATCTCTTACTACTTGTAATAATATATACAAACACACACGTCTCAACTGCTATTAGGCCATGCGCTCCTATGTATTGAATATCACTGTCATTTTTTACTACCTAGCATTTTTCTATATTGTTTGCTTAGGATACTCAGTGATTGCGTCCTTTTTACTGCTAGTCATAGTTTTCAACCATTTATGATATTTTTATCTATCTCTGATATGGAATTAATGACGCTATTTTCTATAGTACATTGTGGCTCTGTTTTTTGTAGGTTTAGTGTGAAGGGTGTGTTCACATTTGCAATGGTTTTTGTCCCGGCATTAGGCCGGATTCCATAATAGGCAATGCCGTATCCTTCGAGATCTGTTTACTTATTGTTTACTGGGTACATTTGATCAAGTATTATTAATTCAGGAACTACAGTATATATAGTTATGCATGTGCCGCTTACTGCATGGTTTTTGGATTTTTATACATACGGTATGGGCAGTATAGTGATTGCATTTTTGTACATAAAGGGCAATATTATAAGGTTGTATTTGTGGTTCACTGATTTAATTTTTGGGGCCTCAGTAGCTCATAAATTGAGGGCCATTATACGTATCTCAAAATCGTTGTATTGCAAGGCTCTCACTTCTCTTCCTCAATATTAGTGACCATTTGAGATATCCGTTTATTTTTTAATTGTTGACTCTAATCCACCATTTCTAGACACCATTGTCCTTTCACAATTAATATCCTACCTCATTCATGGCACGTGCCTTGTGTAGGCATCACGTTTTTGCATTATTCAATGATGAGGTATCTTTTCTATTGGTGCATTGTCGCTCGAGGAATGAACTACTGACGTATTAATTCATGAGATTCCTGAATCTATTTAGATAATACGTTTATTGCTGAAAACAATAAAGGGCAAGTCCCTGCATAATCAAGTAGGTTGTGTTTTCATTATGTCAATCATTTAATTAGGCGCTTAAGGTCATGATTCATGTCAAAGATAAGAATATAAATAGTGTGAACAGAAGATTCACCATCACATCCAGCAGCAACGGAGCAGGCAGATCCTCTCACTCAGGTACATATCATGATATCCTAGAGATATAACATGGACTTTATTTCCTTACAGGAATTTATCGTTTCTGGAGACTTTCATCTTATTCTTCTATCCTCTGGTGACAAAACCATCTACAGATGCTACTGAGGATAGATAGATCATTGTTGAGGTTACCCAATAACCAGTAGATCTATCATCTATACAGTTGATCCATAAGGAAGTCAATAGAATTGACACAATGGAACCAGTGAGATCTAGAAGACCAAGCAGACATGTCAGTGGAGTTGTATTTGACAAACTCATCCAATGGGATGTTGACTTTCAAAAACCAGACAAACCTCAAAAAGGCTTAACTAGACGCTCTACTCTTCGTGGTTGATCATATTCAGTATACTGTCCACCTAAGATCAAAGCAGATTCCTGTTTTTGACAACCCCTATATCCTGTCATAGAAGGGGAGGATGATTAAGACATCCACATTGTAGAGACCATTGTCTTATTCTCCATTGTCCTTGAATGGTTGATAACTTATCTTTTGACAGGTGACAGGTGTGGGCCAGATTGAGATTGATGGATCTTTCACCTTTGGCAGTGCATGCATCTGACCCTCTCTACCCTCTACTATGTAGATTGCCAAATCTGCAATTTCCACCTTCATAAACAGCCATCAGTGAGGGTTTTGGTGGTAGAGTTTTTTGGTTCTCATATGCGTTATGTGCTGTCCCTATAATACTGCCATGATCATGGTGGATTCCAGTAGAGGGATCCACACCCTTATTATCAGCTTATCATGAGACAAATCTCCCATTTTCAGATAGACAGTCCATTTTGGTAAAATGGACTACATTTGAAAGAAACTTTGGCAAGTTAAGCACTAAAACAGGAATGTTTTTTCTAGTTTTCAGATCTATATCAAGATGATGGGCAGCAGAGTTATGGTTTCTGTGTTTATGCTAGGTAAGTGGGTATAGGTTACTGAAATTCTGTTAAATATATGTATATGTGGTGGGAGACAAACAAAAACTTATCCCATGTGTAAAATAGAGCAAGTAACCCAAGGGGCGCTGTTTCACTCAACTCAATCAGCAGTTTTAGGACTAACAAGTAAAAGTTTTAATTGTGTTGAACTGTAAGATAAAGTATATTAGAAAGTGGTTGAACTAGTGATCTAACCTAAATGTAGCTGCTTACTGTTATCTGCGTATATTCAGACACCATTACTCCTTTTCCAACAGTTCTATGGATGGAACCATTGCATTACTCTTGAAATCATTGGGCATGTCATTCAAGCTCATAGTCAATGGATTAAATCCCATTTGGGCCAGCCATTTTTACAGTGCCCTCCTACAGTGGATCCAGAAACTAACACAACAATGGGACCTAAATACAACAGGTTCCCCAAACATCTAACAAACGACAAATGGGAAGCCAATCTATGGCCTGTGGGAGCTAGTTCTTATAAGTGCAGAAGAGACCATTTTGAATTTAAAATGTTAATTTCATCTTTCTATTGCAGCATTTTCTGTGATATTTGTGGAAAGGTTGGATGCCATGATCCTTCGGCCTGGTAAGTAGCAAATTACAGTTGGTTGGGATGTTTTTTTTTTTGTCCAGACCAGTGTGGAGAGACTAAAACTAAGAAAGTTTGATGAATACTATAAAATAAAATAAAATGTGATGCCCGCAAGTCCCCCAAAAAAGAGATGAGTGACATGATTGAAACCTTTAAATATGTTTAAGGTTTAAATACATTTCAGGGGGAGGTGTTTAAGATAGAAACCGGACACAAGAACAATGGGGGATTTAGCTTAAGGGCAGGCTAGATGGACCATGTGGTCATTCTCTTCCATCATTCTTCCATGTTTCGCAATATATTATGTTTAGCAATTCAAAATAAGCTTCAATGAGTCTACAAGAGAAGTGCTGGTGCTTGTCTCAAAATGCTTTTTAGACAATCACAAGATAAGCACTTTTGCTTATTTGTCCTGTGATTGGCCAAGAAGCATCACATTGCTAGCACATCTGCCTTACTTGAAACTCCTTCAGTAATTATGCACTCTACAACAACATTAAAATTGATGGACTCAGATCCATCCACACAAAATGTATGATGAAAGGTTCCCCAGAAGACCTCTTAACTTCATTATCTTTACTTGATTGGTGAAATCATGGTGATAAGTTTTCATTAAAGAGGACCTTTCACTGGTCCACAGTTTATCAGTTAAAGATATCTACATTGAGAGCGGCACCCAGGGATGTCCCTGCACTTACTTGTATCCCTGGGTGCCGCTCCGTTCGTCCTCTGTAGCCCCGGTACCGGCGCTCCTGCTGCTGTAATTTTGCCTGGGGCGGAGACTTCTTCTTCTGCCCTGGGCGTCTCCTTCTCCCAGGGCTGGAGCGCTGGCCAATCGCAGCGCTCAGCTCATATTCAGGATATGATACCGGGGGCTACAGAGGACGAACGGAGCGGCACCCAGGGATACAAGTAAGTGCAGGGACATCCCTGGGTGCCGCTCTCAATGTAGATATCTTTAACTGATAAACTGTGGACCAGTGAAAGGTCCTCTTTAAAGTAGGTTGTCCTATAAAGTAAGTGGTTTCTTGATAAGAAGCTGATCCTGAAGCTGTTACTACTTGTGAAAACTTAAATCTGCATAATTATTAATTAGTAATTAAATGTGCCATAGTGAAATTTGCTGTTACCAGAGGGCCCGTGTTCTAGGTAATACTTAAAGACGTTGTTCACTAGTTAAACTTAAAACCATTTTGTTTGATTCATCCAATAATTTGCTGACCACTGTTGCTTACTCCCTAGTGATCATCTATAATCTATGATGGAATGTATCATCAGGTGTTCAATTCTTTTTTAATGCCACCACAGGGGAAATGTAGCATTATACTGTGCCCATAAAAATCAATAGGCTGGGCCCTCCAAAGAGAAAGATGCTCCTTATAGCTGTTCCAGCTAAGGGTACCTTCACACTTGAGTTGGTGCTGATCCGTCTGTTTATTTGCACAGACGGATCCGCACCTATAATGCAAACGTTTGTATCTGTTCAGAACGGTTCCGTTTGCATTAGTTAAAAGAAAAATGGCAAAGTCTAAAACGGATCCGTTTTGAATTACATTGAAAGTCAATGGGGAACGGATCCGTTTTCAAATGCACCATATTGTGTCATTGAAAACGGATCCGTCCCCATTGACTTACATTGTAATTAAAAACGGATCCGTTTGGCTCCGCCTCCTCAGATGGACACCAAATTGCTGCACGCTGCGTTTTGGTGTCCGCCTCCAAAACAGAATAGAAGCAGAACAGAGCCTAATTGATGCATTCTGAACGGATCCTCATCCATTCAGAATGCATTGGGGCTTAACTGATCCATTTTGGACCGTTTGTGAAAGCCCTGAAATGGATCCCACAAACTGAATCCAAAACGCTAGTGTGAAAGTACCCTAATTGAAGAAGGTCTCCAATGAGAGACCCCCAACACTTTGAGCTCAGAATGCGCTAATAGTGATTTTAAAGCTAGGCAACTCCCTCAATGGACTAAACCCTACTCTATAATTGTCATGTGCTCCAACAGTAAAACCAAATTAAAGCCACATCATCCCAGAAAAATAGATTTCTGGGAAAGGGTACAGAATTGCCAAATTATGTAAAAAGCAATTTAATGTGATTCTTTATTGCAGTGAATTGCCCAGCCAATCAAGAACCAGGCTGCCGACCATGCTGGGGCGGAACATGTGAAAGTTTAAGCAATTATCAACAGTTGTCCTGCTCAGGTCTATGTAATCCCGGTTGTGTCTGCAAGAAAGACCATTACCTCCAGAATAACCAGTGCATCCACGTGTCCAAGTGCAACGTTCAGTGCCCGGCAAACATGGTGTTTAACCCCTGTGTGAAGAAGACCATCACGTGTAAAACACTAAACAGCGGTGCGGTGGAGTATAATGAGTGTAAACCTCGCTGCCAGTGTGTGGAGGGTTATATATTCTCTGGTGAGAAGCCCCAGGACTGTATCAAGATGAGCGAATGTCTGAAAAAGACAAATGCCTCTTAAGGTGGAATAGGATGTAAAATATGAAGGTCCAGCATTCCATAGATGGTAGAGGTTTTATTATGAGGATAATGTTTTCTGCATCAGAAACTTCCTGTAGTGTAGTAGTGAATCGATGTTCATCATGATATTGTTACATATTATATACATTGTATAAATAGGTGGTCAATGTATGCCAATCATCTTTGAATAAATAAGGCTTATTGATCATTATTTAAAAGTCTTGTGCCATTTCTGATGATATGTGATGATATCAGACGTTCTTGACATACAAAACTTGAAGCCACTTTCCCTTTAAGGCCCCTTTCACACGAGCGAGTTTTCCGCGCGGGTGCAATGCGTGACGTGAACGCATAGCATCTGCACTGAATCCTGACCCATTCATTTCAATGGGTCTGTGTACATGAGCGTTTTTTTTCACGCATCACTTGTGCGTTGCGTGAAAATCGCAGCATGTTCTATATTTTGCGTTTTTCACGCATCCCTAGCCCCATAGAAGTGAATGGGGCTGCGTGAAAAACGCATTGCATCCGCAAGCAAGTGCGGGTGCGTTGCGTTTTTCACTGATGGTTGCTAGGAGATGTTGTTTGTAAACCTTCAGTTTTTTATCACGCGCGTGAAAAACGCATCAAAACGCATTGCACCCGCGCGGAAAAAACTGAACAACTGAACGCAATCGCAGGCAAAACTGAATGGCTTTGCCTGTGAAATCGCACAGTTTTCACTGAACTCATCCGCAACGCATCCGGACCTAATCCGGACACGCTCATGTGAAAGAGGCCTAAAGGTAATCTCAAGGCTCCTTCCCAAACAGACTCTTCTCGATCATGTTACTCTTTCCTTGCAATCTTGATGTTCTCATTAGAGGATTTGTTTAAGGGGTTGTGCAGTGATTTATATTGCTCACCTAGCCTCAGCTGTTTAACGCGGGGGTTCTTTACAGTATGTGTCGTCTCCTGGTGACTGGCGGCGCAGTGTGATTACTTCAAGTGAATGGAGCAAGTACTGAGTGATTGTGAGGGTGCCGGGTGTCGGACCCTTGCCAATCTTATATTAATGGCCTATCCCAAGGAAAGGTCATCAATCTAAATTGCTGCACAACTCTTTTAACTTAGTTACTTGTAATTGCTATTCTGTAATAGGAAACATCTCTTAAACGGGTTGCTCCACCAAAAATATTCAACAATTTTAAAACCAGTACTCGGATCTGAATTATTTAGCATTGTCAGTGAGATTATATCCGTATAGCGCCACCTGCTGTTTATTTTTTCTCATTTCTTTGTCCACCTCACTGAGATGGCCGCACATGCCCAGTTTCATCTTTCAACTGCCTCCTGAGCTGTGATAGGGAGAGCATTAGTGATACTAGTATTCTTTTTCTATCTGGTCCCAGGTGACCCAGCAATCAGTTTTGAAAGTGTTATTGCTCCCTAAGTGCCCCATGTATGCAGTTTCCTGTGCAAATTTACCATTACCATGTAAGACCAAGTTCACACTTCAGTTTTTTGATCAGTTATTGTGAGCCAAAACCAGGTTTGGGTCAAAAACACAGAAAAGGTGAATATATTTCCATTACACCTGTTCTCTTTGGAGGCTTCATTACTGGTTTTGGCTCACAATAACTGATGGAAATAACTGACAAAATAACTGAAGTGTCAACACAGACTAATTCTTTTGTGTAAGGCCCCTTTCTTGATAATCTAGTGGCCCTTTACAGAACTACAGTTGCGTTCTCTGCTTCCATTATCCAGGAAGATCTAATTTCAAACATTTTATTAATGTAATATATAGATTTTATTTGTAAATTTGAAAAGAAAAATCCAACTCATACGTTGAGTTGATATTTTGTTATCATTCCTGAACATCAAGTATCAATCCCAATAAAAAAATAATAAAAGGTTAACTACTTTTGGTAAAAAAAAAAAGGTAAGTATTAAATATAATTTTATATTTATGATTATTGTTATTATTTAAATGTAATTTATACCTGTAAAACTCAACTGTGACCTCAAGTAAGAGAAAGCAATGTGCAATAGAAACGTGGGAAGGTGTTTGTTCCCTGCTCACAGAGTGTTGCAATAATGGCACTGTGCAACAGTGAAACAGTGAAATCTGATCTGTGAACTATGTGAGGTGAGAGTAGGCGGAAATGTTGATATTGAATCAAAAGAAAATATAAAAAAATATGACTTGAATATGTTGCAGGATAACAGGCTGAACTGGACAGACAGGTGTCTTTTTTCAGCTTAATAAAGTATGGGGCACATTTGTTAAGACCGGCGTTTTATACGCCGGTCTTAATAAACCACTAAGCTGGCGGTTGTTCAATCTAAGTTATGAAGAGTAGGGATGAGCGAACCCGAGCTGCAAAGTTCAAGTTCGTATCGAACTCATTGCATTTTTACACAAGTTTTAGTGTAGGGCTGGTATTACTTCATCCAAAGCATGTAGTTCAAACACTCTTCACTGCAAATATTGCATTATTACCATTGTAAATTCTCAACACCAGTCCTTAGTGTGTTTGTGGATGGAGAGGGATATGGGACATTGAATTACACTTTTGTCTTTAAATTACAGGAAAAAAATCTTCCAATTTTGCTAGTTCCATTTTCATTTATAGGTCTAGAAAATGAAAGAGTGGAAAAGGAAAGACCCATGCCAGAATTTAGGAGTTAGCAGCACCAGCCATCTAGCCAGTATTAGTAATAGTAGTTCTTTCTGGCTTCCGGTAGATGGAACATTATTATTGAGGACAAAGAGGATAGGATTGCGAACTGGATGACTCGATTCTCCTCTCAGTCAAAGCAGGATGATGTGGAGGTCACCTCTGAGTCTGACACCATGCCTTGGAGCCAGGGGTCACAACATTCCTGTTCCTCCTTCTCTTTGTAACTCCAGATAAGCCTTTCAGTTGCATTATCCCTGTCTTCACTGTCCCCTCCTAGTGGGCATATTTTCTCTTAAAAGGAGGCAACAAAACCCCATATGCTAAAGAAGATACTCAAAATAGTCTCCCATGAGTTGTGTTAAAAAAGCCTTTGGACTGCCATGAGGAGAAGGTTAAGGTGGAGGCAGGGGGCCCCATGCATAGTTGTTATGGTAGTAGTAGTGGTCCTTGTAGCCAAGTTGGTGTCAGTAGGCGCAGTGATAGGGACAGTGGAGCTTTGAGCAAAAACAGAGCAGTGAATTGGAACCGGGGCCAAAGAGCCCATGATGACATATCACAGTCTCATTTAAATGGCTTGGAGAGTGAGGATGATGAAGAAGACAATTGTGTGTTGGAAAGGGCCTAGGAACTGGATTGGGATGCTTAGCTTCAGGTAACATCAGAGAAGGACGGAAGTGGCAGCGGCAGCAATAAAGAGCAAAGGTAATGTATGGTCAGAACCTCTTAAAAACCTGCCAGGGCCAGATCTGATTCAATTATGGTCAGCCCAGGCACTGGCGATGCCTACTGATACTATAAGCACAAGCTCAAAATGTGCCAGACTCAAAACCAAGCTAGATAGCTACCAGCTATGTGTGGAGTGTCTCCCATCTGGCATTTTTTCTCCACTGCACCGAAAGACAAAAACACTGCCCTGTGCAAAATATGCACTCTACATGACTATACTAAGCCATGAATAGAGTTGAGTGAACCTGAACTGTATAGTTCGGGTTTGTACCAAACTTTACGGTTTTCCGCACCCAGACCCGAACATTTCCGTAAAAGTTTGGGTTTATTGTTCGCCAATTTCATCTCACCTTTTGAAAGGCTACAGGGCATCCAATCAAAAAGCGTTTCACTACTTTGCCCTAAGAAGCCATCACAGCCATGCCTACTATTGGCATGGCTGTGATTGGCTAAGTGCAGCATGTGACCCAGCCTCTATTTAAGCTGGAGTCACGTAGCACTGCACGTCAGTCTGCTGCTCTTAGTGGAGGGACAGGTTGCTGCTTGTTCTCTCAGGGAGAGATTAGGGAAGAAATCTGTTGAACTTGGTGGTGTTAAATCTTCAAACTACAGCAATTATTGAAGGTCATATGCTACAAATTTGTATCCAGCCCTGAGCCCAGTGATACTGCAAAATAATTTTAAAATTCATCTGTTACTGAGGTTGGGGTCGGCAAGGTGACATAGTGCATTTCTGTAGTTGCCTGTAATAAACCTGTACTGTCGTACCACAGACCACAGATGGTATTCCACAACTGCCCTCTGCTGCTCACAAAGCCTGGCCAACATGTAGAACGTAGAGTTCCACCGCGTGCTCACGTCGCACAACAGTCAGTGAGCTGAAATCCGCAAGCGCTGCTGCAGTGTTGACAGACCGGCTGAAGCTGTGGGCGACTTTTGGAAATGGGCACACAAGCAGCGCGCCTTCACTAGTAGCTCCTGAAAATTGGGGTAGGTTTTATAAACTGCTGAAGCACTAAGTTTAAGATTCAGGCTAAGCACGGAATGTGTGTCAGGTTGCCGAGCTCCAAAGCCACCACCAAGTTACAGCCATTGTCAGACACAACCATGCCTGTTTCTAGGTTGAGTGGCAAGAACCTCAGCTCGGTCTGGTCCCTTATACCCTGCCATAGCTCTGCGGCGGTGTGCTGTTTGTCCACTAAACAGATCAGCTTCAGCACGGCCTGTTGACGCTTACCCACAGCAGTGCTACACTTCTTCCAGCTAGTGAATGATGGCTGACTGCTGTTGGAGCTGGAAGAGGAGGAGGAGGCGGCAGAGGAGGAGAAGTGGGGGTTGGAGCCAGTAACATTCTGCTAGAGGAGACCCTGATGGACGTAGGGCCCGCAATCCTGGGCGTGGGTAGCATCTGTGCCATCCCAGGGTCCAACTCATTCCCGGCCTCCACAACATTCACCCAGTGTGCGGTCAGGGAAATGTAGCGTCCCTGGCCACCAGCACTTATCCATGTGTCCGTGGCGAGGTGGACCTTCCCAGTAAGTGCATTGATCAGGGCACGGGTAATGTTCTGGGACACATGCTGGTGTAAGGTGGGTACGGCACACCGTAAAAATAGTGACAGCTGGGGGCTGCATACCGAGGGACGGCCGCCAACATCAGGCTGCGGAAGGCCTCAGTGTCCACAAGCCTAAATGCCAACATTTCAAGGGCCAGTAATTCCGAAAGTTGCGCATTTAATGCTATGGCCTGTGGGTGGATATTTGCACTTGCATTCAAATGCCTGTGTTATCGACATGTGGACTCTGCGGACAAGGAAGAGGATGTTGTTGCTGACGGTTCATGGAAAGGTCCAGGTGCAGGGCGAGGGGCATCGGGGCCTGCACCTTCGACAGCTATTGGCCAGCAGTGCGTCACACATGGGAAGAGGAGGCAGTGGTGGGACCGGCAGACCCAGAGTGTTGACCCTGGCGTTCGGCCCACTTATTAGGGTGCTTGGATGCCATGTGGCGGATCATGCTGGTGGTGGTGAGGTTGCTAGTGTTCATGCCCCGGCTAATTTTGGTATGGCACGGGTTGCAAACTATCATTCTTTTGTCGTCTGCGCTTTCCTGAAATAGCGCCATACTGCGGAACATCTACCCCTTGGCAAGGTAGATTTACGCATGGGGATGCTTAGTGTAATGGTTGCGGGTCTGTTTGGTGTGGGCTGACGTTTCCCTTTTGCAACCTCACTGCCTCTTCCAGACTGTTGTGGTGCTGCAGATCCCACCCCCTCTGTACTGCTGTCTTCGCTCGGCTTTTCACCTTCCCATGTTGGGTCATTAACCTCATCGTCCATCACCTCCTCTTCCACTTCCTCACTCTGCTCATCCTCCTGACTTGACCTAACCACCACCTCAGTGATTGGCAACTGTGTCTCATCATCATTGACCTTGTGAACGAATGACTGTGGTTCACCACCCTCATCTTCTTGAGACTGTGAAGGCTCAAGACGTTGGGAATCAGGGCACAATATCTCAGGTACTTCCTCAAGCATTCTTGGCGAGAGAGCCAAACCAAGTACTAGTGATGAAAAGAGGTCATGTGAATGTCCGAGAGTGGGATCACTTGTTTGGCAAGACACGACATGTTGGGAGGAAGGAGGATCAGTTGAGCAGACTCTTGGCTACAGAGACTGGACTTCGTGGAAGAGAGGGTGGTGCTTAACCGACTGGAAGCATTATCTTCTGCAATCCAACCGACCACCTGTTTGCACTGGTCCGACTTGGACAGTGTTGTCCTGCGCCGCCCAGCTAAGTTGGACATGAAGCTGGGTAAGGTGGATTTTTTTTTTTTTTGGTGCACTGGCAGCAGGCACAGTTACATTGCACCCAGGGCGACAGACTCTGCTTACACCATCAGCATCACGCCCAGGGCCACGGCCTCTGCTTGCACCATCAACATTACTCCCACTTCCCCCTCCCTTTGTGCTCCCCTTCTTCATCATATTAATGGTTTTGTCTGTAGATGTGGCGCAGATTGCTCTGCTGTCCGCTAAAGACACAGTTTTCTGATGCAGGACAGTACTTGATACAGAAAAATACAGATTTTGGGCACTACACTAGGACAGAGATAATGTAATTTTTACAATACACACTGTTTTGGCTTGCTATAATGTACTGGATACAGGAAAATACAGATTTTTGGCACTATACTAGGCCGCAGATAATGTAGTTTTGACAATACACACTCTATTGGCTTCCAGTAAGGTACTATATACGGAAAAATAAATATTTTTGGCACTACACTAGGACAGAGATAATGTAATTTTGACAATACACACTCTATTGGCTTCTAGTAAGGTACTGTATACAGAAAAATAAAGATTTTCGGTACTACACTAGACCAGAGATAATATAATTTTTAGGATAGACACTGTATTGGCTTGCTGTAATGTACTGGATACAGGAAAATACAGATTTTTGGCACAACACTAGGCCAGAGATTGTGTAATTTTGACAATACACACTCTATCGGATTCCAGTAAGGTACTGTATACAGAAAAATGCAGATTTTCGGCACTACAGTAGTCCAGAAATAATGTAATTTTTACAATACACACTGTATTGGCTTGCGGTACTGTACTGGATGCAGACAAATAAAGATTTTCAGCTGTACACTTTCCCAGAGTTAATGTAATTTTTACAATACACACTGTATTGGCTTGCTGTAAGGTACTGGATACAGAGAAATAAAGATTTTTGGCACTACACTATCCCAGAGATAATGTAATTTTTACAATACACACTGTATTGGCTTGCTGTAATGTACTGGATACAGAAAAATAAAGATTTTCAGCACTACACTAGGCCAGAGATAATGACACTTTTACAATACACACTGTATTGGCTTGCTATAATGTATTAGATACAGAAAAATACAAATTTTCTTCACTACACTAGAACAGAGATAATGACATTTTTACAATACACACTGTATTGGCTTAACGTAATGTACTGGATACAGAAAAATAAGGATTTTCAGCAGTACACTAGCATAGAGATAATTTTTACAATACACACTGTATTGGCTTCCAGTAAGGTACTGGTCCTGGATACAGAAAAACAAATATTATCGGCACTACTTTAGCCCAGGGATAATGTAATTTTTACAATACACACTGCATTGGCTTCCAGTAAGGTACTGGATACAGAAAAATGCAGATTTCCGGCACTACACTAGCCCAAGATAATGTAATTTTAACAATACACACTGCATTCGGATGTAGTTCTATATTGGATACAAATTTGTCCCAAATAAAATGTATTCTCTGTGGGAATACTGTATATACGGTTGCGGCCTAAATGCACACACAGATGTGCCCAAAACTAGTTAACTTTGGCCAAAATATAAATCACTCTCTGCTGGAGTAAATAATATACTGGTTGCGGATTGAACGCACACACAGATGTGGCACAAGTTAGGTTAATTTCACCGAGAAAATATAATTTCCCTGATGGTGCAGTGTGTATCTCAGTAGCAGGCACACTGTAGTGAATAAGCCCCTTTTTATAATGTCTGCCCAACACACTGCTTTATAATGGTGCAGTGTATATCTCAGTAGCAGGCACGCTGTAGTGAATAAGCCCCTTTTTACAATGTCTGCCCAACACACTGCTTTAAGAGGGTGCAGTGTATATCTCAGTAGCAGGCACACTGTAGTTAATAAGCCCCTTTTTATAATATCTGCCCAACACACTGCTTTATGATGGCGTATTGTAGATGTCACTAATCTGAAATTTGTTTGTCTTTTAGAAGTTAAAAAAGCGATTTTGAAGCCCTGCACTATCTGTCCCTTCCTGATGATGCCTGTCCCTGATATCCTTCTTAAAAATGATATCCTTCTTAAAAAAAAAAAAGGTGCTGCACTGCTGTCAAACACACACTCTAGTCCTTAAAAGGACTGTTCGGTCTTTCAATAAGATTTTTGGAGTAAAATCAGTAAGTTTAGACCAAAACGCTATCTGTCCCTGCCTACTGTCTGCTCTCCCTGACGCTGAATGAGCCGAGCACCGGACCTCAGCTACTACATGAAATGGTATCACGTGTTCCGGCCAGCCAATCAGTGTAAGGCTTACAGCTAACATGGCTATGGCCTTACACTGAAGGGAATTACTTACCTGGACCTTAATTGGCTGTTTAGAAGGCTCCAAACATGCAGGGAGGAGACTCGAGCAATGCGATGAACACACTTGGTGCTCGGCCGAATAAAGCCGAGCACAAAGCATAGCGATGCTCCAACCAAACCAATACTTGGCCAAGTATGCTGGCTCATCACTAAACGGCATCGAACAGACAATTACAGAGTGGCATGAAAATATACAGAATCACATGACATACACATAAACATATACACAGATAATAAAGTTATGAGAAAGGTTGTCCATTTCTCACAAGAGATAATATATATATATATATATATATATATATATATATATATATTTTTATTTTTTATCCTTTTTAGAACAATTGATTCAGAATTGATTCAGAAACTAATCAAAAAAAAATAAAAATTACTGGAGAGAATACACAGGCTCCTCAAAGCCACTTCAGGATTGAATTGGGCCCTAAAAAATAGATTTCGCAAAATTGCTATTAAACTTAAGATCCCTTTAACCTCCCCCCCCCTCATTAGAACGCACATATGGCAAATATTAATTATTAGACATAGATGAGCAAATTGATCCTGTAAAAATCGAATTTGTTACACATTTCCCAAAAGCTTTAGTTTTAAGCAAATTCTAAACTTTTAAAATTTTTGGACTTGTGTTGCATAAATTACTCAAAATGGAATCCGCCATTGTTCAGAACAGAACATTGTACAGAACAGAAGACAGAGAAAATGAAGAAGGGGGATCACAGGACCCCGGGCAGTGCCCGAGGCAAACAGACCTGCCCATAATGTATTGCAGTCATCTTCAGCCAATTGTAAGGCACTATACGTAGTTGGGATGCGGTGATGACTTAGTGGGCATATCATACGCACTATATAACATCCCATCCAGACAGGGGCATATCTAAAGGCTCGTGGTACCTGGTGCAAGAGTTCAGCCTGGGCCCCCCTTCTCTCAGTGCTTTGTGGCTGGGGGCAAGGACGCACAAAGCCTTTGTGCTGCCCGAGGCCAAAATTGAAACAGCAACCCTTCCCCCCAATGCCAAATCCTTGACCTTACCCTTTTCCTCCAGCCAGAGGTGTAACTTGACCAGCACGCACTTTCTATAATTCTATAATACCAGCATCGTATTTGGCACAAGAGTCTTTGGGCCCCTAAGGCTCCTGGGCCCGGAAGCGACTGCTACCTCTGCACCCCCTATAGTAGTGATAGCAAACCTTTTACAGACCGAGTTCCCAAACTGTAACCCAAAACTCACTTATCGCAAAGTGCCAACACAGCAATTTACCCTGAATACTACAGTCCAGTATAGTATATCTTCCATGTACTTTATCACTTCAATATTATAGCCTGCCTACATTCAGTGCGCTGCCTGTGCCATTCATTGTGCACCCTACACCCTGGCAGAAAAAGTCTAAGGCATATTGGTTAACCATGGACTTTTTGCAGGGTGCGGGTTCCCACAGATAGGGCTCTGAGTGCCACCTCTGGCAACCATGTCAAAGGATCGCCACCACTGCCCTATTGCTATGCCCAAGCTTCTAGGAAAATCTTGTGTTTCTGGGCTTATACATAAAAGGGATATGACATATGGCAGCTAGAGGTCGTAGACTACTTTCACATATGCCGTCACCTGTACATAATCCCAAAAAAGAAATCAAACGGTATGAACGTATCTGGAACCCCGCATTTTGAAAGACACTGAATGACTATCATTAATCTAGCTGTTTTCTAAGGCTACTTTCACAGATGCGTATTGCGTTCAGGTTTTGAGATCTGGCAGAGGATCTGAAAACCAGAGCAAAATGCTTTAGTTCAATTTAATACATCTGGATGCATCTATTCCCTTCAGATGCGGTTGTGTAAGTCAATGGTTGCCAGCAGTGGCGTAGCGTGGGAGGTGCTGGGTTGGGTTGCCCTAGGTGCCAAATTGCAGGGGACGCCATATTTCAAGCAGTGCCATGGGAGCCTATGGCCAGGCCTGAAGCCCATGATGCAGTAGAATGGCACAGGATATCGTGATTACCCCACCATGACCTCCTGCCTCGGGTCTCATGATATGACATGATGACGCGGCACAGGCATGGTGACGTGTTTCTGACCGCCTGTGCCGGGACGCCACAAGCGGTGATGAAGTACTGTAAGAAAGAGAGGTGAATATTTTTTTTTTGTGTGTGTGTAACTACCCTAAGGCAGGCCATACAGGGGGGCGTTATGGGGGTGGGGTGCATTATCAGTATAAATAGAAGAATAAACATACAAAGGAGGCAGTTTTATATTATACAGAGGGGCCACATTATATATTATACTGAGGGGCCACATTATTATTATTATTTTTTTTTTAATTCTTTATTTAAATTTCAAAAGACAAACACAGTACAACTGGAATGGACAGTTCAATACGTTGTTTCAGCGAATATAGATAAGACAAGGCCTGCAAGAAAAAGCAGCCGCTACGAGTGAACCCGATAAGACAGTGACATGTCATGCACAATAGGTAGATAATAAAATATCAAACTGGTAGAGCGTGACCAGTGGAACCTACTCATGAAGTCATGCACGCATAACAGAAGGAAATAGCTCAAAACCGTACAATCGACAGGACACAAAAGGAAAGACAAACAAAGGAAGAGGAGAGAGAGAGAGAGAAAAAGAAAAAAAAAAAAAAAGGGGGGGGGGGGAGGGAAGGGATAGTGCTGTCCTGAGGAGAAACCCTTCAAGCCAGCAAAGCTAGATAATCCGGCGTGGCCTGAAAATTAAACCATGGGGTCCAAACCGTTAGAAACTTTTTGTGTGAACCCTTCAGCGTAGCCGTAAGGTCCTCCATTCTATGGATCTCCTCCACTTTTTGTACCCAGCATCTGAGGGATGGCGGGGAAGAGGATTTCCATTTTGCAGGTATACATGACCTAGCCGCGACCACGAGAAAGCGCAAGCAGGTTTTACGTAGAACGCTCATGGGAAGGTCAGAGAGGAGCAAGAGAAAAAATCCCGGTGTCTGTGGCACGGAAAAAGTGAACACCTTTGAAAGGGTCCCGTGAACCTCGTCCCAAAAATCACGTAGCGCGTGGCAGTCCCAGAAGACATGCATTAATGACCCAGGCGCCGTTCCACACCGCCAGCATAGAGAGGAGGCCTCTGGAAATATCTTGTGCAGACGGGTCGGGACATAATACCACCTGGACAATAATTTGTATCCCGCCTCCTGAAATTTACTAGCCACTGATACATGATGAATCATATGAAATAGTTTTGGCAATTGGTCAGGTGGGACGACGACCCCTAAGTCCTGTGTCCATCTGTCCACGTATGGAGGTCGGTAATCCGAACTCGGTGCTATCAATAATTGATAGAACTCCGAGAGAGAGTGTCGATATATGCCTGATCCGAACCATGCCTTCTCAAATGGAGTAAGAGACCTGTCCAGCCCTGGAGAGGAAGGGATAGTAGAGAGAAAATGTGATAACTGTCGAGACCTCCAATGTCCCAGGCCACATTATAATTATACAGAGGGGGTAAATTATATATTATGCACAGGGGGCACATTATATATTATACAGAGGGGGTAAATTATATATTATAGGTATACAGAGGGGTCATTATACGGTATATTATGATTATACAGAATAATTAATAATGGCCCCTCTATATATTTATAATATATAATAGAACACCTGTAATATTAGGATGTATAATGGTGCCTCTGTATTATTACTATATATAATGGCACCCTTTGTATTATTATAATATATAATGGCCCCCTGTGTATTATTAGTATATAATGGCCCATCTGTATTATTCTAATATATTGTAGCCCCCTCTGTATTATTAGAATATATAATGGCCCCTCTGTATTATTAGAATATATAATGGCTCCTCTGTATTATTAGTATATATAATGGCCGCTCTGTATTATAATAATATACAATGGCACGCTCAGAATTATTAGTATATATAATGGCCCCTTCTGTATTATTAGTATATATAATGCCCCCCTCTGTATTATTAGTATATATAATGCCCCCTCTGTATTATTAGTATACATGTATATAATGGCCCCTCTGTATTATTAGAATGTATAATGGCCCACTCTGTATTATTAGTATATATTAGTGTGCCTCAACTCTGGTCCTCCTACCTTGCCTGGCTCTACCACAGTATTAGGGGGCAGCAGGATGTCAATGTGGAGGTACCAGGAGGGAGAGGATGATAGTAAAGTGAGGAATCTAAAAAAAAATTCGGTGAAACTCTTCAGAGACGAGACATGGCTGAAAGATGGTATCGTGGTGCTCTTATCTCCGAATGAAGACATTGAGGAAAGTCTATAATCACAGGAGATGTCACTGGAAGGATGAGGTATGTGGTGCTGTATTCTACTGTATAATAATGTCCATCCACATATCTGTTTCATGGTAGGGATGGGGGGTGGATTGAGAATATGGCCCACCCTGCCGCATCCTGGCCTCCTCTACTACAATATGTGTACTTAGAGAGTTATCACTGTGTTATCTGTGGTGTTATATAGGACTGCAGATGACATCTACTACATTATCTGTAAAAAAGGGCATGTACACAGGTTGGGGGGGGGTGCAGTACATGGATTGCTCCAGGTGCTGGCAACCCACGCTACGCCACTGGTTGCCAGATCCATTTTTTATTTTTTTTCGGATTTGAAAAAAAAGATTTCAGGACAATTGATTTACATTGTTTTTTAGTGCCAGGTCCGGTTTATTAATTTTCACAGACCAGGTACAAAACCATAGCTTGTAGTTGTTGTTCCATAACGGAATGCATCCTGATCTGGTTTGTTTTTTCCCATTGACAATGAATGGGGACAAATCGAAAGCATGTTGCTCCGATTTTGAGATCTTCTGCTGGATCTCAAAACCAGAATGCAAAACACATCTGTGAATGTAGCCTTAGGCCACCTGCACACGACCGTAGGTGTTCCGTGCACGTGCTGCGGACCGCATATGTGGATCCGCAATACACGGGCACCGTTCCTTGGGCATTCCGCACCACAGATGCGGACCCATTCACTTCAATGGGTCCACAAATCTGGAGAAGTGGAATGGTGCAGAACGGAAGCACAGAATGGAACCCTACAGAAGCACTACAGAGTGCTTCCGTGGGGTTTCGTCCCATACTTCCGTTCCGCAAAAAACATGTTCTATCTTTTGGCGAAATGAGCAGATCGCGGACCCATTCAAGTGATTGGGTCCATTATCCGCTGCGGATGCCCCACGGTCGGTGTTCGTGCATTGCAGCTGGTAATTTGCGGGCTGCAGCTTGGCCACTGGGCGCACATGTTCGTGCGCAGGAGGTCTAAGAAAAAAAGCTAGTTTAATTATAGTCATTCAGTGTCTTTCAAAATGCGGGGGTCTAGATACGTTTGTATCGTTTGCATGATTTTTTTATTGGGGTAATTACAAGTGTCGATTCTTTCATTAAATAATAACATATTCACATACAGCTAAGTGTTTGCAATTTGACAGACATTTTGTCTGCAAAAAGCAGAAACAAGCAAATAAATAAATATTTAGATGCTGAATTTCATGCAGTATAATCAGGCAAATCAATTAAAAAATCGGATGATTGAGTAATACATATATAAAAGATGAAGAAAAATGTATCTGTAAAACATAAACTGTTAAATAAGTAACTAATAGGGTTGAGCAAATACCCGGACCCGAACCCTTTCACTGAAGTTCGGGTTCGGTGTTCGGGTGCATTTATTATTTTCCATTATAACATGGTTGTAATGGAAAATAATAGCATTCTTAAGACAGAATGCTAAATAATATGGCCATTGAGGGTTTAAAAATAATAAAAAAAACTCACCTCATCCACTTGTTCGCGCAGCCGGTATCCTCTTCTTTCTTCTTTCTGCGAGATCTGCAAATGGACTTGTGATGATGTCACCACGCTCACCACGTGGAAATAAAGAAGAGGATACCGGCTGCTCGATCAAGTGGATGATTATATTTAACCCCTCAATGGCCATTTTATTTAGCATTTTGTCTTAAGAATGCTATTATTTTCCATAACCATGTTATAACAGAAAATAGTAAGGTGAAGTTAGGGTCCCTATTGACTTTAATGGGTTCAGTCAAGTTTGGGTCAAGTTTGGCCGAACTTCCACAGGTTCGCTCATCTCTAGTAACTAATAATTTTGCCTATTCTATAGTGTACTCACAGGATGCACAGGATTGTTAGAAAATCTCCACAAGGGGTCAGTGAAGTCCTGTTTTGAAGAGAGGAGAAAAAAAACGTAAAATATTTTATTATATAAAAGGGAAGAAAGTAGCTTTGAAAAGCTAAAAAATTATGTATTAGTTGTAAAATGTAAATTTTTCTACAGAACTGCTTCGACAACCTCATTGAGTCCAAATGGGCTGATAGAACCCAATTTATACAATAAATTACTTTTCGCCTGGGGATTTCAAAGAGGTTATGCGTATCCGGTGATGCCTGATCAATGGGATGACAGAGATGCAATATAGGCTTCATTCCACAATGTCTAGATAGCCCTTGTTTCATATAACCTTTTTTTGTAATGTTATGTCAGTGTTGATTACTCGATTGTGGAGTTCTTGGCTGGTGCGGTCTACAATTTGGACTCTGCATTTGCATTAAATGAGATAAATAAAGTATTTTTAATGGTTGAGACTCTCCTAAGGGCTCATGACCACGAAAGTGTGCTGGCCGTGGCCGTATTCCGGCCCGCATACAGCGGGTCCGCAATACACGGGCACCAGCCATGTGCACCCCCAATCATGGACCCATTCACTTGAATGGGTCCGCGATATGGGAGATGTGGTGCGGAAGCAATCAATAGTGTGCTGTCACCACCAGGCAGGCGGTAATTGCAGTCAGTTGCGGTCAAGCAATAACCGCTGTTTGCGGAGGCAATGATAAAAGTAGATACAGTTACACCTGACGCTGTATAAGACCGAGGGGATGGGTGAGGGAAAATGAAAACACTTGTAAAAAAAAATTACGAAACGAGATAGGAGGTTTTCATTAAAAAAATCTATGTTTTAGAGGACTAGATTGGCTTATATACCAATTTCCAGGGCATTTGGAGCAACTTTGGTTGGGAATGAATAGATTTGGACCCGATCCGAACTTCTGGAAAAATAATTTGAATCTGAAACAAACCAAATCTTAGAAGATTTGCTCATCTCATCTCTTGAAGTTAGATGTGCCAATGTCTACCTAAAAATTTGTCTTAGGCCTCTTTCACACGAACGTGTCCGGATTAGGTCCGGATGCGTTGCGGATGCATTCAGTGAAAACGGTGCGATTTCGCAGGCAAAGCCATTCAGTTTGCCGTTCAGTTGTTCAGTTTTCATCGCGTGGGTGCAATGCATTTTAATGTGTTTTTCACGCACTGAAGGTTTAAAAACATCACCTAGCAACCATCAGTGAAAAATGCATCGCACCCTCACTTGCTTGCGGATGCAATGCGTTTTTCACGCAGCCCCATTCACTTCTATGGGGCCAGAGCTGCGTGAAAAACGCAGAATATAGAACATGCTGCGATTTTCACACAACGCAGAAGTGATGCGTGAAAAACAACGCTCATGTACACAGACCAATTGAAATGAATGGGTCCGGATTCAGTGCGGAGGCATCCTCAAACTGCGGCCCTTCAGCTGTTGCAAAACTACAACTCCCAGCATTCCCGAACAGCCTACAGGTATCAGCCTACAGCAGGGCATTGTGGGAGTTGTAGTTTTACAACAGCTGGAGGGCCGCAGTTTGAGGATGCCTGCCCTACAGTATCAGTTTGGTCAATTTGTTAAATTCCTGGGAGACTAGATCCCCATATGTCTCTAACAGTTGTCCCTGGCACTGAGTGAGATAAAAACGGGAAGGTGATTTGACACCTGGGTCCCTTGTGGTGTTCCGGAGTCTTTGGCACCCTTGCCTTGTCTATTCTCCCTGACCAACTAAGGGTAAGTTTGCATATACATTTTTAAAGATATAAAAATAAGTTAAAAGGTGGACAAAAAGCTAAGCCATTCTCTAATAATATCAGTTTACAAGCATTTAAATTGTAAGATGAAAAGTTAAATATTTTGACAGTGCCAGTATTGAGTGAAAGAGAAGCTGACGACTGGTTCCAGTTCCAGCTTCACTTTCTTTTGGGGTTCTTTTATTGTTGTTTCTCTAACCCCCTCTCTTTCCTCTGGTCTTTCTTCTGTGCTGAATTTCATCTTTGTGGGTCTGACTGGAAAGTATTTGTACATTAGGAGTTCCTATATATGAGGGAGGGTGTCCCTAAAAAGAAAGTGGTTTCTTAGATACCAACAGCTTGGTGTGTGTGTGTGTGTGTGTGTGTGACTGTGCCACTAGCTCCTTGCCACGGCCTCCCCCTGCTTCCAACTCTCCTCCTCCTCTCTGTCTCCCCATCTGAACTTTCCCCCCGTTCTTCTTCTCTTCGAGCGGGCACCCACGTGACATCCACGGACACATCGTCATCATCAACTGCTTCACTTGTATCAGCAACTCAGCAAAGAAAGCAGCGGGTACAACATCATCATCATCACACCATACGTCCATGTGTGTAATCCTGCCTGACTGAGACATATCCCTGTTATCTACATCCTCTGGCAATAATGGTTGCGCATCCCTCATTTCTTCCAACTGATGTGTAAATAAATCCTCTGACAGATCAAATGAAGCAGCTGTGGTGCTAGTGTTGGTGGTGGTGGTGGGCGGGCGAGTGGTAACTTGAGAGGTGTCCGAAGCTGAGCTGGAGGAGGATGGTGCGTCAGCGTTCCGAGCGGAAGCTGTAGAAGATTGGGTGTCCTGTGTAAGCCAGTCAACTATGTCCTCAGAATTTTTCGAGTTCAGGGTATGTGGCCTCTGAACACTGGGCATTATTCTAGGGCCAAAGGAAATCCCAGCACCACGACAGCCCCTGCAGGGTGGCCTGCCTCGGCCTGTAATTTTTTTTTAAATTAGTGGTACTATGCGTGCCAGCTACTGTGCCACCCGATATAAGTGGTGGGCACTGGCAGTGGGCACAGTACAGTCTGTGTGGGCCTGACACACACTGGCAGGCAACTGAAATTATATTAAAGGGTAAAAATTAAATAACTTTTTTATCTGCAAGGTACTGTGCCACCCGATATGAGTGGTGGGCACTGGCAGTGGGCACAGTACAGTCTGTGTGGGCCTGACACACACTGGCAGGCAACTGAAATTATATTAAAGGGAAAAAATTTAATTACTTTTTTATCTGCAAAGTACTGTGCCACCCGATATGAGTAGTGGGCACTGGCAGTGGGCACAGTACAGTCTGTGTGGGCCTGGCACAAACTGGCAGGCAGCTGAAATTATATTAAAGGGTAAAAATTAAATTACTTTTTTTATCTGCAAGGTACTGTGCCACCCTATATGAGTGGTGTGCACACAGTAAAGTCTGTGGGCCTGCGGCTTCTCACAGGCAACTGCAATATAATATATATAAAAATCAGACTGATGTACCAGACCTAAAAAGGGATGAGTCTTTGAGGACTGGAGTGGACACAGAACACTAGTAGCTAATGCTTTCCCTATTAATTCAGCAGCAGCAGCACTCTCCCTGCTCTAACTAACATTGCAGCTTCAGAATGAATCTAAGATGGATGCCGTCCTTGCTTTTTGATAGGAGGTGGGAGGGTCTGGGAGGGAGGGTATGCTGATTGGCTGGAATGTGTCTGCTGGCTGTGAGGTACAGGGTCAAAGTTTGCTCAATGATGATGTATAGGGGGCGGACCGAACATCGCATATGTTCGCCCGCCACGGCGAACGAGAACAAGCAAACAAGCGATGTTCGCCGGGAACTGTTCACCGGCGAATAGTTCAGGACATCTCTAGCCAGTGGTGCTGTGCTTTTGCCTTTATAAGATGCAGTGCATCTTATAAAGGGAACACTAGTGAGTGCTCCTCCTGCTTGCTCTTCTCAGGTCCCGCACTGATTTGTCCTGGCTGCCTGCAGCATCAGGACGTATAGAGCGCACTCTGACCTGATGCTGCAGGAGGTCATGTGACTGTGCAGAGCGAGCCCTGAGAAAAGAGCCAGGACAGGGAGAGTGGCGGCAGGAGAGGTAAGTACTTTATTATTTTACAGTCTGATCTGAGTTCTGATATGGAGGTCTGACTAGGGGTCTGGAGAGGTCTAATGGGGGGTCTGGAGGTCTGACTGGGGGTCTGGAGAGGTCTAATGGGGTATTGACATCTGATTTGGGGTCTGGAGGTCTAATGGGGGTCTAATTGGGGGTCTGATTGGGGGTGTGAAAGTCTAATGGGGGTCTGATTGGGGGTCTGAATGTCTAATGGGGGTCTGAAGCTCTAATGGGGGTCTAATTGGGGGTCTGGAGCTCTTATGGGGGTCTGATTGGGGGTCTGGAGGTCTAATTGGAGTCTAGAGGTCTAATGGGGGTCTGAAAGTCTAGTCTGAGAGGTAATAGGGCTTTAGAGGTCTAATACTGGGGTCTGGAGGTCTGATATGAGGGTCTGGAGGTCTAATGGGGGTCTTATCTGAGGTCAGATATTGGGTCGGGGTCTTACATGGAGGTCTAATGGGCGTCTGATCTGAAGTCTAAAGCTGGGGTCTTTTATGGAGTCTGACATAGAGGTCTAAAGGGGGTTTGGTCTGAGATGGAGGGGTCTCTACGGTTTTATATGGGGGTCTGATCTAAAAGGAAGGGGGTATTTTTTTGTACTGACGCTCTGTGTTTTACCAGTTTTTGTAGGGGGCCTGTTTCTGCAGGATAATATTGGGGAGCACAGTGGGCACAGTACTGGGGGTGGCAGGATGGGGTGTTGAGAAGGTGAAGACGATGATGGAATAGTAGGAAAGTAAGATGTCTGTTTGTTAAACTCTGCAGAGACGAGGCGCGGCTGAAAGAAGTCACCATGGCGGTCTGGTCTGACAGGAGAAGAAGAGGAAAGAGAATATCTACATCAGAGGAGACGTCACTGGAGATAAGAGGTACATATGTGGGGCTGTATTACCCTGTATGTTCTGTAGCGCTGTATGTAATGTTTTCCAAGTATGTCTTTAAAGTGGCTGTCCGCTTTTTTTCTCCGAACGCTGCTATCTCTGCCCTGTTTACCTGCTGTTCACTGCAAATGCTACGCCGAGCAGTTGAACAGAGCAGAGAAAGCAGCTCTCATGTGAGCGCTGCCCTCTCTTCAAACAGCTGATCGTGGGGGTGCTGGGGGACACTGCCGATCTGATATTGATGACCTAGTAAAAAGAGGACAACCCCTTTAACAGTAGGACTGGAGGGAAGGGGTTAGGTTGAGAATTTGGCATGGGGGGGGGGGGCATTTCAATTTTTGCCTCGGGGAGCAGAAAAGCTAGGTGCACCAGTGCTGAGTGAAAGAGGTGATGTATTTATCCAGGCACGGGGAGAAGCAGCAGCGGCAGACCAGGAGAGGCGCAGGGAGTGTCGTGAGTATATTCACTATGAGAGTCCCGGCACATGGGGGACATTTTTATAGAATTGGATAACCCCTTTAAGTTATGATAAAACCTGCACCCTGCCATAAATGAAATGCCTGCTACTGCAGTGCAGGGCCCATGAAGCTCATGCCGGTCTGGATAAATTAGGGCCTTTGTGTCTTAAAAAACAAAATGTAAAAAAAAGCAAGACTTCCATTTATTTTCCAATTCCACCCAATATATATATATATATGTATAGGAAAAATGGCAGCGCCGTATCAAATGCTCAAAGCCGGGTGCAATGCCTCGCCGGGACCAGCCAGTCCCAAATATAAAACAGAAAAATGAGGCAGCACTCCATATATAAAAAGATATGTCTCCTTTATTCACCCATGTGGGCAGTACGACGTTTCGGCTCCAAACAACTGAGGCTCATGGGTGAACAAAGGAAACATATCTTTTTATATATGGAGTGCTGCCTCATTTTTCTGTTACATTTATATATATATATATATATATATATATATATATTTATATGTATAAGAAAAATGGCGGCACTGGACAAAAGTACTTGAGCGGGTGCAATGTTCAATGGGGACTGACCATAAGCCCCAAGATAATAATATGGAAAAACTAACTGCACTCCAAAAAATAAATCAAAAAAAGATCATTTATTGACCCGTGCGGTGCAACGTTTCGGCTCTGAACCTAGAGCCTTTCTGAAGCAAAGAATATAGTGCTCTATGTGAGGTATATATAGCAAACATTATAATTAATCACACTCATGTGTTACAATCAATTATGCAAACTAGGTGACCAGTGCAAACACAAATGACAAGTGTTCATCTGTAAGTAAACAATACATAGGCAAGTGGCGACATCATCGGTAATGCAGTGTAAAGTGCACATATCGTGCTCATATATCACGATCATCAGATCCATATAATCATGTGATTATCAAACAAGTGCAGTGAAAACACATAAGAAGAGACATCAACTGGGAAGATAAAAGAACATACCGATCGGGTATAACAATGTGTGTGGTGTTGTAGCAATCGCATCGCGCCTGCTCAAAGTGCCGCCATCTTATTATGTATCAGAAACTGATTGTGCACGTCCATTGCACCCATCACCCATTCGTTTAGGGTCAAAGCCCAGCGCATGCTCATTATGCACATGAGGTCAGAATGCGCCATATTTGATACTGGAAAAGTCCAACTATTGCCCTAATATAACCCGCACCAATGTCAAATGGGAATTCCATACACATGGCAGGTGAGGAAAGCCCTCGTCACAGGGCGATCACTTAACCTTAAGGAAACCCAGCAGTGTAACCCATGACAACCAAAGGTGACTACTGAGAGTAACCTATATCTCCATATCGTGCATTTTGAAAACCCAGGAGGGATCTCCTCCTATTCATCGGTGGTTTGCGGAAACAGGTATTATCATGAGCCATGAATTAACTATATAATTGCTGTTGCGGCTTATCACAGGGAGGTGATGCATTACTACACATGTATTAAATGATACTACGCTCTTCCCGTCGGCAGTTCAATTTTTCAATTCCCAGTTTCTCTTCAACATGTGCTTGAGTATAAAAAAATCTAAAAGAAAAAAAGGAAAAAAATTAATTTCCAAAATTATTCCCAAAAGTGGCATTGGACAAAGCACGTTGACACGGCTCGGACAGGGTTGTTATCCCTGTCTGAGCTGTGTCAACTGCCGATACATATGTAAGGGCAGACAGTTTGTACATCCATCTACTGGTATGGTTTATGATATTAAATTTCATTTAATCCACAACTCCATGTTTGTGATATATGTGTTATCATGCCCTTGTAATCTTCTTTATGTGGGGGAAACCTCAACGGAACTTAAAACGCGTTTGAATAACCATCGATATAGTATCAGAAAGGGATGGATGGACTTACCCGTGTCTAAACACTTTACAGAGATGGGACATAAGGAGAAAGACTTAAGGTGCTGGATAGTGGATCATATTCCCCTACCTAGGAGAGGGGGCAATAGAAATAAATTTCTATGTAAGAGAGAATTACAATGGATCTACAATCTAGATTGTCTCAAACCTAAGGGTCTCAATGTAGATTTCAATGTGGGTGACATTAGGTGATTAATTGGCTTGCCCATGCTCCAGCAGAATATCATGGGGCAGTATTTTTCTAGGTATGAACATGTCAAAGAATTTTGTTGTGCTATAATAATATAATTTTGGAAATTATTTTTTTTCCTTTTTTTCTTTTAGATTTTTTGATACTCAAGCACATGTTGAAGAGAAACTGGGAATTGAAAAATTGAACTGCCGACGGGAAGAGCGTAGTATCATTTAATACATGTGTAGTAATGCATCACCTCCCTGTGATAAGCCGCAACAGCAATTATATAGTTAATTCATGGCTCATGATAATACCTGTTTCCGCAAACCACCGATGAATAGGAGGAGATCCCTCCTGGGTTTTCAAAATGCACGATATGGAGATATAGGTTACTCTCAGTAGTCACCTTTGGTTGTCATGGGTTACACTGTTGGGTTTCCTTAAGGTAGAGTGATTGCTCTGTGATGAGGGCATTCCTCACCTGCCATGTGTATGGAATTCCCATTTGACATTGGTGCGGGTTATAACAGGGCAATAGTTGGACTTTTCCAGTATCAAATATGGCGCATTCTGACCTCATGTGCATAATGAGCATGCGCTGGGCTTTGACCCTAAACGAATGGGTGATTGTGCGCACGGGTGCAATGGGCGTGCACAGTCAGTTTCTGACACATACTAAGCATGGCGGCACTTTGAGCAGGCGCGATGCGATTGCTACAACGCCACACACATTGTTATACCCGATCGGTATGTTCGTTTATCTTCCCAGTTGTTGTCTCTTCTTATGTGTTTTCACTACACTTGTTTGATAATCACATGATTACATGGATCTGATGATCGTGATATATGAGCACGATATGTGCACCTTACACTGCATTACCGATGATGTCGCCACTTGCCTATGTATTGTTTACTTACAGATGAACACTTGTCATTTGTGTTTGCACTGGTCACCTCATTTGCATAATTGATTGTAACACATGAGTGTGATTAATTGAAATGTTTGCTATATATACCTCACATAGAGCACTATATTCTTTGCTTCAGAAAGGCTCTAGGTTCAGAGCCGAAACGTTGCACCGCACGGGTCAATAAATGATCTTTTTTTTATTTATTTTTTGGAGTGCAGTTCGTTTTTCCATAATAGATATATATATATATATATATATATATATATATATATATATATATATTTACAATTTTACAGTATATTACATGATGCATGAAATCCATTGCAAAATACAGTACTAAAGCATATCCCACAAAAAAACAAGCCCCTTAAGGCTATGCTGGCAAAAAAAAAAAAAAAAATTGCCATGGCTCTCAGAAGACAGGGAGGAAATCTAAAAGGGTGGGGTCAAATGATATTTTATAATTATGGGTTGATTATTTATTTATTTTTTGCTCTATAAAAGCCACAGCAGATGTGTCATAAGAAAGTAATTTACAAATATATTTGACCCCTTGCCCGAGGCACTGGGTGTTGTAGGTTTTGTAACCATTGTATTGTGCAAAGTGTTTTTGTTAAAACATTCACAACACACTGCATTTTTCCAGGATATTGATTGCCTTTTCATTTGTGGTAATAGAGATATAAATCTCAATAATTACTGCCCTGATTCTGCAGTTTTTAGAATTGTTTAAAGAGTGGTCCTAGTGTACCATTTGACTCAAACACGTGTCTCAGAAACGAAGGAGCCCTTTACAGATTTGGGACCTCATTACAATATTTTTCAGTAGTGTTGAGCGAACAGTTTGAGCATAGTTCGGGTTCGTAACGAATTTTGGGGTGTTCGGGACATGGACCCGGACCCGAACATTTTCAAAAAAGTTCGGGTGCATTGTTTGGCGATTTCTTCCCGCTTTCTGAAGGGCTGCACAGCAGCCAATCAGCTAGCGTTTTACTTAGTGCCCTAAGAAGCCATCACAGCCATGCCTGCTAATGGCATGGCTGTGATTGGCCAAGTGCAGCATGTGACCCAGCCTCTATTTAAGCTGGAGTCACGTATCGCCGCAAGTCACACTGCTCTGATTAGTGTAGAGAGAGGACGCAGCTTCTGTGAGGGCGAGATTAGGCCGGGAAAACAGCAAAAACACCTAATGAAGTGATCGATCTACAGCTGTGAATGATTCAACTTCTGCTAGTTAATTGCTCACTGGTTTTTAGGCTGCACAGAGCGTTTTTCTGTCACTTTTTTCTGGGGTGATCAGCGGCCATTTTGTGACTTGTGGTGCACCAGCACAAGCTGCCACCAAGTCCATCAATCGATCAATACTTTTTTTTTTTTTTTTTGCTATATCCTACATCAGGTGCTTGGCTGTGCTTATTGTCACCCCTATAAACTGAGGATAGAAATTTCTATATTTTATTAAGGGGTTAAATTCAATTGCCAAAATAGCAATCCCCTAAATCTGGTGTCCTAGCACTGGCTGGTAAAGTATTATAGTGTCCGGCAAAGGATATATTTTGTTCTGGGGTGAAATTCAATTGCCAAAATAGCAATACCATAAATCAATGGTTTCAGCTGTGGCTGGCCAAGATTAATAGTGTCCTGCAAAGGATTTATTTTGTTCTGGGGATAAACTCAATTGCCAAAATAGCAATACCATAAATCAGTGGTTTCAGCTGTGGCTGGCCAAGTTTAATAGTGTCCGGCAAAGGATATATTTTGTTCTGGGGTGAAATTCAATTGCCAAAATAGCAATACCATAAATCAGTGGTTTCAGTTGTGGCTGGCCAAGTTTAATAGTGTCCGGCAAAGGATATATTTTGTTCTGGGGTGAAATTCAATTGCCAAAATAGCAATATCCTGAATCTGGTGTTCCAGCTGTTGCAGGCCAAGTGTTAATCTGTCCGAAAAAGGGTATATTACACTCAAGGTGTATATACAAGTGCTGAGAGGGTCATCCTCAATAACTTCATACGCTACCGTACATCTCCCATTGTATTTCTGTCCGTTAAAGGGTATATTACACAAAGTGTTAAAATACAATTGCTGAAGGCATAATCCTACATATTTTTTCACACGCTACTGTGTATCTCCAAGTGTAAATCTGTCCATAAAAGGATACCTTTCATCCAGGGCCTAAATACTAGCCCTACAATTGATATTCCCCTAAATCAGTGGTTACTGCTGTGCCTGGATTAGTGTAATACGCTACATAAATAAATAGGCAGATAGTGTTAGATACTATAATGAAAATAACTTATTTGTTATTTTCATTATAGTACTTTGTTCCACGGTTCATTTGGGAGAACCACAGGTGTGAGCACCGTTAGGTCCTGATATACGTTTAGGTGAGCCACCAACAGATACGTTTTTTGTCCTGAGATAGTGTTAGGTGCCTGTAACAAAAAAGGCCTGAATTTGAAATCAATACATTGGGCCAAATATTTTTTTTCTTAGGCCTCTTTCACACGGGCGTCCTGTTTGACGCCCGGATAAGAGGCGGGTGCGTTGCAGGAATATGCGCGATTTTCCTGCACGGGTGTAAACGTTTGTAATGCGTTTTGCACACGCGTGAGAAAAATCGCCATGTTTGGTACCCAGACCCGAAGCCAGACTTCATCACTGAAGTCCGGTTTCGGGTCTTCTTGAGAATTTATTATTTTCCCTTATAACATGGTTATAAGGGGAAATAATAGCATTCTTAATAAAGAATGCATTGTAAAAGTGCAAGGGGTTAAAAATAATAAAAGTTAACTTACCTTAGCCACTTGATCGCGTAGTTGCGATCTGTCCTCTCTTTTCCTGCATCAGCTAAGAACTGAAGGACCTGTGATGACGTCACATCACATGGTCCAATCACATGGTCCAATCACATGGTCCATCTTATCATGGTGATGGACCATGTGATTGGAACATGTGATGTGACGTCATCACAGGTCCTTTAGTTCTTAGCTGATGCAGGGAAAGAGAGGACAGATCGCAACTATGCGATCAAGTGGCAATGGTAAGTTAACTTTTATTATTTTTAACCCCTTCCACATTTTACTATGCATTCTTTATTAAGAATGCTATTATTTCCCCTTATAACCATGTTATAAGGGAAAATAATAAAGATCTGGTCCCGTTGCTAAGCAACCATGCGGGAAAATCGCAATGCATCAGCACTTGCTTGCGGATGCTTGCGATTTTCCCTCAGCCCGATCCACTTCTATAGGGCCTGCGTTGCGTGAAAAACACACAATATAGAGCATGCTGCGATTTTCACGCAACGCAGAAGTGATGCGTGAAAATCACCGCTGATGTGCACAGCCCCATAGAAATGAATGGGTCCGGATTCAGTGCGGGTGCAATGCAACCTCCTCACGCATTGCACCCGCGCGGAAAACTCGCCCGTGTGAAAGGGGCCTTATTGTGGTGCTTGGTGAACAATGAGGAAAACATCTAGTAAGGGACGCAGTCGTCGTGGTGTTAGTGGACCCTCTGGTGCTGCGAGAGGACATGGCCATTCTGCCACAGCCACACGTCCTAGTGAACCAACTACCTCAGGTTCCAGTACCCGCCAGAATTTACAGCGATATTTGGTGGGGCCCAATGCCGTTCTAAGGATGGTAAGACCTGAGCAGGTACAGGCGCTAGTCAATTGGGTGGTCGACAGTGGATCCAGCACGTTCACAACATTATCTCCCACCCAGTCTTCTGCAGAAAGCGCACAGGTGGCGCCTGAAAACCAAGCTCATCAGTCTGTCACATCACCCCCATGCATATCAGGGAAACTGTCAGAGCCTCAAGTTATGCAGCAGTCTCTTATGCTGTTTGAAGACTCTGCTGGCAGGGTTTCCCAAGGGAATCCACCTAGCCCTTCCATAGTGGTGGAAGACATAGAATGCACTGATGCACAACCACTGATGTTTCCTGATGATAAGGACAAGGGAATCGACCTAGCCCTTCCCCAGTGGTGGAAGACATAGAATGCACTGATGAACAACCACTTATGTTTCCTGATGATGAGGACATGGGAATACCACCTCATCGGAGTCCGCATGTCTCTAATGATGACGAAACACAGGTGCCAACTACTGCGTCTTTCTGCAGTGTGCAGACCGAACAGGAGGTCAGGGAGGAAGACTGTGTGGAAGACGATGCAGGGGACGATGAGATCCTAGACCCCACATGGAATGAAGGTCGTGCCACTGACTTTCATAGTTCAGAGGACGAGGCAGTGGTGAGACCGAGCCAACAGCGTAGCAAAAGAGGGAGCAGGGGGCAAAAGCAGAACAGCCACCGCCAAGAGAGTTCGCCTGCTACTGGCCACCGCCACCAGGGACCGAGCACCCCAAAGGCAGCTTCAAGGAGTTCCCTGGCATGGCACTTCTTTAAACAATGTGCTGACAACAAGACCCGAGTGGCTTGCACGCTGTGCCATCAGAGCCTGAAGCGAGGCATTAACGTTCTGAACCTTAGCACAACCTGCATGACCAGGCATCTACATGCAAAGCATGAACTGCAGTGGAGTAAACACCTTAAAAGAAAGGAACTCACTCTGGCTCCCCCTGCTCCCTCTTCTGCTGCTGCCTCTGCCTCTTCCTCCGCCTTGGTAGGAATGTTGGCACCTGCTGCCCACCAAACAGAGGATGTGCCACCGACACCAGCACCTACGTCAACAAGCATCTTCACCATGTCACACGGCAGCGTTCAGCTCTCCATCTCACAAACCTTGGAGAGAAAGCGTAAATTCCCACCTAGCCACCCTCGAGCCCTGGGCCTGAATGCCAGCATTTCTAAACTACTGGCCTTTGAAATGCTGTCATTCAGGCTGGTGGACACAGACAGCTTCAAATAGCTGATGTCCATGGCTGTCCCATAGCATGTTGTTCCCAGCCGCCACTACTTCTCCAAGACAGCCGTGCCTTCCCTTCACAACCAAGTATCCGATAAAATCAAGTGTGCACTACGCAACGCCATCTGTGGCAAGGTCCACCTAACCACAGATACGTGGACCAGTAAGCACGGCCAGGGATGCTATATCTCCCTAACTGCACACTGGGTAAATGTAGTGGCGGCTGGGCCCCAGGCGGAGAGTTCCTTGGCGCACGTCCTTCCGCCGCCAAGGATCACAGGGCATAATTCTTTGCCTCCTGTAGCCTCCTCCTCCTACTCGGCTTCCTCTTCCTCTGCTTCCACCAGCTCTTCCAGTCAGCCACATACCTTCACCACCAACTTCAGCCCAGCCCGGGGTAAACGTCAGCAGGCCATTCTGAAACTCATATGTTTGGGGGACAGGCCCCACACCGCGCAGGAGTTGTGGCGGGGTATTGAACAACAGACCGACGAGTGGTTTCTGCCGGTGGGCCTCAAGCCCGGCCTGGTGATGTGCGATAATGGCCGAAATCTCGTCGCAGCTCTGGGACTAGCCGGTTTGACGCATATCCCTTGCCTGGCGCATGTGCTGAATTTGGTGGTGCAGAAGTTCATTCACAACTACCCCGACATGTCAGAGTTGCTGCATAAGGTGCGGGCCGTCTGTGCGCGCTTCCGGCGTTCACATCCTGCCGCTGCTCGCCTGTCTGCGCTACAGCGTAACTTCTTCCTCCCCGCTCACCGCCTCATATGCGACGTGCTCACCACGTGGAACTCCACCTTGCACATGCTGGCCAGACTGTGCGAGCAGCAGCAGGCGATAGTGGAGTTTCAGCTGCAGCACGCACTACTTCACCACCAATGACTAGGCTTCCATGCGAGACCTGTGTGTCCTTTTGCGCTGTTTCTAGTACTTCACCAACATGGCCAGTGGCGATGACGCCGTTATCAGCGTTACAATACCACTTCTATGTCTCCTTGAGAAAACACTTAGGGCGATGATGAAAGAGGAGGTGGCCAAGGAGAAGGAGGAGGAGGATGAGGGGTTATTTTTAGCACTTTCAGGCTGTTAGAAGTGCCTCAGAGGGAGGTTTTTTGCAACAGCAGAGGCCAGGTACAAATGTAGCCAGCCAGGGCCCACTACTGGAGGACAAGGAGGATGAGGATGAAGCAGGTTCACAGTGGGGTGGCACCCAACACAGCTCAGGCCCATCACTGGTGCGTGTCTGGGGGATACGGAGGACGATGACGATATCCCTCCCACAGAGGACAGCTTGTCCTTACCTCTGGGCAGCCTGGCACACATGTGCGACTACATGCCTCAGTGCCTGCGCAACGACAGCAGAGTTGCCCACATTTTAACGTGTGCGGACTACTGGGTTGCCACCCTGCTGGATCCCCGGTACAAAGACAATGTGCCCACCTTACTTCCTGCACTGGAGCGTGATAGGAAGATGCGCGAGTACAAGTGCACGCTGGTAGACACGCTCCTGAGATTATTCCCAAATGTCACAGGGGAACAGGTGGAAGCCCAAGGCGATGGCAGAGGAGGAGCAAGAGGTCGCCAACGCAGCTGTGTCCCGACCATGTATTCTTGTACTCCGGGGCACTTCTTTATTGAATCCTCATTTTTTCAACTTTACCATGATCTTGCGGTGCAACCCAAAGTTGAATGAACCTCTCCTCAATCTGGGCGCCGGGGCCTAAATAACTGAAAGTGGCCAGTTACAATGGTGGGTGACATGAAGCCTGAACCTCTGCCATGCGACCTCTCTCCTCTGTCTGGGTGCCGTGGGCTAAGTATCTGGAAGTGGCCTTCTCCAGTGGTGGGTGATATGACGCATCATTTTCTGCTGTAAGACCTCTCTCCTCTGTCTGGGTGCTGGGGCCTAAGTAACTGAAAGTGGCTTTCTCCAGTGGTGGGTGATATGACACCTTATTCCTTGCTGTGGGACCTCTCTCCTATGTCTGAGTGCAGGGGCCTAAATAACTGAGAGTGGCCTTCTCCAGTGGTGGGTGATATGACGCCTTATTCCTTGCTGTGGGACCTCTCTCCTCTGTCTGGGTGCTGGGACCTAAATAACTGAAAGTGGCCTTCTCCAGTGGTGGGTGATATGACGCATAATTCCTTGCTGTGGGACCTCTCTCCTCTGTCTGGGTGCTGAGGCCTAAATCACTGAAAGTGGCCTTCTCCAGTGGTGGGTTATATGACGCATGATTCTCTGCTATGGGCCCTCTCTCCAATCGATATTGGTTAATTTGTATTTATTTTATTTTAATTCATTTCCCTATCCACATTTGTTTGCAGGGCATTTACCTTCATTTTGCTGCCTTTTGCAGCTCTCTAGCCCTTTCCTAGACTATTTTACAGCCATTTTAGTTCCCAAAAGTTTGGGTCCCCATTGACTTCAATCGGGTTCAGGTTCAGATCCCGAACCCGAACATTTTCGGGAAGTTCGGCCGAACTTCTCGAACCCTTACATCCAGGTGTTCGCTCAACTCTATTCTTCAAGTATCATCTAGGTTTGAAGAGGCTTTGAAGTGCCAAAACGTAACAAATACCACTCAAAAGTATAACAAATAGAGATGAGAGAAGTCATGGAAAATTTGATCCGGCTGCTTTGCCGAATTTCACAAAAAGATTAAATTCTTGACTAATTATTTGATCACAAAGCGCATTTCTTTCTATGTAGCGGGCACAATGACAGGGAACGGTGATCCTGTTATTGAAACTCTCAGATATCATGTTCATCGCTGATTGCAACATCTGAGAATACCATTTAGGCCTTCCTTTCAAGGGTTTATTAGGGTTAAAAAAAACAAAACATAATTTGATCATGTGGAGGCCATCACAGCCATCTTGATTGAAGACACCATGCGAAATCTCGTGCCTTGACGACGTGATCACGCCTGCAGGCGTGGTGACATTATACATTACTACGCATGGTGTCTTAAATTAAGATGGTTATGATGGCCTCTTCACGCGCAAATAGATGAGGTAAGTATATATATTTTTTGTTTTTACAGCCATTTCAGGAACAATTGATTTGTTACCTCGAAGCACAAGGAAATTTGACTTCATAGCAAATTCAATTTTTCCTGAAATTGGGATTAAAGTAAATTCATTTGACTTTGATTTGCTCAACACTAAATATTATTATAATTGGAGTGTGAAAATGAATAATTGTGTCTTTCCAATCTTTTTTGCATGTAAAATAGATTTGTGGTTGTAAGATACCAGTTAGGTAGACAGTAAGCTTCAGAATAGAAGCGGTGGTTGTTGGCTTCTGGAGTGCAGATTTTGCTGAAATGAATATTCAGGTGCTCTGTTGTGTTTGTAGAGCCTGTAAGATACCAGTACAGTTGAAAGCTCCAAGGTGAAACCCCATTTGGGGAACACTGGGCAGTGAAAATAAAAACAAAATTTGTAATGCAATTAGAGAGTCCTCTATTTATAGTCCTAAATTACTGGTTGGGCAGTAATTTAGAAATGAAAGAATGCCATTTGGCTTTTAGAACACAGAGTTGCTGAAAATGATTTTTGAGTGGCATGTTATGTCTGCAGGTATTCTGAGGTCCTTACTTGTGATGAGCGGCAGGGGCAATATTCGAATTTGCGATATTTCACGAATATTTGGGAGAATGTTTGCCATATATTCGAAAATTCGCGAATTCGTAATCTCCAGTCATTATTTTCTTCTTATGCAAATTTTTAAGCGAATTTTTCATATGCAAATTTTCACAATCAAGAAAATAATGTCATTATTTTGTCGATTGCGAAAATTCGCATAAAAAATTAGCCAAAAATCTGCATAAAAATTTGCATAAACTGGTATTTAAAAGGTATCTTTTAAATGCAAGTTTATGCAAATTGTTATGCTAATTGTATGCAAATTATTTATGCGAATTTTTGCAATCAACAAAATAATGACATTATTTTCTTGATTGCGAAAATTTGCATATGGAATAAAAATTTGCATAAACTGGAATTTAAAAAAAACTAATATTCGCAATTGTGAATATATTTCGCGATATTCTAAATATTCGCAAATTCTCGAAGTGCTGATTTTCGCGATTAAAATTCGCAATTCGAAAATTTGTGATAAACACTAGTCCTCACACAGTTCAAACTCCTGAGAACTGACCCGATTTTGGATTCTACACCCCTTGAGGCATTCACCTAGGCATGAAGTGAGCATTTTGACCCAACATCTTTTGTCCCAAAATGCACTGCTAATAGTGCAGAGTGAAAATTATACGATTTTACTACCAAGCTTGTGCCACCTCAGGTTACATCCCACAATCTTTTAAGCCCTTTGACAACAGAGTAATTGACCTAAAATTAATGTCCAGCTAGTGATGGCAAATATATTGTTCCCAACCAGGGCTGTGGAGTTGGAGTCGAGGAGTCAGAGTCGGAGGCAATTTTGGGTACCCGAAGTCGGCAAAAATGAATCGACTCCGACTCCTACTCAATTTAAATTGGAATAAAATAAAAAAAAGCAAGTTTAAATGTCCCAATTCACAAAAAGTTATAATTAATTACTTCTCTACTGTAAGAATAAAGGCCAATGCATACAGTGCGACACGTTACCGCAAAACAAACACGTTAAGTGACCGTGAAGAAGCATGCTTTTCATATGCTTCACTATATGGCACGCAACGCACAGTTAAGGAGCAGCAATACTTATACTTTGCATCGTGTTGTGTTCCGCTGTTACAGGGAACGCAACACCAATGGTTAACCTAGCCTCTCACTGATTAAGTAAATATGTTTTTTGCAGGACTAGAGACACTTGAATAAGTAAAGGGAATGGATAGTCAATAGTTCAAGACTGAAGCTGTAAACCATTTGAAAAATGCTGTCATTCAGCTAAGGCTATAAAAACTTGTAAACTCAGATTGTTAGCTTAAACTTTAAACATGACTATGGGATTTTACTCAGTGGCGTATCTATCACGAGGCAAACAAGGCATTTGCCTAGGGCGGCACTTCCAATGGGGCGGCAAAATGCCCTGTTTGCCTCAGTGATAGAAATCTTTTTTTGGCTGGCCGCGCTGTAGGGGTGCGCCGGGACCGCTCCTCCCTGCAGAGCGCCGCCTCCTCCCAGCCTTCTCCCAGCCCAGCGCCGTTGTAGGTAATTATTATTCACTTCACTGAGAAGAGAAGCGCCGGAAGACTCACACAGGCGCACTGGCAGAGGCATTGAAGTGCGCATGCACCTGCCAGTGCGCCTGTGTGAGTCTTCCGGCGCTTCTTCTCTTCTCAGTGAAGTGAATAATAATTACCTACAACGGCACTGGGCTGGGAGGAGGCGGCGCTGGGCTGCGCAGGTAGGGAATCTGTTAATGACACTGGGGGGAATCTGTGGATGACACTGGATGGGGGGAATCTGTGGATGACACTGAGAAGGGGGGAATCTGTGGATGCACTGGATGGGGGGAATCTGTGGATGACACTGAGGGGGGATCTGTGGATGACACTGAGAAGGGGGAATCTGTGGATGACACTGAGAGGGGGAATCTGTGGATGACACTGAGGGGGAATCTGTGGATGACACTGAGAGGGGGTCTGTGGATGACACTGAATGGGAGGGGATCTGTGGATGACACTGGATGGGGATCTGTGGATGACACTGGATGGGGGGATCTGTGGATGGCACTTAAGGAGGGGATCTGTGGATGGCACTTAAGGGGGATCTGTGGATGGCACTTAAGGGAGGATCTGTGGATGGCACTTAAGGGGAGGGATCTGTGGATGGCACTTAAGGGGGTCTGTGGATGGCACTTAAGGGGGAGGGATCTGTGGATGACACTTAAGGGGGGGGTCTGTGGATGGCACTTAAGGGGGGATCTGTGGATGACACTTAAGGGGGGTTTGTGGATGGCACTTAAGGGGGGAGTGGATCTGTGGATGACACTTAGTGGGATCTAGGGAGGGGTGTGAGGTCCTGGAAGGGTGTTTGGCTGTCGTTATTCACTTTTAAATACAGGAAAGGGTGGAGACTAAAAGGAAGAGCGGGGTTTACAGAGGAAGGGGTTTGGCCTTGAAAGGAAGGGGCGGTTCAAATTTATATTAGGGGGGTGCCCGAGTTTAGTCTCGCCTAGGGCAGCACAAAACCAAGTGTCGGAGTCTGAGCATTTATCTGCTAATGCAAACAGAAACTGAACATGACCCCTTAGCTTTGGAAAAAATCCTATGCGCGGTTAAAAATAATGGTATTCCAATGCAAGGGATGTCCACTCAATTGGGGTCAATGCAGAGTGATATATCCTTAATAAGAGAAGACCTGGCAAAAATCCGCGTTTGAGTTCTTAATGTTGAAAAGATGGTCGACTCTCTGCAAACCGATATTGTTATGTTAAAATCTAAGACTTTGTCCCTGGCTTCAGAAAACCACCTTCTACAAAATAAGTTGGAGGATTTGGAAAACAGATCAAAGTGGTATAACATCAGCATAGTTGGATTTTCAGAAGGAGTTGAAGGTCCGCAGCTAGTTGATCAACTCAAGGATTTGATTTTGGAAAACTTGGGCAGTGAACACTTTTCGTCTATGTTTCAAATAGAAAGAGCACATTGGATTCCAGGGGGGAAACCCATCCCAGGGAGGCCGTCGCGAGCAATCTTAATGAAGCTGTTATCGTCCATGGACAGAGACATGATACTGAGAAAAGCAAGAGAATGCCCACCTACTGAATATCAGGGTACTAAATTGCTATTCTTCCCCGATTTTGCTCGGCAGACTCAAGAAAAAAGAAGTTTTATTGAGATAAAGAAACGCTTGGCGTCCAAGGATATTAAATTCTCTCTACAGTACCCAGCGAAATTAAGAGTGATTTACAATGGGACTTCCCAATTTTTTTTAAAACCGCAACAAGTGCGGGACTGGAGGGAGCAACTGGGCATATGAAATATTTTTGTAATGAAGTGATGGAGGGGATGGGGGGGGGATGGGACTAGTGGGGGGGAGAAGGCCAGAAGATAGAGGTTTGCTGACTAGATCGGGAGGACCAGTGGAGGGGGGAGGGGGAGTGGGGATGGGAATTTGCCTTGCAGGGAAGGTTTTTTTTTTTTTTTTTTTCTGCTTAACTGATGTCTATTAGAATCGTCTCCTGGAATGTTAGAGGTTTCGGGGAAAGGGTTAAGAGGCAAGCTATTATGGATGCACTAAAAAGATATCTTCCTGCAATTATATGCATAGTGGAAACCCATCTTACTGAAGAGACCGTGACCCGCTTAATGACGGGATGGCATTCCCAATCCTACCATTCAACCTTTAGTAGTGCCTCAAGGGGTGTATCAGTTCTGATTCATAATTCTATAGATTTTTCTTTAATAGAATTTTATATAGATGATCAGATTTATTTTTTTGTATGGCAGGCTCTATGGTTATAGTTATATTCTTTCCTTTTTTTTACATACCTCCGCCATTCTCGATGTATCCACTTACCCAACTATTGCGTTTCTTGGAAAAGAAACCAGAATGTCGGCTTGTCCTGATGGGAGACTTTAACGCCGTTATGGATCCTAAAAAGGACATACTGACTTTAGATGCAGATTGGGGAAGGAACATTTGCAAATCTCCACTGCCTCAGTTTTGCTTGGAAGTTGGACTGGTTGATATATGGGAATATGCTGGCGGAGGAAAGAGAGTATACTCCTGTGTTAGCAGGGGGGGTAGAGCCATATCCAGGATCGATTTGGTGCTTACTAATGAGGGTAACTTGAATAATATTAGAAGGATATATTCAGACCACTCACCGGTATCAATTGAGGTTCGCATTGGGGAGAATAAAGAGAATAGAGGGCATGGTTTTAAGCTGAATCCATATTGGCTTAACATTATGGATAACTACCAATCTACCAAATTACATGTATCCTCCTTTTGGGAGGTGAATCTCCCCTCTGCCAACATCAATTTAGTTTGGGACGCTCTGAAAGCATATCTGAGGGGGGTCCTTATAAGCGATATTACTGCTGTGAGAAGAACATTTAGGAAAAAAGAGGAGGACTTGGGTAAGACCGTGGCATCCAAAACGGAGTGATTTATTAATCAACCTACTGAATATAATAAGGAAGAGATGCAGAAGGCTAGCTGTTCTCTGAAGGACTATGTAATCGAGAAAGCAAACCATAGATTATTTTTTAAGGTACAGAAGTACTTTTCAGAGTCCGGACGCCCTGGTAAGCTTTTAGCTAGAATAATCTCACAACAGGATAAGAAAAAAAAAGCTATCACTCTGATCCTTAACCTAGATGGGGTCGTTATATCAGACCCAGAGGGAATTAGAGACACCTTTTTGCAATACTTTTCTCAGACATATAGAGCTTCTCCTGGTTTGCCACCTGACCTGGCGAGGCAGTTCCTGGAGAAAATCTCTCTCCCAATGTTAACGGAAGTCCCAAAAAAATTCTTGGAAAGAAAATTATCCCTTCCGGAGATCCAAGAGGCCTTGAAGTCTATCTCTGGGAACTCATCGCCAGGGTCATATGGTCTTCCGTACGAATTTTATCGTAAGTATAGTGATGCCATCCTCCCGCATCTATTGGAGGTGTTTTCTCAAGCCTCGCAGGGAGGGGCTCTGCCACAGTCCATGATGGAAGCTTTGATAGTCCTAATCCCTAAAAAAGATAAAGTCCGATGGATCTGAGCTCATACAGACCAATTTCCTTATTAAATTCGGATCTTAAGTTATTATCAAAAGTTTTGGCTAAGAGGCTCTCCGGGGTTATGTCTTCTGTTATTCACCCAGATCAAAATGGCTTTATGCCGAAAAGGGGCACCCATCATAACCTGCATAGGTTTTTCACTAATATTCAGTCTCCTGGGAGCGGCACCCGCTCTGTCCTGTCGCTGGATGCCACTAAGGCGTTCGACAGGGTCGAGTGGGTGTTTCTCTGGGAGGTGATGAAAAAAATGGGTTTTGGCCCCAAGTTTATGGCGATGGTGCAGTCGCTATATAAATGCCCCGTAGCCAGGATCAGGATTAATGATACGCTGACAGAGAGCTTCGTACTGGGAAGAGGTACTCGTCAAGGATGTCCTCTTTCCCCTCTTTTATTTAATATCTATATTGAACCTCTTGCAGCTAGTATTAGAGCGGACAGAATTTCATTAATAAAAATGGTGGTGCTGCCCCAGGTTCTTTATGTTCTTCGCAATTCGCCTGTATGGATTGAAGATAAGTACTTTAGATTGATAGAGCGGATGATTAACGATTTATTATGGGGGAGGAAGCATGTGAGACTAAAGGCGCTCTATTTTTCTATGCCCTACAATCGGGGAGGTCTTAACCTCCCCTATTTTAGGGGTTATTTTATGGCCTCTCAACTTTTTTGATGACTGGGAAAATAGCCATCTCTGTAGAAAATTGGTGAAAGGTTTTTTGGATTTATTTACAGTATAAGAGTCCGACTATTTACTTAATACACAGACTGGCTATAAACCTTTCTGCAGAATGGCTACAAAAGACTGGCTGATTATAAAGAGCTGGTTTAAAATCAAGTCATCAATTATCTGTACTCCACTATGGCATAACTCAAAGCTTTTGAATTTAGATGATCCAAATTGTCGGCAATACTGGAGGATGAAAAATATTCAGTATCTGAATCAGGTGGTTAAAGACGGGCAAATCCTGTCTCTTATGGAGCTAAAACAAAAGGTAAATGTAGGTGAGGTGGCTTGGTATGCATATTTTCAATTGAGGTCGGCACTTCTTAGCACCGCTGTTAGTCATTCACTTAATGTAGACACTCCTGAATTTTTGCACAACTTGATTAGTAAGAAAGGTGGTATGAAAGTTAAACTATCACACTGTTATAGACACTTGATGAAAAAAATTGTTTTGGGAATGTCTTTCTCCAGGACAGAGATCCTGGTCTGTCTCACTGTCAGAGGTGGGCTCCCCGGATTGGGAGAATATAGGTAATAGTTTAAGTCAGGTTTCGCACAATTTTAATCATATTGTTGTACAGTTTAATATTATGCACAAAATATATGTGACACCTTTATGGCTCCACAGGAGGGGATTTAGAGCCTCCTCCGACTGCCCTCGCTGCGGGGACCCCAAGGCAGATCATTTACATCTATTCTGGGACTGCCCGATAGTGAGCAAGTTTTGGAGAACAGTTCAAACAACTTTAGCTCGGAGACTTAACATTGATATTCCTCTATCTCCCAAAGTATGGGTCCTGGGGGATTTATTGGAAGTTAATTGTCAGCCCCTGAAGCGCCAATTGTTGATTAAAGTGATGTTTTTGGCCAGGCTTCTTATATCCAGAGAATGATGCTCCCCCTCTGCCCCAGATTGTAACAACTGGTTATGTCTAGTTAAGATGGTGAAAAGCTATGAGAGGATCTTGTACAGACACTATGCAAAGTGGGGTAATATTTGGAAGGATTGGGAGGATTAAGTGATTCTGTTTTTTGTTTTTTTCCTGCAGGGTTGGGGGGACGACGACGTGGTGTCCATTCTGACACTTTGTAGCGAAGGACGCGCAGGTTAACATAGGGACCGCACGTCACCGCAGTTATAAGAGTGGAGTCGCATAGCAATGATGTCACAGGCCAGACAAAGCGCAAGTCTAGCGCGAAACGGCCGTTGCCTGTATCTTTGCGCTCTGGTGAGGAGCAGTCCGCCCCTACCCCGCTATTGCTTTTAATCATGAACATTTTTCGACACAAGTCACAGTGAGTGCCGCCTAGTTTTTGATTTTTCTCTGTTCATACGAACTTTCAATTTGATACTGTACACTTTCGGCAGAGCACCACCTCTAGTGACTCCAGTGATTGAGCTGTTGACCAACCGCCTCCCCGTGTGCTGCACTATATGGGCAGATACAGTGCCACTTCTCCACTTACCTGGTGATGCCGTATCTGCCTACATTAAGATAAATAAAAGAGGGTTAAAAAATTTGGACACAAATCAAGTGATGTATGATACATTTTAGGACTTAAAGAGAACCTGTCACCAGGAAATTCACTGATAAACCAGGCATGCTGCCTTGTAGAACTCACCCTGCTGAATATAATTATACCTTTTACTTGATGATCTGTTGCTTTATTGTGGAGAAATATTACTTTTAATCCATATGCTAATGAGCTGATACGAGTCCAGTAGTTGATATGAGTCCAGCATTTTTTCTATTTAGAGCTGTAGCCCCTCCCCTATTTACTTCTTCAGTTGTAAAAGGGGCGTGGTTTAAAAACTGACCTGCATTATAGCCAATACAAGCCTTGCTGCCTTTCACTTTAAAGCCTAACTGCCATACCCACGGCGACATGTCCCTTATCAGCCATCATGTGTTTATCACCCCATGAACAAACTAGCCCTTATTATAATTACTAACTTCAATAGTATATTCCTCTCCCTTTTTTTACCTAAGCATTCCCTGTTATTCATTTTCCCTCCAGTTATTAAAATGAATAAATGTAATAAGCCACGCCCCTTTTACAACTGAAGAAGTAATTAGGGGAGTGGCTATAGCTCTAAATAGAAAAAACGCTGGACTCATATCAACTACTGGACTCAAATCAGCTCATTAGCATATGGATTAAAAGTACTATTTCTCCACAATAAAGCACCAGATCACCAAGTGAGAGGTATCACTATATTCAGCAGAGTGAGCCCTACAAGGCAGCATGCCTGGTTTATCAGTGAATTTCCTGGTGACAGGTTCCCTTTAAGGCATGTAATAATGTAAGCTCGTAAGTTGTGTCTTTTCTTATGCACTTTTGAAGCACGTGCTGTGAGAAATGTTGCTCTGGTACTATTCCTGTGGTTTAACTTCCTCAAGTACTGTTGCCCCCCCCCCCCCTCCCTCCCTTTATGGCCTCCATATATTAGGTCCTTGATTTGATCTGAATTCAAGGAAAAATTAGATAAAATCCGAATTTCCTTGTGTTTCGTGGTAACAAATCAGATTTTTTTCTAAAATGGCTGCAGCACATGTTACAAAGTGAAAATAAGAGGCCCGGAAGGGCATATGACCCTTAATAGCATGCAGCCAGCCAGTCAGCAGATATTCATCCCCTGTGATGTCACAGCCCAATAAAAATCCTAATCTCGCCCGGTCTCCACCATTTTACAGTGAACCGAACACAGGGACCAATGTGCCAAGTGCTAGGGACAGTGTTTAACAAGGCTTATATTGTAGAATATTGGATAGGGGGACTGTAGGAAGAATACAAGGACAGTGTAGGGAGAGTGTTCAGACACTGTAGGAGCATAGGGAGATCTTAGGGAGACTGCAGGGACAGTGCAGGCTCTGTGTAATCACTCTGTGCATCTTGTTCCACTGCTGTGCCATTTATACTTTATCTGTTATGTTATACATAGACTGACTGCCCTTCCCGACAGTCGGCTGCTCGTTCAGTGAAGGAGACCGCACATTTACATGCAGAGATCTCCTTTAATGTGTGAGGATCACTCATCCTCATACAGAATCATGGCTTCTGAGCAGCATGTAGCTGTCTAGACTTCATGATCTGCTGCCTAGGAACCATGATTGGTGGTGCCTGCATGAATCACCCAATGAACAGGATCACCCAATGAACAAGTGTTTCTATCATTCATCGGGTGATCCACAGCACATTTAGGCTGCCAGATGATCAGGAAAGACCATTCATAGGAAGGTCACTCCTGATAATCTGGACAATTATTGGTGCATCCAAATCCACCTTTAGTCTCAACAGCCGGTCTAATATATTAGCACGTGTACCTATGTCCTCTGATGCGCCATTAATAATTAATCCGTACTGTGCATTAGACTCATTGTCAGCAGACGTTTGAATATATAGCCACATTTATTTAGTTCATCTGCTGTTCCATTTATACTTCATCTGTTACATTACTGATTCTGTTACTGTACACTATGGCCAATAGGTAGTTGCCTGGGCCCTTTGTTGACACCTTCCCCACTGTCATGGGGCCACTACTTTAATTTTGTGCAACTGCACGGTGAAGTCTAGACCAATAAATTAGAGCTGAAGCTAACATTGACCTGCATGGCGGAGTTCTAACTTCAATTATTTGGTCAGTAATTTCCATCACTTAGGCCTCATGCACATGATCGTATGCCCTTCGAGACATATGGTCCATGAGTGGGCCATATGTCCCGCAGCAGCACTGATAGTGCTCACGGGAGCACACAGCATCGTAGATTACAATGATACAATGATACTGTACATGTAAGATCACATGAGTGTGGGACAATAGCCCCGCGGTGGCCCGACGTGCACAGTATCACAGTAACTAGAGATGAGTGAATTAAATCCCACGAAGTGGAATTCGATCCAAATTTCAGGATAAATTAGATTTGCCTCAAAGCCGAATTTCCTCGTGCTTTGTGTCAGCGAATCAATTTAACCTAAAATAGTGTGAAAACAGAAAAATTCTAACTTAAGGTACCTCCTCCATTTGCTCGCGACGGGCCGCCAGCCACTATCTTGATTGAGGATCTCGCCCAAAATCCCGTACGTGTTGACATATGATTTTGCTCCAGATCTTCAATAAAAATGTGGTGGCGGCCGGCCCGTCGCAAGCAAATTGAGGAGGTAAGTTTAATTTATTTTTTTTCCTATTGGTAACTTTACACTGTTTTTACACTCAGATGCCGCAATCATGTATGAACGCGGCATCTAAGGGGTACAATGACGGGGGTGGCACTATAGCAGCTCCCTGTCATTGCACACGCTACTTTTAAAAAAATGTGCTTCATGATGAAGTAATTCGTCACGGAGCGTTTTTTTTTCATATCATTCGGTTAATCAGTCGAATTTAACTTTTCAATTATTTGTTCATCTCTAACCTATGATTCTGTGCACTCCCCTGCACACGATCAATGCCGCTCCAGGACATATGGCCCACTCACAGACCACATGTCTCGGAGGGCATACGGTGGTGTGCAAGGGACCTTAGTGTAGGGCAAATTCAGATGCCCAGCCTACTCTCAGATTAGGTATTATGAATAGATCTGCACCTGTTCTGTGCATTTGACCAGCATCTGCTTTGGGCGGACAATAACTGACTAGCTTTTTGTACATTTATTAACTGTAGAAAACTTGTTTTTGTAAAATAAGGCACAATTGTGTAACATCATAACAATTTTGTGTAACACAAAATATACACTGCCTGTGATGTTGGAAATATGCTTATTGCACGGTTATTAACTGAGGAAGCTTTGCAACAGGTTTTTGGTAAAATGGCTGGCTTCTGCACGTGAAACGTTTTGTGGAGGCACAAGACAGTCTATATATAAACAGCCCCAGCTCTGGCTAGTACAGGCACAACATACACTAACTCACCCTTTCCTGTCTCTAATGATCAAACTCCCTTTCTATCAATTGATTCAATCAACATAACCAAATATATCTTCCCAATCCCTAACCCTGTCCCTGTAAATCCCTAATCTTATGTGTCTAATTTCTGTGTCTATGACAGACGTGTCTATCATAATAGTGGCTGAACTCAGAATTCCGCCAGCTTGGGAACCTACATAAAGCCTAATCGACCAGCCTGTATATACCCTCCTCATTGTCTGTGAGGCTGATTGAAAGGTATTATGGACAAGCCTTTTAGCCAGGGACCTACCCAGTTTCATGTGATTCTCCATCTTCATCTTCCCTGCTTTATTTCCCTCACTACTGTACCAAGTGTCGGACTGGGCTGTCTATGGCCCACTGTACAGATACATCCAAATATTACCTGCTTGCACAGAAGCAGACAGCAGTAAGACGCTACAAGATGATGGATTATGGGGTCTTTGCAACAACTTTGAGAAGGTGGGTCCCTGGAAAAAGAGGATACTGGCTGTCCTGCGTCTGTATCTATAAGTCATCTCAGCCACCTTTTTGTGTCCATAATAACACACGGGGTAGTTTCTTAAATATGCTACCCATTTTTTTTTTATATAAACTTTAGGGTCCATTCACACATCCGTAAGAATTTGCGGATCCGCAAAACACGGACAACGGCAATGTGCGATCCACAATTTGTGGACTGCACATAGCCAGCCCTATAATAGAAAATGCCTGTTCTTGTCCGCAATTGCGGACGAGAATAGGACATGCTAAATTTTTTTCAGGAACGGAATTGCAGATCCCGAAAAAACGGATGTGGATCCTGAAAAAACGGATGCAGATCCCAAAAATGTGGATCTGCATCCATTCCAGCCCCTTTGAAAGTGAATAGGTCCGCAAATTGCGGAACGGATGCAATCCGAAATTACGGATGTGTGAATGGACCCTTATATGAGGCTGGTGGAGGTGCTGTACACTGCCTATCTACAGTAAATGTAGTGCAGTTAGTCTACTGTGTCATGTGCCACATATGCCGGGGTTGGAAGACATGGGTCCACCCTGCTCTGGGGTCCACCGGTGGATTCACCTGTACCCCTGTGGGCCATTCAAACCTGACTGTAAAATGGCAAGCGCCGTTTTTCATGAATCATAGAATCACTCCAACTTTGTTTTGTCTGGGAGTAGAAATTTTTAAATGTCCATAACAAATCTGCACCGTGCTCCCCACTAATGCTAGACACAACATTAGGTGACAAAGGTACAGACTGGTGACTCCTCATACCTGTGCTATAAGTGCTTGTCTCAACAGTTCATATTGAAAGAGAAATTGCCCTCCGGTGAAATACTTGTCTGAAGAAAATGTTTTCAGCTAATCAGATGTTATAGATAAGTGATTTTGTCATGAAAGGGATCATTGAGGCCACCCACAGGACTGTCTCTACCTACTTGCATAATCAGGCCTATATATTTGCCATTCAGTGGTGCAGTTATATGTTGAAAAGCCTTTTGTGGAGTGTATAAGTGGATAAAAAAAGGGCCTGTTTGCCGTTCAGCGGTGCAGTTATATGTTGTAAAGCCTTTTGTGGAGTGTATAAGTGGAAAAAAATAAGGCCCTGTTTGCCGTTCAGCGGTGCAGTTATATGTGGCAAAGCTCTTTTTGCCGTGTATTAGCGGCAAAAGAAAAATATATTTGCCAAGCGGTGTGGTTATATGTTGAAAAGCCATTTGTGGAGTGTATAAGTGGAAAAAAATAAGGCCCTGTTTGCCGTTCAGCGGTGCAGTTATATGTGGCAAAGCTCTTTTTGCCGTGTATTAGCGGCAAAAGAAAAATATATTTGCCAAGCAGTGAGGTTAAATGTTGAAAAGCCTTTTGTGGAGTGTATAAGTGGAAAAAGAAAAATATTTTCGCCGTTCACCGGTGCAGTTATTTTGTGGAGTGGAAAAGTGGAAAAAGAATGTATTTGCCGTTTAGCGGTGCAGTTATATGTTACAAAGTCCTTTTTGCCATGGATTAGTGGCAAAAGAAAAATATATTTGCCATTCAACAGTGCAGTTATATGTTGAAAAGACTTTTGTGGAAATTATAAGTGGAAAAAAAAAATATATGCGCCGTTAAGCAGTGCAGTTATATGTTGAAAAGCCTTTTGTGGAGTGTATCAGAGGAAAAAAATAAGGGCCTATTTGCCTATATGTTGTAAAGCCTTTATTGTCGTGTATAAGTGGCAAAAAAAATATATATTCGCCATTCAACAGTGCAGTTATATATTGAAAAGCCTTTTGTGGAGTGTATAAGTGGAAAAAATAAAAGCCTATTTGCTGTTCAGTGGTGCAGTTATATGTTCTAAAGCCCTTTTTTCCGTGTATTAGTGGCAAAAGAAAAAAATATTTGATGTTCAGCGGTGCAGTTATATGTTGAAAAGCCTTTTGTGGAGTGTATGCGTGGGGGGAAAAAAATATATTTGCTTTTCAGCTATGCAGTTATATGTTAAAAAGCCTTTTGTGGAGTGCATAAGTGACAAAAATAAGGGCCTATTTGCTGTTCAGAATTGCAGTTGTGAAGCCCTTTTTGCTGTGTGTTCGCCGTTCAGCGGTACAATTATATGTTGAAAAGGCTTTTTATGGAGTGTATAAGTGGAAAAAGAAAAATATATTTGCCGTTCAGCGGTGCAGTTATATGTTGAAAAGCCTTTTGTGGAGTGTATAAGTGGAAAAAAATAAGGCCCTGTTTGCCGTTCAGCGGTGCAGTTATATGTGGTAAAGCTCTTTTTGCCGTGTATTAGCGGCAAAAGAAAAATATATTTGCCAAGCGGTGAGCTTATATGTTACATAGAAACATAGAATGTGTCGGCAGATAAGAACCATTTGGTCCATCTAGTCTGCCCAATATGCTGAATACTATGAATAGCCCCAGGCCCTATCTTATATGAAGGATGGCCTTATGCCTATCCAATGCATGCTTAAACTCCTTCACTGTATTTGCAGCTACCACTTCTGCAGGAAGGCTATTCAATGCGTCCACTACTCTCTCAGTAAAGTAATTCTTCCTGATATTACTTTTAAACCTTTGCCCCTCTAATTTAAAACTATGTCCTCTTGTAGCAGTTTTTCTTCTTTTAAATATTCTCTCCTCTTTTACCGTGATGATTCCCTTTATGTATTTAAAAGTTTCTATCATATCCCCTCTGTCTCTTCTTACTTCCAAGCTAAACATGTTAAGGTCCATTAACCTTTCCTGTTAAGTTTTGTCCTGCAATCCATGTACTAGTTTAGTAGCTCTTCTCTGAACTCTCTCCAAAGTTTCAATATCCTTCTGCAGATATGGTCTCCAGTACTGCACACAATACTCCAAATGAGGTCTCCCTAGTGCTCTGTAGAGCAGCACAAGCACCTCCCTCTTTCTACTGTTAATGCCTCTCCCTATACACCCAAGCATTCTGCTGGCATTACCTGCTGCTCTATGACATTGTCTGCCCACCTTTAGGTCTTCTGATATAATGACCCCTAAATCCCTTTTCCTCAGATACTTAGGTTAGTACTGTATCACTGATTTTATATTCTGCTCTTGGGTTTTTACGCCCCAGGTGCATTATCTTGCACTTATCGACATTAAATTTTAGTTGCCAGATTTCTGACCATTCCTCTAGTTTTCCTAAATCCTTTTCCATTTGGTGTATCCCTCCAGGAACATCAACCCTGTTACAAATCTTTGTGTCATCAGCAAAAAGACACACCTTACCATTAAGGCCTTCTGCAATTTCGCTGATGAAGATATTAAACAATATGGGTCCCAGAACAGATCCCTGAGGTACCCCACTGGTAGCAATACCCTGGTCTGAATATACTCCATTGACTACAACTCTCTGTTTTCTGTCCTTCAACCACTGCCTAATCCATTCAACAATATGTGAGCTCAAGCTCAAAGACTTCAGTTTATTGATAAGCCTTCTATGTGGGACAGTATCAAATGCCTTACTAAAGTCCAGATAAGCGATGTCTACTGCACCTCCGCCATCTATTATTTTAGTCACCCAATCAAAAAAGTCAATATGATTAGATTAGATAAAAGTCAATAAGATAAGATATGTTGAAAAGCCTTTTGTGGAAATTATAAGTGGAAAAAAATATATATATTTGCCGTTAAATAGTGCAGTTATATGTTGAAAAGCCTTTTGTGGAGTGTATAAGTGGAAAAAAATATATATTTTCGCAGTTATTTTGTGGAGTGGAGAAGTGGAAAAAGAATGTATTTGCCGTTTAGCTGTGGAGTTATATGTTACAAAGCCCTTTTTGCCATGGATTAGTGGCAAAAGAAAAATATATTTGCCATTCAACGGTGCAGTAATATGTTGAAAAGACTTTTGTGGAAATTATAAGTGGAAAAAAATATATATTTGCACTTAAGCAGTGGAGTTATATGTTGAAAAGCCTTTTGTGGAGTGTATCAGAGGAAAAAAATAAGGGCCTATTTGCCTATATGTTGTAAAGCCTTTATTGTCGTGTATAAGTGGCAAAAAAAAATATATTCGCCATTTAACAGTGCAGTTATATATTGAAAAGCCTTTTGTGGAGTGTATAAGTGGAAAAAATAAGAGCCTATTTGCTGTTCAGTGGTGCAGTTATATGTTCTAAAGCCCTTTTTTCCGTGTATTAGTGGCAAAAGAAAAAAATATTTGATGTTCAGCGGTGCAGTTATATGTTGAAAAGCCTTTTGTGGAGTGTATGAGTGGGGGGAAAAAATATATTTGCTTTTCAGCTATGCAGTTATATGTTAAAAAGCCTTTTGTGGAGTGCATAAGTGACAAAAATAAGGGCCTTTTTGCTGTTCAGAATTGCAGTTGTGAAACCCTTTTTGCTGTGTGTTCGCCGTTCAGCGGTGCAAATATATGTTGAAAAGGCTTTTTATGAAGTGTATAAGTGGAAAAAGAAAAATATATTTGCTGTTCAGCGGTGCAGTTAAATGTTGAAAAGCCTTTTGTGGAGTGTATAAGTGGAAAAAAATAAGGCCCTGTTTGCCGTTCAGCGGTGCAGTTATATGTTGTAAAGCTCTTTTTGCCGTGTATTAGCGGCAAAAGAAAATCATATTTGCCAAGCGGTGAGGTTTTATGTTGAAAAGCCTTTTGTGGAAATTATAAGTGGAAAAAGTAAAATATATTTGCCATTAAATAGTGCAGTTATATGTTGAAAAGCCTTTTGTGGAGTGTATAAGTGGAAAAAGAAAAATATTTTTGCCGTTCACCGGTGCAGTTATTTTGTGGAGTGGAAAAGTGAAAAAAGAATGTATTTGCGGTTTAGCGGTGCAGTTATATGTTACAAAGCCCTTTTTGCCATGGATTAGTGGCAAAAGAAAAATATATTTGCCATTCAACAGTGCAGTTACTGTATATGTTGAAAAGCCTTCTGGCTTTCATTGTGTTGTAGACCCATAACTGGGGCTCCACATTTATTTTGCATATTCCTGTTTCCCAGGGAGCTTTGCACTTCGGATTGCTGTGTTGAGACTCTTAAGTGAGGCTCCGTGGTGTTTTTTGTAGCTGGTCTCCCTGAGATCAGCTATTGTTGTGTTTGAGTAGTCTCCGAGGCATTGCTCCCGGTTAGCCAGAATCCTACTCCGCACTGATGAGGGGCAACACCCCGAAACAGCTGTCTGTGGATGGATAACTGGCTTAGGTTTTCCCCGTCGCATCCTTAAAGCTTGGAAAAAGCGGGATCTTGACATAGGGGCCACTTAATATGGTGGATTTGGTGATCTCTGTAATGGAGACACCCCTTTGCTCAGTTTTCCTTCCTTTGAGGGATATCTGGCTTTCATTGTGTTGTAGACCCATAACTGGGGCTCCACATTTATTTTGCATATTCCTGTTTCCCAGGGAGCTTTGCACTTCGGATTGCTGTGTTGAGACTCTTAAGTGAGGCTCCGTGGTGTTTTGTAGCTGGTCTCCCTGAGATCAGCTATTGTTGTGTTTGAGTAGTCTCCGAGGCATTGCTCCCGGTTAGCCAGAATCCTACTCCACACTGATGAGGGCAACACCCGAAACAGCTGTCTGTGGATGGATAACTAGCTTAGGTTTTCCCGTCGCATCCTTAAAGCTTGGAAAAAGCGGGATCTTGACATAGGGGCCACTTAATATGGTGGATTTGGTGATCTCTGTAATGGAGACACCCCTTTGCTCAGTTTTCCTTCCTTTGAGGATATCTGGCTTTCATTGTGTTGTAGACCCATAACTGGGGCTCCACATTTATTTTGCATATTCCTGTTTCCCAGGGAGCTTTGCACTTCGGATTGCTGTGTTGAGACTCTTAAGTGAGGCTCCGTGGTGTTTTGTAGCTGGTCTCCCTGAGATCAGCTATTGTTGTGTTTGAGTAGTCTCCGAGGCATTGCTCCCGGTTAGCCAGAATCCTACTCCGCACTGATGAGGGCAACACCCGAAACAGCTGTCTGTGGATGGATAACTGGCTTAGGTTTTCCCTGTCGCATCCTTAAAGCTTGTAAAAAGCGGGATCTTGACATAGGGGCCACTTAATATGGTGGATTTGGTGATCTCTGTAATGGAGACACCCCTTTGCTCGGTTTTCCTTCCTTTGAGGGATATCTGGCTTTCATTGTGTTGTAGACCCATAACTGGGGCTCCACATTTATTTTGCATATTCCTGTTTCCCAGGGAGCTTTGCACTTCGGATTGCTGTGTTGAGACTCTTAAGTGAGGCTCCGTGGTGTTTTTGTAGCTGGTCTCCCTGAGATCAGCTATTGTTGTGTTTGAGTAGTCTCGAGGCATTGCTCCCGGTTAGCCAGAATCCTACTCCACACTGATGAGGGCAACACCCTGAAACAGCTGTCTGTGGATGGATACCTAGCTTAGGTTTTCCCTGTCGCATCCTTAAAGCTTGTAAAAAGCGGGATCTTGACATAGGGGCCACTTAATATGGTGGATTTGGTGATCTCTGTAATGGAGACACCCCTTTGCTCAGTTTTCCTTCCTTTGAGGGATATCTGGCTTTCATTGTGTTGTAGACCCATAACTGGGGCTCCACATTTATTTTGCATATTCCTGTTTCCCAGGGAACTTTGCACTTCGGATTGCTGTGTTGAGACTCTTAAGTGAGGCTCCGTGGTGTTTTGTAGCTGGTCTCCCTGAGATCAGCTATTGTTGTGTTTGAGTAGTCTCCGAGGCATTGCTCCCGGTTAGCCAGAATCCTACTCCACACTGATGAGGGCAACACCCGAAACAGCTGTCTGTGGATGGATACCTAGCTTAGGTTTTCCCTGTCGCATCCTTAAAGCTTGTAAAAAGCGGGATCTTGACATAGGGGCCACTTAATATGGTGGATTTGGTGATCTCTGTAATGGAGACACCCCTTTGCTCAGTTTTCCTTCCTTTGAGGATATCTGGCTTTCATTGTGTTGTAGACCCATAACTGGGGCTCCACATTTATTTTGCATATTCCTGTTTCCCAGGGAACTTTGCACTTCGGATTGCTGTGTTGAGACTCTTAAGTGAGGCTCCGTGGTGTTTTTGTAGCTGGTCTCCCTGAGATCAGCTATTGTTGTGTTTGAGTAGTCTCCGAGGCATTGCTCCCGGTTAGCCAGAATCCTACTCCGCACTGATGAGGGGCAACACCCGAAACAGCTGTCTGTGGATGGATAACTGGCTTAGGTTTTCCCTGTCACATCCTTAAAGCTTGTAAAAAGCGGGATCTTGACATAGGGGCCACTTAATATGGTGGATTTGGTGATCTCTGTAATGGAGACACCCCTTTGCTCAGTTTTCCTTCCTTTGAGGGATATCTGGCTTTCATTGTGTTGTAGACCCATAACTGGGGCTCCACATTTATTTTGCATATTCCTGTTTCCCAGGGAGCTTTGCACTTCGGATTGCTGTGTTGAGACTCTTAAGTGAGGCTCCGTGGTGTTTTGTAGCTGGTCTCCCTGAGATCAGCTATTGTTGTGTTTGAGTAGTCTCCGAGGCATTGCTCCCGGTTAGCCAGAATCCTACTCCGCACTGATGAGGGCAACACCCGAAACAGCTGTCTGTGGATGGATAACTGGCTTAGGTTTTCCCTGTCGCATCCTTAAAGCTTGGAAAAAGCGGGATCTTGACATAGGGGCCACTTAATATGGTGGATTTGGTGATCTCTGTAATGGAGACACCCCTTTGCTCAGTTTTCCTTCCTTTGAGGGATATCTGGCTTTCATTGTGTTGTAGACCCATAACTGGGGCTCCACATTTATTTTGCATATTCCTGTTTCCCAGGGAGCTTTGCACTTCGGATTGCTGTGTTGAGACTCTTAAGTGAGGCTCCGTGGTGTTTTGTAGCTGGTCTCCCTGAGATCAGCTATTGTTGTGTTTGAGTAGTCTCCGAGGCATTGCTCCCGGTTAGCCAGAATCCTACTCCGCACTGATGAGGGCAAGACCCGAAACAGCTGTCTGTGGATGGATAACTGGCTTAGGTTTTCCCGTCGCATCCTTAAAGCTTGGAAAAAAGCGGGATCTTGACATAGGGGCCACTTAATATGGTGGATTTGGTGATCTCTGTAATGGAGACACCCCTTTGCTCGGTTTTCCTTCCTTTGAGGGATATCTGGCTTTCATTGTGTTGTAGACCCATAACTGGGGCTCCACATTTATTTTGCATATTCCTGTTTCCCAGGGAGCTTTGCACTTCGGATTGCTGTGTTGAGACTCTTAAGTGAGGCTCCGTGGTGTTTTGTAGCTGGTCTCCCTGAGATCAGCTATTGTTGTGTTTGAGTAGTCTCCGAGGCATTGCTCCCGGTTAGCCAGAATCCTACTCCGCACTGATGAGGGGCAACACCCCGAAACAGCTGTCTGTGGATGGATAACTGGCTTAGGTTTTCCCCGTCGCATCCTTAAAGCTTGGAAAAAAGCGGGATCTTGACATAGGGGCCACTTAATATGGTGGATTTGGTGATCTCTGTAATGGAGACACCCCTTTGCTTGGTTTTCCTTCCTTTGAGGGATATCTGGCTTTCATTGTGTTGTAGACCCATAACTGGGGCTCCACATTTATTTTGCATATTCCTGTTTCCCAGGGAGCTTTGCACTTCGGATTGCTGTGTTGAGACTCTTAAGTGAGGCTCCGTGGTGTTTTTTGTAGCTGGTCTCCCTGAGATCAGCTATTGTTGTGTTTGAGTAGTCTCCGAGGCATTGCTCCCGGTTAGCCAGAATCCTACTCCGCACTGATGAGGGGCAACACCCCGAAACAGCTGTCTGTGGATGGATAACTGGCTTAGGTTTTCCCCGTTGCATCCTTAAAGCTTGGAAAAAGCGGGATCTTGACATAGGGGCCACTTAATATGGTGGATTTGGTGATCTCTGTAATGGAGACACCCCTTTGCTCGGTTTTCCTTCCTTTGAGGGATATCTGGCTTTCATTGTGTTGTAGACCCATAACTGGGGCTCCACATTTATTTTGCATATTCCTGTTTCCCAGGGAGCTTTGCACTTCGGATTGCTGTGTTGAGACTCTTAAGTGAGGCTCCGTGGTGTTTTTTGTAGCTGGTCTCCCTGAGATCAGCTATTGTTGTGTTTGAGTAGTCTCCGAGGCATTGCTCCCGGTTAGCCAGAATCCTACTCCGCACTGATGAGGGGCAACACCCCGAAACAGCTGTCTGTGGATGGATAACTGGCTTAGGTTTTCCCCGTTGCATCCTTAAAGCTTGGAAAAAAGCGGGATCTTGACATAGGGGCCACTTAATATGGTGGATTTGGTGATCTCTGTAATGGAGACACCCCTTTGCTCGGTTTTCCTTCCTTTGAGGGATATCTGGCTTTCATTGTGTTGTAGACCCATAACTGGGGCTCCACATTTATTTTGCATATTCCTGTTTCCCAGGGAGCTTTGCACTTCGGATTGCTGTGTTGAGACTCTTAAGTGAGGCTCCGTGGTGTTTTTTGTAGCTGGTCTCCCTGAGATCAGCTATTGTTGTGTTTTGTGGAGTGTATCAGAGGAAAAAAATTAGGGCCTATTTGCCTATATGTTGTAAAGCCTTTATTGTCCTGTATAAGTGGCAAAAAAAAAAATATATTCGCCATTCAGCAGTGCAGTTATATGTTGAAAAGCCTTTTGTGGAGTGTATAAGTGGAAAAAGAAAAATATATTTGTCGTTTAACGGTAAAGTTTTATGTTGGAAAGCCTTTTGTGGAGTGTATAAGTGGAAAAAATAAGAGCCTATTTGCTGTTTAGTGGTGCAGTTATATGTTCTAAAGCCCTTTTTTTCCCGTGTATTAGTGGCAAAAGAAAAAAAATATTTGATGTTCAGCGGTGCAGTTATATTTTGAAAAGCCTTTTGTGGAGTGTATGAGTGTGGGGAAAAAAAAATATTTGCTTTTCAGCTATGCAGTTATATGTTAAAAAGCCGTTTGTGGCGTGCATAAGTGACAAAAATAAGGGCCTATTTGCTGTTCAGAATTGCAGTTGTGAATAGTGATGAGCGGCAGGGGCAATATTCGAATTCGCGATATTTCACGAATATTTGGGCGAATATTCGCCGTATATTCGCAAATTCACCTATTCGTAATCTCCAGACATTATTTTCTTGATTGTGAAAATTCGCATAAAAAAATTGCATAAATTTGCATAAAAATGTGCATAAAAGTTGCATACAAATTCGCATAAACGGGCATTTAAAAGATACCTTTTAAATACCAGTTTATGCTAATTTTTATGCAAATGTTATGTGAAATTGTATGCAAATTTATGCGAAATTTTTATGCACATTTTCGCAATCAGAAAATAATGACATTATTTTCTTGCTTGCGAAAATTTGCATATAAAAAATTCGCATAAAAACGAATATTCGCAATTGCAAATATATTTTGCGATATTCTAAATATTTGTGAATTCTCGAAGTGCCGATATTCGCGATTAAAATTCGCAATTCGAAAATTCGTGATCAACACTAGTTGTGAAGCTGTGTGTTCTCCGTTCAGCGGTGCAATTATATGTTGAAAAGGCTTTTTATGGAGTGTATAAGTAAAAAAAGAAAAATATATTTGCCGTTCAGCGGTGCAGTTATTTGTTGTAAAGCTCTTTTTGCCGTGTATTAGCGGCAAAAGAAAAATATATTTGCCAAGCGGTGAGGTTATATGTTGAAAAGCCTTTTGTGGAAATTATAAGTGGAAAAAGAAAAATATATTTGCCGTTAAATAGTGCAGTTATATGTTGAAAAGCCTTTTGTGGAGTGGAAAAGTGGAAAAAGAATGTATTTGCCATTTAGCGGTGCAGTTATATGTTACAAAGCCCTTTTTGCCATGGATTAGTGGCAAAAGAAAAATATATTTGCCATTCAACGGTGCAGTTATATGTTGAAAAGACTTTTGTGGAAATTATAAGAGGAAAAAAATATATACCGTATTCGCCATTTAGCGGTACAGTTATATGTTGAAAAGCCTTTTGTAGAGAGTACTGTATAAGAGGGAAAATAAAAATATATTTGCCATTCAGCGGTGCAGTGATATATTGAAAAGCCTTTTATGGAGTGTATAAGGGGAAAAAGAAAAATATATTTGGCGTTCAGCGGTGCAGTTATATGTTGCAAAGCCCTTTTTGCCGTGTATTAGTGGCAAAAGAAACATATATTTGTCATTTAACGGAGCAGTTTTATGTTGAAAAGCCTTTTGTGGAGTGTATAAGTAGAAAAAAATAAGGGCCTATTTGCCGTTCAGCGGTGCAGTTATATGTTATAAAGCCTTTTTTGCTTATTAGCTTATTAGCTGTTGTGTAGTGAAGTAAGAAAACTACATACTTTTTTTTTTTTTGGGGGGGGGGGTAATTTCCTTTTTATTTATTTATTTGATCTAACAGTATGTCAGCCAGAGAAGTGCCAGGCCCTGCACAAGGGAGTGGCAGAGGTCTAAATGTTTCTGGCTTAGGCACAGGTTGCAGCACAGTAAGTGGTAGTGGCAGCAGGGGTCACTTTGAGAGGACTGAGCTCCCAGTGTCAGCTAGCTGTCGTGTCTTTACCAGAAACCCAGCGGTTCTTGAATGGTTGACTTGATCTTCGACTTTGTCGCAAGTGACATCAGACACCCCCAGCCAAGAGTTGGTGGGTTCGTCAGGCACAATCCGTAGTTGGCATGGCCCAGGAGCAGGCCCTGTGCCCTCACTGGTCCTCAACCTGCCTCTATCCTTTTCTGTTCCCTCAGTCAGAGAAGTATTGTATGTTGTGGGCTCAGCTCCACTATACAGCGAGGACGAGCTACTAGAGGACAGTCAGCAGCTACTGACTAGGAAAGATGTGGAGGAGACATCCGCCACTTCCTCTGGTAGGTGGGCAAATAGTGATGAGAAGAGTGGCGTGAGAGCTGGTGTTGTGAGTGGTGAGGCTACTGACGCAGAGACCGCTGAGGAGGACATCAATGACGTACAGAGAGTACTCGATAAAGATGTAGCTGATCGCACTTGGGAGCTGGGTGAATTAGGGGTCTCATCATCATTGGGAGAAGAGGGTGGCAGCTTGCCCTTAAGGCAATGGCAGAGTCAGCAAAGCAAGTCGCTAGCGTGGCCAGGAGTCAGCAGTGTGAGGTCGGAAGCCAAACATGCTTCAAGGAGCCTACCTGCCCAGAAAGTAGTGATGCATGGATTCACGGAAACAGCAGCAGTAGCAGTCAGTCAATGTGTAGTGTTGGGGCTAAAATCACCTACTCTGAGGTGTGGCAGTTTTTTGTTGAGGAGGTGAACATGGCCATATGTAGAATCTGTGGACAGAAGGTGAAGCATGGCCAGGGTGCCAATGCTATGTTAATGTTATTTTGTTATTTGTTAAAACTTTGCATGCACTTCAGCCACTCGTACACTGCAAAGCACACCCTCCTTGAGCTGCAGTGGGAGAACAGAATCCCCCAACATAGGCTGATATGCTTAGTTTACACCTGTTGGAATTCCACCCTCCATATGTTGGCCCAACTATACAAACAGATTGGGGCCATTAAAGATTTCTTGATGATCCAAGCAGACAGGAGTACTCCCCTGTGTAACTTCGATGTCAGCTAGTGGCAGCTCATGCGTGACACTTGCTGTTGCTCAGGCCCTTTGAGGAGGCCATGTTATTTGTCAGTTGCCAGGACTACAGGATGAACAACATCATTCCACTACTTCATGTCCTGGTACAGATGCTGGTGAATCTGGCTGGTCAGGGGACTGGAGACGTGGCACCTAGGTCTCACAGCCACATGAACCCTGTGAAGGCTAAACTGGAGGAGGAGGAGGACATTGGAGCACAAGCAATATGTAACGAAATAGGTGGTTTTTCTACACAGGTGACAGGAGAGGAGGAGCAGGAGCAGCTAGGAGAGCTACAGGATGATGATGAAGATGAGGCAGAGGACCCAGACACAACGTGGCAGTATGCAGTGGAGATAAAGGCAGGGGGTTCCTCCGAGTCACTTGCACCAATGGCCAGATGCATGCTCACTTGCTAGTGTACTGACAGCCAAATTGTCAGAATTCGGCAGAGGGATGACTTCTGGCTCTCCACCTTAATGGACCCTCGCTACTGGTCCAAAATGGGTACCTTTTTTTACAGGGAGGACAAACTGAACTACTACAGAGAAATCCTATGTAGTCAGTTGGCCACTGCCTAGCTGCACCATCGTCCATCCTCTTGCAGGTCTGACCGGGTGGAGGCCTTCTGCGCTCACGTTCCACTGCCATGGCTGCTGGGGAGAGGTGGTGTGGCAGGAACAGTACCAGCTCCATCAACAGCAGCCTGAGTCTAGAGTCGCTGATGAGCAGCTTTCTTCATCCGCATGGTGAAGAAACTTCTCACCAGCAGCTAGACATTGAACAGAACCTTAACCAGCAGGTGGTGGCATACTTGGAGTGCACCCTGCCAGCCGTCATTGAAGATCTGCTGGACTACTGGGCAGCCAAACTGGATTTGTGGCCACAACTGGAGGAGTTTGCCCTGGAAAAGCTGTCCTGCCTAGCAAGTAGTGTGGCATCAGAGAGGGTGTTTAGTGCGGCGGGGGCCATAGTTACCACAAGAAGAACCTGTCCACCCAAAATGGGGAGAGACTGACCTTTGTCAAGATGAATCAGGAGTGGATCATCCAGGATTTCCACCCACCAATGCCTGATGCATCAGATTAGATCATCCATGCTGCCTCACCCAAACCTTGACAAAAGAGATCGGTTTCTTGTTGCTACCTGCCTCATCTACTGTTCTGATGCTGCCACCTGCCTGATGCCACACATCTGATGCCAAGTGCTCCTACTTACACCTACCATCATCAGCTGGTACTGTTAGTGCCACCCACCTCCCAATCCTGTCACCGGGTCACTCGGTGGTCTCCTCATGCTGCTGCCACCTCTATACTATGCCACCTTGCCACTCTGTGGTTTCCTGATGCTTTTGCCACCTCCACAATGTCATTGTGCTACTCTGTGGCCTCCTGATGCTGCTTCTGCTGCTGCCACCACCTCCACACTCGGTCATTGTTCCACTCGGTAGCCTCCTGATGCTGATGCCACCTCCATACTCTGTCATTGTGTCACTCTGTGGCCTCCTGATGCTGCCACCACCTCCACCCTGTCATTGTGCTGCTCTGTGGCCTCCTGATCCTGCAGCCACCTCCAGACTCTGTCATTGCACCACTCTGTGGTCTCCTGAGGCTGCTGCCACCTTTACACTATGTCACCTTGCCACTCTGTGGCCTCCTGATGCTGCTGACACCTCCACACTCTGTTATTATGCCACTCTGTGGCCTCCTGATGCTGCCACCACCTCCACACTCTATTATTGTGCCACCCTGTGGCTTCCTGATGCTGCCACCACCTCCACACTCTGTCATTGTGCTGCTCTGTGGCCTCCTCATGCTGCTTCCACCTCACCACTATGTCATAGGGCCACTCTTTGGACTTTTTATGCTGTTCTCAGCCTCCCCACTTTATGACTGGAGCACTATTCTGCCTTTTGGCCTTGCTGACATCATCATTTAGTTGACCTTTCTTCTGATCTGTCAGAAGGAAGTAAAAATGAGATGCACATTGGATCCTATCTGTGTAGCAGCTGTAAGGCCTGTATAGTCCCATCTGAATTGGCTTATTTTGGTAGCCAAAAGATCCGTTTTTGGGGGATTATTGTTCTGACGGATCAGAGGAAGGGCAAAATAATCAGTGACGTCAACACAAACTTGCTGCTGACACCCTCTCCACTTTGTCGGGGGACTCTACTCATATAATTTAATATATTAGGTTATGTAGACATCTATGTGGAATCAGCTGATGACGGTGTAAAAAGTGTGAGATTCTTCTTGACACTAACATCGACCTCTAAGGCTGAGTTCATACTTGAGTTATTTGGTCAGTTTTGGCCCCATGACTGCCCAAATAAGTGAAGTGTGCAGTGATTCTAAGAGCGACGCCTGTCATGAGCATGTCATACTGACCCACAGTATTGTTTCACTACCAGAGTATTAGAATATAACAATAACAATTGAAAAGACAGGTGCACTCTGCAGTCTTACTAAACCCTCATACTGATGGCAGTCAAAACAAATTAAAAAATGGCATGGTGTTAAACAGGCAGGAAGTGCTCAAACCCAAATGCAGTTGTGCATCTATATACAGGGGAGTAAATCCTGCACTTGTAGCCCGTTGCTATTGACGATCCCCATCAAGAATGCATACAGTGGAGGATGCCCGCAGCAGACCACAAGTACCACAATAGGCATCCTACACAAGATGGCAATTGTGTGGATGTGATAAACAATATAATAATAACAATTGAAAAGACAGATGCACTCTGCGGTCTTACTAAACCCTCATTCTGATGTTAAAATTGAGAATTAGCCAACATATCCTACTGTGAAGGACATGTCTGAGCCCGAGCACCGCGCCAAGGTTTCTCAAGTAGCTCTGGACCTAACAATCATTTACCTGTGCTATATGGGAAATACCAGGGGCCAGTGGGCAAATTATAGGAGCGTAAAGGCAGACTCACAGCATACTCACCAGTTACCTCCAGCAGGTAAGCCATGCTTGCATGTTGGCCCCTGGTATTGCCGATATGGCACAGGTAGGTGAGTGTTAGGTCCCGAACTACTTGAGAAACCTTGGCGTGGTGCTCGGGCTTAGAATGGGCTACAAGTGCAGGATTTACTCCCCTGTATATGGATGCACAACTGCATTTGGGTTTGAGCACTTCCTGCCTGTTTAACACCATGCCATTTTTAAATTTGTTTTGACTGCCACAGTATTGTTTCACTACTACTCCTTATGCGTGTTACTGGAAGGCACCATTATAAAGGCTCTCTGCAACCCGGAAATAGCCGTGTTTTAACTCGATTCACCGCGAATAAATTCGGATCGAACCAAATATTTTTTCAAAAATTTGGTGAACCGGCCGAATCGAATTTTTGAGAAATTCGCTCATCTCTAGTTAAAAGTATAACATTTAGAAAAGTAGGTCATGTACAGTCAAGATATGAACACTATGTCTTGATGACAAAAATGTTTATATTTTTCAAAGGAAGTATGCCATATGCCTGGGGTCATTGGGCAGAAGCAAGAAACACTAACCCTGGGTTCAGACCTGAGCGTTTTTGAAACGCTCGTTTTAAGCGCGTTTTTGTCGTGCGTATTTTAGCGCGTTTTTGCAAATAGGAAACGCGCATCATACGTGCGTTCGTGATTCTGGAGACCAATAGAAAAAGGCATATCTACACTTTAAGTCTATGCGAGGAAAAGCGCGACAAACGCCCAAAAAAATGCTCCTGAACGAGCTTATGCGTCGGGCATTTTACAGCGCGTTTTTACGCGCTGTAAAACGCTCAAGTGTGAACCACTCCCATAGGGATGCATTGGTTTTCATCTGTTGAGCGTTTTACAGCACGTTTGAACGCGCTGAAAAACGCTCAGGTGCGAACCTAGGGCAATACTTTCATTAAAATTGACTTTCCCCTGCAGGAGAACACCCTGCAGCTCATTAGTGCATAGATTCAAAATTTTCTCCTCCCTTTTTGTTTTTCAAGTTAGTATAAATAGTTGAGAAACTGAGAGAGACAAATAAACCTGCAAGAAAACCCAACAGGTATGTTTTATATCTGAATTTTGTTTGTATGTTTTTAACTCAACTTAAAAATATTTAACTCTTTTACCACTTTGGTACTGTTTGATGTATGAAGTATGCACATACAATTATTGTTTCAAATAATAAATGAATTTAAATATTGAATTTCTGCAACAATTACGTATAGGCTGGTGTATTTCTTTTGACATGCCAAAACTGAGAACTAAAATAAGTTGTAATTTAATATTTTTAAGTGTTGCTATAGACTATTTATTAAGCTTTACATATTTCCCATAGAAATCTAAGGACCACATAATTTGCCTTTACGGTCTCATATAAATGTATTTATTTTGCAATTATATGTTTTAGTTGTTTAACCCCTTAGTGACCAGCCTGTTTTGGGCCTTAATGACCAAGCGTTTTTCTTCCTTTTTTCATCGTCGCGTTCCAAGAGCTATAACTTTATTTTTCTGTCTATATAGCTTTACGAGGGCTTGTTTTTTGAGGGACAAGTTGTAGTTTTTAATGATGCCACTTTGGGGTACACATAACTTTTTGATGTTTATTACTCTTTCTGGGAGGGAGATGGGAAAAATAGAAATACTGCCACTGCGTTTTAACATTATAAATTTTATGGTGTTCATTTTTTGGTATAAAAAACATAATATCTTTATTCTCTGGGTCAGTACGATTACAGTGATATAAAATACTAAGTTTATTTACATTTTACTACTTTTTTGCAATAAAACCATTTTTTTTAAAGGAAAAAAAGTATTTTGCATTGCTACTTCCTAAGACCCATAACTTTTTTATTTTTCTTTCTATGGAGTTGTGTGAGGGCTTGATTTTTGCGGGACAACTTGTATTTTTCATTGGTGTCATTTTGGAGTAAATTTTTGATAATTTGATATTATGTTTTTTTCAGTGGCAACTAAGAATAAATTAGCAATTTTGTCATTTTTTTTTTTTTTTTTACGGCGTTCACCATAGGGGATCATTTATGTGATATTTATGTAGTCTGGGTCGCATCGATACCAAACATACACGGGAGATTCTTTTTTTTGTGCTATTTTTTTCATTTAAAAGCATATTTTCAATGGAAAAAAAAGGGTAATTTTTTAATGGAATTTTTAAAATTTTATAAATATGTTTTTTTATTTTTTTTACCACTTAATAGTCCCACAAGGAGGCTATAACATACAGTATTTTTGATTGCTTTTAAAATGAAATGCACAATCCATAGCCTGCTGTAAATTACTGGGGCCTACATCAGAGCCCTGCTAGCCTTCGCACACATCGGCAACCCACAATCACATTTGCGGGGTGCGGATGGGAGACAGAGGGAGTTCACTCCCTCTGTCAGCACTTTACATGTGACGGGCGCCATGCCCTCAGTATGTAAAGTGTTAAACATCCCGGATCGGCACACCTGCCGGTCTGGGCTGTTAGAGCAGGGCTGCGGCTGTCATGTTAGAGCTGAGCCCCCGCTCCCCGCTGCACTGTGGACCCCTGCAGCGCTTAGATTGAGCCGCCATATATAAGCGCCGGCCCAGCCTAAGGCCCCTTGGTAACTGCCGTAAAAAGGAGTATGGGTGATCACTAAGGTGTTAAGTGAAGCTCCAGAAAAAAAAAAAAAACTTTAACGATGTTTTCCTATATTTCTAGATTAATTTGTAAATTTATTATTTCAAACATTCGTATCCAGCTCACCTCGGCGGCATGCATGTATCGTTGGTGACCCGGAACAGAAACAGGCACTTGATCAGGATTAAACAGAAACACACGTTCCTGCACCGTAGATTTTTTTTGCATAAAATCTTCCTTTTATTCGAAATCCATAACATACAGACATGTTCACATGGCAGGCAACTGTTTACGCGTTTCGGACAACCTTGTCCTTAGTCGTAACATTGTCCACTGGCGGTGTGCAGGGTTTTTAATGCCCCTGCACCTTAAACATGTAAACTATGTTGTTAATTCCGCAGCGTTAAATATATTAAATGCTGCAAAGCATTTTATTCAGTTTTACAATCGTAAGGAGGGTTCAATGCGGGGCTTTGCTATAGAAAAAGTTATAACGCCGAAGAGAGGGGGAGATTACAAAAGAAAAATACTTTTAAGGGAAGCATATTGGATTTTTCGATTGAATACAAGAGTCCCGGTAGGACTCAATTTAAAAAAAGAATTAATGTACTTTTACCAGTAGTTGTTCCCTGATTTTGCCATCCTCACCTCTGTATACGGTCTCAGCTTTTGTAACATGATTATGTTCCTATTTATATATTTATTGGACCGTGGTGCATTTTTGGTATTTTGTATTTATGTCAATTTTTGTCAAGTGTTCTTGGGTCTTGTTCATATGTTGCGATTTTTCACTTTCACGAAATTTCACGTTCATATCGTGTTGATATGCTTGTTCCCGTTTAGGGTTATGTGAGTATTATGGTAGCTCGGCCCGGCTTACACACCAGTTTCATGTTTTACTGATTGTTTATCTAACAATGAGTGGTCACCTTGTGGTGTGGGTGGATTTTGGATTTCTGCACCCCTCCCCCCCCTTACTTGGGGGGGGGGGTGCTGCAGGGTAACTTTAAATCCCTGCACACCGCCAGTGGACAATGTTACAACTAAGGACAAGGTTGTCCAAAACGCGTAAACAGCTGCCTGCCATGTGAACATGTCTGTACCTGAATGTTATGGATTTCGAATAAAAGGAAGATTTTATGCAAAGATTATCTATGGTGCTGGAACGCGTGTTTCTGTTTAATCGTGAATTTATTATGTTTGTATTTTGCAGTACTAAACCAAGCATGGCCTCATGGAAGAATTTTCTCCTTCTCCATCTTTTTGGTAAGTTGTCCACCTTTTATGTAATATATATATATATATATATATATATATATATATATATATATATTAGACTATTATTTTGTCTGTAAATTAATTGAATACTAATATGTTTTGTATTTTTTCACAGTTTATCTGAAAGTTGAATGTATCAAACCTGCTTTACCATGTAAGTTTATGTAAAAAAAAAAAAAACCTACACAGCATAAATACAATATACAAACCATAACTAGTGTATGTATTTGACTAAAATTAGAGATGAGCAGTGCACATATTTCATAAATTCAATTTGGACAGTTCAACGAATTTTCCCCAAAAACTATATTTAATCTGAATTTATTTATGACGAATTGGATAAAACAACAGATATTTCCCAGTCATAGAGTGAGTCAACATAGTGGCCCTGTTACATAGTGGTGAGGTGGCAACTGCATGAGGAGTCAACATTGTGGCCCAGTCACAAAGTGGTGAGGTGGAAGCCGCATGATGATTCAACACAGTGGCCCAATTACAGTATTGGGAGAGTGGCAACTGCATGCGGAGTCAATATAGTGCCCAGTTCCAGTATTTCTTTGTCAACTTCGATTCACTCATCTCTAATTATAATTTATATGATTATTACAGCACTATATCTACGGCTATTTATGTGTATACTCTGACTCAATGACTATATATATAAAGTATCTATAAGGAACGACATAACAATGTCCTACATGACTATATATGGTACAAGACTATAATATATGTATGTATATAGGGTGGGCCATTTATATGGATACACCTTAATAAAATGGGAATGGTTGGTGATATTAACTTCCTGTATGTAGCACATTAGTATATGTGAGGGGGGAAACTTTTCAAGATGGGTGGTGACCATGGTGGCCATTTTGAAGTTGGCCATTTTGAATCAAACTTTTGTTTTTTCAATAGGAAGAGGGTCATGTGACACATCAAACTTATTGGGAATTTCACAAGAAAAAAAATGGTGTGCTTGGTTTTAACGTAACTTTATTCTTTCATGAGTTATTTACAAGTTTCTGACCACTTATAAAATGTGCTCAATGTGCTGCCCATTGTGTTGGATTGTCAATGCAACCCTCTTCTCCCACTCTTCACACACACTGATAGCAACACCGCAGGAGAAATGCTAGCACAGGCTTCCAGTATCCGTAGTTTCAGGTGCTGCACATCTCGTATCTTCACAGCATAGACAATTGCCTTCAGATGACCCCAAAGATAAAAGTCTAAGGGGGTCAATCGGGAGACCTTGGGGGCCATTCAACTGGCCCACGACGACCAATCCACTTTCCAGGAAACTGTTCATCTAGGAATGCTCGGACCTGACACCCATAATGTGGTGGTGCACCATCTTGCTGGAAAAACCCAGTGAACGTGCCACGCTTCAGTGCATAAAGAGGGAAACACATCATAATGTAGCAATTTTGCATATCCAGTGGCCTTGAGGTTTCCATTGATGAAGAATGGCCCCACTATCTTTGTACCCCATATACCACACTATACCATCAATTGTTTTGGTTTTGTTTGTTAACTTCATCATTCACATAATAGTTTGCCTCATCACTGATCAAAATATTCTGCGTAAACTGAGGGTCCTGTTCCAATTTTTGTTTTGCCCATTCTGCAAAATCAGTGCGCCGATCTGGGTCATCCTCGTTGAGATGCTGCAGTAGCTGGAGTTTGTAAGGGTGCCATTTGTGAGTAGCTAATATCCGCCAAAGGGATGTTCGACTAATGCCACTCTCCAGTGACATGCGGCGAGTGCTACGCTGTGGGCTCTTGCTGAATGAAGCTTGAACAGCCACTGATGTTTCTTCATTAGTGACAGATTTCATGCATCCACATTTTGGCAAATCCAACACTGAACCAGTTTCACGAAACTTAGCAAGCAGTTTGCTAACTGTAGCATGGGAGATGGGTGGTCTTGTAGGGTGTCTTGCATTGAAATCTGCTGCACTGCCCCGGTTACTGCATTCACCAGACATCAACACAATTTCTATCCGCTTCTCACGTGTTAACCTCGGCGACATGTCAATGGCTGTAAACAAAGAGAAACTTGTAAATAACTCATGAAAGAATAAAGTTGCGTTAAACCAAGCACATCATTGTTTTTCTTGTGAAATTCCCAATAAGTTTGATGTGTCACATGACCCTCTTCCTATTGAAAAAACAAAAGTTCGATTCAAAATGGCCAATTTCAAAATGGCCGCCATGGTCACCACCCGTCTTGAAAAGTTTCCCCCCTCATATATACTAATGTGCCCCAAACAGGAAGTTAATATCACCAACCATTTCCATTTTATTGAGGTGTTTCCATATAAATGGCCCACCCTGTAGATTGGACTATCTACACATTTACTGTAAACCTACACTGAACAAATATATAAACGCAACACTTTCGGTTTTGATCCCATTTTGCATGAGCTTAACTCAAAGATCTGAAATATTTTCTACATACAAAAAAGACCCATTACTCTAAAATATTGTTCACAAATCTGTCAAAATCTGTGTTAGTGGGCACTTCTCCTCTGATGAGATAATCCATCCCACCTCACAGGTGTGGCATATCAAGGTGCTGATTAGACAGCATGAATATTGCACAGGTGTGCCTTAGACTGTCCACAATAAAGGCCACTCTGAAATTTGCAGTTTGATCACACAGCACAATGCCACAGATGTCGCAACGTTTGAGGGAGCATGCAATTGGCATGCTGACTGCATGAATGTCTACCAGAGCTGTTGCCCGTGAAAAGAATGTTCATTTCTCTACCATAAGCCGCCTCCAAAGGCGTTTCAGAGAATTTGGTAGTACATCCAACCGGCCTCACAACCTCAGACTACGTGTAACCACACCAGCCCAGGACCTCCACATCCAGCATGTTTACCTCCACGATCGTCAGAAATCAGCCACCCGGACAGCTGCAGCAACAATCGGTTTGCATAACCAAAGAATTTCTGCACAAACTGACAGAAACCGTCTCATGGAAGCTGATCTGCATGCTCGTCTTCCTCATCAGGGTTTGGACCTGACTGCAGTTCGCTGTCGTAACCTACTTGAGTGGGCAAATGCTCACATTTTATGGCGTCTGGCATGTTGGAGAGGCGTTCTGTTCACAGATGAGTCCTGGGTTTCACTGTTCAGGGCAGATGGCAGACAGAATGCGTGGCGTCGTGTGGGTGAGTGGTTTGCTGACGTCAACGTTGTGGATAGAGTGGCCCATGGTGGCGGTGGGGTTATTGTATGGGCAGGTGTATGTGATGGACAATGAACACAGATGTATTTTATTGATGGCATTTTGAATGCACAGAGATACCGTGATGAGATCCTGAGGCCCATTGTGGTGCCATTCATCCACGCCAATCACCTCCTATTGCAGCATGCACAGCCCCATATTGGAAGGATCTGTACACAATTCCAGGAAGCTGAAAACATCTCAGTTCTTGCATGACCAGCATACTCACCTAGCATGTCACCCATTGAGCATATTTGGGATGCTCTGGATCAGCGTATACAACAGTGTGTTCCTGTTCCTGCCAATATTCAGCAACTTCGCACAGCTATTGAAGAGGAGTGGACCACTATTCCACAGGCCACAATCAACAACCTGATCAACACTATGCGACGGAGATGTGTTGCACTGCGTGAGTCAAATGGTGGCCACACCAGATACTGACTGGTTCTCTGACTCCCCCCCCAGTAAGGCAAAACTGTGCACATTTCAGAGTGGCCTTTTATTGTGGGCAGTCTAAGGCACACCTGTACAATATTCATGCTGTCTAATCAGCACCTTGATATGCCACACCTGTGGGGTGGGATGGATTATCTCGGCAAAGGAGAAGTGCTCACTAACACAGATTTAGACAGATTTGTGAACAATATTTGAGAGTAATGGGTATTTTTTTTTGTGTAAGTAGAAAATGTTTTAGATCTTTGCAAAATGGAAGCAAAACCGAAACTGTTGCGTTTATATTTTTGTTCAGTGTATAATTCCACACATGACTATAAACTTTGGCTATTCTCATGACTCTTTAATACATGATCTCTACCAGAATCAGTCACAGCACTAATCTTGCAAACCATATGTAAAACTGTTATTTCTTTATTCAGTTATGTCCCTGTAAGTACAGATCAGGATAACTCTTACAATAAGGCCTCATCATGTTGTTTTGGTCCGCATTCAAGCCAAATTTTTTGAGACTCGGGTGCGGACCCAATTACTTCAATGAGGTTGCAAAAGATCCGAACAGCACTCCGTGTGCTGTCCGCATCTGTTGCTCCGTTCCGTGGCCCCGCAAAAAAAAAAAAGAACATGTCCGCAAAACGCACAAGAATAGGGATTTCTATTATGGGCGTCCGTTCTGTTCTTCAAATTGCAGAATGCACGTGGGAGGCATTCTTGTTTTGCAGATCCGCAATTTGCGGACCGCAAAACACAGCACAGTCGTGGCCATGGGGCCTAAGTATGCCTTATTCCTTAGTTGTAGTACCATAACTGACCACATGAGGTGCTCATGTGGATTAACATGGTCAGGAGCAACATGAGTACTTTCAATAAGATTCATATAGTTTAGATTTTAAAAGGACCATCTGGTGACAATCACGGCTACTGCATTCATTTATCATTTTTGGAAATGTATTATTATTATTATTATTATTATTAATATTATGAACTTCCTTTTTTTAAAAGAAATATATTTCCTATTCTTTGACCCTACAGCTCACTGCACTGAACCATATCAAACTTTTCGAGCTAAGCGTATGTGCTATAACAATTGTGACAACCTCAACAGCACAACTGAAGCCTGTGTAAAGCCTTTATTCTATGGATGTGACTGCATAGACGGATTTGTCTACCAATCTGCAACTTCCAACGTCTGTGTCCCTGTCTCATGCTGTACAGTCATTTGCCCTGCAAATATGCATTTTGATCCCTGTATCACATCATACCGGCCAACCTGCTCCACCAGAAAAAACAAGCCGGTGCAAACTCCTGGCTGCCTGCCACGTTGTGTTTGTAACACAGGATATGTACTGTCCGATGATCCTATCCCAGTATGTATAAAGATTATAAACTGCTTCAAGCTTACTCCAGAAAAGGAATCAAAATTCTGATGAATGTGTCAGATACAGAGTTCAGTAGGAAATAGAGAACTGTATCTGTATGGGAGTAGAAATGCCCTTATACATAATACAAAATTATATCCCATATATTATAGACAAGTTTCTTGGATGTATGAACAATAACCTGGGAATTTATATATGATTTGCTCCATCAATTTGCTCTGTGACTTCATTTATCTCTTCCTTATACTGTAAATTTATCAAGACTCAAAATAAAAAAATTTCAACTCTAAAAGTTACATTTATTTTTTTAATTGGGATCAAGGATGAGTAAAACGATTCTAAACACATTGGATTTGTTACTTTGTTCGTCTAATGAATTTTAAACTTTTGCGATTCGCCTTGGACAAATATTGTAAAAAAAGTCCCCAGCACTATTCCATTTTGTGCAAGTGTAGTGCGCTTTCACCTGCATATGTGCCAGGGACAATAATTTAATCCTGTTCTTTTAGTTCAGTGGGCAACATATACCATATGTTCCAGGGGAAGGGAAAATAATATAGGCAATCCGTCTGAATTTTCATTTTCACATTTTTTTTTCTGTAAAGTACCCATGTGAGTGTAATCAATTCAGTAAATCCATCTGTTAGATTCTGGGGGGGGACCAATTTTTATTTATTTTTGCTAAAAGGTACAATTGCGCCCAGCTTTATTGTGAGTGGAAAAAAATATATATTTATATTTATATTTTTTTTCATAATGTACCTTTGCGGCCTACACTGCAAATCTGATAGTAAAATAAAATCAGTAAATACAACTGGGACATTGTGGGTTGAAAAAAACACTTAATTTTTGGCACAAAGTACATTTGCGCCCTGCACTGCATTTGTGATAGTGAAAGAAAATCAGTTAAATCCATCTGTTACATTTGTGGGTGAAAAAAATCATATATATTTTTCTCCATAAAGTGCCTTTGCGACCTGCACTGCAAACCTGTTTCCCTGTGAGTTAAAAAAAAACACTTTTTTTTTTGCAATAAAGTACCCCTGCGCCCTGGGCTGTGTATCTGATAGTGAAATAAAATGAGTAAATCCAGCTATTAGATTGTGGGTGGACATTTCCACAGTTATCAGACCTGTCATTCACAAGTGGCTTGTGTGTTGTGTTCCTGCTAAACTGCATACCTGACAGGGAAACACATTCTGTAAATTTGGCAGCTTTTAGATTGTTGGGTGATCTGTATCTCTGTATCCTTCCTTCCTTCCCTTCCTTCCTTCCTTCCCCTCAAGGGGGGGAGCCTTGAGGGCCCTGGCAGATGACCAGGGGGGGAAGCCTTGAGGGCCCTGGCAGATGACCAGGGGGGGAAGCCTTGAGGGCCCTGGCAGATTACCGGGGGGGAGAGGGAAGCCTTGAGGGCCCTGGCAGATGACCAGGGGGGGAAGCCTTGAGGGCCCTGGCAGATGACCAGGGGAGGGGAGCCTTGAGGGCCCTGGCAGATGGCCGGGGGGAGTGAGGGGCTAGATGAGCCTGTGGTTAAAGCCTTGAGGGCCCTGGCAGTTCCTTTTTACATATAATGTACATACCTCCCAATTCTTACCCCTGGCAATTCGTGCAGAGGTAGAGCTTGGGAGGACAGCAAGATTTCCATCCAAATTCAGACTGTACCGCACAAAGTGGTACTATTGGGAGGCATGTTGGGTGAATGTTAGAGGAGGTAGTGGCGGTGGGGGTTGGCATTGGGGGGGGGCCCATGGATAGGTTTCGCACCGGGGCCCCATGGATTGTGTGTACGCCCCTGAGTAAACACCTCCAAAACAAAGAAAGGTGTCATCCTTTTCTGCTGCAGTCTCAGCCTCTTCCTCCTCTGGAGTGATAGTGGCACTGGCCACCCCGCAAGCAGAGGCGGAAGAGCAGCACCACATTGTTCCATGGCAGCGTTCATCTTTCACTGGAGTGAAAGAGGAAGTGCCCCCTACCCACCTGCGATCCCTGGCCCTGAATGCCAGCATTTCAAAATTCCTGGCTTTTAAAATGCTGTCATTCCGTCTGGTGGAGACAAAGAGTTTTAAAAACTTTATGGCGGTGGCTGTCCCCCAGTACGTTTTTCCCAGCCGCCACTACTTTTCTAGGAGAGCCATCCTTTACCTGCAACAAGTGGCCGACAAAATAAGGTGTGCACTGCGCAACGCCATCTGTGGCAAGCATGGCAGGGAAGTTATATCTCCCTAACAGCACACTGGGTAAATGCTGTGGCGGCTGGGCCTGAGGAGGATAGCTGTTTGGCACATATCCTCCTGCCACAGAGGATTGCAGGGCATTTCTCTTTGCCTCCTCCTCCTACTCCTCTTCCTCCGCTTTCACCTCCTCATCTGCTAAGTGTAACACCTTTACCACCAACTTCAGCACAGCCAGTGGAAAACGACAGCAGGCAGTTTTGAAACTCATCTGTTTGGGGGACAAACCCCACACCGCGCATGAGCTGTGGACGGCATGGAACAACAGACTGATGAGTGGTTGGTGTCACTGAGCCTCAAGCCGGCCTGGTGGTGTGCGATAATGGATGAAATCTCGTAGTAGCTCTGGGCCTAGCCGGTTTGACGCACATCCCTTGCCTAGTGCATGTGCTGAATTTGATGGTGCAGAAATTCCTGAAAAACTACCCCGATATGTCAGAGCTGTTGCAGAAAGTGCGGGCCGTCTGTGCGCGCTTTCAGCATTCTCACCCTGCTGCTGCTCGCCTGTCTGCTCTGCAGCGTAACTTCGGCCTTCCCGCTCACTTCCTCATATGTGACATGAAACTCCACCTTGCACATGCTGGAGAGACTGTGCTGCTCGTGATAGTAGAGTTTCAGCTGCAGCACGTACGGGTGAGTCGCTCTGCGGAACAGCACCACTTTACCACCAATGAGTGGGCCTCCATGCGAGACCTGTGTGCCTTGTTGCACTGTTTTGACTACTCCACCAACATGGCCAATGCTGATGACTCCGTTCTCAGCGTTACTATACCACTTCTATGTCTACTTGAAAAAAAACGCTTCGGGCGATGATTGAAGAGGATGTGGAACAGGAGGAAGAGGGATCAGGCCAGTCATTCACAATTGGCTAAGAGGGTAGGTTCCTGCACGAACATAGGCCAGGTACACAATTGTCCAGCCAGGGCACAGTTCTGGAGGATGAGGAGGAGGAGGAACCGTGTTCCCAGAAAGTTGGCACCCAAAGCAGCTCATGGGCATCATTTGTGAGTGGCTGGGGGGATACAGAGGACACAGACGATACACCTTCCACAGAGGACAGCTTGTTATTGCCTCTGGGCAGCCTGGCACACATGAGCGAATACATACTGCACTTCCTGCGCAATGACCACCGAATTGCCCACATTCTAACTTGTGCTGATTACTGGGTGACGCCCCTGACGAAGCCATTTGGAGCGAAACCCGGGTCGGGCAGACGCGATTGTTTTAAAAAAACGCTGTGATTTTACCTGTCTATTTGTAAGTAGAATAAAACAAGTCTTTTATCTGGTGTGTAACGGTCTTCACTATGGAAGGAGTGTAATCTTCACATAGGATGAAGGAAAGAAAGCCGGTGACCTGTGTTTAACATCTTGATACGCCTGTGTTAAAACGAGAGCACGGTGAGTGCAATCCTAAAGTGCCTGCAGGTTCTAACTGGCAATACTTCACTATATGTGGTTCCTTTTATAATCTGTATAGATCGATACATATGAAAGAAAGCAGTGCAAGCTTTATGTCGGAGATCGATCAAAAATTATTTCCTCTGGTGTGAAAATAGAAGCACTCTCTGCGCGGTCCATTTTCCGTTTTAAAACTTTTGATGAGAGACCTACCCACCTCTTGAAAAAGGACTGCAGCAATTTGGAAGGATATGTATATTAGATTTATCTTTTTACGGTGGCCACCCTGCTGGATCCCCATTACAAGGACAACGTGCCGTCCTTTATTCCCTCACTGGAGCGTGATCGGAAGATTCGCGACTACAAGGACACGCTGGTAGACACGCTGCTGATGGCATTCCCACCTGACACCGGGGGCAAAGTGGAATTACAAGGCGAAGGCAGAGGAGGAGGAAGACATCGCCAATATTGCTGAAGCACCGTCAGCACCTCAAAAGGCAGGCTTAACATGGCCAAAATGTGGAAAAGCTTTGTCACTAGCCACAACAACCAGCACCACCAGCTGATATGCAACATCTTTGCAGGAGGCAGTATTTCAGCAACATGGTGGAGCAGTATGTGTGCACACGCCTATACATACTGACTGATGGGTCTGCCCCATTCAACTTCTGGGTCTCCAAACTGGGCACATGGCTTAAGCTTGCCCTGTACGCCTTGGAGGTGCTGGCCTACCCTGCAGCCAGTGTATCATCTGGACGTGTATTTAGCATGGCAAGGGGCGTTATCACATACAAGTGCAGCCGCCTGTCCACAGCCAATGTGGACAAGCTCATGTTCATTAAAATTACCCGGCATGGATCCCACAGGACTTGTCCGTACCTTGTGCAGAATAGCCATGCATACCGGCCTCAAACAGCCATTGTTATACTCCAGCGCACTTTCTCTTTGTTTTTTTTTTAAATATACCAATGTTTTGTGGTCTACCCAAATAAAAATAAAAAAAGTGTTGGCTACCTCCTCCCTCGCCGCTTCCACCAACACTGCCATGTCCACCTACACCGCCATGTCCACTGCCTCCTCAACCTCCTACTCCTTATGGACCTCCTCCTCCTAGTTCAAGATTATTATTTTTAATTTTTATTTATTTTATTTTATTTTAAGTCACATTTCCCTATCCACATTTGTTTGCAGGGCACTTGTCATGCTCTTACCCACATTTTTCTGCTTTTTGCAGCCCTCTACCCCTTTCCAAGACTCTTTTAGAGCCATTTTAGTGCCCCAAAGTTCTGGTCCCCTTTGACTTCAATGGGGTTCAGGTTCGTGGTCAAGTTTGGGTCAAGTTCAGGTCCCGAACCCGAACTTTGCGGGGAAGTTCGGCCGAACTCAGCGAACCCGAACTTCCAGGTGTCTGCTTAACTCTAAACATGGATGATTACATGACACTGGGAGGAATTTGATGGAGGGGGGGTTTCCCTAATTGACTCAGGGCTTCAAAGACAACCTTGATTAGCAAATCAGGGGGCAGTAGTAAACGAGATGTGCATACTATCCTGAACCAGCAGAAGCACCATAGTATGTTCAGGAAGGAATGTGTCTGCCAAAGAAAGAATTGTAGAGTATATAGAGTCACAAACAACTATTGTAGTGTCATAGGGACACTATAGGGAAAGTACAGGGAAGGAATAGAAAGATATTATTGTGTAGATTTTAGGGAATTTGAACAGGAAAAGCTTTTAGGAAGCTGCTTGGTGTTGCAGAAACTCAGACTATCAGTTCTAAATTGCAAAACCAACCCCTGCAAGAAAGAAAAAAAAATTGTATATATATGGAGAAAAAGTTTTTTTGTAAAAAAGTTTTTTGTAAACAAAGTTTTTTTGTAAAAAAACTCAAGTTTCTACACTTTATTATTGCAGCACAGCACCCCAACAGCATTCTGCTGCAAACACTGAGCAACTGTTTTTCAGTGCATTAAATCCATATGTGTTAATAAATAAGTTCCATTTTAACAAAAACATTTTACGGCAATAATGTCATATACCAGTGATATTAAATGAAGAGTTCAAAGACATTTCACCACAAAAAAATGCATTATTGCATTGCATCGTGTGTTCAATAGTTCATAAATCTAATTGTGGAACCCGGTATATTAAACACAGAATTCAGACAGTTTAATGCAAACACTGCATTATTCTAATAGTAAATTTTAAATAGCAGTGTGCAGTGAGTTTGTAGAAGGGGGACATACCTTTAACTGCCCCTTTGTGTTTAAATTACAGAATACACAATTGCAATTTTGCTACTACTGTTCGATAATCTGTGTGTACCAAACCCACGACTTTTCAATAAACCTTTGACTTTTCATTTATAGGCCTTATAATAAAATGTTTGGAAAATGGAAGAGTCAGAATGTGGGTAGCAGCAGTAGCAGCACCAGCCACACAACCAACAGTAATAGTAGTAGTAGTAGTAAACCATAGTTATTCCTGGCTTATGAAAGGAGCAACATTATTATTGAGGATGAGATTGTGGATTGGATGGCTCACTCGTCCTCTTATTGCAGGATAATATGGAAGTTACCTCTCAGTTTGACTTCATGACTTTGAGCAAGGGGTCACAGCATTCCTCCTGCTCCCACTCCTTTCAACCCCAGAAAAGATTTATCTTCTCTGTATCCACTGCTCCATAGTAGTGGGGCATTTTCTTTTTTCTTAAGAAGCTGCAACAAAAGCCCACCAAGAACTATGGGAGATAGTCAAGATAGTTTCCCAGTTGATGACTTGTGTGAGAGCAGTCAGCATTTGGACTGCATTAAAAAAGAGGTTCGGGGGGAGGTAGGGCATAGCTGTTTTAGTAATAGGGAGAATCATACCCACAGAATTGGCAGTAGAGGCCAGTGGTATTGACAGTGGCAGTTGGGGCAAATACAGAGCAGAGAATGGTGAGGGGTGGGGGTGGCAGGACAAGAAGTTCACTATGAGCCATCATATCACAGTTTGATAAAAGTGTTGGATAGGGTGAGGACAGTGATGATGATTGTGTGTTGGACAGGACCTGGGAGCAATAGTGCTGAGGAGAACATTACATCAGAGGAAGAGGGTGGTGGCAGCGGCAGCAATAAGAGCTGAGTAGAGATGTCGCAAACATAATATTTTCCGTTCGCGCACCGCGAACGCAAATTTCTGCAAATGTTCGCAAACGGGCGAACCGTGCGACCCACTATAGACTTCAATAGGCAGGCAAATTCCCACAGGGACTCTTTCTGGCCACAGTAGTGATGGAAAAGTTGTTTCAAGGGAACTAACACCTGGACTGTGGCATGCCGGAGGGGGATCCATGGCAAAGCTCCCATGGAAAATTACGTCGTTGACGCAGAGTCGGGTTTTAATCCATAAAGAGCATAAATCACCTAACATTCATAAATTGTTTGCAATAACGTGCTTTAAAACATCCAGTGTGTGTATACGATCAGATATGATGTTGTATCGATCAGGTAGTGTAAGGGTTACACCCGCTTCACAGTGACAGACCAAACTCTGACAGACCAAACTCCCCGTTTAATGCACCGCAAACAACAGCAAACAGTCCATTTGCACAACCGCAAACTCCCCATTTGCACAAGGTTGGATACCAGCTAGCCATGTCCCGTTCCTTGTCCTCACTGATGTCATTAAAGGTCTCTTCCTCCACCCAGCCATGTACAACACCAAGGGTCCCCGAAAGGTGACAACAAGCCCCCTGGGACGCCTGCTGTGGTTGGTCTTCCTGTTAGGTCGATGAAGTTGTCTTGGGTTTGACTAACCAGGTTTGTTACCTCCGCAAAAGGACGCATGAGCCTACAGCCATTGTGCATGAGCGTTCAGTAACGCGGCCAAAAAATACCCAGCTCCGCAGAGGCTGTCGTCTTTTTTTTAAATTAAAAAAATCTGTTATTACCAGTTTAATCTCTGTTTTGTCCCCTATCAGGGGATGGTGTATGGAATAGATTTTACTGTAGATGTACTGTGCCACCCAATATGAGTGGTGTGTTAAGTAGTACTATTCCTTTCAGTTTGATCCCTGTTACGTCCCCTATCAGGGGACGTGTATCGAATAGATTTTAGGAACCTGTGAGATGGAAAAAGATGCTTGGTCGGTCGTCCTCTTACTTCCAATTTGGGGCACTGTGCGTGCGCCGCGCAATGTACTGTGCCACCAATACAAATAGTGTGAACTACTATTCTTACCAGTTTAATCTTTGTTAAGTCCCCTATCAGGGGACGTGTATTGAATTAAATCCTTGCATGGGGCGAGGGAGAAAAAAGCTTGCTCTGTCCGCATCCTTCTAATTTGGGGCACTTGCAATGGAATTTGCCACTAATGCAACTAGTGTTAACTAAGTACTATTCCTATCAGTTTAATCTATGTCTTGTCCATTATCAGGGCCAGGGCCGGTGTAGTGAATAGATTTTTGGAACCAGGAGATGGAAAAAGACCGACGCTCGGTCCGCTTCGTTTAAACTTTAGGTCACTGCGCGTACGCCGTGCAATGTGCTCTGCCACCAATATGAGTGGTGGGCACTGGCAGTGCGCACAGTAAACTCTGTGGGCCTGACACTCACTGGCAGGCAACTGCAATTATATTACAGAGGAAAAAATAAATAACTTTTTTTATCTGCAAGGTACTGTGCCACCCTATATGAGTGGTGTGCACACAGTACAGTCTGTGGGCCTGTGGCCTCTCACACACGGGCAGGCAACTGCAATATATATATAGAAAAAATAAATAAAAGCAGACTGATGTACCTGCCCTAAAAAGGGCTTTTTGGGGTGCTGTCAGGACGCTGTCCATACAGCAGATGAGTCTTTGAGGACTGGAGTGGACACTGGCCTAGCTAACGCTTTCCCTATTAATTCAGCAGCAGCACTCTCCCTGCTCTAACTAAAGCCTCTTTCACACTTGCGTTGTGAGGATCCGGCGTGCACTTCCGTCGCCGGAAATGCCTGCCGGATCTGTCACAACGCAAGACAACTAAAAGCATATTGAAGACTGATCAGTCTTCAATATGCTTTTAGGTAACCATGGCAGCCAGGACGCTACTAACGTTTCGGCTGCCATGGAAAAGAAGCGGGGAGCTGGGGGAGAAGCTACTTACATTCCGTGCTGCGGCCAGAGAGCTCCTCGATGACGTCACTGGGTCCCTGCATCGCATGGATTACATAGCTATGCTATGTGAGCAATGCGCCGTACGATCCATACGGCGCATTGCTCACATAGCACAGCTATGTGATCCATGCGATTAAAGGACCCAGTGACGTCATCGAGGAGCGCCCTGGCTGCCGCACGGAATGTAAGTAGCTTCTCTCCCGGCTTCCCGCTGCTTTTCCATGGCCGCCGGGTCTTTAGTAGTGTCCTGGCTGCCATGGTTACCATTCTTTAAAGCTAAACATCGGATCCGGCGATGCGCCGAAATGACGTTTAGCTTAAAGTTGGATCCGGATTAATGCTTTTAAATGGGCATTAATTTCGGATCCGTCCTTGCGGCATGTCTTCTAGATTTTTGGACGGAGACAAATCCGCAGCATGCTGCGGTTTTGTGAACGTCCAAAAACGTTCACATGCTGAACGGAAGACATCCTGATGCATCCTGAACGGATTTCTCTCCATTCAGAATGCATTAGGATAATCCTGATCAGTATCTTTCCGTCCTAGAGCCCCGAGGACGGAACTCTAGGATGGAAACCAAAAACTTTGATGTGAAGGGGGCCTAACATTGCAGCTTCAGAATGAATCTAAGATGCCTGCCGTCCTTGCTTTTTTTTAGGAGGTGGGAGGGTCTGGGAGGGAGGATATGCTGATCGGCTGGAATGTGTCTGCTGACTGTGAGGTACAGGGTCAAAGTTTGCTCAATGATGACGTATAGAGGGCGGACCGAACATCGCAGATGTTCGCTCCCCGCGGTGAACGCGAACAAGCGATGTTCGCCGGGAACTGTTCGCCGGCGAATAGTTCGGGACATCTCTAGAGCTGAGGTGATGAATGGCCAGAACCTTTCAAACAGCTGTCAAGCGTATATCTGCTTAGGGAACCAATGATGCCACTGACACTGTGTGTGCATTAAGCCCAAATCATACCAGAGCTAAGGCAAGTTCATCTGCCTTTAGCTCTGCACCACTATCTTCCGTCTAGCAGTTTTTTTCCCCACTGCTGGAAGACAGAAGCATTGCCCTGGTCAAGCTCTGGAAGAGTAAAATAAGCTGTGGGCGCTAGTAAAACAAAAACATAGACACCACAGTTCTACTGAACCACATGAAGTGGCATGACCCAATCCAGTGGGAAAATAGAGGTGAGCACCACCTAGTATAAAAGAATTTCATTCTTCTCCTGGTTTCCTTTGTGGCAGCAAGGCTGCAGTACAGTGTCCTTGGCATCATCATAATCTGTTTCTGCTTCTCTGGCTCAGAATACTACCCCTCCGTTCTGTCATCACCCATCGATAGTGGAATGCATGTCCAGGAAACAACTTTAAATGCCTAGTAGAGTTGAGCGAACACCTGGATGTTCGGGTTCAAGAAGTTAGGCCGACCTTCCCGAAAATGTTCGGATTCGGGATCTGAACTCGACCCGAACTTCATCCCGAGCCCCATTGAAGTAAATGGGGACACTAACTTTTGGGCACTAAAAAGGCTGTAAAATAGTTCAGGAAAGGGCTAGAGTGCTGCAAAAGGCAGCAAAATGTAGGTAAATCCCCTGCAAACAAATGTGGATAGGGAAATTAATTAAAATAACATAAAATAAATAAAAATTAAGCAATATCAATTGGAGAGAGGTCCCATAGCAGAGAATCAGGCTTCAAGTCACCCACCAATGGAGAAGGCCACTTTCATTTATTTAGGCCCCAGAACCCAGACAGAGGACAGAGGTCGCATAGCAGAGAATGAGGCTTCATGTCACCCACCACTGAAACAGGCCACTTTCAGATTATTAGGCCCCTGGCACCTAGACGGAGGAGAGGTTCAATCAACTTTTGGTTGCACCGCAATATAATGGTAGAATTAAAAAAAGAGGATTCAATAAAGAAGTGCCACGGAGTACAAGAATATATGGTTGAGGGGGAGGCAGTTATAAATGTCTATTCTGCACAAGGGATGGACAGGCTCTGTGGGATCCATGCCTGGTTCATTTTCATGAACGTCAGCTTGTCCACGTTGGCTGTGGACAGGCGGCTGCGTTTGTCAGTAATGACGCCCCCTGCCGTGCTGAATACACGTTCAGACAAAACGCTGGCCGCCGGGCAGGCAAGCACCTCCAAGGCATAAAAGGCTAGCTCTGGCCACGTGGACAATTTGGAGACCCAGAAGTTGAATGAGGCCAAACCATCAGTCAGTACGTGGAGGGGTGTACACACGAACTGTTCAACCATGTTAGTGAAATGCTGCCTCCTGCTAACACGTTCCGTATCAGGTGGTGGTGCAGTTAGCTGTGGCGTGGTGACAAAGCTTTTCACCATTTCTGCCATGCTAACCCTGCCCTCAGAGGAGCTGGCCGTGACACAGCTGCGTTGGCGACTTCTTGCCCCTCCTCTGCCTTCACCTTGGGCTTCCACTTGTTCCCCTGTGACATTTGGGAATGCTCCCAGGAGCGCGTCTACCGGCGTGCGCTTGTACTCGCACATCTTCCTATCACGCTCCAGTGCAAGAAGTAAGGTGGGCACATTGTATTTGTACCAGGGATCCAGCAGGATGGCAACCCAGTAGTCCGCACACGTTAAAATGTGGGCAAATTTGCTGTAGTTGCGCAGGCACTGCAGCGTGTAGTCGCTCATGTGTGCCAGGCTGCCCAGAGGTAAGGACAAGCTGTCCTCTGTGGGAGGCGTATCGTCATCATCCTCCGTATCCCCCCAGCCCCGCACCAGAAAAAAATATATCCTTTGCCAGACACTATTAAACTTGTCCAGCCACAGCTGGAACACCAGATTTATGGTATTTCTATTTTTGCAATTGTATTTCACCCCAGAAAATAATATATCCTATGACGGACACTATGAAACTTGTCCAGTCACAGCTGGAACACAAGATTTACAGTATTGCTATTTTGGCAATTGAATTTCACCCCAGAAAATTATCTATCCTTTACCGGACAGTATTAAACTTAGGCAGCCACTGCTGGGGCACCAGATTTAGGGGATTGCTATTTTGGCAATTGAATTTCACCACAGAAAAAAATCTATCCTTTGCCAGACAGCAGACAGTATTACACTTGGCTAGCCACAGCTGGAACAGCAGATTTAGGGGATTGCTATTTTGGCAATTGAATTTAACCCCTTAATAACATTTTGAGATTTTTATCCTGAGTTTCTAGGGGTGACAATAAGCACAGCCAAGCCCCTGATGTAGGATATAGCAAAAAAAAAAAAAAAACTAGTATTGATGGATTGATGGACTTGGTAGCAGCTTGTGCTGGTGCACCACAAGACACAAAATGGCCGCCGATCTCCCCAGAAAAAAGTGACAGAAAAACGCTCTGTGCAGCCTAAAAACCAGCGAGTAATTTAGTAGCAGAAGTTAAATGATTCACAGCTGTAGATCAATCATTTAATTAGGTGTTTTTGCTGACTTTTCTCTGCCTAATCTCGCCCTCACAGAAACTGCGTCTTCTCCCTACACTAATCAGATGACAGACATGCATTACCGCCTATGCCCTTATCGCTCTTTAGCTACTGTTATGACAATAGTTATGCCACTGATATCTATCGTAATAGATACTTACAGTCACGGACCAGCGAGTGTGAACCCACTGTGCCATGTGTCCTACCTCCTCTAAGGGCATTGTCTAAGTGAGCCCATCGTTCTTCACAGTACCCCTGGTGGTGGGGATAGACTTACCCAAGGGGAACACTAGGTCACTACCTCTTGAGGAGGATTGGCACACAAGGCAGCTATTCCAGGTGGTAGCTGAGCAAGGTAACAGAGGCAAAGACGTAGTGAGCATGCCAAATCGTAACCAGGGGCAACAGTGCAGGACCAAAGGATGAAGCAGAGGCGAAGTCAAACAAGCAATAGGTCAGTGCAGGCGGCACAGGCACAGGTCAGGCAATCCAGCTCGGCAACAGGAGAGTCAAGGCAAGCAGGCAAGGATCAAACAGGTTTGCAGAGTGCAGAAGCACAAGCATGGGTCAGGTACACAGAAACACAAGCAGAAATATCAGCAACCTTTGCAGGACACAGGAACCTTGACGGTTGAAGAAAGGGTGAAGGCTTAAAGGGCTGCCTCACTTGGTGATTCAGAGCTCTCACCAGTGCCTATGCAGCCACACAATGCTATGTCTTTAAATTTTGCTGTTGATAATATTCTAATAGCTGTTTTGAAACCTTGATGACGCACAAATACCTATAACTGTGCAGAAATGCTTTGGGTGCGGTGTTTTTAGTGAATTTGTTTGTGACTATAACAGACTTAAGTGCAGAATTGGAACATATAGGAAATAGGAATGTAGTCAAAGCATTGGGGCTAATAACAAAGTAGCAAAGGGTTAGCAATTCCTTGCAGCTCCACTTCATGTTATTCTTCCTGTTGTTAGTCTGTGGCCAGTGATTGGTCGGTATCTGATTTTAGTGTACAAGTAAGAAATTATTTAAGCTATTTTATTCTAGTCTAGATACAGATTAATTACTGAATAACACACTCTTAAACAGTAGTTTTCTGTTTATAAAGAATATTTGTGTGAATTGGAATATACCCTTAAGCTTAAACATTGCACAATATTAGAAGATGAACTTTATTAGTTTCTATTACAACATCTCATGTCACTGCCAGTGCTGACAGGAAGAACTAGACAAGAACATTGCTCCGGAAGGTTATGTAATTAGACAAATATCATGAAGAACACAAACTGTCTCTTCTACAAAAATGACTCATGTCACTGTAATAACAAGGAGAACCCATGTGACGCAAGAAGTCCTTACTTTATATTTATCTGCTTTATTCTGTAACCTATATCCTTCATCACTAGCTCCTTCATAAGACACAGAAGCGAGGCTTCCCACAAGAGCAGAAGAATCCCCTACCAGGTATCACTGCCCTCAGTATATTGTCTTCTCATTCGTATCAGGTTACTGATCTAATTTTTGGTCCCTGCTGCTGTGTCTTTTGCATATCTGCTAGCTACAGAGAATGTCTACATATCCTTCTCATTCTCCTTCAGCTTCATTACTTTCTCATTGTGCTCCAACATTTCAATCTCATCCTACTTTTTGTTGTCTCATCTTTTTCATTGTTTTCTTCTATTTCAAATATTCAATCTATTCCTTCTCATCCACCCTCTCTTCTCACCTCCTGCTTTTTCTTCATATTATATGCGAGGGTCTACAGGTGAGCTGACCATCGAAAACATTGTGGGCGAGGGCCTGCTGCCGTTTTGTTGACTCTATATAACTTCTGGCTGATCGCACGTCTTCGTGACGTCGACGATCCATTTGGATGTCTGCCCTATCAACTTTGGAGCAATTTTTCAATAAGGAGCTTCTGGTATAGAACTGTTTTGCTTGTCCTCTCCACCAGAGAAATGAGAGATGAGAAGTTCTCTTTGCAGCGGGGGTTGTGCAGGGTGAACAACCAGTAATCCGTGTTGTTTAAAACGCGTATAACGCACGGGTCATGGGAAAGGCAGCCTAACAGGAAGTCAACCATGTGTGCCAGAGTACCAACAGGCAAGACTTTGCGGTCATCATCAGGAGGTGAGCTGACCCTGTAAAAGATTGTAGGTGAGGGCGAGCAGCTGAGCTGACCCTGTAAAACATTATATGCAAGGGCCTGCAGGTGAGCTGACCATGGAAAACATTGTGGGTGAGGGCCTGCTGCCGCTTTGTTGACTCTAGATATTTTTTGGCTGATCGCAAGTCCTCGTGGCGTTGAAGATCCATTTGGATGTCTGCCCTGTCAACTTTCGATGGTACTTTCTGCGCCTACCATGTTGACCACGGGTAACGGGAAAACAGGGTTTGATTCCAGAGAGGAAGACTTAGAAATTGCTACCACATCCAAGGAAGGCAGCAGGCGTGCCAATTACCCACTCATGACTCGGGGAGGTAGTGACGATAAATAACAACACAGAACTTTTAAGAGGCCTTGTTATTGGAATGAGTACCCTATTAAATCCTTTAAATGCGTTGGCCAGGGCACGTGTGATGTTACAGGACAGATAGTGTAAGGCGGGCATGGCACACCGTGAAAAATAGTGGTGGTAGGGGACTGCGTAACGTGGAACGGCCGCCAACATCAGGCTGCGGAAGGCCTCAGTGTCCACAAGCCTGAATGGCAAAATTTCCAGGGCCAGTAATTTGGAAAGCTGCACATTTAGTGCTACGGACTGTGGGTGGGTGGCTGGGTATTTGCGCTTGCGATCAAATGCCTGGGGTAAGGACATCTGGACACTGTGCTGGGACAGGGACGTGGATGTTGCCTCCGATGGTGCTTGCAAAGGTCCAGGTGTGGGGAGTGAGGCATCCGGGCCTGCACCTTCGACAGGGGATTGGCCAGCAGTGCGTAACATCGTCTATTTAAAAAGTACACTGTATGTCACAGATACATTTTTTAAACGGACATGTAACACTGGAGATATCCCGCAGATAATGTCAATGCTGTCACCAGCGGCTAATAAAAAATTACAGGGAATGTCACAGATGTTTGGGATGAGGAAACGATATATTGGAGAGGTACCACATTTAATGTCACTGTTCGCAGCGTCTACAGGAAAAGTACACTGTATGTCACAGATAACATATTTATGCGCACACGTTGCACTGAAGATGTCCCCTGGTAATGTCACTGTAAGAAGCTGACACCATCTATTGAAAAAGTACACGGAATGTCACTGATATTTTTTGGATGCGCACACTTTACACAGTAGATGAGGTGCGGATAATTTAACTGTCCGCAGTGGACAACGTCTATGGATAAAGTACACTGTGTGTCACTGATACATTTTTTAACCGCACACGTTACACTGGAGATATTCCCCTGGTAATGTCAGAAGCGGACACCGTCTCTCAGTGGCGTACATAGAAATCATTGGGCCCCATAGCAAGAATTTAAATTGGGCCCCCATGCCCGTTCATAATCCCTCCCACTATGCACCCTGGCTCCTCTCACCACCCTCCCTAACTTCTCCCCCACCCCACCTCATGCAGCAGTACTTTGTTCTACAAAATGCCAGTACTTATGCCTGAACCCAACAGACCCATTATAGTAAATAGGATCTAGTAGGTCCTGGCAGTGTTCAGCATATTTTGACAAGAATCTGGGGCCTTACATGATATAATACCACCCAACTTTCCTGCTGTTCAGCATGGCACATGCGCAGAGACATGAGAAAAGTTTGAGGAAGTTAGTGCCCCCTTTCCCCATCCTCTGTGTCATGGAGGACAGCTGGGAGACACTGACATTACTTGCTACCCTGCATGACACAAGTGCAGAGACAAGAGTCTCTGGGAAAGTTAAGTGACACCCCTCCCCCTGCCTTTCCATGATGTTATTATCTGCATTTTTGCCTTGCAGGATAGCAGGAAGTCTAAGTGACATTACATGATGTAATAGCACCCAGCTTTTCTGCTGTCCTTCATGGCACATGTGGAGAGACATGAGAATAGTCTGAGAAAGCTAATTAACACAGCTCCTACCCACCCTCATATCTTCTCGTGCCTCTGCACTTGTGCCATGCAGGACATTAGGAAAGCTGAGTCACATTACATAATGTAGTGACAACCAGCTTTCCTCATTTTCTGAATGGTATATGTGCAGAGGAATAGCCTGGAAAAGCTAGGTGACCCCCCCCCCCCCCACACACACACACATATACCACCGCACTGTCCTCACCTACAAGTCCTCACTTGCTTCATTACTAGTGGGGCTGTGGCAACCAGAGGAATCAGGCCTATTGAAAAAGTACACTGGGTGTCACTGATATTTTTTGGATGCGCACACTTTACACAGGAGATGTGGTGCGGATAATTTAACTGTCCGCATCTGACTATTAGACGCTATTTAGAGCAGGATGCGCTAAAAATATATATTGCTGCTGTCACACACAATAGTTCCTTAAAAGGACTTTTGGGTCTCTGAAAAGTTTAAAGTTCGAATACATGCGGTTCTCGGCCGAATATCGCCATGTGCCGAGCATAGCGATGCTGGAGCCAAACTGGTGTTCGGCCGAGCATGCTCGCTCAACACTATTCTTCTACTCATCGTTTTATTCCCCTGCTATTACTTCTCTTTCCTTTTCTTCTTTTTCCTTCTTATACTCCTCATCTTCGTCCTCCTTCTTCTGCTACTACTCTTCCTTCCCCTTTTTCCTTATGTGCTTCTATCTCTGATATTCTTTCTTTTTCATTTATTCCAATCTCTTCTTATTTTCTTCCTCTTTCTCATCCTATACCTTTTTTTTTCCTACTCTCCCTCTTCCTTCCTCTTTTTCTTCTTTGTTCATTGCTATACATTATTTTACCTTTCCCTATTCCTTTTTATTATCCTCCTTCTTCTACTTTTTCTTCCTCTTTTACTCGTGTTCTTTTTCCCCTGCTTTTCTTTCTCTTTCTTCTCCTTCTCTTCCTCTTGCTTTCATTTTTTTCTTCTTTATCTACTGCTATTCTTTCCTTTTCCTATTGCTTTTCATTCTCCTCCACATTCTATTATTCCTCTTCCTGGCTCTTTCTCCTCATGTTCTTCCTACCTCCTACTATTCTTTCTGTTTCCTCTTCTTATTTTCCCTTCTTATTCTCTTCCTTTTTGTATTTCCCATTCTTGTTCTTTTTCCTCTTGTTCTTTTTCTATTGTATTTACTGCACAACATGTATACAGAAAAAAATAATAATGTTGAGTTCTCTGTTTCCCTATCCGTCTCCAAGTTAATTAAAAAAACAAATCAAAGATGACTTCTTCTAAGAAACTCCTGAACCTGGTTATAGCAGGTGAGTCACATACAATAATTTACAGATGATATACAGTAACTAAAAAAATGACCTCTCCAACTTCAAGTTATCCCAGCCAGTCTACAGTATATAGTTGTCTCCACAACAAAATTGCTGGTCTTCTTTTAACAATATCTTCTCTTGTCATTTTCAGTATTTTTTGTATTTCTGACTGAGGGGTGTCGAGCTGCTGCCACATGTAAGTCATCACTACCTGAACCATCCACACTGCATGTTTATACACAGCATAGTGACATTAGATTGGATGTCTCCCTGATTCTTTATTCAATTCACAGTTATCAATTGTTTCTCTTTTTTTTTTCTTAAACATAAAGAGATGATTATAACTAGAGATGAGCAAATCGAAGTTGACGAAGTGGAATTCAATCCGAAGTTTAGGAAAAATTTTATTAGCACCGAATCCGAATTTCCTCATGCTTCACAGTAACGAATCACATTTTTCCTAAAATGGCTGCTGCACATGTTAAGACTTGGATCAAACAACTCTGGGAACGAGGGATCACCCATAATACCATGCATGCAGCCAATCAGCAGACAGCCAGCCCCTGTGATGTCACAGCCCTATAAATAGCCTCAGCCATCTGGATTCTGCCACATGTGCCGGGAGAGACATCAGCAGGCATTAGGGAAAGTGCTAGGAAAGACTTAAAAACTTTTATTTTGCTGAATAAAAGTTCAGGAAAAGAGCATTAGAAGTGTAGAGAAAGGATAAGAAGGAATTATTCTACACTATAAAAGGGTCCAATAGGGGAGTGTACAGCCTGGGTAATAGGAACAATTCTATTACACCTTGCTGCACTGACTGCGGATCCAAATTGCCATTATACTGCTTCTTTCAGGTTTGCAATACCTCTGTAATTCCTGCAAACCGTTCTTGTTATTGGGGTGCAAGTGGGAGGGGCAGAGGCCAAAATTTTTCTGGCACAGGCACAGGTCACAGCAGAGTAAGGGGGCGTCGAAGCAGGGGTTCCTTCCATAGGCCCAGTGAGCTCCCAGTGTCAGCTAGCGGTTGTGTCTTGACCAGCAAGCCAGCGATTCTTGAATGGTTGACTCGGTCATCCACTTCGTTCCAAGAGACATCAGACACCCCCAGCCAAGAGTCGGTGAGTTCGTCAGATACAACCCTTAGTTGGCATATCCCGGTAGCCGGCGCTGTGCCTTCACCTCTCCTCAACCTTTGTACTTTTCTGTTCCCTGAGCCAGAGAAGTATTATATGCTGTAGGCTTAGCTCCACTATACAGCGAGGACGAGCTACTAGAGGACAGTCTGCAGATACTGCCCAGCCAAGATCTGGATCAGACATCCACCGCTTCCTCCGGTAGGCGGGCAAGTAGTTATGAGAAGAGTGGCGTGAGAGATGGGGGGTTGTGAGCGGTCAGGGTCACAGTGACGTGCAGACAGTAGTCGATGATGATGTAGCAGATCGCAATTGGGAGCTGGGTGAATTAGGGGCTTCATATTCATCGGGAGAAGAGGGTGGCAGCTTGCGCATGGGGCAGCGGCAAAGCCAGCAAGTCGGTAGCATGGCCGGGAGTCAGCAGGTTGGCAGCAGTGGGAGGTCGGGATCCAAACTTGCCCGGGGTAGACCACCTGCTTCGCATGAGCCTACCTGCACGGAAATAGTGGTGCAGGGTTTCACAGAGGCAGCGGCGGTAGCAGTTAGTCAGTGCAGAGTGTTAGGGGTAAATTATCTACTTGGCGGTGTGGCAAACCACCAAAATGTGGAGAGACTGGAGAGATTTCCACCCACTAATACCTGATGCATCAGATTAGATCATCCATGCTGCCTCACCCAAACCTTGACAAAAGAGACCTTCTTCTTTTCTTCTGCCTCCTCATTTTTCTGCTGCTGCCACCTCCACACTATGTCACCTTGCCACTCTGTGGCCTCCTCATGCTGCGCTGCTGTTGCCACCTCCACACTGTCACCTTGCCACTCTGTGGACTTCTAATGCTGCTGCTGCCACCTCCACACTATGTCACATTGCCAATCTGTGGCCTCCTCATGCTGCTGCTGCCACCTCCACACTATGTCACCTTGCCAATCTGTGGCCTCCTCATGCTGCTGCCACCTCCACACTATGTCACCTTGCCACTCTGTGGCCTCCTCATACTGCTTCCGTCACCTCCACACTTTTTCACCTTGTTAGTCTGTGGCCTCCTCATGCTGCTGCTGCCACATACACACTATGTCACCTTGCCACTCTTTGGCCTTCTCATGCATCTGCTAACTCAACACTATGTCACCTTGCCAGTCTGTGGCTTCCTCATGCTGCTGCCACCTCAAAACTATGTAAATGGCCCACTCTGTGGTCTCCTCATGCTGCTGCCACCTGTTCACACTATGTCACTGGGCCACTCTGTGATCTCCTCATGCTGCTGCTACCTCAGCACTATGACATTGGGCCACTCTGTGGACTTTTCAAGCTGTTCTCTCACCCTCCCCACTCCATGACTTTTGCCTTTTTGGCCTGGTTGACATCATCATTTATTTGATCATTCTTCAGATCTGTCAGAAGCAAGGAAAAATGAGACGCACAGTGGATCCTGTCTATGTAGCAGCTGTAAGGCCTGTATGGTCATGTCAGAACTGGCTTATGATTTGGTAGCCAAAAGCAGGAGTGGGTACAAAACCCAGAAGACATACAAATATTCCATTCATGTGTCTTCTCTGTTTTGGAACCACTCCTCGTTTATTTTGTCTTTACTGATGGATTACTGACCAAATGCTGACCGAATGAAGGCGGATGCTCAACACACAGGATCCGTTTTTTGGGTGGTTATTGTTTTGATGGATCAGAGAAAGGGCAAAATAATCGGTGAAGTCAACACAAACTTACTGCTGACACCCTCTCCACTCTGTCGGGGGGCACTACTCGTTAAGCATTTAATAGAACAGGTTCTGTTAAAAGGAGTGTTCTTTTTACCACTACAGTAGGATCTTGGGCCTCTGCACAGTTCTTTATATCTGGTGCTAATATCGACCTGTAAGGCTGAGTTCATACTTGAGTTATTTGGTCAGTTTTGGCCCCGTAACTGCCCAAAAAAAGGAAGCGTATAGTGATTCTAAGAGCGACACCTGTCATCTGCATGTCATACTGACTCACAGTATTATTTCACTACCACAGCAGACTCCCTATGCATGTTACTGCAAGGCACAATACAGGCTTTCTACAGCCAGGAAATAGCATTTTCTTTACGCGATTCGCCACGAATAAAATTGGACCAAATTCAGTCTTTTCAAAAAATTTGGCGAACCAGCCGAATCGAATGGCTAGTGCTGAAGCATTGCACATTTATTTTATACCACACCCGACTGTAGCTACCTTTTATGGACTACCCAAAGTCCATAAGGGGTATCCTCCTCTAAGAGGTCGTCCCATTGTTTCGGGGGTTAACTCCTTAAGTCAGAATGTAGGGATCTACATTGATTCTATTCTAGCGCCCTTCGTGAGGACTCTTCCTTCGTTTGTAAGGGATACCTCTGACTTACTCCGTCGCCTAGACGGCATGTTTTTGGAACCGGATCTCAAATTGGGCTCAATTGATGTGGAGGCCCTGTACTCCTCCATCCCGCATAACTTGGGTATGGAGGCAGTCGAGTCCTTTCTCAAGACAAGGGGTGAACAGTATAGTGCCCATAACAACTTTGTCATGCAGCTCCTCCAATTTATTCTCACCAGAAACTACTTCCTTTTCGATGGCATCTTCTACCACCAGCTCAGGGGCACTGCGATGGGGAGTTCTTGTGCCCTATCGTACGCAAATCTGTTCCTGGGCTGGTGGGAGAGGGATCTAGTTTTTGGTGAGCCTACCGGCCATCTTACGGAGGACGTCGTCATGTGGGCCAGATACATCGACGACGTCTTCGTTATCTGGCGGGGCACGGAACAGAATTTTGAAAGTTTAATTGATGCATTAAATATTAACCATGTAGGTTTGAAATTTACCCATGAATGGGGGGGTGACATCTTGAATTTCTTGGATGTTCAGATCCGTACTGACACTAACGGTGAGGTATTAACACGAGTGTACAGAAAAGAAACAGCGACCAATTCCTTCCTTAGGTGGGAAAGCTACCATCCTTTCCCCCTAAGGAAGGGTATACCAACGGGGCAGTATCTCCGCTTGAGAAGAAATTGCTCCTCTTTGGGTGCTTTCAAGGAACAAGCGAGGGATCTACAAAAACGGTTCCTTGAAAGAGGTTACCCTAGGAAGATCCTAAAGGTCGCATATCAAAGGGCACTGAGGAGCGACCGTACAGCTTTGCAATCCTCATCTCTTACACGTGAAAAACGTGAGATAGAGGATAAGCAGAGTGTGGTGCGACTCATTGCCACTTATGACACCCAAGCAAAGGAGGTCCGTGAGATTTTGAACAGACACTGGAGCATTCTCCAGTTGGATCCGGACCTGAGAGAGGTTCTTTCCAGCAAACCTCAGATCACCTACCGCAGGGGGAGGAACCTACGGGACTCATTGATTCATAGCCACTACCAACGCCCCTGTAAAACACCGGAGGGGACGAGGTGGCTAAAACCTGTGATTGGCTGCTATCGCTGCAGCGGCTGTGTGGCCTGTCCCTTCATGACGCAAGGTCGCTCCTTTGAGAGTGGAGTCACAAAAAAAGTGTACACCATTCGACAATTTATTAACTGTCGTTCCGAAGGGGTTATATATAAAGCAACATGTATTTGTGGGCTAGAATATATTGGCAAAACCACAAGGGAGCTGAGACGGCGAGTGGGGGAACATTTGGGTGACCTCAAACACAAAAGAGGTACATCATTAGCGACGCATGTGACGACCCATCATGAGAGATCCTTTGAGGGGGTTAGATTCATTGGAGTTGAATGTATCCCCAAACCATCACAAGGAGGAGATTGGAATCGTAAGATTCTCCAACGTGAAACATGGTGGATCTATGAATTGCGCACGATGGCCCCAAATGGCCTCAATGACCAGCTCCTATTTGGCTGTTACATCTGAGCCCCTGTACCCTGCATTTATTCCCTTGTACCTTGCATTTACATCTCTCACCTATGTTGTATTGTCCCTTTCATGGCTTTTCAATACATCATAGGTGGTCTAATAGGTTTATAGGAATGTCATGATCGTTAATATTTGCATCGGGTATCCCCTAGTGGGGTATCTCATAACTTCTTTTTCTGAACAATTAACTACCTATGATGCCCACCTTTGAGTGGTGTTCCAGTATGAGTAATATTATGGTCTGCCCTTGTCCCGTTAGTCAGTGTAGTTGTCTGTCAATTTAAGCTCTAGTATTTATGCCGAATCTATTATCTATTTATACTGGCATTACTGTACTTTATGAGATAAAACGGGGACAGGAGATTCGGAGGAATTTGTCCTACCCTCCTTTCTTCCATGTCCCGATTTGTCCGCCCTATACTTTGCAGGTAGGCTGTAGGACCTTTGACCACTCCCCTGTGATGAGACAGGCGTCTTACCAGCCTCCTTGGAGGGGCGCGGTCTGGTCACGTGGCCGGCCCCGAGCTGTGGGTCCGGTCATGTGACATTCGGCGTCACTCGAGGGGCGGGACTAGGAAATACCCGCGGCCTTTTAAATCAGGCTGACTCAGTGCGGGTGTTCCTGCCAACACGCGCACGCCACCTCTGCTGGTCTGTGGAGCACTGCCCGGACCGGATGGAATGAGCTGGGGCTATTGGTGGCCCTTAGCCATATAGCTGAACATTGCTTCATTAACACCAACATTTGGGTACCGCATACCTGGCTACCTGATTGGAAGGCTGGACAACATCAGTTCCTCCCTTCATGACGCACATCTGAAGGATAAGTATCACTCTCCATTGTTTTGGGAGTTTTTACATTATGAGTATGAATATTTATGATTACATCCTAAAATATGATGTATCCCCTGATGAATTAGTGACACGCTAAGGAAACGCGTTGGGCTCATAACAGTTTGTGGGGGATGTAATCTCTTTTATGCTACTATTGTTCTATACGACTTATAATTGCTGTCCCTGTTTATCTTTATTTCCCTCCTTTTACTCGACGAAGTTGGGCAGTCGCTGTCCTGTTGGTAGGGAAACTCAGGGTTCAGCTAGGTCGTTCACAGCAGGAGTGGATAGGGACATAGTCCTGACACTTTTCCCATCTATCCTGTTTGTTTTTTTTGCTATCACTAGTGGGGGTTTTGTCCCCCCGTGCACTATACACTTATATCTGGGACCTTGCATTTTATATATATCTTAATAAAAGTTAATTTTTAAAGGGTATCTTTTTTTGTAAATTTTTCTCCTTGAGGTTGGATACCTTTTTCCCTGTTCGTGATTAGGGACTGTGCCTAATTAGTTTTCACTAACATTTATTTAATGCTACCATTTAATAAGGGAAACTCCCCATTACTTTGGATTGCACCTTCCCTAAGGGTGAATTCAGATAGGGATGATCGAACTTGTGTTTTCAAGTTCGTTAAACACTAAATTCAGACCTTCACAGATGCATTAAACAGAGACCTGGAGAAGTTGGAGTATGCCAGCAGTTTTAACCATGCTAAACTGATGACAGAGCTAAGTAGCGGCTGGGGAGAGCGGTAGAAAATGTACTTTTTTCAGAGCTTTTTTCTATAAGAGACATGTGGCAATCCATGCAGCAAATTTACTGGATGACTTGGTTTTTCAAAGCAAAAGTTCACAGAGGCGATTTCCAAGTATAGCGTCCTTAGCATGACATCCATATGACTTCATATGACATATTACATGAAACAATCAATTTTCTCACTAGTTAAACAGGTTTCACAAATGTCTACAGTTGTGTTCAAAATAATAGCAGTCAGACATCACTAACCTGATCAATCACTGTTTTTGGTAGAAATTATATTTCTACATGGCAACTAATTTACTAGCAGGTGTAGTAGAGTAATAGAAATCCAACAGACCCAACAGTCATGACATGTATGCTGCTGATTCTGAGTAATTGAATCACTAATTGAAAGGGGCATGCTCAAAATAATAGCAGTGTGGCGTTTCGATTAGTGAGGTCATTCATTCTTTGAAAAACAGGTGGCAATTATTGCCTTTATTTAAGGAAGTAAGGCAGCAAATCTTGTACATGCTGGTTACAGTGCATTTCTCTGAGGCAAAACCAAGAAATAGAGAAGAACGGTGGTATGTAGTCCAATCATCCTGGGCTGGAATACCTGTTCACAGGTGCCAGAAGTTGTTGACTCCATGCAACACAGATGTACAGCAGTTCTCAGAAACAGTGGTTATACATAGTGTTGAGCACAAATATTCGAAAAGCAAATTTTTATTGCGGATATCGGCACTTCGTGATTTTGTGAATATTTTGAATATTGCGCTATATATTCGAAATCACGATTATTCGTTGTTTTTTTACACAGTATACATAACAATGCACATTACAGTGAAGTGTCGATATTCGCATCGCAATAAAAAATTGCGTTACAAATATTCGTGCTCCACTCACTGACAGTAAGTGGAGCGCGAATAATCGTAACGTGATTTTTTATTTCGATGCGAATATCGGAACTTCACTGATCCCTCCCTTTTTAATTTGAAAACTGCACCACTCCCCTTTCTCGCCTGCGCATGCAATTTTTACATTGCAATTATCGCAATGAATGTTAGTAATTGAATATTTGAGGAATATTCGCCCATATATTCGTCAAATATTGCAAAATCGAATATAGCCGATGCCGCTCATCACTAGTTATACAACTAAATATTAGTTAAGTGATTCAAAGGAAAGCAAAATCTTCAAACATTTTGCAGTTTATATGGTGAATGTTTGAGTTTGTAAAGAAGAATACAAACACTGCTATTTTATTAATATTCACTGTTCTTCAATTTTTTTAGAGGAGCAACACAAATTTGATATATTTTTCTTCATGTTTTGATTTGGAATATAATGTGTAGTGTTCCCAAATGCATTTGTGTATGGAAATAAAAGCTATTAGAAGGATTTTGAGCTTTATTCACTTTTTTAAACAAACTGCTATTTATTTGAACACAACTGTATATTTTATATTTCAAGTCATGACAAGTTTCAAGATCTCTGCTTGCTCTCAGTAAATTTAAAATTACTGTTTCTTTTAATAACCAGAGGTTGAAATGCTTGTAATGACTTGACTCCAATTCATACTCGTGCTTATGACTTCTCGTAAATTACTTTTGGTTTATCATCCACAGCTGTTCAGTGTCCTCCATATAGTGTGGTCAGCAACAAAAACCTCTGCTTCAATACTTGTGACAATCTCAATGCTACAACTTGCAATAAACCCCGTACTTCTCAGTGTCACTGTATAGAAGGATACGTCTTCCAGTCTGAAGATTCCCAGGAATGCGTCCCTGTGTCATCCTGTAAGTTCACCTGCCCAGCATACATGACTTTCATCGAATGTCACAGGTTTCCCGTGGAGACCTGCAATTCCTTAGGATCCCATCCTGTACCAAGTGAAACATGCACACCGCGTTGTGTGTGTATCGATGGATATGTTCTGTCAAATGACGACAATCCCCAATGCATTAACAAGAAAAAATGCCCCCAACTGGCCGTCATCAATTAGTAAAGATACGCTACAGATGGAGCAGCCTGTATTGTACATGACCTATCTTACTTCTTAGACCTTAATAAAATCCCAATCTCAATGATTTATTCCCTTCACAAAAGACATATGGTGCCACATAATAAACGTATACTATAATATTACATGTGTCTTCTCATTTATTCATTGATAAAAACCATGGTATTGACTCGCTAAAAAGTGGTTAACATACCAGGTGGGGGTCTTTAGAGACTGTTAGCCCAACCCTTGATGGGCTCATTCCTTTGCTGATGGGTGCAAGACTGTCTTCTCCAGATTATATTTGCAATTTTAGCAAATAAAGTGGAAAGAGCCAAAGGTCCAAGAAATCCCAGAGGAGATGGGCAATGTTGAATTTTACCAACATGCAATCGGCTTAAAGGCTTATTTTCATCCCTGACAACGAGGGCATACCGCTAGGATATGCCCCCACTGTCTGAAAGGTACGTGTCCCACCGCTGGGACCCATACCTATTTCAAGAATGGAGCCCTGAAAGTGGTGGAGGGCGCACTAAGCATGTTCAGCCGCCCTCTGTTTATTTTCTATGGGGCCGCCGAAAATAGCCGAACGCTGGCTTGGCTATTTCCGTCGGGCCCATAGAAGTGAATAGAAGTGTGGCGGGTCATGCACGGTGTGCTTCCATTCACTTCCATGAGAAAAGCGATTGTGGTGGCCAGACTTTGCGGGGCTCCATTCCCAATATAGGTGCGGGTCCGAGCAGTGAGACTCACATCTATAAAACAATGGGAGCATATGCTAGTGGAGCTGGAGTTTAATCACACAATCCCCTAAATCACATTGCAGAGGCTCAATGTTTTCTTTGTGAAACAGCTTCAGCCTGCATGTATCCCCTGCCTACTGCTTGTGATAGAATTTTTCTCTTCAGCTCCTACAAGTAGGAGGCAGGGAGAGCAGGTCAGTATTTACTACAAGGCAGATAAGGGCATGTGCTTATGGTGTCAAGGAGGATGCGGCAGCACTTCACCGGGAAAACGAATGATTTATTTAGATTCTTTCTCCCTAGAACTGCTTCTAATGTATCCTTATCGCTAACTTTTGTTTATTCTAGCTACAATTCAGGATATTTAAATCTTACATTCCTTACCTGTAGCAAATGTAACCATAAACTCTTTAGGAATTCAGTATAAGGGATATATCCCCTGACATTTTGCTGCAGGTAACAAAAGAAAGTGATAAGGAGACATCAGAGCAGTTAGATGAGGAGGCAGGTGAATTCAGTATATGATCCTTAAGTAAACTGCCAACTATCAGAGAAACATATCTAAACAAGCATAAACTCTAAATGGAACACTGACAGTGGTAAGATGCATTTCATAGGATACACTGGAGTTTCTGCATACAGTACACACATATAGTAGAGCAAGGCAGTGTGAGTCAGAGAAGCTTTGGAAATCTGCTACTAATAATTGCATGTACTAGTTCACCATATCTTTACACTCCTGGTCACTTTATATCTTCAGTGATATTCTATATGTGGAGTTATATACAGAGGAGCAGGGAGGTTGGAACTATGTGGGGAGAAGTCTAAGAGCTGCCAAGAAGGATAATGTAAACCTATCGTATAGTTTATAGGAAGTCTGCCAGTCAGGAAAGTATGGAGTAGAGATGAGTGAATCAATTTGATAGAATCGAAATTTGACCTCAGTTTTTCAAAATATTCAGATTTGGTCTGAATATTTTGGTCCAACTTAGTCTCCAAGTCACACCTCACCACCTGTGCCCTTGACTCAATCCCATCCCACCCCATCCCTAACTTCACCACTATAGTTATCCTTGCCCTAACCCACCTCTTCAATCTTTTACAAACCACTGGCATCTTCCCCTCCTCTTTTAAACATGCAACCATCACACCCATACTCAAGAAGTCTACCCTGGACCCATCCCCTTTATCCAGCTATCGTCCCATTTCACTGCTCCCATTTGAACCCAACTTCTAGGACAACATGTCCATCTCAAATTGCCCTCTCACCTCTTATCCCACTCACTTTTTGATCAGATGCAATCCGCCTTCAGACCAAATCACTGCACTGAAACTACCCTAACCAAAGTCGCCAACGATCTGCTTGCTGTCAAAGCTAAATGTCACTACTTTGTGCTCCTTTATTTTGACCTTTCCTCTGCCTTTAACACTGTTGATCACTCTATCCCCCTACAAATCCTCTCTTCCCTTGGCGTCAAAGACCTAGCCCTCTCCTGGATCTCCTTGAACCTCACCAACAGAACCTTCAGCATTTGCCATTCATATGCTACCTCCCCCTTTCTGTTGGTGTCCTTCAAGGCTCTGTCCTGGGTCCCCTGTTTTTCCACTTATACATTCGTTCTGGGACAGCTCATAGAGTCCCTTGGCTTCCAATACCACCTCTATTCTGACGAAACTCAAATTTACCTCTCCAGCCCAGATGTTGCTTTGCTCCTATCCAGAATCCCAGCGTGTCTGTCAACAATATCTTCATCTCCGGCTTCTTAAAACTCAAAATGGAGAAAACTGAATTAATTGTCTTTTCCCCATGTCACTCAGCCCCCCTACCGGACCTGTCCATCATAGTTAAAAGCACAACACTTTCTCCAGTCTTGCAGGCCCGCTGCCTGGGGGTAACATTAGATTATTTCCTGTCCTTTAAGCCACACATCCAAACCCTCACCTCCACCTGCCATTTCTCGTGGACTACTGCCACATCCTCATGTGTGGCCTCCCATCCAGCACTCTTGCTTCCCTCCAATCTATTCTCAACTTTGCTTTCAGGTTAATCCACCTCTCCCCTCGATTTTCTTCTGCCTCCCCCCTCTGCCAATCTCTTCTCCTCATTGTCCAGATAATTCTGTTTAAAATACTTACAACTACATGTAAGTCTGTCCACAACCTATCCCCTTCTTACATCTCTGCCCGCTTTCTCGATACATCCCCACACATAATCTCAGATCCTCACAGGACCTCCTCTTCAGTTCTTCTCTCATCTGTTCCTCACACAATCAACTACAAGATTTCTCACGTGCCTCTTCCCTACTCTGGAACTCTCTACCCCAACACATCAGGCTCACCCCTAACATGCAAAGCTTCAAGAGTAACCTTAAAACTCACCTTTTCAGGAAAGCCTACCATCTGCAATCAGCATGCTGCCACCACACAACCACAAGAGCAGCCTATATCCTCACCTACTGTGTTCTCCCCTTCCCTTATAGATTGTACGCTCTTGTGGGCAGAGGCATCTACCCTTTGCACCAGTTTGTTAATAGTTTCTTGTTTATTGTGTTTTTATATTTCTGTGTAACCCCACGCTAGATGTACAGCTTTAAAATAAAATGGCGCTTTAATATAAATAATAATAATAATAATAATATATTTTTTTCAAAATTGTCAGGGGAGAGAGAAACAGAGAATATTGGACCAAACTAATTTTAGGATATTCATTCATTTTTATACTGGAGATAACATGGCCAGGTACCCAGAATGAAAGGGCCCAACATATATGGACACAGCTAAGCCTGGAGAAAACAAAAACACTGCAGAATATTGTTGGTGTGGTTACATAGGGTTACAGTTATTCAGACTGGTGTTTTACAGTTATGTAAAGCCCTATACCTGGCTGTGCATCTGCCAGAGTTATGAAGAGGCGCAGCTTCCTAGCTGTCTTACATTTAGACTTTACATTTAGATTTTTTACGCAAACACCCTTCCCTTTCCACACCACACTCACTTTTTTAGACCTGGCGTGAGCGAGGAGAAGTTTCAGATTGTGGCGCAAAGGATCTTTGTGTTGCAATCTGCACCAGACATACGCCTTTGATAAAGGACCCCCATAGTCTTTCAAAAATGTCAGATTGCTTCTTTACCTTCATCTGATATTATATTTTATGTAAAGGGACACTTTTTCTCTGCTGTTGCCTGTTTACCTTAGTATACGGTAAGGGACACAGCCGGGTTATTAAACTGGAGAACAAAGTAGCGATATTGCTCTTGGCTTCTTAAACAATTGTGACTATTATAGAAAAGATAAATTGCCTCGGCCACACCAGGCTTTCAGATCATCTGCCAAATGCACACAAAATAATTGGCAAGTTGATCTCTTCTGAAACCTTTACTTTTTTCTTAAAGGAAACCTGTCAGTCACCAGGTAAATTCAGTTTATTCTTTTAGCAGGATCTTACAGAGCAGGAGGAGTAGATTAATACATCGTTTGAAAGATTCAGTATAGGTTGTATTTTATTTATTTTTATTCCTGCTTATTCTGAACTTTGAAGTCCAGGAGTTGGTCCTATCAGTGATTTACAGCTATCTATGTATGCACAGTCATAGAGGGACGTCCTTTAGTCACAGATAGGACCACCTCATTGACTTTAAGGTCCTGGATGATCAGGAATATGTAGTAAGTGTGTAAGTGTACAAATTTGGCCTCTTTCACACTTGCGTTCTGAGGATCCGGCAGGCACTTCCGTCCCGCCGGATCCGTCAGAACGCAAGTCGCCTGAAATCATTAGAAGACTGATCAGGATCCTGATCAGTCTTCGAAATGCTTTCAGGTTACTATGGCAGCCAGGACGCTATTAAAGTCCTGGTTGCCATAGTAGTAGTGGGGAGCGGGGGAGCTGTATACTTACAGTCCGTGCGGCTCCCGGGGCACTCCAGAATGACGTCAGAGCGCCCCATGCGCATGGATCACGTGATCCATGCGATCACGTGATCCATGCGTGTGGGGCGCACTGACGTCACTCTGGAGCGCCCCGGGAGCCGCACGGATGGTAAGTATACTGCTCCCCCGCTCCCCACTACACTTTACCATGGCAACCAGGACTTTAGCGTCCTGGCTGCCATGGTAACCATTGAGAAAAACCTAAACGTCGGATCCGGCGATGTGCCGAAACGACGTTTAGCTTAAGGCCGAATCCGGATTAATGCCTTTCAATGGGCATTAATTCCGGATCCGGCCTTGCGTCAAGTGTTCCGGATTTTTGGACGGAGCAAAAAACGCAGCATGCTGCGGTATTCGCTGCGTCAAAAAAACGTTCCGGTCCTGAACTGAAGACATCCTGATGCATCCTGAACGGATTTCTCTCCATTCAGAATGCATGGGGATGATCCTGATCAGGATTTTTCCGGCATAGAGCGCCGAGGACGGAACTCTATGCTGGAAAAGAAAAACGCCAGTGTGAAAGGACCCTTACAAGTTTTACTGAATCTTTTTTGCCACAACTATATGTCAATCTGCTCAGCTTCTTCTGCTCTACAACCAGCTTCCTGCAGCTCAGACACCATGTTTACCGTGACAGGTTTTCTTTTAAAGATGTCTAGTAGAAATATCCAAATACCCTATTACGGATCTCTAAGTTGCCAGAAGGGGGTTGAGTTCTTCTATTTAGAACCTTCCCTCCTTCTTTTCACCATCGGTGGTCTTCTCTCTGGAGAACCTATCATGTTCACGCATTACATTGATGAAAATGAGAATTGTGTAATACTTTCTTTGTCCTGTGGTGGAGCTGCAGGCAGCTTGCTGTCAGACTTACCCAGAAATTCAAGAGCAAGGGGTGTCACAGACTATGGGGAATTTTTATGGACAACTGCAGGGTCACTTTAATAGTGTTCCTCGTATTCCAACTTGAGAAAGTAAATCTCCTACGTGGTTCTGAAACATAAAAATTTACCCAATGACTGCGCCTAAAGTCACCACTGGGGAAACTAAACTGATACTCATCTGATATTGAACTTTTACCCTTTAATGTCCAGGCCTGAAAAAGCCTTAAATAGGTCCTTTGAGACTGGAAATCGTTTTTCGTAAAGGCCTGAAGTCTAAGATGATTCTTAACTTTTATTTTAGGCTATTGCAGATTTTCTATTATCTTGGACAACCCTTTTAAGGTTATAGAATAAATGACTTGTTAAATGTCTCATTGTGAACAGGTGCAAGGTGGATACAATTTATCTCACACACAATGCAGAATGTAACAGGAGGCACATTAACCTGCAATCAGTAACAAGTTCTCGTGGATAAGCTCCCTACAAGATGTTACGAGCTTCAGAGTTACTTAGAAAATTACCAAGGTAAGTCACATCCCTTCTTAGCGCGACTATTAGTGTTGCTTGAGCACCAAAGTGCTCAGGTGCTCGAGTAGAACACCTCGGGATGCTCAGGTGTTCTACCGAGCGCCAGAGTACAATGAAAGTCAATGGGAGAACCCGAGCATTAAACCAGGCACCACTTGCTCTGAAGAGGGGGGGGTGTCAGGAGTCAGGACTTTAGTTTGGCTTAGTCATCCCTGCTCTGACTCCATATATAGCTATGTCCATATATGGACTCAGTGCTTAAATACACCCCAGTGTATTTAAATCTAGTTTAGCTTCTATTTCTATGCAGAAGATCGCTGTACAGTGGGGGAATCCCTCAGTCTGAGTCCCCGGCTTAGGAGTCCCTGCTCTGACTCCATATATAGCTATGTCCATATATGGAGTCAGTGCTTGGGGACACCCAGTGTATTTAAATCTAATTTAGGCTGTATTTAAAAAAAGTTTCTGCCGGAATTCAAACTTTCTGCATTAGAGGCAAGGCACTTAACCGCTCAGCTATAAAAGCTGCATAGCCAGTCACTTAAAAAAGAAAAAGAAAGGGACTTCTGCTGTAGAGGAATACTTACTACTAGTAAGTATGCCTACACAGTAGAAGTCTCATATTCTTATTTTTTTTAGTGACTTGCTGTGCAGCTATATAGTGTGGTGTTTAAAGTTCTGGGCTGTGATGCAGAAGCTGTGAGTTCAAATCCCATCACAAACTCTTTCAGTAATAGATGCCAAACCTAATTTATATATATTTTAGGCATAACATATTTACACATATTATTATATATTTAGAATATATATTATAATATATGTAAATATATTATGGCTAAAACATCAGTAGTAGGTTCCCATATATACATACACATACTGTATATATATATATATATATATATATATATATATATATATATAGATATATATATATATATATATATATATATATATATATATATTAGTAATTAGACATTTATTTTGTGCCATACATTTTTTACAATTACAAAAAATATATAAATTTAATTTAACCTTTATTTCTAAAAAATATGGTGTCAGGATTGGAACTCACAGCTTCTGCATTACAGCCCAGAACTTTAACCACTACACTATACAGCTGCACAGTTAGCAAAAAATAAAATAAAAAATATGAGGCTTTTATTGTAGAGGAATACTTACTACTAGTAAGTATTCCTATAATAAATGTGTAATTACTAATAAATATATATATATATATATATATATATATATATTCATATTTCTGATGTATATGAATGCATAATATGTGGGAAACTACTACTGATGTTTTAGCCATAATATATTTACATATATTATAATATATTACACATTTTAAAAATATAATTATATGTGTAAACATATAATGGCCCCTTGGAAGAAGCACATCTGCGCGAAACGTACATTGGGCTTCTGGTCCTCTCCTTCTGAGGTTTGTTACCAAACAGCATGTTTTCTCATGTATATTGGTTATGATTCCTTTGTTTTGGACTTTTATTGATTTGTATATTTTGGGTATAGTTTGGGGGATGTTATAAACTTTTATTTTATTACCACTGCTATTCCCCTTTGTTGGGGTGAGAGACGATTTAGATGATGGGTTTCCCACCTTAATTATGAGCTTGAGAACAGCATTCAGTATGGTGAGGCACAGCCATTTTATTATTTAACCCTTGATGTATATTTGGGATTATTGCCTAGGAGGAGAGGAGGGGGTACCACTTTTCGGGTGCGCCCCTCTTTTCCTGCCAATATCCCTTACGGCATATTATTTTTGGGTATTACTATACGGCTGTTGTCTACACCACTGTGATCTGTTCTGGTGGGGTTTTATAACCTGGGCTGCAATTGTCCTAATAACGTCTATTGAGCAGGTGGGGAACTAAATAATTTTTTACCCCAACCGTAACATTCCTTGCTGGGGGGACCTCTTGTTCCATTTCTCTACTGTACATCTCCTGCTGATGTTTATGTATTTGTATTAATCTTTGTATGTACTGTCTTAATAAATATGCAATTTTGGTAATTCGATGTGTGGCTGATTATATATTATAGGTGTTTTTTTTATTATATAGTGTAGTGGTTAATGTTCTGGGCTGTAATGCAGAAGCTGTGAATTCAAATCCCGTTACAAACTTTTTCAGAAATAGAAGTTAAATTAGATTTATATATTTTATATATTTTTTAGTAATTGTAAAAAATATATGGCACAAAATAAATGTGTAATATATATATATATATATATATATATATATATATATATATTTATATATAATCATAATTCTGATATATATGAATGCATGATAGATAGTTACTATTCTACTTCCATAATAATACTGAACATTAAATGATTATTGATGACTTTTCTTCAGGATAGGTCATCAATTTCAGATCGGTGAAGGTCTGACTCTTGGCACCTCCACAATTAGATGTTTCAAGGGGCTACAGCTCTAGCCTGACAACTGTGTTCTCTTCATTGTTTACCTGATGTTGATGAGGAAAAGTCATTAATTTCATGAAACCGGAATAACCCTCTAACTATTATATTATTGTTATATTTTGTAGAAAGAAGTAATGATGAAATGGAAAATTTTTGGTTGGCTTATTGTTTTTGGTAAGAGTAAAATATGGTATTGATTTCATGCTGCATAATCTATCTATCTATCTATCTATCTATCTATCTATCTATCTATCTATATGTCTGTCTGTCTGTCTATATATGTATCTATCGAATTATCTATTATCTATCTATCTATCTATCTATCTATCTCATATCTATCTATCTATCTATCTATCTATCTATCTATCTATCTATCTATTGTCTATGTATCAATCTACTTTTCTTCTTAGGAATATAACAATGAATATACAATGTGTATATGTTTTTTTACAGGTCTCCCCAGTGTCCATCCCAAATCTCTTTCATGTAAGACCCAACACAACATGGGAAATGTATATCAGCTCCATGCCAATTTTCTGCCATATAAAATTTGCATGTATTTCACTGAAATGTGTGAATCATTGGGAATTTTCTGCCATTCATTGCAACAAATCATAATTCACGTCAGAAATCTGGATTAAATTTGTTAAGACGCTTTGGCATCATAATAATTTTAGCACATCTTCCCCAAATGGGCTTTTGGCTAAGACTAATGCATGAAATTCCAATTTCTGTAAATATGACTAAAGTGTTTATTAATGGACGTTTTCCCCACGACAATGAATCTGACTCAAAATTATTTCTTTTGTACTTTGACACTTCAAATATGTGAAAATAACACATTGTAAATAGTTCTGGAGATCCATATTCTTCTGACGCTTCCAGTTTCTTGCCTAGATGGAGCAAAGTCATCTGATTTCTCAGGTTGTAGGTCTTATTGTCTAAAAAATGGATGCATTCTGTGTGGAAAAATTTAAAGCTGCTGTTGGTCTAGCTGCGTTCCTGCTGCTTACTGCCCCGCAGATGATCTATTTACATCAGCTTATAATCGGGTAAATTACCTGGGATGAGCATTGAAGATAATTTGCCTGTACAAAAAGTGCAAATGCTCATTCATCAGGTGATTGTGTCTTTCGGCCAGATCAACGACAACAGAAATCATTGTTTCTGTGCAGCATGTCTCCCTGAGTAAAGAGGCATCTGCTGCCGAGGAACAGTGATTCTCTATCTTTAGTCTCCATACAGAGGAGGTGATTGCTCCAGGTAAATGCAGCTCTCACCTCTGACGAGCAGGCAGTTATTGGGAACAAGTGGTTACCGTCTCGATAATTGTTCCTTGCAAATGCCGCTCTCACCTCCTTTGACAAGCAGCAAAGTGTTGGGCACGAGCAGTTCCTTCATGATAACTGCCTGTAACAGTGTTCCAGGTAAATGCAACACTCACCTCATCTGATGAGCAGGAAAATATTGAGAATAAGTGATTCCTTCTCGATAACTGCCTGTAACATTGCTCCTTGTAAATGCAGCTCTCACCTCTTCTGACAAGCAGGGAATTATTGGGAACAAGCAGTTCCTTCTCGATAACTGCCTGTAACATTGCTCCTTGTAAATGCAGCTCTCATTCCCTCTGACAAGCAGAGAACTGTTGGAAACAAGCAATTGCTTCTCGATAACTGCCATGTAAAATGACATTTAGTCATCAAAAACATAAAAAAATTACCATAATCATTTTTAATTCTAGCCAGGGATTTATCGAGAGTTAAAGGGGCACTTGCCCCATTGTTTCATCCACCCAGTATACTATACTATACAATATACTCTAGCATTTGTTTGTTTGTTTTTGCTACATTCAGAGTCAGACATTCTCATAGACACCATGGCTTCATCCATGTAGAATCAAACACTTTTATAGATATCATTGCTTCATCCTTGGAGTCTAACACTCTTATTGATACCCCTGTCAATATAGTTCAAATACATTGGAGCAGTAAAGGTTTTGTTTTGGAGGCAGAAATAGCCTAGGAAATTACCTGTTTCTCATCAATCGACACACATCCCATCCTACTTAATTATATAAGTATAGTGTCTCACCCCTTGAACTATGGACAATCTCAAAATCTGAGCGGTGAGAATATGTTCTCAATGATCAAGAGCTAAAAGAAACTATGGATGAATATATCTAATTACCACTCAAGGCCTAGGTGGGCTGTTTAAAATATTTAATACAAATATAAAAAAAATAATATAGCACAATATCAGATATACTTGTATTTGATAAAAAAAAGCGGACAATGTAGTCTAGTTTATACTTAAGTAAATACAATTAATCACTTGGGAGGCAAATATTTGTGTACCAGACACATATGTATCAAAAATAACTCCTTATTATGATTACATAGTTGTTGCAAACCAATATATGTATGTGGCAGTATGTGTACTGTATATGTCCATTTTTTGCTTGTTAAGGGTATCTTTATAATGGCGTACTATATACGCTTTATTTTAGTTAAAAACAAAAAAGAGTCCTTGCAAACAGAATCCTTCAATGGATATTCCTTATTCATTTGATGTCAATTACCCAAAGTGGGCAGTATCTATATATGTATATCTCCCAATCTTGTCTCCCAGCAGTATATATGTACGGCTATTAACAATTGTTCTGAAATAGTCACTAGCAATGTGTTGCGCAATGATTTCAATCGCTGGACACATTATTGCATTGAAATCATTTTGAGATAAAAGTTTCTCTAATAGCAGGATCTGAATTTTCACTCTGTTCCGTCAGGCAGCTCAACTGATGGCTCCTTATTTCTGACCCTATAAACACTCATTAAAGCTCAATTCTTATCTTACCGATAAAAATGTGGCTTAAATAAGTGTTTATGACCTTTTAGTAATTTAGAGATAAGATTTATTAGATGATCGCCATAAAGTGAAATTAAAAACTATGATTCACACAGCGATAATATGAGTAAAAATTGCGATCATAAAAAATTGCCCCCAAAGGTGTATGTAGCTTTTAATTCCTTTATTCATTTTCTTCCCCCTGAAATTCAGTTTACAACTCTCTCCTGGTTTCATGCTTTTCTTAATTGGGGTGTTTCTTCCAGTAATAAACTTGTGTTTGCTTTCCTCTATATATATAGCTGCTTCCCTATACATTCTCTGATCTGCTATGTAGAGCTCCTCCCCCTCCTGCTGCTATTTCTAACACTGATAGAAGAGGAGCACAAATTGTGCATTTAGGAATCAGAAGGACCCCTATTTGATATCTATAACCTTTATTGGAGTATTGGAGTATAGGGAAATTAGATGACCTGAGAGGGCATCTGGTGAAATAAACACGTATTTATTTTTGGGAAGTGCCGTGGAATTTCCTTTTCATTTATGGTTTGACAGGAGGATCACTGCCACAGCCGCTGGCACCCCTTTTTCGACTTTTTTCTACTATTGTCTGCAGTGCTGCTCAGCCGCATTGATATATATATATATACTATATATACTGTATATATATATATATATATATATATATATATATATAATATATCTGGCAATCTTGTCTCCCAGCAGAATACACGGTATATACGGCTATTAACAATTGTTCCTTGTCTCCCAGCAGTATATATGTGCGGCTATTAACAATTGTTCTGAAATAGTCACTAGCAATGTGTTGGCGCAATGATTTCAATCGCTGGACACATTATTGCATTGAAATCATTTTGAGATAAAAGTTTCTCTAATAGCAGGATCTGAATTTTCACTCTGTTCCGTCAGGCAGCTCAACTGATGGCTCCTTATTTCTGACCCTATAAACACTCATTAAAGCTCAATTCTTATCTTACCGATAAAAATGTGGCTTAAATAAGTGTTTATGACCTTTTAGTAATTTAGAGATAAGATTTATTAGATGATCGCCATAAAGTGAAATTAAAAACTATGATTCACACAGCGATAATATGAGTAAAAATTGCGATCATAAAAAATTGCCCCCAAAGGTGTATGTAGCTTTTAATTCCTTTATTCATTTTCTTCCCCCTGAAATTCAGTTTACAACTCTCTCCTGGTTTCATGCTTTTCTTAATTGGGGTGTTTCTTCCAGTAATAAACTTGTGTTTGCTTTCCTCTATATATATAGCTGCTAATACATTCTCTGATCTGCTATGTAGAGCTCCTCCCCCTCCCTGCTGCTATTTCTAACACTGATAGAAGAGGGAGCACAAATTGTGCATTTAGGAATCAGAAGGACCCCCTATTTGATATCTATAACCTTTATTGGAGTATTGGAGTATAGGGAAATTAGATGACCTGAGAGGGCATCTGGTGAAATAAACACGTATTTATTTTTGGGAAGTGCCGTGGATTTTCCTTTTTCATTTATGGTTTGACAGGAGGATCACTGCCACAGCCGCTGGCACCCCTTTTTTTCGACTTTTTTCTACTATTGTCTGCAGTGCTGCCCAGCCGCATTGATATATATATATATATATATATATATATATATATATATATATATATATATATATATATAATATATCTGGCAATCTTGTCTCCCAACAGAATACACGGTATATACGGCTATTAACAATTGTTCTGAAACAGTCACTAGCAATGTGTTGCACAATGATTCCAATAGCTGGACACATTTTTATTGCTCACCGCACCCTTGCTTGTGCAGTCACTTGTTACTGAGCAGTTTCTCAGCTTCTTCTTAGCTCTTGGTGTCCCGCACATACCTCCTCACCACTTACTATTGTATGGGATTTGTTAGGGTGTACAGAGCTCTGTCTTCAGTGCTCAATTTTAGTTTTCTCTTGCTTGGTATTATGAGTCACTTGTTGCTTTTGCCACCTTGTGCATCAAATACGACTGTTTACGGCGCTAGATGCGTTTCGTGTACCTGTTCCCCTTCTCAGTAGCAATTTCAATCTTTGAAAATTGACTGTTTCTCATCAATCAACACAGATCCCATCCTGAGATGTCCTCCTGATGCCGAAGTAACTGCTTGTTCAGGGTGCTGGTCAAAATGTCCTATTGCGGGAAATAAATGTAATGCTGGATCTGGCTGTAAGAAAGGGTGCATGTGTAAAGAACCAGGGTATGTACTCCATAATGGCGTCTGCATTCCACGATCCGAATGCCCGTACATCCCACAGGAGGGTAAGAAATGTCATTATCAGTTTACTTCCTGAAGAAACTTTATGAGGCTTTGGATCTATAATGAGTCTCTTTTCTGATTTCATTTGTTTATTTGTTTAGGTACAAAGTGTCCAGACAACATGCGGTGGAAACCCTGCTCGTATTGTGACGATTTCTGCCCGGTTCATGGACAAAAATGTATCAAGATGTGTAGGACGGGATGCGTGTGTAGGGGCGACTATCTGATGCATTTTGGGACATGTTTCTATAAATTAAGTTGTCCACAGACCTTCCTTTTTAGTGAGTCATTTTTATTATCATTAGGCTGAGTTCACATCACCATTCAGCCTTTCCGTTCTCCTGCTCCGTTATAGGAGCAGGAGTCTATGGGGTCCATAGGCTCCGTTCGGCTCAGTTATGTGCCGAATCCATCCTTTCCTTTCTTCTGCTCCTTTAAGGGTGCAGGAGAACGGAAAAGCTGAACTCTGATGTGAACTCAGCCTTATTAGTATAATATTATCAGTATTTGGCATTATTTTTATATTCTTATCATTGTTATTTTTTTTATTGTTCCATTGTTTTAACTACTATTGTACTTTTTTATTACTATGCTACGATTCAAAAAATTGCCATCCTGAAAAAAAAACAAAAAAACAGAATTGGACAGACAGCCAGTGATGACAACTGTAGATATCATCGATATCCCGTGCTTGATGCTTTCTAAAACCCTTACATTTCTTTTAGTCTAATTTAGCTCTACAATGATTACTTTATAACAATATTTTCTCCACTATTATTATTATAGTTCCATCTTGTCCTAAAGGCACGAAGTGGCATGAATGTGCCCCATGCAAATCATATTGCTTCCCTGAAAGGAAATGCTTGATGGAATGTGTTCAAGGCTGCATATGCAAGAACCCAGATTTGGTACTCCATGATGGACGTTGCATCAAAAAAAAAGATTGTCCTTTACTTAATTCTTAAGTAAGTCCCGAAGGGCAGTGAAGATCAAAGTTTTATTAGTATATGGTTATAGCTATCATGGTTTAATGGTACTGGACTTTTTCACAGAATTATTCCAACCAGAAATCTATGCAGACCCAGCATCTTTACCTCTCAGAGATTAGCTGGTATCTTGGAAGGTCTTTGGCCCCCCAAACACTGCCTATTTTCTCGCATACAGTATATACATGTTTTTCATGTCAGCACTTTCCTTCCCCTGTTCTCAGCATCACTCTGTCCTAGCAAACAATCCCAGAATGCTTTGTTTTGTAATGTTTACCAGGGCTTGTTCCATTTGCCACACTGTTGTCTCTGCAGTAGTGCCCTATACCTCTCTTCTCCATGTTAGTTAGGCAGAGCAAGTCCTGTAAAACTTCATGATTCTGGGGAACCCTTTTAAATGGGCACATCACTCGCTATCAGTAAGACTGCTTTGAATTGGACCTCCACTGATCTGAAATTGATGACTTATCTTAAAAGGGTTGTCCCAATTCCGTTTTTCCATGGCCAGATAAGTCTAAGCCCTGATTCTAGGTAGTCGGGCTTACATAAACTGCCGATCAGCCCTACACTCTTGCTGTTGCATCTCAGCACTTTACTTCCCCTGTTCTAAGTATTTCTGCTATGCAGTTTCCGTAAGCCTGCCCATCTAGGGTCGGTGTTCCCATCTTGCCATGGAAACAACCACTTTTAGAATAGGTTACCAGTATTACAGTCCTTTAACTGCACACCTATACCAGATATCTAACCAGAATATTAATATTCAGGAAACTTGCACAGTTTTGGACAATGTGATTATTCTTGATGGCAACTTTGGTGTTTATTTTTTACTTCCATTTTTTCAGTACTAGACCTCAATTACCCTTCAATGAAGATATCTACAAGTACCACAGCAGACAATATTCTTCAATCCTTCACTCACCACACTACTGTAAAATGAATAGCATTGAACAACAACTAGCGGAGTATCCTGTCTTAAATTATAATTACCATGGATGTTAGTTAGCTTGTCCTGATATATCCATACTACCAATAAAATATTACTGTGATAATAAATAGTAGCTGATTTTACATTGGCATTTCTTGTATTGTTGTGTTTTTCCCTTATTAGCTTGGCACACCATGAGATGGATTAATGAGAACCTTCACAGACTTAAAGTGTAATTTAATTTTTTATGTGTAGGGGAAGTCTGTGTGTTTTTGTAATAAGTGAAATATGTTTTTTTTAAATTAGAAAAGTGTATGTAAAGTCTCTCTTTAGCAATAATCTAAAGGGTTGCTAAGGTGAATCTGTTTTCAGCACTCTACTGTCCGCTACTATATGTTGTAGAGGCTTTTCAGCCTGCCTCTGGTCTCTCTGCCCCAGTCCCTACCTCCTAACCCCAACCCTGTCCCCTATATGTGTATTTAATGTACATTACTAAAACAATATGACATGCTTTTCTTCAGCCAGAACCCCCTACTACCTTCCTAGTGCCTCTTTGATTAACACTGGGAAGATATGTAGCATTCAGTTCTGACAGTAACTATACAGGAACATAGTACATTTACTGTCAGCTCTGATCTCTGCTGCCCTTCTGTCTTCCGAGTTTTAATCAGAAATACATACTATGTACTATGTTCCAGGATACTTACTGTCAGCAGTGACTGTTACTTGGTGCTCCTCTCCCTATATTCTCTAAACTAACTAGAAATGTGCCGGGAAGCATTGCTACCACAAATAAGCAGATAAACTACATGCAGGCATGTAACATCATTGTTAGTAAACTGTATAACATATTTATAGAGGAAGGGCTGGGGTTAGGAGGCTGAAGCTGGGACAGGGAGATCAAAGGCAGGCTGAGATTCCTCTTCATCATACTGTTATTCGGCATCTTGAATATACCATAGAATGCTGAAGATGGAGTCTTTTTAGCAAACCTTAGAGCATTTTAGAGCATTGCTAATGAGAGTCATTACATAGAGTTTTCCAATTACAATGATCATATTTCCTTAATAAAGCATAATACATAAACACATTTTCTGCCCCTACACATACAAAATGAAATCACAGTTACACTTTAGAGACACCTCTGTAAATCTTATTGTATGGTTAATATTTGATTTGCAATTACTGAAATGACTTGGCCGCTACCTCTGGCACACTGATGCTGTTGACTCAGGGCTGCCAGGTGCTCTTTACACAAGGATGCCAATTCGTTTTATGCAATTTTGTGCTGGTCTCAGTCCAACCAGTAAAGAACAGAGACTGTCAGAGCCTGGCCTGCTGCCCCACATGAAGATGGATCTGTTATTCACATGAACACTTGCAAAATACAGATACCAGAGACATTTATGATACATCTCTCACCCACTTGTGGGCCCAATGCATCAAGTAAAGTTACTCTACAGGGAAAAATATCAACCAAATCATTAAACCACTTACTAATATTTTACAGTTCCCTCTTGTTGAGACTTGGTATGCACAAGACCTCTGCAGGTGTCCTGGGATATTTGTCACCAAAATATTAGCTCCTTAGGTCTTGAAAGATGCTTGTGTGTCCCCACCGCCCCTAGTAATGTCCCCCACTGCCCCCAGTAGTGTCCCCGAATGCCCCAGTAGTGTACCCCACTGCCTCCAGTAATGTCCCCCACTGCCCCAGTAGTGTCCCCCACTGCCCCCAGTAGTGTCCCCCACTGCCCCTAGTAATGTCCCCCACTGCCCCCAGTAGTGTCCTCCACTGCCCCCACTCTTCACACATATGGTCTAATTTGGCCTAATCGGTTGACTGATTTGATTCAGGTTGGAATTGATTCTGCCTGAATTCCTCTCCTGGGCCCTGATGTGAATCTGTGAGTGACAAGCTCCAAACTATCATATGTCATTTATGGTAGTCTTTTCATGTGGGGCAGAAGCTTTTGGGTTTTGTAAAGTTTTGGGCCTTAGGTGCCACTGAAGTCTTTTCACCACCACTTTCAACAGCCTCAGATGATGTAATTCCTGCTGCTTAAGGCCTCTTCAGTGTTTTGGTCAATGATTTTCATTCAAAATCAGGTGCAGCTCTAACCACATCACAGGAGCATATCTTTCCCTTATACCTTATGTCTGTGGAAGCTCCAATACTGGTTTTGGCTGATAATCACTGATGGAAATCACTGACCGAATATTGACATGTGAATAAGGCCTAAGCAACAGACAGAATTTGCATGTTTTCCATTAGCAAATATTTAATCCTGTTTATTGGGTGATCCATTAACTAAGAGCTGTCATGTACATGGGAAGCTGTTTAAGTTCTTGAGACTTAATATTTCAAAGTCTTAGAATTGGCTCCGGTTTGTAAGACATTGGTAAGCAACTCAAATGTATAATTAAACAAAAATTCCTTCCTGGAAAAAGTTTTCAAAAAATGATATATAATTGGTTCCTGGTTAGAAAAGCAGAGGTTTAAAGTCTGCAGAGTACAGTACGATATTCATCATCTCATGAGAAGTGTTCAATGACAAGATGTGCGTCCGTTTAATTTTTGTATTTAGTAATTAAATATGAAATCCACATTTTTTACACTTTTACGTATTTTTTTTTAATGCAGAATTTTATAACTTTAGCAATGATGAAGATACTTCTAATATTTTTTTTACAGCTATAGAATTAATTACGGTAATACTAGTAATTAAAATAGATATTATTTTAATGAATACTTTAACCTTTATAAACAGTAATACATTTGAATGTAATTTCATATATTTATAACAATTAACTATTTATAAGAAAAAGAGGAGAGGGCAGCGCCTCATGTGTAGTATAACGGGGTGATATTGCTGCTATTTCAGTTGTTAGTGCACCTACCTTTTCATGTTGTAAATGTCACAAGAACTTAGAGGAATGCTGTTTTTTCGCTACACCGCAGCAAGGTATTCAGGACTCTAAGTTGGCCATGCTGCAAGAGTGATGGCCAAATTCCTAAGAGCAGGGGTTTTGGTCATAAAAAGAGGGACCTTATTCAAAGCGCTGTCACCACAAAATCGAAAGCAGGCATGTATCCAAAAGATAAACAGAACTATTATTTCATGCCACACATTTCAATGGTGAATAACCCTCTTCGTCAGGCACTATATATCAGGCAACAGTGGCTTAGAAATTTTATTGGCACACAGACCAACATCATGATTGGGGAAGGGGAATTTATTGTTGTTCAATAAAGAAAGAAATCTAAAAATATATTAAAAAATTAACAGATGTGGAATTCAAATCCATCAGATAAACAGTTACATTGCATTTCTCTGTATAAAACTGCTATCATTTATAAATAAAGGAAGAAGGGGACAATTACTGGCTCTGTCCACTAGAGGGCAAGCAAGCTATTATTACTAGAGTTGAGCGAATCAAATCCAACAAAGTGGAATTCAATCCAAATTTTAGAATAAATTCAATTTGCCATGAAGCCGTATTTCCTCGTTCTTTGTGGTAGTGAATTGATTTAAGCTCAAATAGTGTAAGAAAAAAAAAAAATCATACTTACTTGGTCCATTTGATCGCAAGGGACCTGCTTCCGCCAGCTTGATTGAAGATATCGGCCGAAAATCCTGTGCGTGGTGACGTATGATGTCCATGATGTCACCATGACGTCATCTTGGGTCGAGCAAGATTTTGCACTATACTGACAATATAAATTGTTGGAGGAGGTGGCTTACCCTAAGTTAGCTATAGTATGGTGCTCAAGTCCAATTTGAAAACACCCTATTCCAAAAACAAAACTTAATTATACCAAGGATGGACGAGCACACAATCAGTGGTGGCCATGCGCAAAGTAGAAAAACACACTAGTTTATTATAAAAAATAAGGAACAGGATAATAATAAAAACAACACAAAATGTACAGACCGACTGTCAAGGAGGAAATTAATACAAACATGCAATTGATCCAATAATGATTTAGATGGTCGTTCCTAAGACTGTCACTATATGCATTGAAATACCCCTCTTGAGCAAAGTGACATCAGTGATGACACTCATTGATTGCCAGTTTGGCCAGTTGTTAGAGATGAATGAATCAAAATAACGGGGATACAGATGGTAAATATCCCTCTGATTGAGGAGCATATGTTGCTATTGGTATTGATATGCTAGTCTCTTCTTTCTTATTTATAGCACATGGAATGTCCCCCTTTAAATCGCTAGAAGGACGACTCTCAGGGTCAACGGCTGTACCTTATCATAAATCAAACGTCAAATGCCACTCTATTTCCACCAGGGGTGAGGTACGCTGAATGAATGTTCACCATCCAAATAGGTTAGTATAGAGTATACTCACACTTGTATCACCTGGATCGGATGTCTTGTGTAATGCTCACTTTGTGAGAGCTTACCTAGCCTCTAGTTTCGGAGACCATGTATGTCCGGGGGGCAGACGGTACCGGAATCGTTCCGGCATCTCGCGCTGCCTCCTCCGTCTCCAAGTGTCGTAATCTCACAAGATCCAGGTTTGAGATTTCGTCTTAGGTATCGCGTTCGTTCGGCTTCTAGGTAAGAATTGATCAGGGCTTTTTCAAAGTCCTCCTTTCAAACAAATATTAGCATGGCCATGCGAATTGGTGAAAATGCCCTTGGCAATGATGTAGAATGCCCACTCGCGTTTCGAGGTGTTGCCTCACCTCTTCTTCAGTGGTTATATGTAAGATTTTGCACTAGATCTTCAAGCAAGATGGTGGCAGCCTGCCCGTAGCAAACAAATGGAGGCGGTAAGTATGATTTAATAATGTTTCTTTGTGCTCCAAAGAGTTTTTATTCTTAGATGCCACGATGAACGTGGCCTCTGAGTGTTATAATGATGAGGAGCGGTACTATCGCAGCTCCCTTTCTTTTTTTTTTTTTTTGTCAAATCTGTATTTATTCGATTATAAAGAAAGCAATAGACAATCACCAGTAAAATTGATCACAGTGTAAGCATCTTCTACAGTCATAGGCATTACAGTGATGACATCAATGGAACAGCATACATTATATTGACCGTATTAACAATCATTATATCACAATGTTGCATGAGCACTGTTTCTTGACACAAAAAAAAACAAAAAACAAAACAAAACATAGAAACGGAGAAACCAGTGTTTGCCAATATTTTCCATGCGAGCGGACCCGTATATGTGTTTGCCAGTTGAAACTTGAGCAGTATGTATTTATGTTTCTTTTTGATGAGTGATAGATTCTATGCCAGGGATATAGGTAGGTGTTGATGATCATGTGCTCTTAGTTAGATGCAACCATGGATTCCATGTGCGCATATATAAGTCATGTTTGTTATTCTGCCAGCTAGTCAGCTCCTCCATGCGACACAGCTGGTGAGTTTTCTCTATCCATTGGTGTTCAGAAGGGGGATGAGTTATTAGTGAATTGTGGGACGGTCGGAGTTGGCCTGTGGGTTGGCCGAGGAGTACTAGACCCTCTGTTAGAGTGAAATCCTGTGAGGTCAGTGATTGCATATGTTTTTGCACTATCCTCCAAAAGGGTCTAATCACTGGGCAGGACCACCAGATGTGGCTCAGAGTCCCCACATGTTTGTGGCACCTCCAGCATAAAATTGTGTTCGTTAGACCCATTTTGAATAAGAGATCCCGTGTCTTATTCCATCCAGCAAGAAGCTTATAATGGTTTTCTTGTATTTTGACACGTGGTGAGAAACCAAGGGAATGTGCCAATATAAACTTCTTGTCTATCAGGGATTGTTAGGTTCAATTCCTTTTCCCAAGACTGTAGGAAAGGAGAAGAGTTGCCCGAAGTGGATAACAATAAATAAGAATATAACGATGATAGTCTTTGTTTAGTATTGTTATGGAGCAGGATCAGTTGTTCAAATCCAGTCATCTGTCTACATGCTGTTTTAGATTACAGAAATGATGCGCATATCATTTTAAAATGTTCATATTGTAAGAAATTAATATTTAGGGATTTTACAAGGGACTGTAAAGTTGTACAATCTGGGATATTGTTAGAAGGCATGCAGGTTGCAGTGTTGATACTTTGTAGTTTTAACCAAAAAGATCTCATTGAGTCATCTGTCAGCTGTACCGTATAAGGCAACAGACTGGCCGGGAGCAATGGAGATATGCCCTCCAACAACGCCCCAGATCCACTAACAGATCTCCACGTTGCCACTGTGCCTCCCACTAGGGTGTTGGATAATATCTGTATATCTCTATGTTCCGGTAACCAGAGGACTTTCAGATGATCAGGTCCCAGGATCATGAGGTCTGATCTCTGATGGGGGTTGCATGCAGAATACGTTATGAGATCAAGCCATCTTTCTAAGTCAATTGCTCTGTAATATTGCTTAACGTCAGGGAGTCCTAGACCTCCTCTGTTCTTTTTTTCTTGTGAGTATCTGGTATGATAATCTAGGTTTATTCCCTTTCCATAGTGGTGAAGAAGGACCCAGGGAGGTGCATCGGCAACATCTGCAGGTGATAAAAAAAACTGTGGAAGGATATAAGTCTGCAGTAAATTTTTACGGCCTATCCAAAATTGGTAGGGGAAGTTATATTCCTTTAACAAACGTGATACTTTAAGTAACAAAGGGTGGAAATTAAGTGAATAAAGACCTTCTGGCCTGCTAGGAATCAGAACTCCTAGATAAGTTATTGAGGTTTCAGCGCCATGGAAAGGAGATGAGGTGCGTAGCAGGGTCGTCTGGGATTGATTGAGGGAGATGTTTAGCAGGTCTGACTTATTGTAGTTTATTTTGAAGTTTGAAATATTAGCATATTGTTGGAATAAATCTAGCAGTCTGGGTAAGGCTGTGTTAGTGTTAGAGAGTAGCAGTAGAAGATCATCTGGGAATGCTGAGATAAGATGTGTATCTGAATCATTAATGAAGCCTGTTATAATGTTGTCTTGTCTTAGTTTTTGTATTAGGACTTCCATGGACAATATAAACAGGGAGGGGGACAGCAGACAACCTTGCCTTGTACCGTTGCTAATTGCAAAGCTAGGATATAATGTGCCGTTGACTTTCACACGGGCAGATGGGGTTGTGTGTAGTGTGAGGATTACGTCTATAAACATGTTCGGAAAATGAAACTGTGCTAAGGCATGGCGCATAAAATCCCAGGGACCCTGACAAAAGCCTTTTCGGCGTCAGTGCTTGCCAGTACGAGTGGCAGTTTATGTGAGTGTGCTATAAATATCGAGTTTATAAGTCAAATAACGTTGAACCTGCGCTCCCTACCCTTCACAAAACTCATCTGATCTGGATGTATTATTTTGGAGAGCATTTTGGTTAGTCTTCTAGCTAAGTGTTTCGCCCAAATCTTGATATCTCTATTTAACAATGATATAGGACGGTAGCTGGAACAGAGATTTGAATCCTTGCACTCTTTGGGCAGAATTGTAATGTGGGCTTCTAATGCTTGACATGGGAGAGTTCCTCCTGTTAGGAGATGATTACATAGTTGTGTCAGGCGTGGCAGCAAGACATCCTTTTTGTAATAGTACACAGTAAACCCATCAGGTCCAGGGCTTTTTCCCAGGGGGAAGGAAATTATTGTGTCTTTCATCTCCTGTATTGTAACTGGTTGTTCTAAGGTTTTTCTGTCTGCATCTGAGATGGAGGGGAGGTGCACATCAGCGAAAAAGGATGATATTCTCTTTTGTTTTTTGTTATTGCCGCTATTAGATGTGTCTGGGCTGTTTAGGTTATAAAGAGATGAGTAGTAATTACTAAAAGCTGTTGCTATTTCTGATGTGCGTGTTACTTTATTCCCTGTCTGGGTGTTTATAGACGATATGACAGGTTTTTCTTTCCTTTTGTTAATTAGGTCTGACATTAATTTGCTTCCTTTGTCCCTATGGGCGTAAATTTTTTGTTGATAATACAGTATGTTCTTGGCAACTTTCTTATTAAGCAGTCATTTTATATGTTCTCGCATGTTAGATAATGCTGCGAGTATGGGAGGGGTGGGGGTTTTTTGGTGCAATTTTTCTTGGAGCCTAATTTTGGACAATAAATCTTTTTAACTTTGTTTTTTAATTCTTGTGCCTATTGCTATTAATATGCCTCTTATGTAGGATTTATGAGTCTCCCATACCAAGGGTGTGGATATTTCAGGAGTCACATTGGTCTCAAAAAAGAACTGGAGGTGGTTCGTCAGATACTCTACCTCTTTTTTATTATCTAGCAGAGTTTCATTAAGACACCAAGTCCAGTCCTTCCTCAGAAGTTCTCATTGGTTAATGATCAGAGAAGGTGGATGGTCCTATCCGAGCATGTTTAAGAGCTGATAATATTCTGTTATGGACAAAAAGATAGTCCAGGCGTTGGTGGGATTTGTGCGGTGAAGAGAAAAACGTATAATCTAACTCTGTTGGGTGCAATGATCTCCAAGCATCTGAAAGACCCATCAACTGTAGACGGTTGCATAATCTATTAAGGCTAGCCCTAGAGTGCATCAACTGTAGGATTCATGGCTAAATTGAAATCGTCTCCCAGTGTGATAGGGCCCTCTGCAAATGCCTGCAGCTCATCTAGTTTCTGCAAGATCCAGTAGATTTGTGAGGAATCCGGTGCGTATATGTTTGTGAAGGTGTATGTGGCGGCACAAATTTTACCTTTTAGGAATAGAGCTCTGCAGTCTGAATCTTGAAATGTCGGTGAAAGGAACGTCTCTATGAAAGGCAATTGAAACACCCTTGGAGGCAGAAGTGATATTGGTATGGTGAAACCAAGAAGAAGAATAATGGGTGGGTATTTTTGGTAATTTACCTGTCTTAAAATCTGTATCTTGTAGCATCAAGATTGAGACCTTATCCCTTTTTAGGAGTGACAATAAATGACTGCGTTTAGTTGTGTTCGATCATATATAGATAAAGAAGATTGATTCTTACCCTGAGGGTCCACTGGCCTGGCAGCTGGCAAACTAAACTTGATTAGGCAAAAAAGGGTAACATGAGAATACATTCGTGTAATGTCCCATGCCACCAACAACTATTCAAAAATAGGTGTGACTACAAAAGTAGACTGTATGAAGTAAGAAGAAACTGAAGGGCAGAGAAAATGCCCGTAAATTTCCCGTGTGTACAGGAAGAAGTACAGAGAATAGATAGACAGTAAGGGAATGAAAGAAATCGGAATAGAGGAATGGGGGAAGGAGAGCATCCTAAACGTGACACAGCACGATTGCTCCTCTGGTATTTGACAGAGTACCCGTTCAATGTTTTGGACCAGAGATTTTTTATAGGCTAATTTATACAGACATATTTGTGGGGTATGTGATGCTTACAAATCCATTGAATCTCTGAGTGTGAATAGTGAGAAGGGAGCTGAACCCCTGAGCTCTGCAGCCATGATAGGTGAGAAGTGAGATAGAGACATCTAAATTATCACTGTCATCTGGGCAGGTTACAAGTGAGAATAAAAGGTGTGTGTGTGTGTGTGTGTGTGTGTGTGTGGGGGGGGGCATGGTCAGGAGTGAGAGAAAAAGTGTGTGGTATAAGAAAAAGCATAGAAGGATTAAAGGCTTAGGAGAAGAGGCTATAACTACTTGTCTGCGGAACAGCGTAAGATTTGCTAATAGGTTCAAAATTATGACGCTATGAAGCTTACAGCTGCCTGGGTGTTTCCTAGAGCTTGTAGTCTCTGTGAAGTAGCAAGGCCCTTTCTCTCACCCCTAACCCCACCACATCTCCTAGAGAAATAACATTGTAAGCTGTCCCAAACATATAAAGCAGTAATGTATGAAGGATATAGTGATCCACCAGGGTTTTTAAGTAGGGAGTTCTCTGGAATTTTTCAGGCCCGTCCCGCTCTTCTTGGACTGACTTTCCCGGCATACTACTGACCAAGGCCCTGCATGAGGTAAGTCCGGCAGTGTGATTTCTGAGGAGAACGGCATCATTGATGGAATGGATATGGGCGATATTCCCAGACGGTCTCAGGCTTCAGATAGGTTGTCAGGAGTATGAATGATGATCCGACGGCCATCTTTGTGTACTGCTAGGCCAAATGGATATAACCACGTGTACGGCAAATGTAGTAGTGGTCGGAAAAGTCGCCTTTTTGTCAGTGTTGAGGGCAATACATCCTGATATAGCTGGATTTGGTGTTCTTTACATCTCAGTGTGGGTTTTTCTCTGCTAGCTTTTAAAATGGCCACTATATCCACAAAACTGAGTAAGCCGCATATCACATCTATGGCTGGTTTATTTTCCTTAGGCGGTGGACGAAGCGCCAGATGTATGCGTTCAATAGTTATAGAGGATGCTCTGTAAGGTCCTTATGAGAGAGGCAAATATTTGCTGCGCCACCACTTCAAGTGTGTCACATATTTTTCTGGTAAACCTTTGAGTCTTATGTTTTTGCAGCGACTCCTGTTTTCCATCAGGGTAAAAGCTTTATTGATTTGCGTCACCTGTGCTTGTATCATGTGGCCTGCCATGTCACAGAAGTTCAGGGAGTCTGAGACTACCTTCTCTACATGATCCACTCTGTGGCCAATTGTCTGAATCTCCTTTTTGATCTCTGTCAGCTCTTGTATCATAGGGCTTAAGGCCTGAAGGATCGTTTTCTTTAAGAAAGCTTTAGTAATGGGGTCTGTATCACTTGCCTGTGAAGTGAAGCCCTCTTCATCGGTGTCTGAGTCACCGTCGGCATCTGTGGGGGGAATTTGAGCCATCTTGGAACCACTCGTGGGGCTAGGATCCGCTGTTCTGTGAAGGAATTCTCCCCATGTCTGCTTGATGTTTAGGAGTTCCCAGCGTAGCAGCAGCATCCCTGGTCTTGTCTTTGCCGATTTTGCCCATTTTGGTCTCGCTGTGGCTGCTTTTGAAGAGGACCAAGGCTGTGTCAGTGCACGTCAAAGCAGCCATCTCGCCCTGCAGTCAGGCTCTGCCCCCCTATCGCAGCTCCTTTTCAGTTAACCAAATCAAATAATTTCAGATAATGAAAGATAATGCAGATAATGTAAGACTTGCAGAAATCACTACATCAATCACAGAGGGCAAAAAGTCTTTAAAGACTTTTTGCCCTCTCTGATTGATCCCTTGCAATTTTTTTTGGTCAAATTCGGTGAAGCAGTTTTACAAAACTTTGCTCATCTCTAATTGTTACCTGAAATATAATTATAAATTGTATTCTTGATTGAAACAAAGTGCATTAGATCTGTGGAATTTAAAATGGGGGAAAGTATTCTTTTATTTTATTAATCTTTTGTTATAGGGGCCTTTTTGTTCTGAGGGACCTTCTCTAGAAGCAAGGCGCAGAGAAAACAAAGGTAGGTAATACAATTAATAATGTAAATAGTTTAAATGGAAAATGTAAATACATAAAAGGTATCAGACACTGTACTATGTATATAGAGAATATTTATGGCGTCTGATACTTTATATAATGATTAGTACAAATATGTACAGTATAAGATATACAAGATACTTATATATAACCCCCACTAGAAGGGATGCATAGAGAAATGTACAAGATACATATATGCAACTTCTTCTAGAAGGGAAACAAGAAAATGTGGGAGGGTAGGAAAAGGCTTTCAATTATTGGGCTCAATAGAGTAATACAAATTATAGATGTTTGCTTAAACTCAAATATAGACACACATGTAGACCTATGCAGGCATATGAGGATAATTACTATACAGGTACCTGTACATATACCGGTACTTGTTTCATTATAATTATATAAATAGAACATATTACATTATTACATAACTTAACTGGAATATACAGTGAGGAATAAAAGTTTTTGAACACTCTGCAATTTTGCAAAGTTCTCCCACTTAGAAATCATGAAGGGGACTGAAATTCACATTGTAGGGGCATTCCCACTCTGAGAGACAGAATAAAAAAAAAAAAAAATTCAGGAAATCACATTGCATGGTTTTTAAAGAATTTATTTGTCTTGCACTGCGGCACATAAGTATTTGAACACTTGGCAATCAGCAAGAATTCTGTGTCTCAAAGACCTGTTACTGTGCCTTTAAAAAGTCCACCTCTACTCCACTCATTAATCTAACTTAGTAGCACCTGTCTGCGCTCTTTGAAGACACCTGTCCACCCCACAGTCAGTCAGACACCAACTACTACCATGGGAAGACCAAAGAGCTGTCACAAGACAAAAGAGACAAAATTGTGGACCTCCACAAGGCTGGACAGGACTACGGGGCAATTGCCAAGCAGTTTGGTGAAAATAGATCAACTGTTAGAGCAATTATTAGAAAATGGAAGAGGCTAAAGACGACTGGCAGTCTCCCTTGGACTAGGGCTCCATGCTAGATCTTGCCTCGTGGGATAGCACTAATGATAAGAAAGGTGAGGGATCAGCCCAGAACTACAAGGGAGGAGCTGGTCAATGACATGAAGAGAGCTGGGACCACCGCTTCACACTGTCGGTAGAACACTATGCCGTCATGGTTTCAAATCATGCATTGCACGGAAGGTTCCCCTGCTCAAGTTATCACATGTCCAGGCCCGTCTGAAGTTTGCCAATGACCATCTGGATCAGGGGCGGACACAGACAGCAGAGGGTCCCTGTGCAAAGAATGTGCCTGAGCCCCCCCAAGCCAAGTTCTCAACATAACAATTCTGACCTAACATTAATTATAGCAATAGAAAACATACAGGTTAAGCCTACTTTCACCCCTGCAGCACGCTCCAGCCACCTGATCCTGCAAAGAATGCAAGGAATTGGCCGGACACAAACTCAGGCATGCAGAGGTTTGTGTTCCGCTGATTCTCTGTATTTTTGCCAGATTGTGACCGGATCTCTGCCAGACCCCATTATAGTTAATGGGGCCAGCAGACATTCTATCTGCATCCCGAAGTGCTGGAGCATTTCGGCAGGCTGTTCTCTGCTGGAAGAGCCTGCCAGAATCACTAATTCAGATGTAAAGGTATCCTAATACAGGTCCACATACCTCTTACATCCAGTGACGTCTTCTTTAAAGTAAATGTTCTCTGTCCTCATCTTCTCCTTTCAGACCACACCACCATGATGATTTCTTTCAGTCATGTCTTCTGTCTGCAGGGTTTGACAGGCATATATCTTAGTTTCCTAGTTTTCCATAATCCTCCTACCTTCTGAATACCCCATCTTGCCACCTCTAATATTGTGCCTGCTGTGCTCCATATACTAGTTACACACAGATAGTTCCCCTCCAATAATTATTGGCACACAGTGTCCTAAAAAATAACTACGCCCAGGAAACAGTGTCCCTGACACTAATAGTGTAAACATAATGTTCCCCAAATAAATTGTGCTAAGCTGATACCGTCCGGGGTGCTCACCAAAGTAACAGTGCTTCCCAAAATTCCACCAATGGAAATAATTATCTACCAGACAAAACATAGTAGTAATAATGCCCCTACAGTAATAATGTCCCCATTGTGTACCAGAAGTAACAGTGCTCCCATAGTGCTTAGTGCTTATAATAGTATTCAAGTTCATCATAGTCCCTCAACTGTAATAAAGCCCCCTTATAATGTGCACCAGTACATAAAAGTGCAATGTTTTGTGGCAATATAAAAAAAAATACCTTCTCTTAGTGCCCCTGTAGAGCCAATGTCCAGATAGTACCCTCATAATGTGTGCCAATGCCCCCTACTGTGTGCCCAAAAAACTCTCTTAGTGCCCCCAGTTGAGCCAAGGTCCCCATAGTGCCCTATAATTTGCTCCAGTATAAAATACTCCTATATCGTGCACCAAAAGTGCACCTCCCCTTGTCCCCATGGTGCCTGACAATGTGCCAGTATAAAATGCCCACATAATGTGTGCCAGTCTAATGCCACTATATAATGAAACTAGTAGTGCTCCTATTCCCCCATTCTCCAAAGTGGCCCCCATGTGTGCCAGTATATAAGATAAGGTCACCAGTAGATGCCCCCATAGTGCTCCCCCCTTTTCCGTAGTGCCCCCATGCGTGCTAGTATATAAGATATGGCACCCAAAGTGCTCCTCCCACTCTGCCAGTATATAAGATAGAGCCCAAGAAGATTACCCCATAGTGCTCCTCCCCCTCCATAGTGCACCCCATGTGTACCAGTATATAAGATAGAGCCCCAATATTGCTCATCCCCCTCCATAGTGCCCCCCATTTGTGCCAGTATATAAAATAGGGCACCAATACTACTCCCCCCTCCATGGTGCCCCCCATGTGTGTCAGTATTTAAAATAGGGCCCCTATAGTGCTCCTCCTCTTCCATAATGGCTCCCATGTGTGCCAGTACATAAGATAGGGCCCCCAGTAGATGTCCCCATGAGTGCCAGATAGGGCCCCTAGCAAAGTGTAAATAAAAAAAATAAATAAACACATATACTTACCTACCTCCTTGTCACTTTCAGCGATGCACCCCGCCCCCCGTCCTAAGGACAGCGATACAGATGAATATAGAGAAGCGCTCATCTTCCCCTGCTTCCAGTAAGATGGGGCCCCCTCCTGCACTAGTCCCCTGTGGCTCTCCATGGCACCTTTTTCAACACTGCTCTGTCTCTCAGAGTGAGAGTGTGCCTACAATGTGAATTTCAGACCCCTCCATGATTTCTAAGTGGGAGAACTTGCAAAATCGCAGGATGTTCAAATACTTCTGTTCCTCACTGTACATCATGCTGGGTCCAAGATATCTGGACCACATGGAAGTGATTGACAATTCTAGCTATTTGTGTGAGCTTGCATGTACACAAATATGTGAGGGGGTGCACATGTGGACATATATGTACATACTGTACACATGTGTAACCACATTGATGATTAAACGCCTTATGTGATTATTGTAAAGTAGGTATGCAAATTATACAGAGATAGACAATATACCGTATTTTTCGCCCCATAAGACCAAAGTGGGGGAAAAATGCCCCTGTGTCTTATGGGGTGAATACTAATGAGAGCTTCCATTATGGAAGCGCTCATTAGTATCGGAGGACCGAGAAGCGGTGAAGGCTCTGTACTCACCGCTTCCTAGTCCTCAGCTGTCGGCTGTGCTGTGGCTGTGCACAGCGTGAGGCGCTCTGTGACATCGCACTGTGCACGCAGGTTCAGAGCACAGCCGACAGCAGGAGAAAAAGTATCGTGATGTAGGTGAGGAGCGGTGGCTTCCGGGAGCATGAGAGGTAAGTGTTTTTTTTTTATTTTGTCAGATGAGTCAAGGGGCTGATCAAGAGGCAATGGGGGCTGATCAAGAGGCAATACAGGCTGATCCAGAGGAAATGGGGCTGATCAAGAGGCAATGGGGCTGATCAAGAGGCAATGGGGGCTGATCAAGAGGCAATTGGGGCTGATCATGAGGCAAATAGGGGCTGATCAAGAGGCAAAGGGGGCTGATAAAGAGGCAATTGGGGCTAATAAAGAGGCAATAGGGTTGATCAAGTGGCAATGGGGGCTGATCAAGAGGCAATGGGGCTGATAAAGAGGCAATGTGGGCTGATAAAGAGGCAATAGTGTCTGATAAAGAGGCAATGGGGGCTGATATGAGGCTGGGGACTGATAACATGAGGCATGGGGGCTTATATGAGACTTGGGGCTGATCAAAATAGGCATGGGGGCTAATATGAGACTGGGGGCTGATCAAATGAGACATGGGGGTCTGATTTGAGACTGAAGGTCTAATCTAAGGTATGAATGGGGTCTTAATTATATTGGGACTCATATCTGAGGTCTGATTTGGGTGTAAGCTGAGGTCTGATTGTGGGTCTGATCTAAGGTCTTATTGGGGTCTTATTAACATTGGGGATCTGATTGGAGCTGTTATCTGAGGTCTGATTAACATTGGGGGTCTGATTGCTGGTCTGACCTGAGACCTAATAAAAAAATATTTTTTATTATTGTCCTCCTCTTATATTGCGCAAAATATAGTAATATAATAAGTGGAGAAATAAATTAACATTAACAGATGATTAAGGGCCAGGCCTCACATTTATTTTCACTTTATCACCCACAGGTAGATTACATTATTGCAGTAATCGCGTATATATGCTGCTTCATTAAATGGAACAAGTCCCAAAAGATATATTATTCCTTTCCAACCATGTGGAAACTGAAAATATGTAAATGAACTATTGAACTTAGCCTGACCCTTAATATTGCCTTAATACTCCCTGGTAAATTGTTACCTTAGCCTGTCTACTGGTGTACTGATCTCCTATATGATGGTTTCATTAAATTCAACAAGTCCCCAAAAATGTAAATTGCAAACATATGGAGGTGTAAATGAACGATAACGGATAATTAAGGGCCAGGCCTCATGTGAATTTTTTTTAAATCACTCACAGGTTGATTGCTGCTCTTCCCTGTGTCCTTTAGTAATCACATATATATGCTAATTCAATAAAATGTAACAATCCCCCCGAAAAATGTAAATTGCGAGTGGAAACTGAATATACGTAAACAAACGATTGAGACTTGATGCTCAATTTCTCTGTAATACATACAGGTATATTGCTGCTATACCTTGTGTTTTGTTGTAAATAAACTGGTTTAATGAAATTAACCCCCACTCAAAAAAATAAATTACATTACGACCATGTGGCAACTGAATATACATGAACTGGCGAGACTGAACATTTAATTTCACCTTAACACACCTTAACACACCTTGGTAGATTGCCTCCACACCTTGGGTATTGCTGCAGTAACCAAGTATATATATATATATATATATATATATATAGACAATGATGAAGGAACGCACCGCTTACACAATAAAGTATGCAGAGGAGTGCCAGTAGCTGTATCAGTATCCCACTTACTTCCAAAAATATAAAAAGTAATAAATCCACGGCACATCCAAAATGGTGAAAAAAAAGGTGGTTTATTCACCGAGTAATAGCGATGTTTCAGTGCTCTCCATGGCACCTTTTTCAACACTGCTCTGTCTCTCAGAGTGAGAGTGTGCCTACAATGTGAATTTCAGACCCCTCCATGATTTCTAAGTGGGAGAACTTGCAAAATTGCAGGATGTTCAAATACTTCTGTTCCTCACTGTACATCATGCTGGGTCCAAGATATCTGGACCACATGGAAGTGATTGACAATTCTAGCTATTTGTGTGAGCTTGCATGTACACAAATATGTGAGGGGGTGCACATGTGGACATATATGTACATACTGTACACATGTGTAACCACATTGATGATTAAACGCCTTATGTGATTATTGTAAAGGTAGGTATGCAAATTATACAGAGAGATAGACAATATACCGTATTTTTCGCCCCATAAGACCAAAGTGGGGGAAAAATGCCCCTGTGTCTTATGGGGTGAATACTAATGAGAGCTTCCATTATGGAAGCGCTCATTAGTATCGGAGGACCGAGAAGCGGTGAAGGCTCTGTACTCACCGCTTCCTAGTCCTCAGCTGTCGGCTGTGCTGTGGCTGTGCACAGCGTGAGGCGCTCTGTACCATCGCACTGTGCACGCAGGTTCACAGCACAGCCGACAGCAGGAGAAAGAGTATCGTGATGTAGGTGAGGAGCGGTGGCTTCCGGGAGCATGAGAGGTAAGTGTTTGTTTTTTATTTTGTCAGATGAGTCAAGGGGCTGATCAAGAGGCAATGGGGGCTGATCAAGAGGCAATGGGGACTGATAAAGAGGCAATGGGGCTGATCAAGAGGCAATACAGGCTGATCCAGAGGAAATGGGGCTGATCAAGAGGCATTGGGGCTAATAAAGAGGCAATGGGGGCTGATCAAGTGGCAATGGGGGCTGATCAAGAGGCAATGGGGCTGATAAAGAGGCAATGTGGGCTGATAAAGAGGCAATAGTGTCTGATAAAGAGGCAATGGGGGCTGATATGAGGCTGGGGACTGATAAAATGAGGCATGGGGGCTTATATGAGACTGGGGGCTGATCAAAATAGGCATGGGGCTAATATGAGACTGGGGGCTGATCAAATGAGACATGGGGGTCTGATTTGAGACTGAAGGTCTAATCTAAGGTATGAATGGGGTCTTAATTATATTGGGACTCATATCTGAGGTCTGATTTGGGTGTAAGCTTAGGTCTGATTGTGGGTCTGATCTAAGGTCTTATTGGGGTCTTATTAACATTGGGGATCTGATTGGAGCTGTTATCTGAGGTCTGATTAACATTGGGGGTCTGATTGCTGGTCTGACCTGAGACCTAATAAAAAAATATTTTTTATTACTGTCCTCCTCTTATATTGCGCAAAATATAGTAATATAATAAGTGGAGAAATAAATTAACATTAACAGATGATTAAGGGCCAGGCCTCACATTCATTTTCACTTTATCACCCACAGGTAGATTACATTATTGCAGTAATCGCGTATATATGCTGCTTCATTAAATGGAACAAGTCCCAAAAGATATATTATTCCTTTCCAACCATGTAGAAACTAAAAATATGTAAATGAACTATTGAACTTAGCCTGACCCTTAATATTGCATTAATACTCCCTGGTAAATTGTTACCTTAGCCTGTCTACTGGTGTACTGATCTCCTATATGATGTTTTCATTAAATTCAACAAGTCCCCAAAAATGTAAATTGCAAACATATGGAGGTGTAAATGAACGATAACGGATAATTAAGGGCCAGGCCTCATGTGAATTTTTCACAGGTTGATTGCTGCTCTTCCCTGTGTCCTTTAGTAATCACATATATATGCTAATTCAATAAAATGTAACAATCCCCCCGAAAAATGTAAATTGCGAGTGGAAACTGAATATACGTAAACAAACGATTGAGACTTGATGCTCAATTTCTCTGTAATACATACAGGTATATTGCTGCTATACCTTATGTTTTGTTGTAAATAAACTGGTTTAATGAAATTAACCCCCACTCAAAAAAAAAAATTACATTACGACCATGTGGCAACTGAATATACATCAACTGGCGAGGCTGAACATTAAATTTCACCTTAACACACCTTATCACACCTTGGTAGATTGCCTCCACACCTTGGGTATTGCTGCAGTAACCAAGTATATATATATATATATATATATATATATATAGACAATGATGAAGGACCTCACCGCTTACACAATAAAGTATGCAGAGGAGTGCCAGTAGCTGTAGCAGTATCCCACTTACTTCCAAAAATATAAAAAGTAATAAATCCACGGCACATCCAAAATGGTGAAAAAAAAGGTGGTTTATTCACCGAGTAATAGCAACGCTTCAGTGCTCTCCATGGCACCTTTTTCAACACTGCTTGAAAAAGGTGCCATGGAGAGCACTGAAACGTCGCTATTACTCGGTGAATAAACCACCTTTTTTTTCACCATTTTGGATGTGCCGTGGATTTATTACTTTTTATATATATATATATATATATATATATATATTGTGGGGAGTCGCTCTGGTAGATAGCGGTGCGGGTGCAGTACAGAGGCAAAACAGGCAGTCCAGAATGTGCAATCAACAGTGTTTTATTCACACTTGCACAAAAATAAACGACAAACAGTCTCTTGGTGTTAATTCACACACATCAGAAGTATTAAGGCAAAACAAAACAGTCCCGTACAGGTTTCAGTCACCTGGGAGGTTTTAGGTGCAGGTTCGCACCTGGCTGTCAGTCCAGCCGCAAGACAGTCGACGTCAGGTTTCCAGGCCGTCTGCACTCCTCCTTGTTGGGCTCTGGCTTCCAGCCCAGGGAACTCCACATAGCACAGAATGGATCAGAACTCCCAAACTCAAATGACTCCACAGCCTAACAGCAGCTCCAGGACAATCACCTCCCTCAGCTGCTGAGGAGGCTGCCTTTAAAGGCCCGGCAAAAGTCCGGCCTGGACCATGGGGAGTAGGCACCCACCCAACTCTTTGCCTTCTCCCAGTAAGAGCCGGCCCGGATTGGCTTTGCAGCCAAACTAACTGACAATGTCAAACAGCACTAGCTGCTGCTGACACATAAAAACCTGGCTCTCACCTCACCGAGCCCAGGAACCTCGGTGACACGTATCGTCCGTCCATGACGACACCTTGCGCCCTCTTACAATATATATACTGGCTCACTGTCCTGCAGTTAATATTTCCTATAGGCTTTCATGTAACATTTGGAATTGTCAAAAAAATGGCAACAAAAAGAATTAAAAAACACACCAAAACTCACAAAGCTTCTTAAAGACACCTCAAAAACTATATGTGCCATTAGCTTTAAAAGGGTTCGCCAAGATTTTGATATTGATGGGCTATTCGTAGGATTTTTCCAAACTGTCAAGGTTAAGGTCACAGGAGCACATTCGTGATCACCTATGTGCCAGCTAATACAGCAACATGACAAGGATCCAGAGTGAGCCAAAGAAGCACAAAGAAGCCCAGTATACTTCATGGCACAAGACTATATTGAATTTGTAAGAAATCTTTCATATATCACATACAAACGTAATTATTTCTCAATACCTCTATGTGGTCTATTGTTTCACTGGAATGAGCTTCTCTATAAATTACATCTTCAGGACACCTAGTGTATCACTTTGTTATTCTTAGACGGTTTTCAGAGCCTTCGCTGACTACTGAGGTCTTATTGGTGAGTTAGTCATTTTTTTTTTAAATTTGTTACTGGTTCAGTTTTGTCTCAGGAGCAATGAAGTTGTACACAGGTATCAGTGATCTGTAACTTGTCTTCCTTATGTTAAAGGGGTTCTATAAGATTAGGAATAAAAAATACCCCTTCTTGTCCATAGGACGTGTCTGGTATTGCAGCTTAGCTCAATACCAGTGAGGGTTGTTGAGCTGCAATAACAGATGTAGCCCAAGGATAGGGGGAACACCGTTTTTGGAAAATAACACCCTTTCCTATAATCCTTGACTGCTCTTTATATATTAATGTGAGGTAAAGTCATTTAGAATGTTATCAGTGGAGAATTATATGGCAAGAACATCCATAGGCATATGGTTTATAAGGTAAGTAAACAATGACTGATGTTTGTCACTCACTAAGTGTACACATCATTTCTTTTCCAGACTTGAGGATTTGTTACAAGATGGCTTTGCTGAGGATGGTGTCAGGTAAACAACAATTTACATTATATTGTGGTGACAGAAAGGCAGGAGATAATATTAATGCTCATAATTATGAGTTTCAGCCATGTTCAGGAGCATGTGCTTGCTTTGGTAGTTTTTATACACAAATTTTATTCCAGCATTTTATAGGGTTTTATTCCAGAATCTTATAGGGTTTGTTTATTGATTTAAAATATAAAATGTAACAACATTGTAAGAAGTTATCTCCATGGTTACAGACTACAAACAAGCCTTGTGTAGTCTAATCCTGCAGCCTTACATAACTTCACTCCCTTGTATGCCGTGATGACCTTATAATGAGTAGAAGAGGAAGGAGATAGAAGTGAGTAAGATGAGACTGCCGGGTTTCTTTTCTAACCTTTCTTCCATTGTTCCCACAGTTCTTCAGTGTCTGTGTTTGTTGATACCGGGAGCTGTCCTCTCACCTGTAAGAGACACAATTATTGGTAAGATAGATTGCTGTAATGCTGTAATGCTGAAATCAACACTCTCATCATTCCAGGGCAGGATAGGCATTTCAAAACAGATAAGAGGCTATGGATTGCTCACCTCTGCACTGGCCTGGCTGCTTTTATGCTTAATATATGATGTGAAGGAACCAGGCAGAGATTATAGAATATAGAACAATTTTCTTCACAAAGTGTAAAAAATATCAGCACATCCTACTGCAATTTGTACAAAGTTCAATTTCTTTTCCCAGAAAATGTGGTATGGTGGCTGGAATGTGGCAGAGATGACACTCAAAAATTTGCTAGCTAATAATGTCTGTTTTTCCTGATTCCCCTCCCCACAGCGGTACTCTGACACCTTTGGCTGTAGGTGTCCCCTGTATTATGCAGGCTTTTAGCTATGCCTGTCCTGAACTGGATGATGGCATGTTAACGCGTTTCCCTTCACCTTGATTGCCTGATCACTCTGCTGTCAATAATATGCAATAATCTCCAAGATTTCTGTGGGATGAATGGGATGGTATCGTAAGTCTCATTCCTATTGCTAAACAATGAAAACTGCACTCCATCTGCTTCTGTACAAGGTGTATTGTATGAATTGTGGCATAACATGAACGTTACAAAGCATTAGATAATTGACCAATTGTAGTACCCCCAGGTCTACTACACATGCTGTTCACAGACCCATCAAAATAAATGGGTCAGGATTCAGTCCAGGTGCTGTGCGTTTATGTCTAGTGTTGAGCGCGAATATTCGAATTTCGAATTTTTATCGCGAATATTGCAACTTCGATAATTCGCGAATATTGCGAATATATCGCTATATATTCGCAATTTCGAATATTCGTTTTTTTTTTTTTTTTTTTAGTTGTTAATTCTTGTTGCTCTCTGGTTGTCTTCCCAGTTCCCACTTCCCAAAAGCTGTTCTTACCTGTCCGGAGGATTCCTGGCTCCCTGCCCACTTCAGTCATTGCCCGTTGCCGCTTCTGCTGACTTCCCATGCTGACTTCCCAACGCCTCCATGCTAAAATGTACTGTCGGATGTGAGAATCACGATCTCACAAATTTGACTAAGTTGTAATCGCAATGCGATTAATATAACCTGAATTATTCGCATTGCAATATTCATTCTATTCTAGCAATACAACCATTAGGAACTTAGCTCTAAGATCAATTCGCAACGCGAGTATATGTTCGCCTCGCGAATGAAACTTAGAGCTAGCTGAGTTCCTAATAGTGGTATTGCTAGAATATAACGAAGATTGAGAATATAGTGCTATATTCGTGAATTCGAGATATTCTCAATCTTCGTTCTATTCTAGCAATACATCCATTAGAAACTTAGCTCTAAGATCAATTCGCAATGCGAGTATATGATCGCCTCGCGAATAAAACTTAGAGCTGAGTTCCTAATGGTTGTATTGCTGGAATAGAACGAAGATTGAGAATATCTCGAATTCACGAATATAGCACTATATTCTCAATCTTCGTTATATTCTAGCAATACCACTATTAGGAACTCGGTCAGCTCTAAGTTTCATTCGCGAGGCGAACATATACTCGCATTGCGAACTGATCTTAGAGCTGCGTTCCTAATAGATGTATTGCTAGAATAGAACGAAGATTGAGAATATCTCGAATTCACGAATATAGCACTACATTCTCTATCTTCGTTATATTCTAGCAATACAACCATTAGGAACTCAGATCTAAGTTGTAATCGCAATGCGAATAATACAGGTTATATTAATCGCATTGCGAATGAAACTTAGAGCTGAGTTCCTAATGGTTCTATTGCTAGAATATAACGAAGATTGAGAATATAGTGCTATATTCGTGTGATATTCGTTATCTTTGTCAATTCTAGCAATACAAGTTACAACCATTAGGAACTCAGATCTAAGTTTCATTCGCGACGCGAACATATATTCGCGTAAAATTCGCAATATATAAAATCATGACGAATATTCGATTTCGACGAATATATGACGAATATTCAATCGAATATTCGCGAAATATCGCGAAATCGAATATGGCACCTCCCGCTCATCACTATTTATGTCACTCATTGCACCCGTACCGATAACTCGCTTGTGTGAAAGGGGTATAAGTGTTTATGTGTTATCAGGAGTTTAGAGGTAAAAACTATGGTATGAGGCAACAGAGCATCTCCCTGATGGATTCACTGTAATGAAGAGAGACTGCAAGTTAGCAAAAAAGTGTGGAAATCTTTAATAAAAAACTATTAAAATATATCTGTTTTTAACCCAAAATGAGTAAAATGCTGCAACTAGCCCCTGAAAAGTAGTGATGAGCAGTATAGGCAATATTAATATTCACGATATATCCTGACTTTTTGGCCTAATATTCATAAATTCTAGAATTTGTGATGTCCAATCATTATTTTCTGGATTGCAAAAATTTGCAATAAAAATGTGCGATGTGAAAATTCGCAATCAACACTACTCCTAAAGTCAAATATATTGCAGCCTTCTCATTGGCTACAAGCAAGAAGGAGTGAGGGATCATGGGTACTGATGAAAAAAAAACTATAGAATATTCGTGATTGCCAATATTCACGATAAAAATTCGCGATTAGAATATTCTCAATCAACACTACTGGAGAGCAGGTACAAAAGATGGGAGTGGTAGTGGTCCTGAAGAAATGTTGTGTCACAGTGTACTTTTTCAGGATGTCACACATCCTGGGGGTCAGTGCAGTCAAAATGTAGTTTGAAGAATCAGGCCAGAAGTGAATATACAACAGTCTGTTTTTACTGAGAGCAAAATATATAACATGTGGCACATCCAGCAGTAATAAATACAAAGTGCCGTTTCTCCGGCACTGGTTAAGAAGGTTTGGTGGAAGGTTAGATGGCAATAGATTGTCACTAGCAAGCATTTGCAGATTTAGGTGTCCACTGGCTTAATGTTAGTCTGGCCTAGTGATAGTTTAGGTAGGTGGTGGTGTCTAAGCTGTTGTCCCTTACCTTGCAGAAATGACTGAAAGGCAATCTTTTGGTGATCACTCTGAAATTTTGTCTCTCAAGAGGTTTGTTGAGAAAGGATTTTGTTGTTCTCACGGGAGAATATTACCTTGTTCCTGTGTTTCCCTCACAGGGGAATAAGATATGGTTCCTGGGAGTGGGAGCTCTGCATGTGCTTCCTCATAACCCCACTATTAGAACAGGAACTCCTCTCTCCTTAGACTGGAAATTCCTTCTCCTGGCTGGAAGAAGAACTAGTCCACTCCTGCAAATAGGGGAGTAAAATGGCGGTTATCCCTGTTTCTGCCAACCATTGCAAACTATTATCTCCCCTGCTGGAATAAACAGCATAGACATCACATTACATTACATAGCATTGCATATAAAACATTAAACAACAGTACACACCTCCAGGTCTGGGGTACTACAATGCAATAAAAAAAAAAAAATGCTCCAAAGGCATCTATACTCTTATTTATTTATTTTTTCTTTACTCACTTACTTTTTGATTCAATAGAGCAGCTACCGCTATGTGGACCTAATAGCAGTTTTCGAGAAGAATATTGTGTGGAATTCTGTGGCTGCCCATGCAAGCTCTGCTTTGGATCTGAACTAGTTCCTGGCTGCTTTTGTGATGAAGGATATGTTCTAAGCTTTTCTCAACTGAAGATTGAAACCATTATCGCCAACCCCTCATCTTTCTTCCCAATCCCTAATTGTGTTCGACGTGATTACTGCACAAATATTGTTGGTATGGATATGTTCATCGGATGCAAATATATTTGTGATATATCCTTAGATCCTGTAATACTGTAGATGTATAATATATCATTGTCAATACAGGCAATAAATGCCGCTTTTAAGAAAATAAAAAATGAAGCATGTAAGAAATTTGGCAATCTATGTCTCAGGAGATCAGCCATTTTCTCCCTCTCACTTTCCTCTTTCCAGTTGTAAGGCACATATGAAGCAGCAGAACCTCTCCCCCACTGCTCCAGCTGTATTAGGATACCAGACGCACTGAACTCCATCACTCCACTCTGCAGATATAAAAGTAATCAGAATAAGGCCTCATGCACATGGCCGTTTTGGTTCTGTTCCGTGCGTTGGGGAGAACGTCTGTGCAGTGGCCGGGACGGATCCAGACCCATTCAAATTAGATGGATCCGTTATCCGTCCGTTCCGAAAAAAGATAGAGCAAGTTCTATTTATTTGCAGAATGAAGGCACGGACAGAAACACACACTCCCTAGTGCTTCCGTTGTGTTCCGATCCGTGCTTCCGTTCTGTATCTACGTGATTGCGGACACATTCAAGTGAATAGGTCCGCATCCGTGATGCAGAATGCACATGGACTGGTGCTCGTGTATTGCGGACCCACTGTTTGGGGGGCGCTATACGGCCACGGGCAGCACATCGTGTGCAAGAGGCCTAAAACTAACATTGGTGCTCTCTGTGAGAAATTTGACAAGATGATGGTTTAGTATACTGCCACCTTATCTATATTGTCTACAAATATTATTTGTAAGAACTGGCCATGAAAAAATTTGGAAAACAAAAATGTGCTTATTCTTAGTTACATGGCACTTTAGCAAAAAGTTACCAGCCAGTGAGCAGTAGAGATGAGCGAATTTCTTCAAAATTCTATTCGGCTGCTTTGCTGCTGAATTTTTTTCTGAGATATATTACTTCATCACAAAGTGCATTGCGCTGCTCCCCATCATTGTACACCTCAGATGACACGTTCTTACATGATTATAGCATCTGACAATATAAACTGTGTAAAATAACAGAAAAAAAATGTAATCATGCTTACCGCTTCCATTTGCTCGTGACGGCCACCGTCATCATGCTTGAAGATCTGGCATGAAATCTCACACGGCCTTAGATGACGTCACCACTAGTGATGAGCGAGCACCAAAGTATTCAGGTGTTCGGGTGTTCGGCCCAAACACATTGCTATATTCGTGTGCTCGGCCGAGCACCCGAGTATTATAAAAGTCAATGGGAGACAACCAGGCACCCATTGGTCCATTGGAAAAGGTCTGAAAGTGACCCAAACACCACCGAAATGGATCGGGAACACCATGGGAAGGATGTCTGGATGCATCTTGGACTCCCAAGTCGCTGCTGGGAACCATGTTGTTCGAGTTCTAAGCCATTTTACGGGATGAAAAAAAAAAAAAATACGCACAACCACCCCTCCAAAAAAATGTATTTGAGTTCACAGTAAAAATTGTTAGGAAACATTATTTCTTGTATATTTAATTGTGTATAATGTGCTAGTGCTGCCAAAGAGTACAAGCAAGAGGCATTCCGAAACAGCCTGTATATCACATAAAGGAGGGCCTCATTTACATTGTGGTTCAGGTAATGGGACTACAATCATAAAGCCTATGCATTACGTGAAAGGGCTGCCAAAAATTACAAGGAACCGGCACTACAATACACCCTTTCTTACACATAAAAGAGGGCATCATACACACCCTTGAAAAATGTTCGGAGCAAGGCCCTGCTGATCTGACCACCTAAGAAGTTAATTGACCTGTTCAGCAGAGGCTACCAAGAACGTCACATAGCAACATTATCGCAGGGAATGGTGGTCAGCAGATTACGTAGTTCCTTGTGCAACCCAGGAGGGGAGATGAGGGGAACACACAGCAGTTCCAACTGACGCAGGGCAACACTTTCCAAGGCCTGGGACAGTTTCATGACACCCCGCCAGCACCCTCACCCTGATGCATGGCCTAATGTCACAAAGCAGGGAAAATTTTGGAAGATGGTGAAGGAGTACATAGCAGACCATGTCAGTGTCCTCAGTGATCCCTCTGTGCCTTACAACTATTAGGTGTCCAAGCTGCCACTTTACGCCTCAGAGGTGCTGGCCTGCCCTGCCGCCAGCGTTTTGTCAGAGCGGGTATTTAGTGTTGCTGGGGGTATAATAACTGATAAGCGCATCCATCTGTCAACTGAAAATGCTGACAGGTCGACTGTTATAAAAATGAACAAGGCCTGGATTGCCGCTGACTTCTCTCCTCCTTCTCCTCCATCATATCAACATGCTTTTTAGGCTGCCCTTGCTCATAATGTTTTAAAAGGTCAGCTTACCTGCAGGCCCTCACATATAATGTTTTACAGGGTCAGCTGCCCTGAAGGCCTTTTCATATAATGTTTTTGAGATATAGCCCTGATAATGTCACAGACTAGCATACACCGACTAGCATACGGATAAAGTACAGTATATGTCAGTGATTAGAGATGTCGCGAAAATAAAATTTTCGGTTCGCGAATTGCGAACGCGAACTTACGCAAATGTTTGTGAACAGGCGACCCGGGCGAACCGCCATAGACTTCAATTTTAAAACCCACAGGGACACTTTCTGGCCACAATAGTGATGGAAAAGTTGTTTCAAGGGGACTAACACCTGGACTGTGGCATGCCGGAGGGGGATCCATGGCAAAACCCCCCCGGAAAATTACGTAGTTGACGCAGAGTCGGGTTTTAATCCATAAAGTGCATAAATCACCTAACATTCCTAAATTGTTTGGAATAACGTGTTTTAAAACATCCAGTGTGTGTATACGATCAGGTAGTGTAAGGGTTACGCCCGCTTCACAGTGTCAGACCAAACTCTGACAGACCAAACTCCCCGTTTAACGCACCGCAAACAACCGCAAACAGTCCATTTTCACAACCGCACACTCCCCATTTGCACAAGGTTGGATACCAAGCTAGCCATGTCCCGTTCCTTGTCCTCACTGACTTCATTGAAGTTCTCTTCCTCCACCCAGCCACGTACAACACCAAGCATCCCCGAAAGGTGACAACAAGCCCCCTGGGACGCCTGCTGTGGTTGGTCTTCCACCTCCTCAAAGCCACCTTCCTCCTCTGACTCCTCTTCTTCAGACTCCTCTCTCTGCGTTGCCGCAGGTCCAGCAATCGACGACGACAAGGCTGCTTCTGATGGTGATGGTGACCACAACTATTCCTCTTCATGCTCATCTACGGCCTGATCCAGCACTCTTCGCAGGGCACGCTCCAGAAAAAACGCATATGGGATGAGGTCGATGATGTTGCCTTGGGTTTGACTGACCAGGTTTGTCACCTCCGCAAAAGGACGCATGAGCCTACAGCCATTGTGCATGAGCGTTCAGTAACACGGCCCAAAAATACCCAGCTCCCCAGAGGCTGTCCTCTGTTCTTACCAGTTTAATCTCTGTTTTGTCCCCTATCAGGGGCCGGTGTATGGAATAGATTTTAGGAACCGGGAGAAGGAAAAAGATGATTGGTCGGTCCTCTTCCTTCCAAATTGGGGCAATGCGTGTGCACCGTGCAATGTACTGTGCCACCCTATATGAGTGGTGTGTTAAGTAGTACTATTCCTATCAGTTTAATCCCTGTTACGTCCCCTATCAGGGGATGTGTATCGAATAGATTTTAGGAACCGGGAGATGATTGGTCGGTCCTCTTACTTCCAATTTGGGGGACTGCGTGTGCGCCGCGCAATGTACTGTGCCACCAATACAAATAGTGTGAACTACTATTCTCACCATTTTATTCTTTGTTAAGTCCCCTATCAGGGGACTTGTATTGAATTGAATCCTTGCATGGGGAGATAGAGAAAAAAGCTTGCTCTATCCGCTTCCTTCTAATTTTGGGCACTTGCAATTGAATTTGCCACCAATGCAACTAGTGATAACTAAGTACTATTCCTATCAGTTTAATCTCTGTTTTGTTCCTTATCAGGGCCAGGGCCGGTGTAGTGAATAGATTTTTGGAACCAGGAGATGGAAAAAGACCCATGCTCGGTCCGCTTCCTTTGAATTTTAGGTCACTGCGCGTGCGCCGTGCAATGTACTGTGACACCCTATATGAGTGGTGGGCAGTGGGCACAGTACAGTCAGTGTTCCTGACACATACTGGCAGGCAACTGCAATTATATTAAAGGGTAAAAATTTAATGACTTTTTTATCTGCAAGGTACTGTGCCACCCGATATGAGTGGTGGGCACACAGTACAGTCTGTGGGCCTGCGGCTTCTCACATACGGGCAGGCAACTGCAATATATATACAGAAAAAAAAGCAGACTGATGTACCTGCCCTAAAAAGGGCTTTTTGGGGTGTTGTCAGGACGCTGTCCTTACAGCAGATGGCTCCTTTCACACGATCGAGTTTTCCACGCGGGTGCAATGCGTGACGTGAACGCATAGCATCTGCACTTAATCCTGACCCATTAATTTCAATGGGTCTGTGTACATGAGCGTGCTTTTTTCACGCATCACTCGTGCGTTGCGTGAAAATCACAGCATGTTCTATATTCTGCGTTTTTCATAGAAGTGAATGGGGCTGCGTGAAAAATGCATTGCATCCGCAAGCAAGTGCGGGTGCGTTGCGTTTTTCACTGATGGTTGCTAGGAGATGTTGCTTGTAAACCTTCAGTTTTTTATCACGCGCGTTAAAAATGCATCAAAACGCATTGCACCCGCGTGGAAAAAACTGAACAACTGAATGCAATCGCAGGACAAACTGAATGGCTTTGCCTGTGAAATCGCACAGTTTTCACTGAACGCATCCGCAACGCATCCGGACCTAAGGCCCCATTCACACATCCGCAATTTTTGTCCGCATCCATTCTGCAATTCTGCGGAATGGATGCGGACCCATTCATTGTGAATGGGGCCGGACGTGTTGCGGAGAGCACACTTTGTGCTCTCCGCTTCTGCATTTGCGGAGACGCGGCCCCGAACTTCCGGGTTTTGGCCCCGAAACATCCGGCCGCGGCTCAGCAAAAGACAGAGCATATCATATTCTTGTCCGCAGCCTGCGGACAAGAATAGGCATCTCTATGGGGAGTGCCGGCATGGTGTGTTGCGGATCCGCTATTTGCGGATCCGCAGTACACTACGGACGTGTGAATGGGGCCTAATCCGGACACGCTATTGTGAAAGAGGCCGATGAGTCTTTGAGGACTGAGTGGACACAGAACACTGGCCTAGCTAACGCTTTCCCTATCAATTCAGCAGCAGCAGAACTCTCCCTGCTCTAACTAACATGCAGCTTCCGAATGACTCTAAGATGGATGCCGTCCTTGCTTTTTGATAGGAGGTGGGAGGGTCTGGGAGGGAGAGTATGCTGCTGCTTGGCTGGAATGTGTCTGCTGACTTTGAGGTACAGGGTAAAAGTTTGCTCAATGATGACGTACAGGGGGCGAATTGAATATTGCATATGTTCGTCCGCCGCGGCGAACGCGAACATGAGATGTTCACCGGGAACTGTTCGCTGGCGAATAGTTAGGGACATCTCTATCAGTGATATGTATGAAATTAACACACAGTAGATGTTGCACAAATAATTTTTTCTCCAAAATACACTGTTTTCACATGTGGTACAGTATTTGACACATAGAGCCACACACTATGGAGACTAGATTAAACCCAGAATATTTAGATTTTCACATCAGACACTGTTATACAGTGTTTGACACAGAAAGCCACACACTATGGAGACTAGATGTGGCACAAATTATTTCAATTGCCTCAAAAACATAGTTTGAGGATTGAGTACAGTATATTCACAGATGTGTATTAAACGTACAGTACGTATAGTTGTTAAAACAGCGATTTTTCTCCCTGCACTGTGTCTCTTCCTCAGCACGGTTGTCCCTGAGACTGATCAATTGAGTTCAGGTACTAAAAATATATTACTGCTCTCAAACACACACACACTGTAGTGCTTAGGGCTCTTTCACACTTGCGTTCTGAGGATCCGGCGGGCACTTCTGTCCCACCGGATCCGTCAGAACGCAAGTGGACTGATAGCATTTGAAGACTGATCAGTATCCTGATCAGTCTTCAACATGCTTTCACTGTTACCATGGCAGCCAGGACGCTACCGGAGTCCTGGCTGCCATGGTACTCAGCAGCAGTGTGCTTACCTGCGCTGCGGCGCCGGCGCTCGCAATGGCGTCACAGGTCCGGGCGGCGCATAGATCAATGCGCCGCCCGGACCTGTGACGTCATAATGGAGCGCCCGGCCGCCGCAGCGCAGGTAAGTACACTGCTGCGTGGTACTTACCATGGCAGCAAGGACTTCAGTAGCATCCTGGCTGCCATGGTAACCGATCGGAGCCCCAGCTTACACTGGGGCCCCGATCGGAACGGCTGCTGCGCATGTGCAGCGCTAAACGTCGGATCCGGCAATGCGCCGAATCGACGTTTAGCTTAATGCCGGATCTGGAATAATGCTCTTCAATGGGCATTAATTCCGGATCCGGCGTTACGGGATGTCTTCCGGCTTTTTGGACGGAGACAAATCCGCAGCATGCTGCGGTTTTGTCAACGTCCAAAAAACGTTCACATACTGAACGGAAGACATCCTGATGCATCCTGAACGGATTTCTCTCCATTCAGGATGCATTAGGATTATCCTGATCAGTTTCTTTCCGTCCTAGAGCCCCGAGGACGGAACTCTAGGACGGAAAGAAACAACGCAGATGTGAAAGAGCCCTTAAATTGACTTTTGGGTCTTTGCAAATCTTGTTTCTAATAAAATCTGTTAAATTTCGCTTCACACACTATCTTTCCCTGCCTACGCTCTGCTCTCCCTGACTAGTGTTGAGCGCTGTAAGAGGGCGCAAGGTTCCGTCGTCGACAGAAGGTACGTATCACCGAGGTTCCTGGCCTCGGTGAGATAAGAGCCGGATTTTTTGTGTGTCAGTAGCAGCTAGTGCTGCTTGACACATTGATATTTAGTATGGCTACAAAGCTGATCCGGGCCGGCTTTTATTGGGAATAGTCAAGTGCTGGGTGGGAGACTATTCCCCACGGTCCAGGCCGGACTTTCCGGGCCTTTAAAAAGGCAGCCACCACAGCAGGTGAGAGGTGATTATCCTGGAAGCTGCTGGTGTTGCTGTGGAGCTCTCAGGGCTGAGAGCAAGAGTCTGCAAACAGGCGTGCAGTCTACCTGGAACCTCTGGTGGAAACTTTGCGTGGCCGAGCTAACTGCCAGGTGTGAACTAACACCGACCACTCAGGTGACCTTGCTGTGGGACTGATGTTTTTGCCGTGTGTTTTGCCTTGTGTGAACAAGCACTAAAGACTGTTTCTGTTTTGCCGAGTGTGAATAAAACACTTCTGCTTTACCCAGAGAACTGTATACCTTGCCTCTATACTGCGTCCGCAAGCCTGTCTACCAGAGCAATTCCCCACAGCGCGAACATTTGAATAGAGATGGCCCGAACTATCCACCGGCGAACAGTTCCCGGCGAACATAGCTTGTTCGCGTTCGCCTCTGCCGGGCGAACATATGCGATGTTCGGTCCGCCCCCTATACATCATCATTGAGCAAACTTTGACCCTGTACCTCACAGTCAGCAGACACATTCCAGCCAATCAGCAGCATACCCTCCCTCCCAGACCCTCCCACCTCCTGCACAGCATCCATTTTAGATTCATTCTGAAGCTGCAGTCTTAGTGAGAGGAGGGAAAGTGTAGTTGCTGCTGATTTAATTGGGAAATCGATAGCTAGGCTAGTGAATTCAGTGTCCACTCCAGTCCTGAAAGACTCATCTGATCTCTGCTGTAAGGACAGCGTCCTGACAGCACTCCAAAAGCCCTTTTAGGGCTGCAACATTAGTCTGCTTTTTTTCCTTTATATACATATTGCAGTTGCCTGGCCTGCCTGTGTGTGAGGAGCTGCAGGCCCACAGACTGTAGTGTGCCCACTGCCAGTGCCCACCCCTGTCATACCATGTGGCACAGGACTTTGCTTAAAAAAAAAGGCACTTCATTTTTACACTTTAATCTAAGGTTAGTTGCCTGCCAGTGTGTGTCAGGCTGACTTCCACTGACTGTAGTGTGCCCACTGCCAGTGCCCACCACTCATACCGGCTGGCACAGGATTTTGCATAAAAAAGGCATTTAATTTTTACACTTTAGTGTAATTTCAGCTGCTTGCCTGCTGCTAGTGTGTGTCAGGCCGACTTCAACTGACTGTAGTGTGCCCACTGCCAGTGCCCACCCCTGTCATCCCGTGTGGCACAGTACTTTGCATCAAAAAAATGCATTTAATTTTTACACTTTAGTGTAATTTCAGTTGCTTGCCTGCTGCTAGTGTGTGTCAGGCTGACTTCCAGTGACTGTAGTGTGCCCACTGCCAGTGCCAACCACTGATACCGGGTGGCACAGTAGCTTGCCGATAAATTAGGCATTTAATTTTTAGACAGTAGTCTAAATTCAGTTGCTTGCCTGCTGCCAGTGTGTGTCAGGCCCGCTTCCACTGACTGTAGTGTGCCCACTGCCAGTGCCAACCACTGATACCGGGTGGCACAGTAGCTTGCCGATAAATAAGGCATTTAATTTTTAGACAGTAGTCTAAATTCAGTTGCTTGCCTGCTGCCAGTGTGTGTCAGGCCCTCTTCCACTGACTGTAGTGTGCCCACTGCCAGTGCCAACCACTGATACCGGGTGGTACAGTAGCTTGCCGATAAATAAGGCATTTAATTTTTAGACAGTAGTCTAAATTCAGTTGCTTGCCTGCTGCCAGTGTGTGTCAGGCCCTCTTCCACTGACTGTAGTGTGCCCACTGCCAGTGCCAACCACTGAAACCGGGTGGCACAGTAGCTTGCCGATAAATAAGGCATTTCATTTTTAGACAGTAGTCTAAATTCAGTTGCTTGTCTGCTGCCAGTGTGTGTCAGGCCCTCTTCCACTGACTGTAGTGTGCCCACTGCCAGTGCCAACCACTCATACCGGGTGGCACAGTAGCTTGCCGATAAATAAGGCATTTAATTTTTAGACAGTAGTCTAAATTCAGTTGCTTGCCTGCTGCCAGTGTGTGTCAGGCCCGCTTCCACTGACTGTAGTGTGCCCACTGCCAGTGCCAACCACTGAAACCGGGTGGCACAGTAGCTTGCTCGATAAATAAGGCATTTCATTTTTAGACAGTAGTCTAAATTCAGTTGCTTGTCTGCTGCCAGTGTGTGTCAGGCCCTCTTCCACTGACTGTAGTGTGCCCACTGCCAGTGCCAACCACTCATACCGGGTGGCACAGTAGCTTGCCGATAAATAAGGCATTTAATTTTTAGACAGTAGTCTAAATTCAGTTGCTTGCCTGCTGCCAGTGTGTGTCAGGCCCGCTTCCACTGACAGTAGTGTGCCCACTGCCAGTGCCAACCACTCATACCGGGTTGCACAGTAGCTTGCCGATAAATAAGGCATTTCATTTTTAGACAGTAGTCTAAATTCAGTTGCTTGCCTGCTGCCAGTGTGTGTCTGGCCCGCTTCCACTGACTGTAGTGTGCCCACTGCCAGTGCCAACCACTCATACCGGGTGGCACAGTACCTAGCACGCGTAGTACCACTTATCTAAAAAAAAATGACAGGCAGAGGCAGGCCACCTCGCAGGGGCCGTCGTGGTCGTGGTGCTGTGATTTCCACTGTCCCTGGAATAATGCCCAGTTTTCAGAGGCCACGTACCCTGAACCCGAAAAATTCAGCGGACGTAGTTGACTGGCTTAGACAGGACACCCAATCTTCAACAGCTTCCGCTAAGAACCTTGACGCACCATCCTCCTCCAGCTCAGCTTCGGTCACCTGCTCTCAAGTTACCACGCACCCGCCCGTCGCCACCACCACCACTACCACCACAGCCACCACAGCCGCTTCACTTGATCCGTCAGAGGAGTTATTTACACATCAGTTGGATGCAATTAGTGATGCGCAACCATTATTGCCAGATGATGTAGATTACGGGATATGTCTCAGTCAGGCAGGATTGCACACATGGACGTACAGTGTGATGATGATGATGTTGTACCCGCTGCTGCTTCCTTTGCTGAGGTGTCAGATACAAGTGAAGCGGTTGATGATGACGATGTGTCCACGGATGCCACGTGGGTGCCTGCTCGAAGAGAAGAAGAGGGGAAAGTTCTAAAGGGGAGACAGAGAGAATGAGGAGACGAGTTGGAAGCAGGGGAGGTCGTCGCAAGGAGTTAGTGGCACAGTCAGACAGCATGTATCGGCACCTGGGGTCAGCCAGACAGCACGCCAGTCAACGCATGCTGTTGCCACCACTAGAATGCCGTCATTGCAAAGCTCAGCAGTGTGGCATTTTTTTGTGTGTCTGCCTCTGATAAAAGCAATGCCATTTGCAACCTGTGCCAAAAGAAACTGAGTCGTGGGAAGTCCAACACCCACCTTGGTACAACTGCTTTGCGAAGGCACATGATCTCACATCACAAACGCCCATGGGATCAACACATGAGTACAAGCAGCACACAAACTCAAAGCCACCATGCTCCTCCTGGTCCAGCATCTTCAGTCACGCCAACCACTGCTGTCCTCCCTGCCCCTCTCAACCACCCGCCACTCCATCTCTCACCTTCAGCAGTTCCTGCTCATCTGCCCACAGTCAGGTGTCTGTCAAGGACATGTTTGAGCATAAGAAGCCAATGTCACAAAGTCACCCCTTGCCGGCGACTGACAGCTGGCTTGACGAAACTCTTAGCCCGCCAGCTTTTACCATACCAGCTGGTAGAGTCTGAGGCCTTCAAAAATTTGTCGCTATTGGGACACCACAGTGGAAGGTACCCGACAAAAATTTTTTTCAAAAAAGGCAATCCCAAACCTCTACCATGTCATTGAAAAGGAAGTCATGGCATCTCTGGCATACAGTGTTGGGGCAAGGGTCCATCTGACCACTGATACCTGGTCTGCAAAGCACGGTCAGGGCAGGTATATCACGTATACTGCGCATTGGGTCAACCTGCTGACGGCTGACAAGCATGGAATGCGTGGCTCCGCAGCGGAGTTGGTGACACCACCACGACTTGCAGGCAGACCTACTGCCACCTCCTCTACTCCTACTCCATCCTCTTCAATATCCTCCTGTGTGCAGCGGACGTAGTTGACTGGCTTAGACAGGACACCCAATCTTCAACAGCTTCCGCTAAGAACCTTGACGCACCATCCTCCTCCAGCTCAGCTTCGGTCACCTGCTCTCAAGTTACCACGCACCCGCCCGTCGCCACCACCACCACTACCACCACAGCCACCACAGCCGCTTCACTTGATCCGTCAGAGGAGTTATTTACACATCAGTTGGATGCAATTAGTGATGCGCAACCATTATTGCCAGATGATGTAGATTACGGGATATGTCTCAGTCAGGCAGGATTGCACACATGGACGTACAGTGTGATGATGATGATGATGTTGTACCCGCTGCTGCTTCCTTTGCTGAGGTGTCAGATACAAGTGAAGCGGTTGATGATGACGATGTGTCCACGGATGCCACGTGGGTGCCTGCTCGAAGAGAAGAAGAGGGGGAAAGTTCTAAAGGGGAGACAGAGAGAATGAGGAGACGAGTTGGAAGCAGGGGGAGGTCGTCGCAAGGAGTTAGTGGCACAGTCAGACAGCATGTATCGGCACCTGGGGTCAGCCAGACAGCACGCCAGTCAACGCATGCTGTTGCCACCACTAGAATGCCGTCATTGCAAAGCTCAGCAGTGTGGCATTTTTTTGTGTGTCTGCCTCTGATAAAAGCAATGCCATTTGCAACCTGTGCCAAAAGAAACTGAGTCGTGGGAAGTCCAACACCCACCTTGGTACAACTGCTTTGCGAAGGCACATGATCTCACATCACAAACGCCTATGGGATCAACACATGAGTACAAGCAGCACACAAACTCAAAGCCACCATGCTCCTCCTGGTCCAGCATCTTCAGCCACGCCAACCACTGCTGTCCTCCCTGCCCCTCTCAACCACCCGCCACTCCATCTCTCACCTTCAGCAGTTCCTGCTCATCTGCCCACAGTCAGGTGTCTGTCAAGGACATGTTTGAGCATAAGAAGCCAATGTCACAAAGTCACCCCTTGCCCGGCGACTGACAGCTGGCTTGACGGAACTCTTAGCCCGCCAGCTTTTACCATACCAGCTGGTAGAGTCTGAGGCCTTCAAAAATTTGTCGCTATTGGGACACCACAGTGGAAGGTACCCGACGAAATTTTTTTCAAAAAGGCAATCCCAAACCTCTACCATGTCATTGAAAAGGAAGTCATGGCATCTCTGGCATACAGTGTTGGGGCAAGGGTCCATCTGACCACTGATACCTGGTCTGCAAAGCACGGTCAGGGCAGGTATATCACGTATACTGCGCATTGGGTCAACCTGCTGACGGCTGACAAGCATGGAATGCGTGGCTCCGCAGCGGAGTTGGTGACACCACCACGACTTGCAGGCAGACCTACTGCCACCTCCTCTACTCCTACTCCATCCTCTTCAATATCCTCCTCGGCTGAGTCCTCTTCTGCTGCGGCGCCTGGCTGCACATCAACTGATTCCCCCAGCTCCCCAGGGGCTATTCCACATCCCGGATACGACAGTGTCACGCTATCTTGGGGTTGACTTGCCTGAAAGCAGAGAGCCACACAGGACCAGCACTCCTGTCCGCTCCTGAACGCACAGGTGGATCAGTGGCTGACCCCGCACCAACTGGAGATCGGCAAAGTGGTGTGTGACAATGGAAGCAATCTGTTGGCGGCATTAAATTTGGGCAGTTGTCACATGTGCCGTGCATGGCACATGTGTTGAATCTCATCGTACAACGTTTTGTGTCTAAGTACCCAGGCTTACAGGACGTCCTCAAGCAGGCCAGGAAGGTGTGTGGCCATTTCAGGCGTTCCTACACGGCCATGGCGCACTTTTCCGATATTCAGCGGCGAAACAACATGCCAGTGAGGCGCTGATATGCGACAGCCCGACACGTTGGAATTCAACACTCCTAATGTTCGACCGCCTGCTCCAACAAGAAAAAGCCGTCAACGAGTATTTGTATGACCGGGTGCTAGGACAGCCTTCTGCGGAGCTGGGAATCTTTTTGCCACGTTACTGACACTCATGCGCAATGCCTGTAGGCTCATGCGTCCTTTTGAGGAGGTGACAAACCTAGTCAGTCGCACCGAAGGCACCATCAGCGACCTCATCCCATTTGTTTTCTTCCTGGAGCGTGCCCTGCGAAGAGTTCTGGATCAGGCTGTAGATGAGCGTGAAGAGGAAGAGGAAGAGTTGTGGTCACCATCACCACCAGAAACAGCCTTGTCATCATCGCTTGTCGGACCTGCAGCAACGCTGGAAGAGGAGTATGAGGAAGAGGAGTCAGAGGAGGAATGTGGCGGCTTTGAGGAGGAGGAAGACCAACCACAGCAGGCACCCCAGGGTGCTCGTTGTTGTCACCTATCTGGGACCCATGGTGTTGTACGTGGCTGGGGGAAGAACAGACCGTCAATGACATCAGTGAGGACGAGGAACGGGAAATGAGTAGCTCTGCATCCAACCTTGTTCAAATGGGGTCTTTCATGCTGTCATGTCTGTTGAGGGACCCACGTATAAAAAGGATAAAGGAGAACGATCTGTACTGGGTGGCCACGCTACTAGACCCCGGTATAAGCAGAAAGTGGCAGAAATGTTACCAAATTACCGAAAGTCGGAAAGGATGCAGCAGTTCAAAACCAAACTAAAAATATGCTTTACACAGCTTATAAGGGGATGTCACAGCACAACGGGAATCTAACAGGGAAGAGGTGAGTGTAATCCTCCTCCTACCACGGCGGCAAGGACTGGACGATTTACAGATGTGTTGTTGATGGAGGACATGCAGAGCTTTTTCAGTCCTACTCATCGCCACAGCCCTTCGGGATCCAGCCTTAGAGAACGACTCGACCGACAGGTAGCAGACTACCTCGCCTTAACAGCAGATATCGACACTCTGAGGAGCAATGAACCCCTTCACTACTGGGTGTGCAGGCTTGACCTGTGGCCTGAGCTATCCCAGTTCGCGATAGAACTTCTGGCCTGCCCTGCTTCAAGTGTCCTGTCAGAAAGGACCTTCAGTGCAGCAGGAGGCATTGTCACTGACAAGAGAAGTCGCCTCGGTCAAAAAGTGTTGATTACCTCACCTTCATAAAGATGAATGAGGCATGGATCCCGAAGGGACTGACAGTGGGGGATACGTTTGACTAACAAAAGGCCTGATTACATGCCTTGGCCTCAAAATGGTCCCCACGCTGCTGTATTTAATGTCTGCATACCGGATGACTTTCGTGAATTCTCCACCACCAACTAGGGTTCAAGCCGCAATGTTTTAGTCACTTTTCTGCCTGGAAAACATAAATTTTTCCGGCCGCTGCTACAATAGCGGCTGCAACAGTGCCATTATTTTTCAGGCATGTGTACATGCCTAATTTTTCTGTCCTATGGTGCAGCACTGTGGCTGCAAAAACAAACCAAAAAAAAGGCACATACAAGTGTCAATTCCCTTCGTGATCGTTACCTTGTTGTGGTGAAGGGGCTTGTGTATCACAATGAAGCAATCATCACCTCTATAAGTGTGTTGGCAATGTTGCCACACCCCAGATGATAAGGTCGTTGCTTCATTATGGTCAGACCAAAAGCGATCGGACGGCTGGATAATATTTCATAGAAAAACATTAATTTACCTTTTTTTTATATGTTGTATGGGTTTTTAATACATAAAATAAAAATCATAATAAAGTCTCTTAATAGTTTATTAGAAATGATGCAGGCAATTAAAAAATCCCCATCAATTCCAATACAAAGCAAGTACAGAGCTCAGAACTAAATTATTTCATGATGTCGTAATGGTTCGCTAATTCGACAATGGTTAATCAATTCGACCGGATAGGGTCCGTAACAGGGATTAAACTGATAGGAATAGTACTAGTTAAGACACCACTCATATAGGGTGTCACAGCACATTGCTCTGTGCACGCGCAGTGCCCCAATTTGGGAGTAAGAGGACCGACCAAGCTGCTTTTTCCATCTCCCGGTTCCTGAAATCAATTCAGTTTAGTGTATGAGAGTTTGGTCTGTCACTGTGAAGGCAGTCGAAGGTACCCGGCCTAAATTTTTTTTCACAAAAGGCAATCCCTGATATGGGACGTAACAGGGATTAAACTGATGAGAATAATACTACAGAAAATACCACTCATATCGGGTGTGACAGTAAATTGCACGGCGCAGACGCAGTGACCATGGTTTAAAACAGAGTGGAGGGAGCCAGCGTTTTTTCAACCATCTCCCCGTTCGAAAAATCTATTCAATAAATGGCCCCCAGATTGGGGAGTCGGGGACGTTAGAGGGATTAAACTGATGAGAATAGTACTACAGAAAATACCACTCATATCGGGTGTGACAGTAAATTGCACGGCGCAGGCGCAGTGACCGTGGATTAAAACAGAGTGGAGGGAGCCAGCGTTTTTTAACCATCTCCCTGCTCGAAAAATCTATTCAATAAATGGCCCCTAGATTAGGGACGTTAGAGGGATTAAACTGATGAGAATAGTACTACAGAAAATACCACTCATATCGGGTGTGACAGTAAATTGCACGGCGCAGACGCAGTGACCGTGGTTTAAAACAGAGTGGAGGGAGCCAGCGTTTTTTAACCATCTCCCGCTCGAAAAATCTATTCAATAAATGGCCCCCAGATTGGGGACGTTAGAGGGATTAAACTGATGAGAATAGTACTACAGAAAATTACTACTCATATCGGGTGTGACAGTAAATTGCACGGCGCAGACGCAGTCACCGTGGATAAAAACAAAGTGGAGGGAGCTAGCGTTTTTTAACCATCTCACCGTTCGAAAAATCAATTCAATTCACCTTTGGGGACCCTTGATGTTGTACGTGGCTGGGTGGAGGAAGAAACCTTCAATGACATCACCGGACGTGGCTAGCTTGGTATCCAACCTTGTGCAAATGGGGAGTTTGCGGTTGTGCAAATGAACTGTTTGCGGTGCATTAAAAGGGAGTTTGGTCTGTCAATGTCAGTGAAGCGGGCGTAACCCTTACACTACCTGATCGATACAACATCATACCTGATCGTATACACACACTGGATGTTTTAAAGCACGTTATTCCAAACAATTTAGGAATGTTAGTTGATTTATGCCCTTTATGGATTAAAACCCGACTCTGCGTCCACTACGTAATTTTCCACGGGAGTTTTGCCATAGATCCCCCTCCGGCATGCCACAGTCCAGGTGTTAGACCCCTTGAAACAACTTTCTCATCACTATTGTGGCCAGAAAGAGTCCCTGTGGGTTTTAAAATTCGCCTGCCAATTGAAGTCTATGGCGGTTCGCGCGGTTCGCCCGTTTGCGAACATTTGCGGAAGTTCGCGTTCGCTGTTCGCGAACTGAAAATTTTATGTTCGCGACATCACTACATTTGAATAGTGAATTTTTTTTGCGAATATCGGCACTTCGCTAATACGTGAATATTGCGAATATAGCGGTATATATTCGCTATTTCGAATATTCCCACTTCCCAAAAGCTGTTCTTACCTGTCCAGAGGATTCTTGGCTCTCTGCCCGCTCCAGTCAATGCCCGTTGCCGCTTCTGCTGACTTCCTGTGTGCATGGGAACGCCTCCATGCTAAAATGTACTGTAGAATGTGAGAATCACGATGTCACAAATTTGACTAAGTTGTAATCGCAATGCAATTAATATAACCTGAATTACTCGCATTGCGAATTCAACTTAGAGCTGAGTTCCTAATTCTTGTATTGCTAGAATATAACAAAGATGACAAATATCACAAATTCCCGAATATAGCACTATATTCTCAATCTTCGTTATATTCTAGCAACAACCATTATAAACTCAGCTCTACGTTTAATTCACGAAGCGATCATATACTCGTATTGCACATTCAACTTAGGCCTCATGCACACGGCCGTGGGTGTTTTGCGGTCCGCAAACCGCGGATCCGCAAAACACGGAAGCTGCTCCGCGTTCCGTTCCGCAATTTGCGGAACGGAACACGGCCCATTATAGAGATGCCTATTCTTGTCCGCATAACGGACAAGAATAGGACATGCTCTATTTTTTTTGCGGGGGCACGGAACGGAGCAACGGATGCGGACAGCACACGGAGTGCTGTCCGCATCTTTTGCGGCCCCATTGAAATGAATGGGTCCGCGGCCGAGCCGCGAAATATGCGGCTCGGACGCGGACCCGAACAACGGCCGTGTGCATGAGGCCTTAGAGCTGGGTTCCTAATGGTTGTATTGCTAGAATATAACGAAGATTGAGAATATAGCGCTATATTCGTGATATTCGTTATCTTCGTCAATTCTAGCAATACAACCATTAGGAACTCAGCTCTAAGTTCAATTTGCAATGCGAATATAAATTCGAGTAACATTCGCAGTAAATACAATATTCGATTTCGACGAATATATGACGAATATTCAATCGAATATTCTCAAAATATTGTGAAATCAGAATATGACTGAGCCGAACATGTGTCATTGGGTGCTATATAGCCCCTGATGACGCGTTCAGGCCAGCCAATCTGAGTAATGCCAGTAGCTAACATGGCTATAGCATTACACTGAAGGGCATTACTTACCTGCACATTGATTGGCTGCTTAGGAGACACCAAACGTGCGTGGAGGAGACTCAAGCTTTTCGCTCGAGCACACGTGGTACACAGCCGAGCATGCCCGCTCATCACTAGTCACCACGCACGGGATTTTGGCAGAGATACTCAATAAAGATGGAGGCGGGCGGCCCATTGCTAGCAAATGCGGGAGGTAGGTATGATTTTTTTTGTTTTTTACACCAGTTTAGGTTAAATCGATTCGCTACCACGAAGTACGAGGAAATTCTGATTTGCAGAAAATCTAATTTATCCTGATATTCACATCAAATTCCACTTCACAAATTCGACTCACTCTAGACTAGTGAAGACCCCCAAAGAATCAATTAAAAATAGTTGTTTAAAAAAATATTTCTCTTGGATCACGTGAAAATGATATTTAGTTTAAGTTCCATAACTGTAAAATAAATGTGAGTTGATTGGAAATGAAGTAAAATGTACCGCAGTGCAAATAGATAAGAAAAAACTGTGTCAAGCAATAAAAATAAAAAAAAGCCCTGACTACATGACAATAATATATATATTCTACTAAACATATCAAAGCATATTTAACACGTGACATTTGATTAGCAAGAGCAACATTTTAAGGTAATTCCAAATTGGTGTAAAATGGAGCCTGAGCCTACATGAGCACATGGCTTAAAGGGGTGTTCCTTCTGGGACATTGATGGCATATTGCTAGGAAATACAGTCAGTCACAGATAGGTGTCATTATCTGACACTGGGACCTGCTCCAGTATCCAGAACATGTGCGGCCACCCTCCATTATTTGCTATGGGAGTTCTGACAATAACTGGGTGATGACTCGACTATATCCAGTGCTTCCATAGCAGAGAACGGAGAGGTGGCTACACTTCCTCTGTGCGGTCCCCATTCACCGCTATGGAACTTCTTCTGAAAATAGCTGAACATGCCCACATGGCTTATTCTGTGGGTGAAAGATGATGTGGAGGATGATGAGGTCATAGACCCCACATGGAATCAAGGTCATCCGAGTGACACGTGCAGCTCGGAGGAAGAGGTAGTGGTAACGCAGCACCAGCTGCACAGCAAAAGAGGGAACAGGGTGCAAAACCACAGTGGCCAGACCCTAGCCAGTACTTCTACTACTGCCCAACGCTCTAAGGCACTGAGCAGACCAAAGCCAACTTTAAAGGAGGTTCCTGGTGTGGCAGTTCTTCAGACAATGTGCTGACAACAAGACACGGGTGGTTTGCATGCTGTGCAGTCAGAGCCTGAAGCAAGGCATAAATGTTCTAAACCTGAGTACCATCTGCATGACCAGTAGAGATGTCCCAAACTATTCGCCGGCGAACAGTTCTCAGCGAACATCGCATGTTCGAGTTCGCCGCGGCGGGCAAACATATGCGATGTTTGCCCCCTATACTTTATCATTGAGCAAACTTTGACCCTGTACCTCACAGGCAGCAGACACATTCCAGCCAATCAGCATACCCTCCCTCCCTGACCCTCCTATCAAAAAGCAAGGACAGCATCCATCTTAGATTCATTCTGAAGCTGCAGTGTTAGTTAGAGCAGGGAGAGTGCTGCTGCTGAATTAATAGGGAAAGCGTTAACTAGGCCAGTGTTCTGTGTCCACTCCAGTCCTCAAAGACTCATCGGCCTCTTTCACACGATCGTGTCTGGATTATGCCCCATTCACATGTCCGTAGTGTGTTGCGGATTCGAAAATTGCGGCTCCGCAACACACCATCCCGGCACTCCCCATAGAGATGCCTCTTCTTGTCCGCAGGCAGCGGACAAGAATAGGACATGCTCTATCTTTTGCGGAGCCGCTGCCGGATGTTTCAGGGGCGAAACCCGGAAGTCTGGGGCCGCGTCTCTGCAAATGCAAAAGCGCAGAGCACAAAGTGTGCTCTCCGCATCACGACCGGCCCCATTCACAATGAATGGGTCCGCATCCATTCTGCAGAATTGCGGAATGGATGCGGACAAAAATTGCGGATGTGTGAATGGGGCCTTAGATCGGAACCCTCATATACACAGACCCATTGAAATGAATGGGTCAGGATTTAGTGCGGATGCTATGAGTTCACGTCACGCATTGGACCCGCAAGGAAAACTCGCTTGTGTGAAAGGGGCCATCTGCTGTCAGGACAGCGTCCTAACAGCACCCCAAAAAGCCCTTTTTAGGGCAGGTACATCACTCTGCTTTTAGATATAGATATAGATATAGATATAGATATATATATATATATATATATATATATATATATTGCAGTTGTCTGCCCGTGTGTGAGAGGCCACAGGCCCACAGACTGTACTGTGTGCACGCCACTCATATCGGGTGGCACAGTACCTTGCAGATAAAAAAAGTCATTTAATTTTTACCCTTTAATATAATTGCAGTTGCCTGCCAGTGTGTGTCAGGCCCACAGACTGTACTGTGCCCAGTGCCCACCACTCATATAGTGTGTCACAGTACATTGCACGGCGCACGCGCAGTGACCTAAAATTCAAATGAAGTGGACCGAGCATGGGTCTTTTTCCATCTCCAGGTTCCAAAAATCTATTCACTACACTGGCCCTTGCCCTGATAAGGGACAAAACAGAGATTAAAATGATAGGAATAGTACTTAGTTAACACTAGTTTCATTGGTGGCAAATTCCATTGCAAGTGCCCAAAATTAGAAGGAAGCGGACAGAGCAAGCTTTTTTCTCTATCTCCCCATGCAAGGATTCAATTCAATACACGTCCCCTGATAGGGGACTTAACAAAGATTAAAGTGGTAAGAATAGTAGTTCACACTATTTGTATTGGTGGCACAGTACATTGCGCGGCGCACGCTCAGTGCCCCAAATTGGAAGTAAGAGGACCGGACAGTCATCTTTTTCCATCTCCCGATTCCTAAAATCTATTCGATACACGTCCCCTGATAGGGGACAAGACAGAAATTAAACTGGTAAGAACAGATTATTTTAATTAAAAAAAAAGAGGACAGCCTCTGCGGAGCTGAGTATTTTTTGGCAGTGTTACTGAACGTTCATGCACAATGGCTGTAGGCTCATGCGTCCTTTTGAGGAGGTGACAAACCTGGTCAGTCAAACCCAAGGCAACATCATTGACCTCATCCCATATGTATTTTCTCTGGAGCGTGCCCTGCGAAGAGTGCTGGATCAGGCCGTAGATGAGCATGAAGAGGAATAGTTGTGGTCACCATCACCACCAGAAGCAGCCTTGTCGTCGTCGATTGCTGGACCTGCGGCAACGCAGAGAGAGGAGTCTGATGAAGAGGAGTCAGAGGAGGAAGGTGGCTTTGAGGAGGTGGAAGACCAACCACAGCAGGCGTCCCAGGGGGCTTGTTGTCACCTTTCAGGGACCCTTTGTTGTTGTACGTGGCTGGATGGAGGAAGAGACCTTCAATGACGTCAGTGAGGACAAGGAACGGGACATGGCTAGCTTGGTATCCAACCTTGTGCAAATGGGGAGTTTGCGGTTGTGCAAATGGACTGTTTGCGGTGCGTTAAACGGGGAGTTTGGTCTGTCAGGGTTTGGTCTGTCACTGTGAAGCGGGCATAACCCTTACACTACCTGATCGATACAACATCATACCTGATCGTAGACACACACTGGATGTTTTAAAGCACGTTATTCCAAAAACTTAGGAATGTTAGGTGATTTATGCCCTTTATGGATTAAAACCCAACTCTGCGTCAACTACGTAATTTTCCATGGGAGTTTTGCCATGGATCCCCCTCCGGCATGCCACAGTCCAGGTGTTAGTCCCATTAAAACAACTTTTCCATCACTACTGTGGCCAGAAAGAGTCCCTGTGGGTTTTAAAATTCGCCTGCCAATTGAAGTCTATGGTGGTTCGCCCGGTTCGCCGGTTCGCGTTCGCCATTCGAGAATGGAAAATTTTATGTTTGCGACATCTCTAATGATAAGGCATCTAAATGCAAAGCACAAGCTGCAGTGAAGTAGACACCTGAAAAACAGCAAAAGATCTGAAGCTCCTCCTGCTCCCTCTTCTGCTGTGGTTTTGGTCTCTTCTTCCCCCTCTCGAGCAATAGTGATGAGCGGCAGGGGAAATATTCAAATTTGATATATTTCGTGAATATTGATTAGAATATTCGTCATATATTCGCGAATATTCGTATTCGAGATTATTCTTTTGATTGCGAAAAATCGACAATGTAATATTCGCGTAATGTGAATATTCTAAAACATGAATATATAGCACTATAGAATATAGTGCTATATATTCATTTTTAGAATATTTGTCATTTTTTTCCAATTTAATGTGAACAGTCATTGGCCCAAAAGCAACTTAAGCAGGGAGGAATCATGACTTTAGATGTAAAAAAAGGACAAATATTCTAAAAACAAATATATAGCAATATAATTTATAGTGCCATATATTCGTGTTTTAGAATTTTCGCATTGTGTGAATATTACATTGCCGATTTTTTGCATAAGAGAGAACAAATTAAATTATGAAGAATATTCTAATTCACTATAGATTACAAAATTGCAGCCTTCTCACATTGGCCCACAAGCAGGAAGCAGGTAGGTATACTAGGTAATAGGTTCAGATGAAAAAAAAACAAAAAAAAACGAATATTCGTTTTTACGAATATATATCACTATATTTGAAATATTTGCTAATTCTCGAAGGGCCGATATTTACGATAAAAAGTCGCCATTCGAATATTCGTGGTCAACAATATCAAGCAACAGGGCCACCTGGATCCCCGCAGAGAGAGGATGTGACAGCACCACCACCAGCAGTGTTACCGAGCATCTCTACACTGAAAGTGATCAGCTGTCCATCCTCCAAAAACTGGAGAGAAAGAGGAATTACCCCATGTACCCACCTGCGAGCCTTAGCCCTGGATGCCAGCATTTCCAAACTCCTAGACTTTGAAAAGCGGACATTTCGTCTGGTGGAAACAGACTGTTTTAAAGCCATTATGGCGGTGGCTGTCACACAGTACATTGTTCCTAGCTAACACTACTTTTCCAGGTGGGCCATCCCTGCCCTGCACTAACAAGTTACGGACAAAATCAGGTGTGCGCTGCGCAACACCCTTAGTGGCAAGGTCCACATAACCACCAATACGTGAACCAGTAAGCACGGGCAGGGACATTATATCTCCGTAACTGCCCACTGGGTAAATGTAGTGGCAGCTGTGCCTGAGGTGCAAAGCGCTTTGGCCCATGTCCTACTGCCACAGAGGATTGCTGGACGTTTCTCGTTGCCCACTGTTGCCAGCTCCTCCTACTCCATTTCCTCCACTACCGCCACCTTACCTGCACCACTCACTTTAGAACAGTCAGGGGGAAATGACAGCAAACCGTTCTGAAACTCATCTGTTTGGGGAATAAACCCCACACCGTGGAGGAGCTGTGGACGGGCATAAAAAAACTGATGAGTGGATGTTGCCGCTGAGCCTCACTCCTGGCCTGGTGGTGTGCAATAACAGGTGTTGGAGGGCATTTCTTAGGGATTATTATCGCTATTGGGGGTTAATGTACGTACAGTTGTAGGCACTATACCTATCGATTTCACGATATATCACAAATTTTTGGCCAAATATTCTTCAAATATTCGTGATTTCGAAAATTCTTTTTGTTCGTGCTTCATTTTCTTCAAAGCGAAAAATTAGCGTAACTTAATGTTCGCATATGCACGTATGCAGTACAACTTTTGTCGAGGTTCAGGAACTTTCTAGCAGACTGGAAAAAAATGGTTGGCAGCGGTTTTCATGACATTGAGGAAGAACTCCTGATCACTGTAAGTAATTTTACATTGCATCACTGTATTCGATTACACTTCGCATGCGTGGTAGAACAAAGGCATTATTATGCAGACAGAGTATTACAAAATAATCACGTTTTCGAAAATTGGTGCTATTGATACAATTTTTTTTTTTCAGCCCTACATACAACTTAACATTTTATCAGGTTTGAGTAGATATTACTGAAAGTGGCCCACAGCATATGTCTGTAGCATGTATGTATGGACAGTAGAGAAATATCTCTCACATGCACATTGCATAGCCATTTTCCTGCCACAAACTATATAACACACACACACACATAAAGTCTATAGATTAAAATTTATGTCCTCTTGGTCAGGAGAAGCTTTTTAGGTCTGACCACCAGTATTTGCTGGTTCATTTAGCGTTACCCAGGGTGCACCACGTGGAGGTGAACCAGCTTTACACCCAATCGTCACTTTACTTGACAGGTACAGTACGGCCCATCGTGCCAATATCCAATTGATCATACCTAGAGATGAGTGAATCGAAACAGACGAAGTTGAATTCGTTCTGAATTTCAGGAAAAATTAGATTCTGAACAAATGCAAATTTCCTCGATTTTCGTGGTAACGAATCACAATTTTTCTTAACTTGTCAGCTACAATGGCGGCTAAAATGGCGGCACCACGTGTAAGGACATGGGCCAAGTAACTCTAGGAAGGCGGGATGACCCATAATGCCATGCGTGCAGCCAATCAGCAGCCAGCCAGCCTGGTGATGTCATCTTCACCGGGCTGGCGGCCATCTTATATTCTACCATTCACCAGTGTACTTTGTGTCGGGATAGACATGTGTGTTACGGCTAGGGAAAGTGAAAGAAAAACAAATAAAAAAAAAACGGAAAAAAGCGATTTACTAGTGCAGGAAAAGGATAGTGAGGAATAATTTCACAGGCAGGGAGAGACGTGTGCAGATACTAGGGAGAGTCATAGGAAAAACCAAATTGTGAAAAAAGCGATTTACAAGTGCAGGGAAACATTACTTGGGGATCCAAATAGTCATATAATACAGCTCTGTCATTCCAGTAATTAGTTATTGGGGTGCAAGTGCTACGTTTAAAAGACTTTAGTGGCTTTTATATGTAGAAAAAGAGAAATATATACGCAGGTCACTTTTATTGTTATTTGCGCTAAAATCATTTGCAGTAATTTCTAGTAAAAGAGTATAGGGCGCTATTTCAGTAATACAAGAAAAATATATACACACTTCCTGTTTGCAGTCATTTCTGGTGAAAGAGTATATGGCGCTATTTTTAGAGTTGAACGAACAGCTGAAAGTTCGGGACCCGAACTTGACCCCGAACCCCATTGAAGTCAATGGGGACCCGAACTTTGGGGCACTAAAATGGCTCTAAAAAAGTCATGGAAAGGGCTGGAGGGCTGGAAAATGAAGCAAAATGGGGGTTAGAGTAGGACAAGTGCCCTACAAACATATTTGGATAGGGAAATAACTTAAAATAATATAAAATACATAAAAAAATATGTTCTAAGCCTGAGCACAAGTGAGTGACAGTGGCACCTGCCACCGCACAAACAGAGGATGTGGCAGCAACGCCACCACATCTTTTACCGTCACCAAGCATCTCCACACTATCCCATCGAAGCGTTCAGCTGTCCATCTCCCAAACACTGGAAAGAAATAGAAAGAGAAAGTACCCCCCTACCCACCCTCGATCCCTGGTCCTGAATGCCAGGATTTCAAAATTCCTGGTCCTTTGAAATGCTGTCATTCTGTCTGGTGGAGATGGATGGAGACTTTTAAAAACCTTATGGCGGTGGTTGTCCCACAGTACGTGGTTCCTAGCCGCCACTACTTTTCCAGGAGAGCCATTCCTTCCCTGCACAACCAAGTGGCGGACAAAATCAGGTGTGCACTGCGCAACGCCATCTGTGTCAAGGTACACATAACCACCAATACGTGGACCGGTAAGCACGGGCAGGGAAGTTATATCTCCCTAACAGCACACTGGGTAAATGTAGTGGCGGCTGGGCCAGAGGCGGATAGAAGTTTGCCGCATGTCCTTCCGCCCCCGAGGATTGCAGGGCATTTCTCTTTGCCTCCTGACAGCAGGCTGTTCTGAAACTCATCTGTTTGGGGGACAAACCCCACAGCGCGCAGGAGCTGTGGACGGGCATGGAAACACAGACTGATAAGTGGTTGGTGTCACTGAGCCTCAAGCCAGGACTGGTGGTGTGCGATAATAGGCAAAATCTTGTAGCAGCTCTGGGCCTAGCCGGTTTGACACACATCCCTTGCCTTGAGCATCTGCTGAATTTGGTTGTGCAGAAATTCCTGAACACCTGACAGTGAAAATCAATTCAGTTAATCCAGCTCTTAGATTCTGGTGGGACAAATTCACTTTTATTCGTGCTTAAGGACCCCTGCGGCCCTAGCTGCAGATGTGACAGGCAAATAATTCTATTAAATTTAACTGTTAGATTGTTGGGTAACATTTCCACGATGATCAGGACTTTTTATTATAAATCGTAACAAAAACTATTCAAAAATAGAACATTAACCCGACCAGACTCCCACCCTACGCCCCCCCCCCTTTCACTCAAACCGCTCATTAATGCCCATTCACAAACTATTTACAAATTTACTTATAAACATATTTAAATAACTATAAGTCAGATAAACTAAATAAACAAACAAAACTATATACATGCCTTACCCTTAACTTATAAGGCCAGTCATATATATATAAGTGGCTCGGAGGGTGGGTTTCTGCACCAACATAGGCCAGGTACACAATTGTCCAGCCAGGGCACAGTTCTGGAGGATGAGGAGGAGGAGAAGAAACCGTGTTCACAGCAGGGTGGCACCCAAAGCAGCTCATGGCCATCACTTCAGCGTGGCTGGGGGAATACGGAGGACACATATGATACACTTTCCACAGAGGACAGCATGTTGTTGCCTCTGGGCATGCTGCAGTGCCTGCGCAACGACTGCCGAGTTGCCCACATTCTAACCAGTGCTGATTACTGGGTGGCCACCCTGCTGGATCCCTGTTACAAGGACAACGTGCCGTCCTTAATTCCATCACTGAAGCGTGATCGGAAGAAGCCAGCGCTCGTAGACGCGCAGCTGATGGCATTCACACCTGACACCGGGGGCTCTGTGGAAGCACAAAGCTAAACCAGAGGAGGAGGAGGAAGAAGTCGCCAACGCAGCTGAGTCACCGCCCGCACCTCAGAAGGCAGGGTTATCATGGGCAAAATGTGGAAAAGCTTTGTCACCACGCCACAACAACCAGCACCGCCAGCAAATCTGGAACGTCTTAGCAAGAGGCAGCATTTCAGCAAAATGGTGGAATAGTATCTGTGCACACGCCTACACGTACTGACTGATGGGTCTGCTCAGGGTCGTAGCTACAGAGGAAGCAGGAAAAGAGGTTGCTTTGGGGCCCTGACCCAGAAGGGGCCCATCCAGGAGGAAGAGGACTAAAAGACTTTGTCAGGGCCCCCTCAACAGTATTATTCAATGAAATTATATACAGTGGCAGTATAGACACTGTAGAAAACGGATGGAACAGCTGCCGGGCCTCATCTGAGAGAGCGATCTTTAATAGCCACAGAAATGGGGGCTGCATGAAAGGAAGGGGTTGCGAAAAAATTACCGGGGGAGAGGGGCTCCATTCAAAAATTAACTGTTGGGCCCAGGTATTTCTAGCTACGCCACTGGGTCTGAATCATTCAATTTCTGGGTCTCCAAATTGGGGACATGGCCTCAGCTTGACCTTTATGCCTTGGAGGTGCTGGCCTGCCCTGCAGCCAGTGTATTGTCTGAACGTGTGTTTAGCATGGCAGGGGGCGTCATTACAGACAAACGTAGCCACCTGTCCACAGCCAACGTGGACAATCTCACGTTCATTAAAAAGAACCAGGCATGGATCCCACAGGACTTGTCCGTACCTTGTGCAGAATAGACATGTATACCGGCCTCTTCCAGCCATTGTTATACTACAGCGCACTTTCTCTTTGTTTTCTTTTTATATTTCCCAATGTTTTGGGGTCTACCCCAATTTATAAAAAAAAAAAAAAAAAAAGAAAACAAAACACATTGTTGTTGGCGACAATGTCAGGCTTTATGTCAGGCAACAATGTAACTGCCTATTGTAATGAATTAGGTTCCCTGTCTGTTATGCAATGAAGGGGTACTTTGAAAGAAAGAAGGGGTACAGATCCCCCAACAATCTGAAGCCACCTAATTCACTGAATATATTTCCAAGTCAGATATGCAGTGCTGGGGTACTTTATAGCAAAAAAAAATTGTTTTTTTCAACCCCAATGTCCCAGTTGTATTTACTGATTTTATTTCACTATCAGATTTGCAGTGAAGGCCCCAAAGGTACTTTATAAGAAAAAAAGATGATTTTTTCACCCACAGTGAAACAGATGTATTTACTGATTACCGTATATTTCACTATCAGAGTGCAAGCAGAAAAGGGAGTTTATTGAAAAATAAAATAAATATATATATATATATATATATATATATATATATATATATGATTTTTTCACCCACAAATGAAACAGATGGATTTAAATGATTATCTTTCACTATCACTAGTGCAGTGCAGGCGCAAATGTACTTTGTGCCCAAAATTAAGTGTTTTTTTCAACAACAATGTCACAGTTGTATTTTTCAGAAATGCAGCGTAGGATCTTAATGTGCTATCTAGCACAAAAACTGTGTTTTTTTGCAAACAACTAAGTAAATGCAGTGTGTTACGGTTTTATTAGAAAATCCTAAATGCAGTGTAGGCCACTAATGTGCTATCTTGCACAAAAACTGTGTTTTTTGCAAAAAACTATGTAAATGCAGTATGTTACGGTTTTATTGGATTATCAGAAATCCAGCGTAGCACGCAAATTTGCTATCTAGCACAAAAAATGTGTTTTTTTATAGCACCAATGTAAATGTAGTATGTTACGGTTTTATTGGACTGTCAGAAATGCAGTGTAGCACGCAAATTTGCTATCTAGCACAAAAAAATTTGCTTTTTTATTGCAGCAATGTAACTGCAGTATGTAATGGTTTTACATATGCAGTGCCTGTGGTAGACAGATAAAAAATAGCTTTAGGTCACAAAAATATGTGACTGACTAATGTAATTGAATAAGTTTCACTGTCAGGTATGCACTGCAGGCCGCAGGGGTACTTGACTGGCCAAAAAAGGGAATTTGTCCTCCACTGAGCTATCAGTACAGAATTAAAGCCAAATACCGCATGTGCCCGAGCGCCATGCTCGAGTCTCCTCCCCGCACATTTCTTGGCAGCCAATAAACGTGCAGGTAAGTACTGCCAGTCACTGTAAGGATGTAGCCATGTTGGTTACTGGCATTACAATGATTGGCTGGCCGCAACGCATCATCAGGTGCTATATAGCACCCGATTGACACGTGTTCGGCTCAGTCTTAGTCAGGGAGAGCTGTGCTGAGGAAGGGACAGACAATGTTGGGACAGAATTTCTATTACTGTATTTTACTGAAAATACTTGTTAGAAACCAAATAGTCCTTTTAAGGACTATTGTTTTGTGTGGCAGAAATATATATTTTTAGCGCAACCTGTGCTACAAAGCGTGCAATTGTTTGGCTGCTGCGGACAGTGAGATTACCAGCGCACCACCTCTCCCGTGTAACGTGTGCACATTAAAAAAATATCTGTGACATCCAGTGTACTTTTTTCGTAGACGCTGCGGACAATGACATTACTTGTGGTACCTCTCCTGTATAACGTTTCCTCATCCCAAATATAATGGCTACATTTGGTGCTCGATCAACACTATCCTTTACCTACACTTCTAATGCACTTTCCCTGAACTTCTATACAGCAAAATAAAAGTTTTCAAGTATTTTTTTTCACTGTACCTAGCACCTGCTGACGTCTCACCCTGCACTAAGTACAGAATCCAAGATGGCGGAGGCTATTTATAGGGCTGTGACATCACAGGGATGGCTGGCTGCTGATTGCATGGCATTGTGGGTGATCCCTCGTTCCCAGAGTTCGTTGCTCTATGTCTTCACATGTGCAGCTGCCTTTTTAGGAAAAAATGAGGCGTGAGAAAATTCAGATGCAAATCAAACTTTTCCTGAAATTCGGATTGAATTCCACTTCGTCAACTTTCATTTGCTCATCTCTAAATAAGACTATGTGGCAACTGAATATATGTAAACAGGCGATTGAGGCTGAACATTAAATTTCACCTTAATACACAATGGTAGACTGCTTTCACACCTTGGGTATTGCTGCAGTAATCAAGTATATGTATATATTTCTTAATTAATTTGAACCCTCCAAAAAGCATTTAAAAATGCGACCATGTGGAAACTTTATATACGTAAATGGACAATTGAGGCTTGACGCTCAATTTCTCATTAATACACACAGGTAGATTGCTATACCTTGTGTCTTTTAGTAATTATATATATATGCTGGTCCAATTTAATTTTACAATCCCCAAAAAATTGTAAATTCCAACTGTGTTGAAACTGAATATGTGACAATGGACGATTGAGGCTTTATGCTAAATTTCACCTTAATACACACATGGTAGATTGCTGCCATACCATGAGTGTTGATGCAGGTATCATGTATATATATGCTGCTTAATTAAAATTAACCCCACTCCCAAAAAAAATTGAATTGCGACCCTGTGGAAACTGATTATACATAAGTAGATGATAGGGGCTTGGCACTCAATTTCTGATTAATGTGTAAGGAAGCGGGGCAATTGACCTTATATCTGTTATTCTGTTATATTGTTAAAAAGGGTGCCTTGTAGTATACTTTGGATCAGTCATTAGTATTTGATTGGTGAGAGTCTTACACCCTGGACCTCCCAGGTCAGCAATTTTGAGAAGCAAGCAGCACTCCTTTGAGCGCTTCTGCCTTCTCACAGCTCACCAAGCACAGCGTCACACATAGTAGAACGGCTGTGCTTGGTATTGCAGCTCACCCCCATTCACTTGAATGGGATTGAGCTGCTGCTAGGCCATGTGAACGATGAATATGATGTCACTGGCCTAGAAAAGTGTCATACAGTGGTATGCTGTTGCCAGCGGTTATGTTCTGGTAGCCGCACGTGTGGGCTATTAGGCAGTAGCCTCACGTGCGGTTGCCATTGGCAACAGGTGTGCCACCACCTGTGGTTTGGTGGTGATCCATGGTCTCGCATGCTCTTGCCAGCGGCATGGTTTCGGGTTGCCGCACGTGTGGGCTATTACGTGGTAGACTCACGTGCGGTTGCCGCTGGCAACTTTGTGCTTTAGAGCATGCGAGACATTCACCTTTGTTTGGGTGCACTTTCTCTGAGTGTGCACCGAGTTAATTGTGTGTGCTAGGTGTGGTGGGTGTATCCTCAGGCCTCCTTATATGTTGGTGTGGTGGAGCCTGAGGTCAGTTTGATCTTGTCTGTCTGTCTATGTAGGAGCTCTGCTCCCTGGCAGAATGTCAGTTTGTGTGAGCCACCCTTATTTGTTATATTATTTATTGTTTGTTCATATTGCTGGTTGTATATGGTTTCCGCTCCTGTGTGCTTCTGTTTGCCCTTCCCCACCTGGTGTATGTTTATGGTGTGCGTTTGCGAGGAGGTATGTGTGTCGGTGTGTGCTCCGGAAGGGGCTTGCTTTCCCGGAGGGGTTTAAGCAAAGACCAGATGGTGTGCTGCCCTGCCAGGATCTCCCCCATGCATCTGGTGTCCGCATGGGGGTCCAGGAGGTCCTGGTGCTGGTTCGGCTTCTCCAGTGCGGCAGGTAAGTGTGGGCTTTGTGTATGTGGTTTGCTCTGTTACTTACTTGCCGTGCGGGCGTACATTGTCTGGTTCCCGGCTGCTGTGGGGCCTCTGGAGACGCCTGCTCATCCGTTGTCCATCTTAGGGCAAGACAAGGATGCCAGGGCTCTAGGTTCATGAGGTATGGTCCCTCCTACCATCAGGGTCGGCCCATACAGCTAGGAGACCAGGGCAGTATAGGGACACACTAGGAGGTGACCTGCTCCCTGTTCCCTGTATCTTGGCCTAGCAGCCGCGGACATTGCATGGTGGGGGGTTTCCCCCACTCCCCACTGTGACAGAAAAGCAGGGAGAAGGCTATGGGACTCACAGAAGTGTGGCTGCCTTCTCAAAATAGCTGATCGGTGGAGATCCAGATAATGACCGATCAGATACTGATGACCTGTCCTAAGGAGAGGTCATTTGTAAAAGAAAAAAAATCGGAAAATCCCTTTAACTGCATAATTACTGCAACATCTCACTTTGGTCAGGAGATGGCAGCAAAGCATAGGCTAGTCTAAGTCTATATTGGAGTTGCCTGTTAGAGAACTACAATTAAGTTATTTAGGTTGCAAAGTTTGGAAATAGCTAATTTCTTGGCTGTCTTGGACTTTTTCAAGTTTAATAGCAAACTGAAAATGTGAGGAGCAAGAAGTGCCCAGACGGAGCATCTGCATGGTGGTGCTGATGAACAGTGAGGGAGCAGCTTGGCTGATTCTCCAAGTGATTGGACTGGCTTATGGTTGAGACTGGTGACAAGGGAGAGCTTTGCATCAACAACCTCAGGAGTGTCGTGTCTTCATGGTCCAGTTCTGGAGTAGACCAGAGAATAAGGAAAAATACCAAATATGGTAAGTGTGGCTTTGCTGCTTTACATTGCTTCACACAATTGAAGTGACATGAGGGCATACAAATCAAGCATAAAGTAGTATTACTTTGCGGTGGACGGGCTACAGACTAAAGCGTAGCCTCCCCCTCAGCACTCTCCCACGGGGGTCCTCCATACTTACTCCTGATCTCCTTTTGTGACTTATGTGACCAAGGTCTGAATTGGCCGAAACGTTTTGAGGTTTCCAAAGATTTGGAGTCACAAAAACAGGCATTTTTCCTTATCTACCCATGTATTCATTGAAGGATATGTCACAATAAAAGAATTTTACTTGCATGTTAACCCAAAGTGTGCAGTGTTATTTCTCTTACTAAAGCATAGCCATGATGGACTCACAGGCCGACACCTTCTTAGCATAGGAGAGTCTTGGCTGTACTGGGAGCTGGAACAAGGATTAGAGAGCCAATTAAAAGGACAGATACATTTTACCGGTGGATTACAAACAGGCGTATTGCTGAAGTAATTGTTTAATTAAATTGAACTTACAAAAAATGATTTCTGTGAAAATAGGGGAAAAATAAAAGTATTTGCTTGCAGGTAGCTGCTTTTGAGGTGCATTTGCAATTCTGATAGCAGGCACAGTCAGCCACAGGTCCTTTCTTCTCTTTCCTTGTCTGTCAATTGCCCTGTTGGTCTCTACTGTACACAGCACACACAATTCTTTGGAATCCTACCCTTTCCCTTTACTCTCCCTAGCAATAAACTGATTAATTTCTGACTCTCCCTAACTCCATAACAGTTTTTTTTCCCCACAGATTGATGTTCTGCTTGTTCTGCTTGGGCACCTGCCTACTGCAGCACTGATTGGCTTATCTAGGCTTTCTGTCTAATCAGGTCAAGCCCCCCACCCCCACTTCCTCTCAGAGTCATGTGAGAACTCTTCTTCTTCCTCCCTAGTGCTTTTTTCCTGCTGACATGTGCACTAAAATCGCATTTAAAGATTCGGGTTTACCTGCCGGCCGAAAAATAGCAAAGGGCGGATCAAACTGGGTTCAGTTCTCTCATACTTAGACTTATATGATAGCTACGTTACCCCCACGAGAGAGTGTTCCGCTTGGGTGCAATGCGTGACGGGAACGCATAGCATCCGCATTAAATCCTGACCCATTCATTTCAACCTAACTGAACTTGCTTGCAAAATCGCGCATGTTTAACTGAACGCATCCTGAAAGTATCCAGACCTAATCCGTCACACTCGTGTGAAAGTGGCCTTACTCTTCTACTTCAAGCAATGGTACATAATCTCATTCAGTTCTTGTGGTGCTAGAGTCCCCAGTTGGTAAATCCAGAAAACTTCCCTTTTGTGTAAAATATCTGTACAAGGGGTTCTCTGCAATGTAATCTATTAGGATTATCTACGAGAGGACTTTTTTTCCATCATGTATAGTGGAACAAAACAGAACTGTTATTTATACCAGTCGATTAATAAAAAAATAAAATAAAAGGTTGCTCAACCCACAAATGTTAGGGACACCAGGTGCTCAAGTTTGATATCTGGTACCCAGCCAGAAGACAAGGAGAAATTATATAACAAGAAGTAAACTGGCACACTGAGTTCAGAATTAGTGCGGGAAGCAGTATATATGTGTGAAGCGATTGGAGCAGCCTTATTTGACCCTTCTGGTAACAAAAGACAAACAAGCATATAATTAAAATACAAAAATAAGAATTCAAAGGTAAAATAGCCTTTACACTATATTAAACTTTTTATTGATTTTCCTCTGGAAGCTTATAAGCTGTCGATGAGCAGCCAATAGCGCACTTGCAGCAATCTTGACAGGATTCGTCTCCGGGTGGAGAGGAATTGTTTTCATTGCATGCTTTCTCCATCACAACACCACGTCGTTGAATAAACAGAAGACTGGCCTATTGTCTCCTGTCTAAGGCAACATGTAATGTTGATTAGTAAATTCATTAAATGTTTATTATCAAATTTAACCAAAACTTGATTAAAATTATAAGAAAGTATATATTAAATTCACCAAAACTGACCAAATATGAACTCAGTCTTACAGGTCCATGTTAGTGTCAAAAAGAAGCGCACTCCTTTTACACCCTCGTCAGCCGATTCAACATAGATGTCTACAGAACCTGTTCTATTAAACGCTTATACAAGTAGAGCCCTGCGACAGAGTGGAGAGGGTGTCAGCATTAAGTTTTTGTTGACGTCGCTGATTAATTTGCCCTTCCTCTGATCCGTCAGAACAATAATCCCACAAAAAACGGGTCCTGTCTGTGGAGCATCCGCCTTCACTCTGTCAGCATTTGCTCGGTAATCCATTAGTATTGGTAATGCCAAAAATAAACAGGAGTTGATCTATAACAGAAATGACACGTGACGGTAATATTTGCATGTCTTCAGTGTTTTGTACCCACTCCTGCTTTTGGCTACCAAATCATAAGCCAATTCTGATTGGACCATACAGGCCTTACAGCTGCTACGCAGACAGGATCCATTGTGAGTCTCATTTTTCCTTCCTTCTGACAAATCAGAAAAAAGGTTGAATAAATGGTGATTTCAAGAAGCCCAAATAAGGACAATAGCGACCTTGTCATAGTATGGGGATGGTGGTAACAGCATGAAAAGTCCACAGAGTGGTCCTATGACATAGTGGTGAGGTGGAAGCAGCATGAGGAGACCACCAAGTGGCACAATGACAGGATCTGGAAGTGGCACCAGCATCAGGAGGCCACAGAGTCGCAGAATGACAAAGTGTGGAAGTGACAGCAGCAGTATGATTAGGCCACAAAGTGGCAAGGTCACATAGTGTGGACATGGCAGCATCACGAGGCCATATAGTGGCAAGGTAACATGGTGTGGAGATGGGAGCAACAGCAGCAGCAGTAGGATTATACCACAGAGTGGCACGGTGACATAGTGTGGAGATAGATGATCTAATCTGATGCATCAGGCATTGGTGGGTGGAAATCCTGGCTGATCCACGCCTGATTCATCTTGACAAAAGTAAGTCTCTCCACATTTTCGGTGGACAGGCGAGTTCTTCTTGGGGTAACTATGGCCCCCGCCGCACTAAACTCCCGCTCTGATGCCACACTACTGGCCAGGCAGGACAGCTTTACCAGGTCAAACTCGGCCAGTTGCGGCCACAAATCTAGTTTGGCTGCCAAGTAGTCTAGCGGATCTTCTATGACGGCTGGCAGGGTGCTGTCAAAGTATGCCACCACCTGCTGATTCAGTTCCTGCTCCAGGTCTACCTGCTGCTGCTGGTGAGTAGTTTCTTCACTATGTGGGTGAAGAAAGCTGCTCATCAGTGACTCCAGACTCAGGCTGCTGGTGCTGCTGTCACTTGCAACAAAGTCAAAGATCGAGTCAACCAATCAAGAACCGCCGGGTTGCTGGTCAAGACATGACCGCTAGCTGACATGTGGACCTGAGGCCTCAGGAAGAAAACCCTGCTGCCATGCCACCTTACTCTGCTGCGACCTGTGCCTGCGCCAGAATCATTTACGCCTATGACAATAAACGCTTTTAGCACAAATAACACCAAATGTGAACTAAGTCTCTTTTTCTCTTTTTCTCTAGGAATATGACAATAAACACTTTTAGCGCAAATAACACCAGATGTGAACTGCGTTTATTTTTCTCGTATTGTAGTGAAATATGACCAGAAACAGTTTTAGCACAAATAACACCAAATGTGAACTGTCTGTTTTTCTCTAGAAAAATGGCAATAAATGCATTTACCGCAAATAACACCACATGTGAACTAAGACAGCGTTCACATCAGAGTTCGGCCTTTCCGTTCTCCTGCTTTGGTCTCAGAGCAGGAAAACGGAAAGGACGGAACGTATGCCAAACGGAGCCAAATGGAGCAAACTGACCCCATAGACTATAATGGGGTCTGTTTTGTGTCCACTCTGAAGATGTTTTTTAGCGGAGACAAAAGTCCTGCACGTAAAGTCCTCATTGGTGGCTAGTGCGCCTCATCCCCCACCCCCCAGTATTAATATAATTGGTGGCAGTGGCGCACCCCCCTCTTCCTCATCATTGGTGGCAGCGCAGTTCCGATCGGAGTTCCAGTGTAATCGCTGCGCTCTGATCAGTTACCATGGCAGCCAGGATGCTACTGAAGTCCTGGCTGCCATGGTCACTTAGCAGCATTATACTTACATGCTCTGTCTGTGGCCGCCGGGCGCTCCTTCTTCTGGTAAGTGACAGTAGAGATGTCGTGAACATAAAATTTGCCGTTAGCGAATCAAATTTTTCCTGAAATTCGGAATGAATTTTACTTTATCAGCTTCGATTTGCTAATCTCTAGTGAAGGTGTATAATAAATTTGAAAGGCAAGACTCATACACATTTTTTTTCTCCTTCAGTTTTTGATCATTAGTGATGAGCGGCATCGGCTATATTCGATTTCTGAATATTCAGTTCTGAATAGTGCTAGAGTGTGCGGGGAGGGGATGGGGGGGTCTGACTTAGAGAATTGGGCCATATACATGATTATTTTTAAATAATCTATTTTTATTATAAGAAATGGGTACAAACATTGTATACAATGACAGATTTAAATTGTCAAAACATCCATCCGGACAGTCAGATGGTAAGTACAGTTTTACATTGAAATACCTAGGTAACTTATAATACTGGGGCTAGTCGCCCTACTCAACAGGCATTGAAGAGACTGTATTTTGAGAGATATAGGCCGGATAAGGGGGAACTATGGGTTAGGGTAGGTGTGAACAAGGGTGTAGGAGGTGACCTGTCTTCTTAGGTAGATCATTTAGATGGTAAGGATGGTAGAGAATATTTCATATCTGATGTTTTGTATAGTAACACATAGTACTCATATTGGTTAAATGTTTGGGAGAATGGGTATCAGGGATCAGAAAATCCAGATCAGGGGATCTGTTTCTAATGCTCTCTTCCTGCTGTAGAAAGCTTGGGTGGCTGCATATCAGATCAGGGTGTAGGGCTTACAGTATAGTGAGAGTGGTATGTTTCTCCTTCACATGGCTTAGCCAAGGGCTTCATATTTTGAGGAATGTGACTCTATTATTGTTTTCCCATCCCACCAACTTTTCCATGCGGCATACGTTTTGCATTTTATCATACGACATCATCATAGTTGGAGTAATCTCTCCATTTCTCTCCATTTCAGCGGGATAAGTAGTTTTGCTGCCGTAATCATGTGAGTTGCAATTTTGGTTTTGGCTGGTCTAAGTCTAGCCTCAGGTTTCCAAAGGAGAACCAGCTGGGCTAATAGTTTTAATTGGAGGGAGCATATTTTGTTAATGATTTCTTCTACACTTCTCCAGATTTGATTTAGCACTGGGCGCGACCACCATATGTGGGAGATAGTACCTGTACTATTATTACATCTCTAGCAATGATCTGAGGGCAGGAGATGTATTCGATGTAGGAATTCCGGTGTGCTGTACCATCTGGATAATATCTTGTAAGAATTCTCCTGGACTTTCAAACATCTGGATAAACCGTGCGAATGAGATAGTATGAACGTGCAATCGACTTCATCTAGTGTAATTTTTAATTCCTTTTCCCATTCCTTTATATATGGAGGGCTTTGTGTAGCACTGTTTAATGATAGGTGCTTGTACAGTACCGATAGGCACTTTGTGGGGGGAGTGAGTGTAGGATTGTATAAGCTTCTAGCCAATAAGCGTCTGGCAATGGCAATAACTTGCATTTTTTTTAATTTGTTAAATGTTGTTTCAAATTCCCATTTCTGCAGCATGTCAATGCCCCGCCACGATTTAGCCACCAGCAACAGGTAATGATCCGCATTTGCTTGGGAGTGTATCAAGTTGCCCAGTTTAAGTGCTTAGACAGATTCCCAGATAGGGGTCACTTCAATCGGTGTCCCCGTTATAAGCTGTAGTAGAATACGTAAGGGGGTTAAAGGAGACCATTGACCATTGCTCATATACAACGCAGAAGATTTAGAGCATGAGATTATGGTCCTTTTGGTTAGATTGCTGGTCAATACCTGTCTACTGGGTATAGGTGACTTAGACCATAGTAGATATTAATTATCTGCTCCTAGTAATGCTTGTATGGACTTGGATGTGGAGTTTGCAAGGGTTAGTCATCTTTCCAGATGGATAGCTTGTAGATATAAGGGGAGGTCTGGTAGAGAAATCCCTCCTAGTTTCCTCTTCCTGTTAAGTAGTGAGCTCGTTAGCCTGGCTTTTTTTGTTATGCCACAGGAACCTACTGAAAATCTTCTTCAAAGGGTTTAAGTATACTCTAGGGTGAGGGGAAGGGAGAGGAGAATGTAGAGAATTTGTGGCAAAATATATGTGGTGAGGACATTTTTCCTTCCCAACTACGACAACATGGGTAGTGAAGTACTAGATAGGAAACATTGTATCCTATTTAATAAGGGTGTATAATTTAGGTGAAACAACCGGGTTTGCTGGTACAATGAGGCCTAGGTATTTGATAACTGAATGGTGTTAATACTTTAATCCTGTTTAATTAAGCAGTGGATAGTGATACCGCCAGGGCCTCGGATTTCTTAAAGTTTATCTTAAAATTTGAGATTCTGCCAAATACCTTGAAGATGTCCATCACTTTTGGCATAGCTTCTAATGGATTGGAGATCAACAATAGCAAGTCATCGGCAAAAGCTGCCATTTTATTTGTGTAGTTGCCTACTCGTAGGCCTCTAATATAAGGGGATTGTCTAAACTTTAAAAGCAGTGTCTCTAGAGTCAGCACAAAAAGCGTAGGAGAGAGAGGTCAACCCTGCCTAGTTCCATTTGTAATGGAAAAGGCTTCTGACATGGATCCGTTAACTAATATTCTAGCAGAGGGTGAGGAATATAAATTAAAGATGGCCGAGATGAATTGGTTCAGAAAGCCAAAGGATTCTAGGGTTCTCTTCATGTAGTGCCAGCAGGGCCGGCGCCACCCATAAGCAGATTAGGCCGGCGCATAGAGCGCACTCTTGCTGGGGCGCCAGCCTGGCCTTAGCATCAGTGTTCCCACTACAGCTATAACAGCAGGATTATACCACAGAGTGGCACGGTGACATAGTGTGGAGATAGATGATCTAATCTGATGCATCAGGCATTGGTGGGTGGAAATCCTGGCTGATCCACGCCTGATTTATCTTCACAATAGTAAGTCTCTTCTTGGGGTAACTATGGCCCCCGCCGCACTAAACTCCCGCATTGATGCCACACTACTGGCCAGGCAGGACAGCTTTACCAGGTCAAACTCGGCCAGTTGCGGCCACAAATCTAGTTTGGCTGCCAAGTAGTCTAGCGGATCTTCTATGACGGCTGGCAGGGTGCTGTCAAAGTATGCCACCACCTGCTGGTTCAGTTCCTGCTCCAGGTCTACCTGCTGCTGCTGGTGAGTAGTTTCTTCACTATGTGGGTGAAGAAAGCTGCTCATCAGCAACTCCAGACTCAGGCTGCTGGTGCTGCTGTCACTTGCAACAAAGTCAAAGATCGAGTCAACCAATCAAGAACCGCCGGGTTGCTGGTCAAGACATGACCGCTAGCTGACATGTGGAGCTGAGGCCTCAGGAAGAAAACCCTGCTGCCATGCCACCTTACTCTGCTGCGACCTGTGCCTGCGCCAGAATCATTTACACCTATGACAATAAACGCTTTTAGCACAAATAACACCAAATGTGAACTAAGTCTCTTTTTCTCTTTTTCTCTAGAAATATGACAATAAACACTTTTAGCGCAAATAACACCAAATGTGAACTGCGCTTATTTTTCTCGTATTGTAGTGAAATATGACCAGAAACTCTTTTAGCACAAATAACACCAAATGTGAACTGTCTGATTTTCTCTAGAAAAATGGCAATGAATGCTTTTAGCGCAAATAACACCACATGTGAACTAAGGCAGCGTTCACATCAGAGTTCGGCCTTTCCGTGCTCCTGCTTTGGTCTCAGAGCAGGAAACGGAAAGGACGGAACGTATGCCAAACGGAGCCAAATGGAGCAAACAGACCCCATAGACTATAATGGGGTCTGTTTTGTGTCCACTCCGAAGATGTTTTTTAGCGGATACAAAAGTCCTGCACGTAAATTCCTCATTGGTGGCTAGTGCGCCTCATCCCCCACCCCCCAGTATTAATATAATTGGCGGCAGTGGCGCGCCCCACCCCCCCCTCCTTCCTCATCATTTGTGGCAGCGCAGTTCCGATCGGAGTCCCAGTGTGATCGCTGGGCTCTGATCAGTTACCATGGCAGCCAGGATGCTACTGAAGTCCTGGCTGCCATGGTCACTTAGCAGCATTATACTTACATGCTCTGTCTGTGGCCGCCGGGAGGTCTGGGGAGGTCTGGTAGTGAAATCCCTCCTAGTTTCCTCTTCCTGTTAAGTAGTGAGATCGTTAGCCTGGTTTTTTTGTTATGCCACAGGAACCTACTGAAAATCTTCTTCAAAGTGTTTAAGTATACTCTAGGTAAGGTGAGGGGAAGGAAGAGGAGGATGTAGAGAATTTGTGGCAAAATATATGTGGTGAGGACATTTTTCCTTCCCAACCACGACAACATGGGTAGTGAAGTACTAGATAGGAAACATTGTATCCTATTTAATAAGGGTGTATAATTTAGGTGAAACAACCGGGTTTGCTGGTACAATGAGGCCTAGGTATTTGATGACTGAATGGTGTTAATACTTTAATCCTGTTTAATTAAGCAGTGGATAGTGATACCGCCAGGGCCTCGGATTTCTTAAAGTTTACCTTAAAATTTGAGATTCTGCCAAATACCTTGAAGATGTCCATCACTTTTGGCATAGCTTCTAATGGATTGGAGATCAACAATAGCAAGTCATCGGCAAAAGCTGCCATTTTATTTGTTAAGTTGCCTACTCGTAGGCCTCTAATATAAGGGGATTATCTAAACTTTAAAAGCAGTGTCTCTAGAGTCAGCACAAAAAGCGTAGGAGAGAGAGGTCAACCCTGCCTAGTTCCATTTGTAATGGAAAAGGCTTCTGACATGGATCCGTTAACTAATATTCTAGCTGAGGGTGAGGAATATATAGTAAAGATGGTCGAGATGAATTGGTTCAGAAAGCCAAAGGATTCTAGGGTTCTCTTCATGTAGTGCCAGCAGGGCCGACGCCACCCATAAGCAGATTAGGCCGGCACGTAGAGCGCACTCTTGCTGGGGCGCCAGCCTGGCCTTAGCATCAGTGTTCCCACTACAGCTATAACAAAGGGACGCAATCAGGGAAAGTATTAACGTCCAGACGTTAGGACCCAGCTGCTTACAACCTTCTAAATCATGTGCACAACAAGGAGAAGGAGCAGCAGACCACGTGGGACCCTACTCAGGCCCTGGAAGTTCACAGCAAACACAGCTCTCTGTACCTGCTATAAAACAAAGATTTCTAACAAATCTCAGCGGGAACAGGTCTGTAACATTTGCACAAGCATTGTTGGGTAAAGTACAAAATCCACCTGTATCCATCTTTTTACTAATAACTGTGAATGCACTGAATTGGATATAACACAGGGTCTGTTTATCACTGTACTACTGAAGAAATCATTGGAGTGAAGCGTTTGCTATATGCATCAGACCTTTATTTTGTGGAAAACATATGTACTTTAGTCTATATCATTTGAGTTGGTATCACACCATATTTCAATGAAAGCCTAACAAATAAGGGTACAGTATCTTATGTAATTGTTGGACATACATGTTTTGAGAACTGATATATCCTGTAATCTTTGGGTGGTAATTACTAGGCTTAGATCACCTCTGAGAAGTGGTATATATTGCAATATCTGGGTGGTAGCAATAACCCTCTAATTGCCTAATATTGATATATGTTGCTGGAGGTTGAATTGTTTTTATTGGTTTTATTTTCTATTTGCGGATCCGGGCAGGACATAGTTTGTCCCCATAGAAATGAATGGGTCCACGATTCCGTTCTGCAAAATGCGGAACAGAATTGTGAACTTGTGAATGGACCTTTACATACACACACACTCCATCCCTACATACATACACAGAAACACACCTTGCAGCCCTTATACAAACACAGATTCACACAACGCATTCCGTGTACACATTTAGAAACACACCATACATACCATATACACAAACATAAACTTCTTTCTATACCCTTACATGAAAACACACTGCAATCCACTACACATACACAAACTGGTATCCCTATACACTACAGTCCATAAGCACACACATTAGGCCTCTTTCAGGATCCTGATCAGTCTTCGAAGGAAGGATATGGGCCTATAGCTGCCACATTGTTTTGGGTCCTTCCCTTCCTTCTGGATAATCGTTATGTGTGCTGTCTGAGCCTGCAGGGGTAGGGCTCCCCCCTGCAGTAGGGAGTTGCATACCTTAATAAAGTAGGGAGTTAGGCCCTATTCACACGTCCGTGGTGTGTTGCAGATCCACAAAACACCTTGCCGGCACTCCCCATAGAGATGCCTATTGTTGCCTGCAGGCTGTGGACAAGAATAGGACATGCTCTATCTTTTGGGGAGCCGTGGCCGGATGTTTCGGGGCCAAAACCCGGAACGTTCAGGGCCGCGGCTATGCAAATGCGGAAGCAGAGATCACATAGTGTGCTCTCCGCATCACGTCCGGCCCCATTCACAATGAATGGGTCCGCATCTATTCTGCAGAATTGCGGAATAGATGCGGACTAAAATGCGGACGTGTGAATGGGGCCTTAAGATGTCTCCAAATTTGTTATAAAATGTTATTGGGAATCCATCAGGTCTGGAGCTTTTACCTGAAGAGGTTGTGCTCAATACCTTATTGACCTCCTCAAGGGTGAATGGTTGTAAGAGTTGTGTTTTGTTCTCTTCAGAAAGTTTTGGGATTTGAATGGAGTGAAGAAAGGAGTCTATTTGGGAGTCTAGTTGTGCATGATTTGTGTCTGATGTGGAGTTTGTCTTCTCTAAATTATATAAGGAAGTATGGAATTTACAAAATTCCTGTGCAGTGGAGGGAGTTGGATTTTATGGAATGTAAAAAGGTTTTGTTCCTCTGAGAGCACAGTAGATTGGACATTAGTTTTCATCCCTTATTTCCATAAGTGCATTATTTTAGCTGTTTTAATGTTTAATAGGTCCTTTAATTGGGACCGCAGGGTTTTAAGGGTATTATTTCTCTCAGCAGATTGTGTCGCCTTGTGCATTTTTTCTGTCATGGATATTTGGAGCAGAAGCGAGTCTATTTGTTTAGTTCTCTGATTTTTCACTCTGGTTCCTAATGCTATTAGTTCTCCTCTGATGACAGCTTTGTGAGCTTCCCAGAGTATAGGTGTTGGGATGTGGGGCGAGAAATTAATAGAAAAGTACTCTAGACCACTATTGGAATGTTTTGTAAGAAGTACAATACTTTTGGCAGGATTATCATTTTAACTAAGTTAACCCTTCCTATCCAAGAGATAAAGAGTTCATTCCAACTATCCATTTCCGTTCTGAGCTTTGTCAGGAGGGGTGGGAAGTTAAGGTCATATATTTCTTTTCCTGTATTCGCTATTTGAATTCCTAAATATTTGAAACTTGTCGTGGCTGGAGATAAATGACCTATTGTTTTGACTTTTTCCCATGTTGATCTCTCTATGTTAACATTGTGTATTACCGACTTGTTTAAATTCACTTTAAAATAGGAGAGCTTGCCATAAGTATCCAGTTCAGAGAGAATATGCGGTATCGAGCTAAGTGGATTAGTCACTATAAATAAAATGTCATCCGCATATGCGGCTACATTTCTACAGATCCCTGAATAAATTAATAACAAAATTTATATGGAATAAAGGGCAACACAGGTTAGCATATTTGACAATGTCTAAACCGAAAAACTTAGGGGGACTAGGATGGAGTTCTAGAATGGAGCATTCGACCGGTTAGGAAACCCTGGATAGACTTGGAAGAGAGCTACCTGAACTTTCCTATAAACCATATTATCTGGAGGACTAAATATAACCAAGACCAATTCAGGAAGAAAAAATTTCTTATACCAGTTCTACCTCCAAAAGATGGCTCCATTGTGTGAAATAAAAAGAAATTAGTTACCCCGACATATGACAACCTTCCACTTTTTACTATAACTCCAAAAAAATATAGGACTATCAGAATTAAACTAGAGAAATGGCCCAAGAACTCGGAAGTAAACTTGAGGAATATTATGATAGGTGGTGATTTGATAGAATATGATTTGGTTAAAAATTTAGCACAGTTCCCACCAATCTCTTTAAGGGAATACTTACAATTAAAGGAACACCTAAGCAAATTTAATCTAGGGACATCCTCTCCATTAAAACCTGAAGGACTAACTGAAATTATCACAGATAAACGCCCAATCCCACATTGCATCTCAGTAATGTACTCCCTATTACGTGAAGATAGAACGCACCCAGCATACCTAGACGGCTGGGCTAAAGAGTTAGGAAAATCCTTTAACGAGAGGGAGAAGCAAATTATCCTGACCTCTGCAATTCCTAAAATTACCTCGGTTAGGTTGCAAGAGGTACACTATAAGTTACTCACGAGGTGGTATCGCACGCCAGTATTATTAAATCGAATCAACAGTAATATTTCTCCAGATTGTTGGAGATGTGGGACTCAGAAGGGTTCTCTTTCGCACATTTGGGTTTCTTGCTCTAAAATCACCCCAACTTGGGATAAATTTAGCCACATATTATCTGAGATTTATGGTTTTCCTGTCAAACTGACGGATGAAATGATATTGTTGGGACTGTATACCCAAGACTCACGTTTACTTAATGACAAACTATTTCCCTTCCTGCTAATGACCTTTAAAGCTCTGATTCCTAAACATTGGATGAGCGATTATATACCGACAATCAATGATTGGCTATCAGAAATAAATTTAGCTAGCAGTTTTGAAAGTCTTAAATGGTCTACTCTAGGGAAACATAAAAAATATTTGGAGATTTGGTCAAAGTGGACTGATTTTATACAATCGGACAAGATAGTGAAATATCTAGATACATGAGTGACATTATTCTTCTGGATAAGGAATAGAAATAAGCATTAACATGTGACATAGTACCAATTGTTCTCTGTTAATTTTTTCAACAGTTTGTTTATTTCCTATGTCCCATTATCCTTCCCATCCTTCCCCCCCCCCCCTTCCCCCCCTTATGCCCCCCCCCCCATCTACCCTTATACGACGGGTTCATTTCTACTCGCATGGATTCCTCACCATGAGAAGGTAATATGTGAAGGTTTTCTGGCACTACTTAATTTCTATTGTAGCAGAATGCTCATAGATAATTTGATCCTTTTCAATGACAAAAAAAGGACTCTGATATTAACAGAAGAAGATAACAATCTATGGACTCTCGTCTTCTAAAAAGATTCGATGCAACGCTTTATAAAGGTTGGCACTATACCTTAGACTGTGAACCTGTCTGTATGTAATACAGTTCTTGATGTTATTATTGTGATTATACTTGCTATAACTAAATAAACTTAAATTTACAAGAAAAGTACTCTAGACTCTTCTGCTCTATAAATGTTTTGTTGGTTGTGGCTTCAATGAGAGTGTCATTTAGACGCCAAGACCAAGATTTAGAGGGAAGATCTTTTAGTGTTAGACCTAGCTTTACTAGGGCATGGTCAGATATTGTAATGGATCCTAGGGTTATGTTTTGGACTGTAGGTAGTGAATTATTGGAGAAGAATATATAGTCCAGGCACTGATCTGAGCCGTGAACTGGGGAATAGTGCGTGTAATCCTTACCCTCGGGGTTGAATATTCTCCAGACATCTGATATGTGAATGTCTGACAACGCCTTCTGTAGTTTATGGAGCTGCGTTTTCGGTGTAGATGAAGCAGTAGATGTGGAATCCATAGTGTGGTCTACTGTTAGGTTAAAGTCCCCTCCTAGGATTACTATACCTTCTGCAAAGGAACATTCTTGCCTATTCAAATAGAAACCCCTCTAGCTGCAGAAGAGTATGTGGTGTGATGCCAAACTGGGAAGCATTTCTTTAACATATTAGGGACATGCCGATGTCTAAAATGGGTCTCTTGAAGGAAGGTTATGTCTGCCCTCTCTCTCTGTAGCATATAGTATACCTGACTGCAATATTGATCCCATTAACATTTAAGGATACAACAGTGATCTCAGCCATTTTTTATGTGTTGAGTAGGAGTGTCATTTAGCCATCTCAAAACCTCTGAGTTCCAGGGAAGTAGATTGGGTGTGGGTAATTGTGAACAAACAAGAGGGGCTTGTGGGCCCCATCGAGGCACAATGGCATAGTATTTGAGTGTATGATAAAGGTTTGGGGGGGGAGGAGTCATTGGTGAAAGAACCATTAATCCCAGGGTCTTCACCCACTCAGTCATTTTAAAGCAAAACCCAACCTGTAGAGTTGAACAAACATGCTCAGCCAAACTGGTGCTCATTCGGTTCAACCGAGTATGTGTTTGAGTGACATTGAGCACAATGAAAATCCTGCTCATTAAACCAAGCATCCCCTGCTCGGAAGGGACAAAGATGTCTGATTTAAAAAAAAAATAGAAATTGATGAAAACAGCATGGGGAGTATGTCTGTATGCATCTTGGACTCCTATTACATATAACAGACAATCACTCACAGGCTATAAGCCAAAAGCCGGGTATGTGCAAGCCAACAATCTATCCATAAGACAGATAGGCAGTATACTTTACAATGGCAGCCTTGTGCATTATGAGACTTTCAAAACCAGCTCTCATCTGACTGAGAGCCAGTAAGCCTCAAAGTTGGCTATGCAACTTTGAGGTTTACTGACTATGCAACCAATAGAGCGCCCTCTATTAGTTGCATAGTGTTATGACAAGACAGCACTTGTCATAACACAATACAACTAATAGAAGTCGTTGTTCATGATTCCTGCAGGGAGGAATCATGTGTTCAGATAGAAAAATATGTCGAATATTCAGCAATATATAGTGCTATATTCGTTATTGGAATATTAGTGTTTTTTTTTCTGAAGTGAACAAAACCCACACACATGATTCCCCCCTGCTGTCTGGTTCCCAAAACAACTGTTCTTACATGTCCGGGCTCCCAGGATTTCAGCCCACTCCAGTCCATGCTGTTGCCTTGCGCATGGAGCGTCCCCATCACCATGGGAACTCCTCTGTGTTAGAATGTACTGTTGGATGTGATATTTCATGATCTCACAACATCAAATAGTCTTGTCGTAAGGCTATGCAACCAATAGAGGGTGCTGTTCATGACTCATGAACAGCCCCCTCTATTGTTTGCATAGCCTTATGACAAGACTATGAGTCCATTAGCTGAAAAAACAAGGCAGATTCTGCTAATTTGCATGTACAGTTGCAAGAAAAAGTATGTGAACCCTTTGGAATGATATGGATTTCTGCACAAATTGGTCATATAATGTGATCTGATCTTCATCTAAGTCACAACAATAGACAATTACAGTCTGCTTAAACTAATAACACACAAAGGATTAAATGTTACCATGTTTTTATTGAACACACCATGTAAACATTCACAGTGCAGGAGAAAAAAGTATGTGAACCCCTAGACTAATGACATCTCCAAGAGCTAATTGGAGTGAGGTGTCAGCCAACTCGAGTCCAATCAATGAGATGAGATTGTAGGTGTTGGTTACAGCTGCCCTGCCCTATAAAAAACACACATCAGTTCTGGGTTTGCTTTGCCCAAGAAGCATTGCCTGATGTGAATGATGCCTCGCACAAAAGAGCTCTCATAAGACCTACGATTAAGAATCGTTGACTTGCCTAAAGCTGGAAAGCGTTATAAAAGTATCTCCAAAAGCCTTGCTGTTCATCAGTCCACGGTAAGACAAATTGTCTATAAATGGAGAAAGTTCAGAACTGGTACTACTCTCCCTAGGAGTAGCCGCCCTATAAAGATGACTGCAAGATCACAGCGCAGACTGCTCAATGAAGTGAAGAAGACACTAGAGTGTCAGCTAAAGACTTACAAAAGTCTCTGGCATATGCTAACATCCCTGTTAGCAAATCTACAATACATAAAACACTAAACAAGAAAAGATTTGATGGGAGGATACCACAGAGGAAGCCGCTGCTGTCCAAAAAGAACATTGCTGCACGTTTACAGTTTGCACAAGAGCACCTGGATGTTCCTCAGCAGTACTGGCAAAATATTCTGTGGACAGATGAAACCAAAGTTGAGTTGTTTGGAAGAAACACCCAACACTATGTGGAGAAAAAGAGGCACAGCACACCAACATCAAAACCTCATCCCAGCTGTGAAGTATGGTGGTGGGGGCATCATGGTTTTCGGGCTGCTTTGCTGCGTCAGGGCCTGGACGGATTGCAATCATCGAAGGAAAAATGAATTCCCAAGTTTATCAAGACATTTTGCAGGAGAACTTAAGGCCATCTGTCCACCAGCCGAAGCTCAACAGAAGATGGATGTTGCAACAGGACAACGACCCAAAGCATAGAAGTAAATCAACAACAGAATGGCTTAAACAGAAGAAAATACACCTTCTGGAGTGGCCCAGTCAGAGTCCTGACCTCAACCCGATTGAGATGCTGTGGCATGACCTCAAGAAAGTGTTTACACCAGACATCCCAAGAATATTGCTGAACTGAAACAGTTCTGTAAAGAGGAATGGTCAAGAATTACTCCTGACCGTTGTGCACGACTGATCTTCAGCTACAGGAAACGTTTGGTTGAACTTATTGCTGCCAAAGTAGGTTCAACCAGTTAATAAATCCAAGGGTTCACATACTTTTTCCACCTACACTGTGAATGTTTACATGGTGTGTTCAATAAAAACATGGTGACATTTAATTATTTGTGTGTTATTAGTTTAAGCAGACTGTGATTGTCTATTGTTGTGACTTAGATGAAGATCAGATCACATTTTATGACCAATTTGTGCAGAAATCCATATCATTCCAAAGGGTTCACATACTATTTCTTGCAACTGTATTTTCCATAATACCATGTTTATGCAAATAAGTTAACATGACAAAACTGTATAGAAAGGTTATTGAATATTATGTTAGGACAATCAGAAAACTTTTTGTCACCCTAATGAAAAAGATCTAGATGCACAGGTCCACCAAGCCGTAAAATAGATGTGAAGCAACTTCGAGGCTTACTGGTTTTGAATGTCTCATAGTGCACAAAGCTGCCATTGTAAGGTATACTGACTATCTGTCTCATGGCTAGATTTTTGACTTGCACATACCCAGCTTTTGGCATATAGCCTTTGTGTGATTGTCTATTATATATAGTGGGAGTCCAAGATGTATCTAGACATCCTCCCCATGCTGTTTCCATCAATTCCTAACTTTTTTTTTAGAACCAGACGTGTTCAGAAGAACAGAACAGAAGTGTTCAGCCAACACTAATCCCGATGTGTTCGGCCTGAGCACTTTGGTGCTTGCTCAAAACTATTAACCTGCCTAAAACAATGAACATAAAGCCTGTGATTGGGAGTCAGAGGCGAGGAGCCCTCTCAGGAGATTCACATATCAGATGATGTCTCATAGTAGATATTAAGCTCCCGCCCTCAAGTCCCACTCCAGCAAGCGCAAACAATTATGCAGTAAATAAAGAAAGGGTTGTGTAACAGGTTGGTCATCCACATAGAGCGTTAAAAAAAGGCTAAAATGGTTGCCAGAAATCGCTTAGCAAATTTAATATAGGTATGCATCAAACCCAATGCTGTCTAGATCAGCGTCCTCAGACCTTAGAGGCAGATTTCAGCTTTGGTGACTTAAATGTGGATGTGAGTTGCCATGACTGTGGAGAGGCCAGGGTAGGTAGGTCCTCCAAGGTCGCTAAGGGGAGCCAAGATGAAATCTCTATGGGGACATCTCCAGAGCTTTCCATATCTTGGTCAAGTCGTCCGGGAGTCTTATTGCCGTCTATTTACCATTGATGGTGGTGCCTAGGCCAAATGGAAATAACCATTGGATGGGCAGTTTCTTTGCTCTTAATACATGTTAAAGGCCTTAGAGCTCGGTGCTGGGCTAGTGTGCTTGCGGCTAAGTCTTGAAATATCAAGATCTTGTGATTGTCCACCAATATTTCATCTCTTTCTCGCGCTGCTTTGAGGATTGCTGCAGTGTCAAAGTTGTTAAGTAGTGCGCACACTGTGTCCCTAGGGGTTCTCCTGTGGGTGGCTTCGGCCTAAGCGCCCTATGCGTTGGTTCAATGGCGATGTTAGCGGGGTGATTTGCCTTACTGTGTCAGACAGGGCCTCGGCTGGTACTGTTTCTGGGATGCCGCGCAGTCCCACATTCTTCCTTCTGCCGCGGTTTTCCTGGTCTTCTAAGTATAGGCAAGCATTATTAATCTCCAGTTGCCCCATCTGTTTTACCTCTGTCTTTATGTCTGCCAGTTCTCTCATCACCGGGGAAAAGGATTTAGTCAGAGAGTGCTTAAGGAAGGACCTGGTTATAGGCATTGGATCCGAGTCACCATGTGAGTCCGAGAGGGCGCAGGAGCTGCCATCATCTGTGTCCTCTTCCTGTGCTTCTGCGTGGGATTCGGCCTCCGCCATTTTCTCTTTGCCAGACGGGGATGTTGTTTTCTTGTTTAAGTATTTATTCAGGTCTCCTTGGGATTGTTTCAATCTAGGAGTTTGCTTCAGCTCTCTCCCTCTCTTCTTGCTCAGTTTGCCCATGTCAAGACAGGAGTATTCGTCCTTTCAGCTGTTTGACCGAGTGTAGTGGTGAGGAGCTCTAGCTTTAAGCATCCAACACCATGCTCAGAAGCTCTGCCCCCGGCCACGAATCTTTTGAGACATGTACAGCACGGTGGCTCAGTGGTAAGAACTGGTGCCTTGCAGCACTGGGGTCCTAGGTTTGAATCTGAGCAAGAACAACATCTCCCTGGAGTTTGTATGTTCTCCCAGTGTTTGTGTGGGTTTCCTGAGGGATCTCTGGTTTCCTCCTACAATCCAAAGACTTACTGATAGGGAACTTAAATTGTGAGCCCCATTGCGGACAGCCTCATGCTAATGTCTGTAAAGTGCTGCGGAATATATCAGTGCTATATAAGGGCATCAAATAAATATGTGTAAATATCAGTAGGCCAAGAAGCCCCATTGTGGGAATGGCAGTAGAGGAAGCAACAGAATAGTGGCAGCAGCACATGGCCAGAAGAAATGGCCATTTTGCACAATATTTTAGTGTGGCATGTGGGTTAATCTAACTGGTTCAGCAGTGGCCTCTGCCAGTGCGCCTGTGTGAGATTACGGCGCTTCTCTTTAATTTAAGGCAAGTGAGGGCAGTGAATAAATTAGCTAGCAGGCGGCGGGGAGGGGATCTGTGGATGACACTGTGGGGGGGATCTGTGGATGACAATGAGGGGGGGATCTGTGGATGACACTGAGGGGGGGGGATTTGTGGATGACACTGAGGGGGGGGATCTGTGGATGACACTGAGGGGGGGGGATCTGTGGATGACTCTGAGGGGGGGGGGATCTGTGGATGATACATAGGGGGGGATCTGTGGATGACACATATGGGGGGATCTGTGGATGGCACTTAAGGAGGGGATCTGTAGCTGGCACTTAAGGGGGTGATCTGTGGATGGCACTTAAGGGGGGGATCTGTGGATGGCACTTAGGGGGGATCTAGGGAGGGGTGTGGGGATGTTGGGGTGGGAGGTCCTGGAGGGGTGTTTGGGTGGGAGCTCTGGAAGAGGTGGGAGGTCTGATAGGTATGTGGGGATGGGAGATCCGAGAGGGGGGGTGCCTAATTTTTTTTTTGCTATGGGGCCCAGTCATTTCTAGCTACGCCCCTGCCTACAACAATATGACTCTTTAAGGCCTTATGCACACGACCGTAGGTGTTTGGCGGTCCGCAAACACAGAAGCTGTTCCGTAGGTCCGGGTGGAGGAACCCAGCTCTACACATCATACCGAGGGAAGGGCGCGCCCTGGCTGCACTGCCTGCTTCACATTATACAATAGACAACAGCAGGCTACAGCCAGGAAGCTCCTCTGCTCTCCTTCCTCCCCAGATCCTGCTCAAGGCCTGTGGTTCCCCCCACCATCTGCCACCCGCCCATGGCCTGCTGCCCCCTTTGGCTGTCGTCACCTAGCTCTGACTCCTCCTTCTGCAAATGGCAGGGGGAGGAGCCAGAGCATCTCCTCTCCTACATAGCGCCACATACATCTTACATCCAGTGATATCACCTTTGATGTAGACGTTCTCTTTTCTCATGTTTTCCATTCAGACCAGACCACCGTGATGATTTTTCAGCCATCTCCCATCTCTGCAGAGATACAAATGACAAACAGACATTAGTTTCCCACTTTTGCATCAATCTGCACATCTTCTGAACACCCCATCCTGCCATCCCCAATACTGTGCCCGTGTGCTCCCCAATACTATACTGCAGAAACAGTCCCCTGAAAAATACTAGTATCACACATATAGTGCCCCCTTCAACAATTTATTGGCAAACAGTGCTCTAGAAAAAATAAAAATGCCCAGTAAATAGTATCCCTGACACTAAATAGTATAAACATATTGTCCCCAAAAATAATTGTGTTAAGCTGATGCTGTGTCAGAGTGCCCACCAAAGTAACAGTGCTCCCAAATTCCCACCAGTAGAAATAATTATCTGCCTGAGCAGTAATAAGCCCCCAGTAGTAGTAAAGCTCACCATAATGCCCCCTAGTAGTAATAATTCTCCTTATAATATGACAGTACAAGAAATACCCCTGCTTAGTGCCCACAGTTGAGCTAATGTCCCCATAATATTTGCCAGTATAAAATACCCTAAATAGTGCCCCAGTAAATGCCCCCATAGTGCTCCTCTCCCCCATAGTGCCCCGATAATTTGCCAGTATAAAATACCCCATCTTAGTGCCCCCAGCACATGCCTCCATGGTGCTTCTCTCCCCCTTCCCCATAGTGCCCCCCATAATATGCCAGTAAAAAATGCCTCTTCGCAGTGCCCCCAGCAGATGCCCCTATAATACTCCTCTCCTCCATAATGTGCCAGTAAAAAAATCCCCCTTCTTAGTGCCACCAGATGCCCCCATAATATGCCATTAAAAAATCCCTCTTCTTAGTGCTACCAGATGCCACCACAGTTCTCTCTCTCTCATAGTGTTCCCATAATGTGCCAGTTAAAAATGCCCCTTCTTAGTGCCACCAGATGCCCCCATAGTGCTCCTCTCCCCCATAATGTGCCAGTAAAATAATGCCCCTTCTTAGTGCCACCAGATGCCCCCATAAACTGGCAGTTAAAAATGCCCCTTCTTAGTGCCACTAGATGCCCCATAGTGATGCTCTGCCCTATAGTGCCTTCCAGGTGCCAGTAAAAAATACAACTTAGTGCCAGATGCCATAGTGCCACCTATATTGTGCCAGTAAAAAAATACCATAGTGACCCCAAATAATGCCCTTATAGTGCCACCAGATGCCCCATAGTGCTGCTCTCCCCTATAGTGCCTCCCATAATGTACCCTAAAAAATGCCCCCTTAGTGCCACCAGATGCCATAGTGCCCCCATAATATGCCAATAAAAAAGACCCTTTAGAGCCTCCAGATGCCCCCATAGTGCTTCACTGCCCCATATTGCCCCAAAATAATGCCCCTATAGTGCCACCAGATGCCCCATAGTGTCCCCTCCAAAATGGGGCAGTAAAAAAATGCCCCCAGATTCACCCATAGTTCTCCCCCAAAATGGGCTAGAAATAAATGCCCCCATAATGCTCCACTCCCCCATGTTGCCCCCAAATAACCCCATATAATGCCCCTATAGCGCCACCAGATGCCCCATAGTGTCCCCCCAAAAAAGTGCCCCCTATATTGTATTGTACCCCTATCCCAAAATGGGCTAGTGAGAAATGCCCCCATAGTGCCACCCCCCCAAAGAAAAAAATGCCACCAGGTGCCCCCTAAAATGTGCCATCTATAAAAAAAAACAAAAAAAAAACACATACTTACCTTAATGAGGCTAGCAGCAGACCTCTTCCGGCCTGTGTCCCGCGTTGTGTGCTGCTCGGCTCAGGCGGCGCGATCATAATTACGTCATCGCACCACGTGAGCCGGCCCCTGATAGTGCCTGCAGCCTATCAGAAGAACAGGGAAGGGAGACGCCTCTGCCTCCCCTGCCCTGCCTCAGCGCATTGATCTGTCATGAGGACGGCGATACAGATGAATATGGAGATGAATGCTTCCACAATGGAAGCGCTCTTCTCCTACTGCCTCCCCACCTCCACCCTCAATTAGAACCAGGGCCGCGCTGCCTGTGGCGATCGGAGGATCGGCCCTGAGAGATAAAAAAAAATTAAAAATGAATGGTTCTGTCGGTGCGCCACTGCAGCCAATAGGGAGATTACAAATGAGTTGAGCAGTGGTGTCAACTCTCCATATCCCCTCTTACCCTTGAGGACAACCTATAGAAGTAAAACATAAGGGGGGGGGGCAATAATCCTACTTCACAACTGCATCAAACACTGCTTGATTTTACATGAACTTGTAATTAGTGGGAGGGGGGATTTCATCTTAGGTTAAATAGCAAATGTTAAGTCTTATTTGTGGTTTGGAAACAGGAAACTTTTTTGCTTAAGGCAAAATCCCCTGAGCAAACGACCAGACGGATCCATCCAAGATGAAGAACACACTTGTGAAATGTACATGGATCGTCCGGCCCTGAATGAGGGACCTGCCGCACATTTATACCAAATCTTCAGTAGATTACAAACAACATTGCTGAAAAGTTTAAACAAAGCTTTGCTGGTGCAGCAGGGTATGACTTAGAAGATCAGGTAGAACAACACAAAGCAATAGCAGGGTTGGATTTTAACTGGAATAGCAGAGTTAAATTTGTAGGGCAGACCTGAACAAGTCCTCCAAGTCAAAAGACATTCATGAGGGAGTCAGTTTGTGCAGCCTCCTAACTATCATGTATCAGTTATAGCATGGTTTCCTCATATGGGGAGCAGGGTAGCACCACAGCCGCCTCACACCCTTGTTGATGCAATTACTGATGTACAGGTAGGAGACAGAATTTGCACATTCTGTTTTAGCAAATATTTGCCTCAGAGTCTAATAACACCTATTTGGTAATGTATTGCCTAACTGAATATGGATTGCCTAACTAAACTGCCAATGAAAATCTGCATTTATTACTGATAGATAAGAAATCTTAGAATTGGCTTCAGTCGAGAAGATGCTCATACACGGCCAAAATGTTTAATTAGTCACGCCTTGAGGAAGCCTTGGCTCCTGGTCAGAAGAGCACAACTATAAATTCTGCAGGATCATCTTCTCATCTTCATCATCTCCTAAGAATCATTCACTGACAGGTAGCATGCGTATCCATTTAATTTGTTTGGTGCATAATCTATTTGAAATATTAAATCTTAAAATCTTACACTTTTTAACTGTTTGAATTCAAAAGGCACAATTTTACAACTTCTGCAGTGATGGCCACGATGAAGACCCTTCTGTTATTTTGCTCAGGTATTACAAGAATTAAAAAAATAAACATTTGAAAACATTCATAGTTGTGTATTACAATAGATATTATTAAATGATTATGTTAAAAAAAATTATTAGAACTTTCTAGACATGATTTTCTTTAGTAACTTTTTAGAAACATAAATTTTGACAAAAAGTTAACCTATTTTTTTTTGTGTTAGTGAGTCCTTTAGTCTTTCTTCACGGTGTACAAGGTGAGTGAAGTTGAATATGTATTTACTGCTTAAGAGGGGGTTCACATATAGATTTTTTGCACCGGCATTTTTATTTTTGCACCGGCATTTTTATTTTTTGTAAAATCGCTAACTTCAGATGTTAGTTGAATGTCTATGACAAATATGAAGATATCTTTTTGCTACTTTTTGTTCATTAAATGGCATTTTTTATGTCTTTTTTTTATTTTAGAGCACTTGGCACTTTTTTTAAATCACCTTTACTTTAGAGGAAAAATGCCATTAGGAAAATGTTAGTAGTAAGGCAGACTGGCCCAGATTTACTGATATTAAAGATGATATAAGTTTAGAAATGTTGTCTAAACTTAGATTTATCCTACAGGCTCAGGCTCGATGATTAAACTGGTGCAGAGATAGCCACTTTTTTCTGACTCTATACCAACTGTTGTTTGGCTTACTTTGAAACAGATTTCATCCCAGAATTGTCACACAAGTTTGGTGCAAAATGGTGCATGTATGGCCATGACCCTTTCCCACAAAGCCTCACACGCTGTCAAGCATGTCACAAAAAGTGTAGAAACCCTACATGTTCCAAATTATGCCATTTTGTTTCAATTTTAGACAGATTTTTGCTGCAGACTTATTAGTTAATCTGGGCCACTGTTTAAAAAAAAACAAAAAAAACAAAAAAAATCGAAAGTGCCAGAAAACACAAGTGGCCAAAAAATTATTTTGCAGCAAAAAAATGTTACTGCAAATTTGTGTGTCTAGGGACCCTTACATAGATCTAATGTAGCATAGTTCTACCTTGGAAAAGAATCTGAGCATTGTGATTTAGCAAGTTCCTAGTGGTTTACATCCTTATCTTTTCTCTTAGTCTGAGATGAATGGCACGCGTTGACCACTCCAGGTCTGAAAAATGTGAATGTTTCTTTGAAAAGTGCAATTGATAACAATCTTAAATTGTCCATCTTTTAGTATCATGTTGTCCAATGTAAGTTTAGTAGCTGTGTTGATTTATTTCTTAATATATCATTATAGGTTATATTTTGTAGGCGTGTTTGTTAAATGAATAAACAGTATGCAGTAAGATCTCCCCCTAGTGGTGGCTCCAGAACGAGAGAATACTATATTGCTCTCTGCAGGGGATTTGGAGATCTGTACAAAATTCCAGCCACAACAAATAGGAAGAAATAAAACTGTACAGAAGCTTGGACTTATATAGATAAGAGAAATGGTTTTCAAGGACAGAAATTCAATTTCAGCTTTTTAGAATCTGGCAGACAGAGAAAGCTGTAATGCTCCTGTCCCCTTTAAATTCCCTTGTCCTTACTTTGTAACATTTTTCCTAACTGTATCTAAAGATCTTTGTTAAAGAGGCTTTCTAGGATCAGCATATTGATGGCATTTCCTTACAATATACCATTATTGTCAGATACGTGGGATGCAACTCTTTGAAATCCTCGCTGATTAGCTGATATGAGCAACGATAGCTTTATTGTTTACATTGGTCCGCCTACTTGCACATCGTACATGCAGTAGTGACAGAGCAGGGTATCATGTGAGTAGGACAAAGCTGCAATATGTTGCACCGTTGCCACTAAGAAGAAGGCATGCTGAATCATAATAAAAATGTTATGGGCTGCAGTGCTCGTACAAGAACACTTCAAACTTCTGATCAATGATGATGCTGAGTCAAACCCCCACCAATCTGATATTGATGGCCTATCCTAAGAACATGCCATGAACATACCAGTGCTGGAAAACCCCTTTAAAGAGTATTACTATACATAAGGTTTTTTTTACACTAGCGGCAGGGGAGTTTGTCAGGCTGTTCCGGCGGGTGAACAGCCTGTTGGATCTGTCCTGCCACTAGTTCACGTGTGCCCCCAGACTGCCGCTCCGTCCCCATTGACTATAATGGGGCGGGGGGGGGCGTAGTTCCGGCGGCAGCATGGCAGCGCACAGCGAGAGGCAGCTGGAATAAAAGTACTGCATGTCGTGCACACGTGTCCGGGGGCACATGTGAACTAGCGGCAGGATGGATCCGCCTGAACAGCCTGACGGACTCCCCTGCCGCTAATGTGAAAGCACCCTTAACCCAGATCTTGACTCCACCTTGCATATTATGTCATGATTTTTAATTCAGTAATTTGAGATCTTCTACTTTTATAAGACATTAGTCATGTATCGATTGGTCAGTCTTTGTAAAATGTAGAGAAAAGTGAATCAATCCACCAACTTATTGGATTAGTTATAAAATTCACAAAAAATCACCTTCCAAACGAAGCTGTTGTTTTGGAATTGTGCAAAAGAGACCACCATTTTACAATTTAAAGGGAACCTGTCACCTGCAAAAGTCAAATTTTACTAATCACAGTACCTTATAGTTTCTTGCAATGTGGGCCCAAAAATGTTTCCATATCGTCTGCCAGTGTTGTGATCTTTAATAAAATCCACTTGTAACAGTTTTTGTCCCCTTGTTCAAGTCCTGCTGGAGTCAAGGAGGCAACGGCCTCCTTGACTCAACCGTCGGCAAAGACCCGCCCCTATTCTCCTCCTTTCATTGATGGACATTTCTTCTTGTAGCCAGAACCGCGTTCTTCTCGCGCATGCGCCGTGCACGTCCTGCCACAGCACGATCCCGGCTACGGCTCCCTTCCTCCCTGGCCTTTTTCTGTTTACTGTGCCGTTCCCAGACAGCCGCGCTCGTGCCCGTCTGCCGCTTTTCCCCTGCGGCGTGAGTGCGGCTGTATGGGAACGGCACAGGTGCAGTAAACATAAAGAGGTCAGGGAGGAAGGGAGCCGTAGCTGGGATCGTGCTGTGGCAGGACACGCACGGCGCATGCGCGAGAAGAGCGCAGTCCCGGCTACAAGAAGAAATCTCCATCAATGAGAGGCAACAATAAGGGGGAAAAGGCGCTCATAGGGTAGTGTGTTTCAGATGAGAAATCTGTTAAAAATAGTGAAGTTGCGCTCACCTTTTCCGTTGTGTGATAGGATGGGCACAACGCAGGTGGGGGCGACTGTTGAGGTCGGTGCTGCCGGTACCCGCTCAGTCCAGTTAGGAGGTTGCCAAACCCCCAGGGGACTGATGAGGAGAGAATAGGTTATTGAGTGTGTAGATAGTCTACACCCCAGGATGGGTACCTCTTGGCGCACAAGGACGACCCTGAAGCAATTGTTTGCGATGGCGATTTTTATTGACTACGCGTTTCGGGGTGTAAGTCCCCCTTTTCAAGTCTAGAGTAAAAGAAAGCGATAAAAAACACAGGTGCAGGGCCATGTGGCTCCTTAAAAATAAATATATATATATATATATATATATATATATACAGACCATCTGAATGTTAAAATGATAAGTATCTACTCATAAAATACATAAAATACATTAAAGCGCCAAGAGCATACATGTTAAAAATCTTATTGTACATAGAGTTTATTTCATAGTGTAAGCTGATCACAGCTGCTATAATAGTAAGAAGGTAAATAAATGAATGAGTATATCTATATCTGATGGAAGGGATAAGGAAATAAAAGAAAAATTGTCACTATCATTGGTGGGCAAACTATCTATAAAGACAGAATTAATATGTATACTGTGAAGTAATAATACAAAGTGAAAAGTTATATGTCAGGAATCAAACATATTGGGACCGAAGTGGTTGCTAAGGGTGATTACCTGGAATGCCGTGCTGTTAGGTATATCGTAGGCCTCAGGGATAACTGCAATGATGAATAATAGGAATATGTGATGTGGTAAAATGTGATGTAAAATTTCAAGAATCCTTTAAAAGTGATTGTAAGAAAAACAAAAGATAATCTTGGTTACCTGCTGGGGATGATGAATGTGTGCGCTCTCCTGGGACTGCAGAACGCTAACAGTGCGGCTCACCATGTGCCCGAGCGCGCTGTTTAAATTATGAGCGGAGGGATGGGCTTGGGGGGGCGGGGCTGGTGACGTGTGCGCACACGCCGGCCAGCTCTGTGAAGGAAACGGAGTGAGAGGCGCTGAAGCTGACAGCGCTGGTGTGGGGTGTGTGTTGGATAGGAGGGTGCAGTGTAATTAGTGTCAGTGGGAACGCTGTGGCAGGGAAGTGTATGGAAAATTACGTGGACTAAAACAAGTGCTTAATGTAAACTGGTTTGGGAAGAGGAAAAAACTAAATAAACTATTATTGGGGATTCGGACGATAATAGTGGATAATATGGTGTGGGAATAGTAACTACCAGTGTGGGTGTTGATGTGGAACATCGTGAATGGATTCCTTAAACATGGAGTGTCAAGGCATTTCTTCCAGGCCCACGACAAAGACCCAAATGACCTATCCATAACACCAATAGAACAAATCTCAGCGGATCAGGCAAATCGGTACCAAAAACTTAGACGGAGAGAAATGTTTTGGATCTATAAATTACAGTGTCTGGAACCATACGGCCTCATTGAATCGCTGGAAAGTAATTGCTTTTAATTGATTCTACCCACCCCTACCCTATACTCTAAACGCACTTACATTCAGTTCCCTCCTCTACCTACACACTCCCCCCAGTCCACATAACAGTACCCCCTTTTTTTTTTTTTTTGCCCCACCACCCCTCGTCATCCACTCCATCTTCCCCCATAACCCCCCCCCCCCTTCTCACCTTACACCTATCATTTTCACTTTCCATCACATCATCATCTCTCACACGTCTACATCTACTTCCCACACCGTCCCCCAGCATCCACATTGCTCAGATCTCTAGGGTTCAGTTCCACCAGTCACTCATATAGTCTATCAATTTCCATTCCACTACACGGCATCCCCCAGCTCCCACATAATCCTCAACATACTTCTGATTAAACACCCCTTCACACAAAACGCATCGGCCTCCCCTGTCTCACCATCAGCACCCATCCCAGACACATCACAGATTTCAGCACACACATACTTAGCCAGACACCATCATACAATCAACACCCACACTGGTAGTTACTATTCCCACACTATATTATCCACTATTATCGTCCGAATCCCCAATAATAGTTTATTTAGTTTTTTCCTCTTCCCAAACCAGTTTACATTAAGCACTTGTTTTAGTCCACGTAATTTTCCATACACTTCCCTGCCACAGCGTTCCCAGTGACACCAATTACACTGCACCCTCCTATCTAACACACACCCCACACCAGCGCTGTCAGCTTCAGCGCCTCTCACTCCGTTTCCTTCACAAAGCTGGCCGGCGTGTGCGCACACGTCACCAGCCCCGCCCCCCCAAGCCCATCCCTCCGCTCATAATTTAAACAGCGCGCGCTCGGGCACATGGTGAGCCGCACTGTTAGCGTTCTGCAGTCCCAGGAGAGCGCACACATTCATCATCCCCAGCAGGTAACCAAGATTATCTTTTGTTTTTCTTACAATCACTTTTAAAGGATTCTTGAAATTTTACATCACATTTTACCACATCACATATTCCTATTATTCATCATTGCAGTTATCCCTGAGGCCTACGATATACCTAACAGCACGGCATTCCAGGTAATCACCCTTAGCAACCACTTCGGTCCCAATATGTTTGATTCCTGACATATAACTTTTCACTTTGTATTATTACTTCACAGTATACATATTAATTCTGTCTTTATAGATAGTTTGCCCACCAATGATAGTGACAATTTTTCTTTTATTTCCTTATCCCTTCCATCAGATATAGATATACTCATTCATTTATTTACCTTCTTACTATTATAGCAGCTGTGATCAGCTTACACTATGAAATAAACTCTATGTACAATAAGATTTTTAACATGTATGCTCTTGGCGCTTTAATGTATTTTATGTATTTTATGAGTAGATACTTATCATTTTAACATTCAGATGGTCTGTATATATATATATATATATATATATATATATATATTTATTTTTTAAGGAGCCACATGGCCCTGCACCTGTGTTTTTTATCGCTTTCTTTTATTGTAGACTTGAAAAAGGGGGACTTACACCCCGAAACGCGTAGTCAATAAAAATCGCCATCGCAAACAATTGCTTCAGGGTCGTTCTTGTGCGCCAAGAGGTACCCATCCTGGGGTGTAGACTATCTACACACTCAATAACCTATTCCATCAATGAGAGGAGGAGAATAGGGGCGGGTCTTTGCCGATGGTTGAGTCAAGGAGGCCGTTGCCCCCTTGACTCCAGCAGGACTTGAACAAGGGGACAAACAAACTGTTATAAGTGGATTTTATTAAAGATCACAACCCTGGCAGACGATATGGAAACATCTTTGTGCCCACATTGCAAGAAACTCAAGAAACTATAAGGTACTGTGATTAGTAAAATTTGACTTTTGCAGGTGACAGGTTCCCTTTAAGTTCAATACACTAATGAGGAAAGTAAGGATGACGATGGAAGGTTACATGGGTCCTGGTCAGGGGTCCTGGCTGGTGGGCTTGCCCTCAATACCTTGCAGACAGCCTGACAGCCAATCAAGAGGAAGGATATTGGGAGGTCTATCAAGCACGTTGTTTCCTCCCAAGCAGAGATGCCATTCTAAGTTCAGCCATTGATGTGATAAGACGCATCTGTCCAAGAAAGAGCATTTAGAGACACGAGACAGCCAATTTTGCTATGATTTGATGTTACTTTATTAAAAGCTGATGCCTCAATTCATACTCACAGTTCAGATTCAATATAATTTATGAATGTGGATCATTAAAGGGTTTCTGTCAACATATTTGTACCTATGAAACGGCAACACATGCAACAGGTCAGGCAGTTTCATAGGCAACAATCTGCTGACAGAGTTAAGTGAACTATGGAACACAGGATCCTGAGGAATCAAGCAGGTCAGCAGTGTTTATCTACTGACATGACTTTGCAATCGCAACACAGAACATCTTTAAGAAATGCACAAAAGTAGTGCTGCATAATGCAGAGCTGTGGCCATGCAGTGAAGCTGAGCTAAAACACAACTGGATCAGTCGAACTGTGACTTGGCTTGGAGGCAGCTGTACAAAACAGAGCTGTGTTTGTGCTGTGATTAAACAGAGCTGAGACACACCTGGAGTAGTTCTACTGTGGATTGGTTTGAAGCTGTACAAAGCAGATGCCAGGAGTTCAACCAGTCACCTCACTAGGCATGGCTGTGCTGGAAGGGTTGACACGCCGACTGGCAAAGTCCTGGCTGGTGGACCTGTTAGTGCAACTGGAAACTGAGCCAATCAGGTTTCTGACTCTTTCTCCAATTCCATAGCTAGGCAGTGGATTTAATACTGCTGATTCCAATCAATCTTGCCTATGATTGCAGTTGTTTTCAGGGCATCATGTTGTGGACATTCTACTGACCTTTCTGGACTGACTTATGGCTTGTATTTTGCATTTATCCTGTGGCTGCTGTTCCTGCTTATATCGACTCTTCTGTACTGACCTTGGCTTGTCTCTGGATTTCTCATGTAATGCATTGATTTTATTTGCTCGCTAGCTATAACTATCAGATTGGTGTTGATCCTACCACTGGGGCTCCCACCAATCATAAGAATAGGGGCCTTGTACCCTGTGGAGCCCTCTGGAAATATACAGAGCGGCTGGTTAGAACTGTGAATTGCAACTCTACTTATTTCTTTGGGAGCACTGGAAATAGTCAAGCACACACAGGAAAGAACACTGATACTGGAGTATTTGAACCGGGGTGATCGGGAATGAATACAGCAGGCAGGCTGGCTTCAGGGACAAACTTGACCAGAGACCCACGTGGCTTGCCAAGAGTGGCAGAAGACCAGTCAGGATGCCATCAGGAAGAGCCATGACAGACAAGAATCAGCACACAGGAAGGAACACTGAGCTATATTTCTATGTACTGTATATATAAAAAGAAAAGCAATATCAGCAATACTGTATATTCTGTTTAGATCCAATAAGTGGCGGTGCTCGCAGTGTTGGACCCTAGTCCTAGGGTCCCAGCAAACAATAAAAAAAAAGATTAAAAAAAAAATGATAAAACTGCAACACTCCTTGTCTCTTTTTAGTGGTGGTTATTCACCAAGTAAGGTGTGACGCTTCAAATACGTATAATCTTTTTCAAGCATTGTATGGCGTACTTAGCTTCATAAATGACCCCCATAGAGTCTTCCCAGGCACAGCTATGACATGAGGTTGATACCCGTTATGACAAACATGATGCTTCTGAAGCCTGGTCCTCGGCATATTTGTGAACATGGAAAGCTGCATGCTTGGTTGCTTACATGCTCACAAGCATTTTGATAGCATCAAGAAAAGTTGCATGTTTTAGGACTATAAATATCAAAGCAAAATGGTGGACAGTTTTCTTGATACCAACAGGGAGGCCAAATTACTGTATTATCAGGATGCACCCAAACAGAAAAAATTGTCACACTGAATCAGGTATATGGATTCATGTTGATTTTTACACACCTCGGGCTAATGCCAATTAATAGATCTATCATTGTATCAATTTATCGTTGGCTCAATTTTGATACGACTAATACCAACCCTGCACAACCCCAAATCTACTGTGTTGTCATATCTAGAGATAGCGAAGTTTAGAAAATTTTGTTTCGCTTACTTGGCTGAATTTCACAAAGAAATTAATTCTTTGTGAAGCACATTTATTTGTGAGTAGGGGGCGCAATAATGGGGAATGGTGGTTGCACCGCCACCGTCACTGAACCCCTAAGATGCCGCATTCATCGCTGATCGCGGCATCTGAGTAAAAAGAAAAAAATAGGGCTTTCAGGGATTAATTGGTGAAAAATAAATAAATAATAATCACCTTATCCATTTGAGTTTGAAAAAGCTTGATTGAAGATCTTTTGCGGTACATGGTGACATCATACATCACTGTGCACGAAATTTCGAGTGAGTATGTTTTTTTTTTTTTAATGCCATTTCAGTAGAGATGGCCCGAACTATTCGCCCGCGAACAGTTCCCGGCGAACATAGCTTGTTCGCGTTCGCCTCTGCCGGGCGAACATATGCGATGTTCGGTCCGCCCCCTATACATCATCATTGAGCAAACTTTGACCCTGTACCTCACAGTCAGCAGACACATTCCAGCCAATCAGCAGCATACCCTCCCTCCCAGACCCTCCCACCTCCTGCACAGCATCCATTTTAGATTCATTCTGAAGCTGCAGTCTTAGTGAGAGGAGGGAGAGTGTAATTGCTGCTGATTTAATAGGGAAATTGATAGCTAGGCTAGTGTATTCAGTGTCCACTCCAGTCCTGAAAGACTCATCTGATCTCTGCTGTAAGGACAGCGTCCTGACAGCACCCCAAAAAGCCCTTTTTAGGGCTGCAACATTAGTCTGCTTTTTTTTCCCTTTATATGCATATTGCAGTTGCATGGCCTGCCTGTGTGTGAGGAGCTGCAGGCCCACAGACTGTAGTGTGCCCACTGCCAGTGCCCACCCCTGTCATCCCGTGTGGCACAGGACTTTGCATAAAAAAAAGGCATTTAATTTTTACACTTTAATCTAAGGTTAGTTGCCTGCCAGTGTGTGTCAGGCGGACTTCCAGTGACTGTAGTGTGCCCACTGCCAGTGCCTACCACTCATACTGGCTGGCAGAGGACTTTGCATCAAAAAAGGCATTTCATTTTTACACTTTAGTGTAATTTCAGCTGCTTGCCTGCTGCTAGTGTGTGTCAGGCCGACTTCAACTGACTGTAGTGTGCCCACTGCCAGTGCCCACCCCTGTCATCCCGTGTGGCACAGGACTTTGCATAAAAAAAAGGCATTTAATTTTTACACTTTAATCTAAGGTTAGTTGCCTGCCAGTGTGTGTCAGGCTGACTTCCAGTGACTGTAGTGTGCCCACTGCCTGTGCCTACCACTCATACCGGCTGGCAGAGGACTTTGCATCAAAATAGGCATTTAATTTTTACACTTTAGTGTAATTTCAGCTGCTTGCCTGCTGCTAGTGTGTGTCAGGCCGACTTCCACTGACTGTAGTGTGCCCACTGCCAGTGCCCACCCCTGTCATCCCGTGTGGCACAGGACTTTGCATCAAAAAAGGCATTTAATTTTTACACTTTAATCTAAGGTTAGTTGCCTGCCAGTGTGTGTCAGGCTGACTTCCACTGACTGTAGTGTGCCCTTTGCCAGTGCCCACCACTCATACCGGCTGGCACAGGACTTTGCATCAAAAAAAGGCATTTCATTTTTACACTTTAATCTAAGGTTAGTTGCCTGCCAGTGTGTGTCAGGCTGACTTCCAGTGACTGTAGTGTGCCCACTGCCAGTGCCCACCCCTGTCATCCCATGTGGCACAGGACTTTGCATCAAAAAAAGTCATTTAATTTTTACACTTTAATCTAAGTTTAGTTGCCTGCCAGTGTGTGTCAGGCTGACTTCCAGTGACTGAAGTGTGCCCACTGCCAGTGCCCACTAATCATACCGGCTGGCACAGGACTTTGCATAAAAAAAGGCATTTAATTTTTACACATTAGTCTAATTTCAGTTGCTTGCCTGCTGCCAGTGCGTGCCAGGCCCGCTTCCACTGACTGTAGTGTGCCCACTGCCAGTGCCAACCACTGATACCGGGTGGCACAGTAGCTTGCCGATAAATAAGGCATTTAATTTTTACACATTAACTTTTTCCACAGACTGTAGATTCATTGAAATAAAATGGTCAGGATTCAGTGTGGGTGCTATGCGTTCACGTCACACATTGCACCCACACTAAAAACTCGATCTTGTGAAGTGTTTGTGTGTTATCAGGAGTTTAGAGGTAAAAACTACAGTATGAGGCAACAGAGAATCTCCCTGATGGATTCACTGTAATGGAGAGAGACTGCTAGTTAGCAAAAAAGGTTGGAAATCTTTAATACAGACCAACTAAAATATATCAGTTTTTAACCCAAAATGAGTAAAATGCTGCAACTAGCCCCTGAAGACAAGGTGCAGAAAAGGGAATGGCAGTGGTGCTGATGAGATGTTGTGTCACAGTGTACTTTTTCAGGCTGTCACACTCTGGGGTTCGGTGCAGTCAAAATGTAGTTTGAAGAATCAGGCCAGAAGTGAATATACAACAGTTTGTCGTTACTGAGCGCAAAATATAACATGTAGCACATCCAGCAGTAATAAATACAAAGTATTTATTAGAGTAAGAAGGTTTGTTGGCAGGTTAGATGGCAGTAGATTGGCACTAGCAAGCATTTTGCAGATTTAGGTGTCCACTGTAGTACTGGCTTAATGTTAGTCTGGCCTAACGATGGTTTAGGTAGGTGGTGGTGTCTGAGCTGTTGTCCCTTACCTTGCAGCAATGACTGAAAGGCAATCTTTTGCTGTTCACTCTGCTGTCTTTCAAGAGGTTTGTTGAGAATGGATTATGTTGTTCTCACTGGAGAATATTACCTTGTTACTGTGTTTCCCTCACAGGGGAATAAGATATGGTTCCTGGGATTGAGAGCTCTGCAGGTGCTTCCTCATAACCCCACCAGAACAGGAACTCCTCTCTCCTTAGACTGGAAATTCCTTCTCCTGGCTGGAAGAAGAACCAGTCCACCTCTACTAAGAGGGGAGTAAAATGGTGGTTACCCCTGTTCCTGCCAACCATTGCAAACTATTATCTCCCCTGCTGGAATAAACAGCATAGACATCATATTACATTACATAGCATTGCATATAAAACGTTAAACAATTGCACAAACTTCGAGGTCTGGGGTACTACAATGCAATGATGGAAAAATGCTGCAAAGGCATCTATACTGGTATTTCTTTTCTTTACTCACTTAGTTTTCGATTCCATAGACCCGATACCGCTATGTGGACCTAATAGCAGTTTTCAAGAATGAAATTGTGTAGAATTATGTGGGTGCCCATTGTGATGAAGGATATGTTCTAAGCCCGTCTCAACTGAATATTGAAACCATTATCGCCAACCCCTCATCTTTCTTCCCTAATTGTGTTCTACTTGAAGACTGCCCAAATGCTGTTTGTGGAAATATATTTACTGGATGCAAAATATTTTTGATATATTCTCAAATCCTGTATTAGATGTATAATAAATCATTGTCAATACAGGCGATAAATGCTACTGTTAAGAAAAAAAAATGAAGCATATAAGAAATTTATCAATCTATGTCTCAGTAGATCAGCCATTTTCTCCCTCTTACTTTCCTCTTTCCAGTCGTAAGGCACACATGAAGCAGCAGAACCTCTCCCCCACTGCTCCAGCTGTATTAGGATTCCAGACGCACTGAACTCCACCACTCCACTCTGCAGATATAAAAGTAATCAAAATAAAACTAACATTGGTGCTCTGTGTGAGAAAATTTCACAAGATGGTGGTTTAGTATACTGCCACCCTATCTATATTGTCTACAAATATTAATTGTAAGAACTAGCCATGAAAACCAAAAATGTGCTTATTTTCAACTATATAACACATTAGCAAAAAGTTACCAGCCAGTGATCGGGATGGGGTGAAGACTAGAGAGGACCGAATTTCGTTTTGTGATGAATTAATTTGTCACGAAGTGCGTTGCGCTGCTCCCCATCATTGTACACTTCAGATGCCGCGTTCTTACATGATCATGGCATCTGAAAAAAATGGTATAAAATAACAGAAAAGAAAAATTTAATCCTGCTTACTGCCTCCATTTGCTCGCGACGGTCGGCCCGTCGGTAGCAAGAAGGAGAAGGTAAGTATGTTTTTTTTTGTTTTTACACTATTTCAGGTTAAATCGATTTGCTACCACGAAGCACGAGGAGATTTGGCTTTGCAGGGCATAACATTTTTCCTGCTATTCAGATCGAATTACACTTGGCTCAAGTCTAGTAAAGACCCCAAAGAATCAATTTAAAAAAAGTTGGATCACCTGAAAATGATATTTAGTTTAAGTTCCATAATTGTAAAATAAATGTGAGTTGATTGGAAATGAAGTAAAATGTACCACAGTGCACAAAAATAAAAAAATTGTGTTAAGAAATAATAAAAAAAACACAGCCCTGACTACATGACAATAATAAATATATTCTACCAAACATATCAAAGCATATTTTACATGTGACATTGTGATTAGCAAGTGCAACATTTTAAGTTAATTCCAAATTCGTGTAACATGAAGCCTGAGCCTACATGCACACATAGCTTAAAGGGGTGTTCCTATTTGGGAAATTGATGGCATATTGTTAGGATATACCCTCAGACTCAGACAGTTGTCACTAGGGGCCCACCTCTGTGACCTGCTCCTATCTCGACAGCAAGGTCCGCAAAGTGAACTAAGAGCAGCTGAGCATGTGCGACCACCCTCCATTCATTGCTATGGGAGTTCTGACAATAACTTGGTGCTGATTCAACTATTTCCATTTCCAGTGGTCCCATAGCAGAGAAGGGTGAGGTGGCTACACTTCCTCTGTGCACTCCCCATTCACTGCTATGGAACTTCTTCTTTTTAAAACAAACAAATCGACATAGTTTCCAAAAAACATTTGTTAGTTTGGCCATGCTTGGTCCAGGGTGGCAATGGGGAAATATGGCTACAGGCTCCATGGTTGCTCGGTGAGTACATTATGCCTACACCTTAAAAACATATATGCGATGGGTGGGCAGAATGAGTAATCCATACAAGTGACTGCCGTCATTAGCTGTCCTGAACTCAGCATTGGATATCCAAGACTTGGCACATAGCCTTGGGGACCTTGCCAAAAACCATTAATTAGATTCAGACCCTTTTTGAACTTGTGCAATAAATCCTCCATCACAATCTCCTCTGGCACAGAGCTCCATGTTTTCTCTGCTGTTACCGTAAAGAATAGTGTCTATGATGATGGTGAAACCTTCTTTGTTCTAGACGTAAAGGATGTTTCTTTGTTACAAGTTACAACTAAAATTCTGGGAATAGAAAGACCATTGGAAATAGATCTGTGCTTTCCATTCACTTATTTGTATATTTAGATTCAGTTGCTGGTAATGAACAATTCATTCCTGATAACTGCCTGCTCCTCACAGGAGGTAATAGATATAATTGCACTAGGAATGAGGAGTGGGTGGAAGATGATGTGGAGGATGATAAGGTCCTAGACCCAACATGGAATCAAGGTCATCTGAGTGACGTGTGCAGTTCCGAGGAAGAGGGGGTGGTCACACTGCTCCAGCTTCACAGCAAAAGAGGGAGCAGGGTGCAAAACCACAGAGGCCAGACCCTAGCCAGTACGTCTACTACTACCCAATGCTCTGATGGGCTGAGCACACCAAAGCCAGCTCAAAGGAGTTTCCTGGCGTGGCAGTTCTTCAGGCAATGTGCTGATGACAAGACACACTGTGCAATCAGATCCTGAAGCAAGGCATAAATGTTCTAAACCTAAGCACAACCTGCATGACCAGACATCTAAATGCAAAGCACGAGCTGCAGTGGAGTAGACACCTAAAAAACTGCAAAAGATCTGAGTCTCCTACTGCTCCCTCTTTTGCTGTGGTCTTGGCCTCTTCCTTCCCAGCTGCCACTACTTTTCCAGGTGGGCCATCCTGCCCTGTCAATCAAGTTATGGGCAACTCTGCTATGTGAAGAATCAATCTATTTGCACTTTACACAGGGTGTTAAATAGGACCACTCAGTAGCAGTAAATCACAGTAACAGTTTGGCTAAAAGAAGCGGATTAAATGTCATTGGGGACAAACAGTAGAATGAGACAGGTGTATCACCCCAAATTGTGAATCAGGGCCTAATAGAATTGCGTATCTATTAAACAATGTGTCTATCTATAACACAACAAATGAAGTATCAATGGCGCAGTAAGCAAACTAGATAAATGTGCCTATATACTGTATTAGACCGCCTGTTGGTGCTGAGTCTAAAGCACAGTAAGTCTGTGTATAACAGAACAGATAAAGAATGAATGGCACAACAGTGGAATACAGGGCAATTACACAGAGCCTGCACTGTCCCTTCACTGTCCCTGCAGTCTACCTATGCTCTCCCTTCAGTGTCTGAAAACTCTCCCTAAGATCTCCCTGCACTGTCCTTATCCAATATTCTACAATGAAAGGCTTTCTTGAACACTTTCCCTAGTGCTTATCACACCTCTAATTATGCTCAGTTCACAGTAAAATCGCAGAGACCAGGAGGGATAAAGCTTTTTATAGGGCTGTGACATCACAGGGGATGACTATCTTCAGATTGGCCTGTGCCGGATCTCAAAACTGAATAAAAACACTGATGTGAAAGTAGCCTTACAATGTACGCAGATAATAGAATTTTGTTTCATTCCTCCCCAGAAACAGTTATTGAAAATGAATCAGTGAGTTATGTGTACCCCAAAATGGTGACTTCAAATCTACAACTTTTCCAACTAAAAACAAGCCCTCAATAGAAAAAAAATTGCTTTGTCACTAAAGCCCAACACAGGCAAGGCACTAAGTGGCTAAATGTTATTAGGAATAAAGTGACTTTTATTTTGATGGCCTGTCCTTTGGCCAAGAATATAGGTATAAGTGTAGGTGCGGTATAGACTCAACAGTCTATAAAGTGGCGGTACATGTGGGTAATCCAAGCATTGCATTGGGCGCTTCTCATAGGCTAAAGTCATGTAATAAGTGACGTCAAGAGTAAAGGTGATGGAGGACTGGAACTCAAAACCAGCAATCAATAGACACAGGTGGCTTGTCTGTAACAGTCCCTTATGATAGGTTACAGTCGACAAGAGCTTATAAATGAGTCAATCGGTGGTGTCTACTCCCCATCTCCTCTTAGGGGCTATAGCAGGCAAATATATCTAGGGAGGGGTGCCAATAATCTTATTTGACATTATACTACATCAGACACTCTTTGACTTAAGATGAACTTGTAATGGGGGGGGGGTTATTCAATTTTAAGTTAGATATAAAAGAGTAATTTGTGATTTGGAAAAGGGATCAGAACAAACGACCAGACAGATTGATCAATGATAAAGAACATACTTGTGAGATGAACATGAATCCTCAGGCCCTGAATGAGAGAACTGAAAGGATATTTCTACCAAATCTTCTTTAGATAAGAAACCACATTTCGGACGAGTTTAGCCATCGCCATTCTGTTTTTACAGGTAGATCAGGCAAAACAACACAGATAAATAGCAGAGTTGGAATGCAGATAATAGATAATGGATGTGAAGTATAGCACAAGTGGAACCAGCATGGACAATCTTTCTTGCGTGGATTTTCCTTTTTGTAATACAAGGTTTTTTCAAGTCTACATATACTTAAATGTATTTTGGAATGTCTTATGTTTTCTTTCCATCATTAGAGCTAGAATTCAAAAATTTTAATTAGTACTTACTTTAATATTTAATGGACAATAGATACTTCATATAATGGCCATATGCGGAATCTTTCAGGGTGGACCATATGAGGTGTCTGTTATTAGTCTGCCCCATGCACCATAACTGTTGTATGTTGAGACAGACTGACTGTCATTTTTATATTTGATACCTTAATAAATATTTTATCTTGTGTTTATACTAAATCCCCATTTAGTATGACTTCCAGTATTGACAGCGCCGTCCAGTGCACATCTTGTCTGATGTATGCAGTACTGGAACAGCCGTTCGAGGGTGTATATGTTTGTTTAAAATGTGAGCAAATTACCCATTTGGAATCGCACATCGAGTCTCTAAACAGGCGAGTTGCAACACTGAAAGCCAATGACAATTTGGAAAAGAGTTTGCTGCTCAATGAGCAAACACTCTATGGGGTAGATGTGGGGGAGGGTGGTAGCGAGGAGGCTCAGGAGAGTGAGGTAGTTAGCTGGGTAACAGTAAGAAAGTGGGGTAGAGGGAAGAGTGCCAGGGAGGCTAGCCCTGATCTGACACACCCCAACAAGTTTGCACGGTTGGCAGATGAGGGGGATGTCAGTTCAGGGAGAGCACTGCTGCAGCCGGACCCTTCCTCTGCCAGTCAGGGGAATGTCGGCTCCAGTAAGCAGGGGACCAGGAGAGCAGGGCAGGCCAGACAGGTGCTGGTAGTGGGAGACTCCATTATTAGGGGAACAGATAGGGCGATCTGTCACAAAGATCGTGATCGCCGAACAGTGTGCTGTCTTCCTGGCGCTAGAGTTCGACACATCGTGGATCGGGTTGACAGATTACTGGGAGGGGCTGGAGAAGATCCTGCGGTCATGGTCCATATCGGAACCAATGACAAAGTTAGAGGTAGGTGGAGAGTCCTTAAAAATGATTTCAGGGATTTAGGTCAAAAGCTTAGGGCAAGGACCTCAAAAGTAGTATTTTCTGAAATACTGCCTGTACCACGAGCCACACAAGAAAGGCAGCGGGAGATTAGGGAGGTTAACAAGTGGCTCAAGAACTGGTGTAGGAAGGAGGGGTTCGGGTTTCTGGAGAACTGGGCCGACTTCTCTGTCGGCTACAGGCTCTATTGTAGGGACGGGCTGCACCTTAATGTGGAAGGGGCAGCTGTGTTGGGGAGAAAGATGGCTAGAAGGTTGGAGGAGTGTTTAAACTAGGGACTGGGGGGGTAATTATATTATAGGAGGGGAAGATAGTGCAGATAGAGACCAGGGGCGAGGTAGTGTGACTGGGGGGAGGTGGTAATTACATTATAAGAGGGGAAGATAGTGCAGATAGAAACCAGGGGCGAGGTAGTGTGACTGGGGAGGAATGGAAGGGGTGACTAGAACAGTTCAGAATGAAAGGAGTAGGGTAAAAAAATATACATAAACCTTTCAAATGTATGTATACTAATGCCTGACTACCAAGACTGGTGAACTGGAATTAGTGATGTGTGAGGAGGACTATGACTATGTGGGAATAACTGAGACATGGCTGGATGATAGCTATGACAGTGGGAATAACTGTGACATGGCTGGATGATAGCTATGACTGGGCAGTTAATATAAAAGGTAACAATCTGTTTATAAAGGATAGTCAAAATCGGAGAAGGGGAGGGGTCTGCCTTTATGTGAAGTCCTGTCTAAAGCCCACAATTCGAGAAAATATAAGTGAGGGACATGAACATGTGGAGTCACTGTGGGTAGAAATACATGGAGGCAAAATAAATAATAAATTACTAATAGGAGTTTATTATAAACCACCTAATATGCCAGAGTCCACAGAAAATCTATTACTAAACGAGATAAACAAGGCGGCAAACCATAATGAGGTGGTTATTATGGGGGACTTCAACTACCCAGATATAGACTGGGAAACTGAAAGCTGTACATCCCATAAAGGAAACAGGTTCTTGGCAATAACCAAAGACAATTACCTTTCCCAACTGGTTCAGGACCTGACTAGAGGGACGGCCATACTGGACTTAGTATTAACCAATAGACCTGATAGAACAACAGATGTGGAGGTTGAGGGACACCTAGGAAATAGTGACCATAAAGAAATAACCTTCTAATTATCCTTCAAACGACAGTTTCTAAAGGGAGGAACAAAAATACCAAACTTCAAAAAAGCTAAATTTAGCCAACTAAGCGAGGCCATAGGCCTAACTAACTGGGACAAAGTCCTCAAAAATAAAAATATAACCACTAAATGGGAGATTTTTAAAAACATTGTAACATTTAATTGTGAGAGGTACATACCTTATAGGAATAAAAGGCTAAGAAACAATAAGAAACCAATGTTTATAAATAGAACTGTAAAGAAAGCAATAAATGACAAATAGAAAGCATATAAATCACTAAAACAGGAGGGGAGCCAGGAAGCACTGATAAACTATAAGGAAAAAAATAGGATATGTAAAAAAACTAATAAAAATTGCCAAACTAGAGACCGAGAGATTAATTGCCAAAGAGAGTAAAACTAACCCTAAAATGTTCTTCAAATATATAAATGGTAAAAAATATAAATCTGAAGGAGTCGGCCCTCTACATAGCAATGAGGGGGTGTTGCAGAGAGCGACGAGGATAAAGCAAAACTATTCAATATTTTTATCTCCACTATATTCACTGAGGAAAATAAACTGTCAGATGAAATGCAGACTGTAAAAGTAAATTCCCCATTAAAAGTGTCCTGTCTGACCCAGGAAGAAGTACAACAGCGACTTAAAAAGATTAAAATAGACAAATCGCCAGGAACGGATGGCATACACCCCCGTATCCTAAGTAAATTAAGTCATGTCATAGCCAGACCTATATTTCTGATATTTACGGACTCTTTACTGACAGGGAATATTCCACAGGATTGGCGCATAGCAAATATGGTGCCAATATTCAAAAAGGGTCCAAAAACAGAGCCTGGAAACTATAGGCCGGTAAGTTTAGCATCTGTTGTGGGTAAACTGTTTGAAGGGTTTCTAAGAGATGCTATCTTGGAGTATCTCAATGAAAATAAGCAAATAACGCCATATCAGCATGGCTTTATGAGGGATCGGTCATGTCAAACAAATGTAATCAGTTTCTATGAAGAGGTAAGTTCTAGACTTGACAGCGGTGAATCAATGGATGTCGTATATCTGGACTTCTCCAAAGCATTTGACACCGTACCTCATAAAAGGTTAGTATATAAAATGAGGATGCCCGGACTGGGAGAAAATGTCTGTATGTGGGTAAGTAACTGGCTGAGTGACAGAAAACAGAGGGTGGTTATTAATGGTACACACTCAGATTGGGTCACTGGCACTAGTGGGGTACCTCAGGGGTCAGTATTGGGCCCTATTCTCTTCAATATATTTATTAATGATCTTGTAGAAGGCTTGCACAGTAAAATATCTATTTTTGCAGATTACACTAAACTGTGTAAAGTAATTAACATTGAAGAGGACAGTATACTGCTACAGAGGGATCTGGATAGATTGGAGGCTTGGGCAGAGAAATGGCAGATGAGGTTTAACACTGACAAATGTAAAGTTATGCACATGGGAAGGAATAATGCAAGTCACCCGTACATATTAAATGGTAAAACACTCGGTAACACTGACATGGTAAAGGATCTAGGAATTTTAATAAACAGCAAACTAAGCAGTAAAAATCTGTGTCAGGCAGCTTCTGCCAAGGCCAATAAGATAATGGGTTGCATCAAAACGGGCATAGATGGCCGTGATGAGAACATAGTCCTACCACTTTACACATCACTAGTCATAGAAACATAGAATGTGTCGGCAGATAAGAACCATTTGGCCCATCTAGTCTGCCCAATATACTGAATACTATGAATAGCCCCCGGCCCTATCTTATATGAAGGTGGCCTTATGCCTATCCCATGCATGCTTAAAGGGGTTCTTCAGTTTGATACAACTGATGATCTATCCTCAGGATAGATCATCAGCATCTGATCGGCCGGGGTCCGACTCCCGGGACCCCCGCCGATCAGCTGTTTGAGAAGGCAGCGGCGCTGCAGCAGCACCGCGGCCTTCTCATTGTTTTCCTCTGCTAGAGCCCCGCCCAGTGACGTCATGACTTGTATCCAAGTGGCGTGGGCGAGGCTAAGCTCTGTTCACTGAATGGAGCTTAGCCCCGCCCACGCCACTTGATACAAGTCGTGACGTCACTGGGCGGGGCTCTAGCAGAGGAAAACAGTGAGAAGGCCGCGGCGCTGCTGCAGCGCCGCTGCCTTCTCAAACAGCTGATCGGCAGGGGTCCCGGAGTCGGACCCCGGCCGATCAGATGCTGATGATCTATCCTGAGGATAGATCATCAGTTGTATCAAACTGCAGAACCCCTTTAAACTCCTTCACTGTATTTGCAGCTACCACTTCTGCAGGAAGGCTATTCCAGTCAGACCACACATGAAGTACTGTGTACAGTTCTGGGCTCCTGTGAACAAGGCAGACATAGCAGAGCTGGAGAGGGTTCAGAGGAGGGCAACTAAAGTAATAACTGGAATGGGGCAACTACAGTACCCTGAAAGGTTATCAAAATTAGGGTTATTCACTTTAAAAAAAAGACGACTGAGGGGAGATCTAATAACTATGTATAAATATATCAGGGGTCAGTACAGAGATCACTCCCATCATCTATTTATCCCCAGGACTGTGACTGTGACAAGGGAACATCCTCTGCGTCTGGAGGAAAGAAGATTTGTACACAAACATAGAAAAGGATTCTTTACTGTAAGAGCAGTGAGACTATGGAACTCTCTGCCTGAGGAGGTGGTGATGGTGAGTACAATAAAGGAATTCAAGAGGGGCCTGGATGTATTTCTGGAGTGTAATAATATTACAGGCTATAGCTACTAGAGAGGGGTCGTTGATCCAGGGAGTTATTCTGATGCCTGATTGGAGTCGGGAAGGAATTTTTTATTCCCCTTAAGTGGGGAAAATTGGCTTCTACCTCACAGGGGTTTTTTGCCTTCCTCTGGATCAACTTGTAGTAAACAGGCCGAACTGGATGGACAAATGTCTTTTTTCGGTCTTATATACTATGTTACTGTACTGGATGTGTGGTTTAACACGACAACGTTTGTCATCTGTGTTGACTCTCCAACATGGTGGTGATACCGCGGGAGCCGTGCTAACCTTGTGGAAATCCAAGATTGTGGATCTAACATCTATCATTCGATTCCTTCTCCTCTTATATATTACTTTATTTTATTTGTATTATTTTATCAGTTGGATGTACTTTTCCAGTACATTTATATTGCAACACTTACATACTGTATATATACTATTGCACAGACAATTGGATGCATCGCTATTAGATGGGGGCTCGCTGTGTTCATCAGTAGGGTTGAGCGGACCCGAAAAGTAAAGTTCTAAAGAACTTTGCTGGAAAAGTTTGGGTTCAAGTTTGGTGTTCAGGCATTTAATAAAGCTTGTTGAAAGGCTGCAGGGCAGCTAATCAACAAGCTTTTAAGCTGTGGGAACTTAGAAGCCATCAGAGCCATGCCTAGTAATGGCATGGCTGTGATTGGCCGGTGCATCATGTGACCCAGCCTCTATAAAAGCTGCATCACGGGTAGCACCGCCCATCAGCTCTGAGTAGTGCAGGGACAGGATGCAGGCAGCTGAAGTGAGGTACAGTGTTAGGAATCTCATCGGGGTATTTGTTCAGTTGGTGACCTATAGTGAATTTTTTGTGGGTGCTATACACCATCTTTGAACCCCTGATAAAGAAATTAATAATTAATCTGGTTATTAATTCTGTGGGTGACCTACAGCAATCTTTTGTGGGTGCAAATTACAATCTTTGCACCCCTGACACAGAAATATAATAGTCTGGCTGTTAATTCTGAAGCGTTTTTTCAAGGAGACATAGAAGTGGGATAGTAACTCTGAGAATGGTATCATCGGCACTGGTCATGTTGGTGGGGTAGTCGAAAGAGCGCAACAAGGCACATAGGTCTCGCATGGAGGTCCACTTAGTGGCAGTGAAGTGGTGCTGTTACGCAGAGCGACTCACCCGTGCGTGCTGCAGCTGAAACTCTACTATCACCTGCTGCTGCTCGCACATTCTCTCCAGCATCTGCAAGGTGGAGTTCCAACTTGTGGGCACGTCGCAGCAGGGTGAGAACGCCGAAAACCGGCACTTTCTGCAGCAGTTCTGACATATCGGGATAGTTTTTCGGGAATTTCTGCACCACCAAATTCAGCACATGCGCCAGGCAAGGGATGTGCGCCAAACCGGCTAGGCCCAGAGCCGCAACGAGATTTCGCCCATTATCGCACACCACCAAGATGGGCTTGAGGCTCAGTGGCACCAACCACTCATCGGTCTGTTGTTCCATGCCCGTCCACCGCTCCTGCACGGTGTGGGGTTTGTTCCCAAAACAGATGAGTTTCAAAACTGCCTGCTGTTGGTTTCCCCTGGCTGTGCTGAAGTTGCTGGTGAAGATGTTACGCTGACCGGATGAGGAGGTGGTAGAGGAGGAAGAGGAGTAGGAGAAGGAGGCACCAGGAGTCAAAGAGTAATGCCCTGCAATCCTCGGTGGCGGAAGGATATGCACCAAACAGCTATCTGCCTCAGGCCCAGCCGCCAATGCAGTTATCCAATTTGCTGTTAAGGAGATATAACGTCCCCGCCGTGCTTACTGGTCCACGTATCAATAGTTATGTGGACCTTGCCACAGATGGCGTTGCGCAGTGCACACCTGATTTTGTCCCCCACTTGTTTGTGCAGGTAAAGGATGGCTCGCCAGGAAAAGTAGTGGCGGATGGGAACAACGTACTGTGGGACAGCCAAGGCCATAAGGTTTTTAAAACTTTTCGTCTCCACCAGACGGAATGACAGAATTTCAAAGGCCAGGAATTTTGAAATCCTGGCATTTAGGGCCAGGGATCGCAGGTGGGTAGGGGGGTACTTCCTCTTTCGCTCCATTGTTTGGAAGATGGACAGCTGAACCCTGCCATGGGACATTGTGGTGCTGCTTGTTTAAGGGGACGGACGTGGTTGAGTTTCTGACACATCCTCTTTTTGCGGGGTGGCCGGTGCCACTGTCACTCCAGAGGTGGAGAAAGAGGTTTAGACTGCAGCAGAAGAGGAAGCAGAAAACTCCAAACTGCACAGGTCACTCGCTACGGGTCATTCCATGAGGGGGATATGGGCCTCATCATCCTCCACATCATCTTCCACCCAGTCTTTACCTCTGCCATCCTTGTCGGTTTGCACACTGCAGAAAGCCGCAGCAGTTAGCACCTGTTTCGTCATCATCAGAGATGGACTGCGGCAGTCTTCCCATGTCCTCATCCTCAAACATAAGTGGTTGGGCATCGGTGCACTCAATATCTACCACTTCTGGGGCAGTACTATGTGGATGGCCCTGGAAAACCCTGCCAGCAGAGTCATCAAAAATCATAGGAGACTACTGCATGACTTGGGGCTCAGACTGCATGGCTGATTTGCAAGGGGGTGAGGTGTAAGATAGATGCCCATGGCCTGCAGGTGCAAACTCTGACCTTTCTGCAGCGGACCGGGTGGGACACAATGTGAAGGTACTGGAGGCACTGTCATCCACCCAATCCACTATCGCCTGTACTTGTTCTGTCCTCACAATTCGTAGAGCGGCATTAAGGCCTTCTAACTAACGCTGAAGGCTCTGCAATCTACGCGCACCTGAGGAAGGTGTTTCATTTGGGCGTGTAGGTGGCACAGATCGACCACGTCCTCTCTCTGCAACAGGAATGACACCAACACCAACAGTACCACGTCCCTTATTTGACAATCTCCAAATATTTTGCCGTTTTTACTAAACTTACTTCCCTGTCACCTATGCAGAGCAGGAGTTTGTTTATGCCAAAAGTGAGTTAATGTCACCCAAGAATATAACAGATGATTTTTAGAAATTTAAATTTCCTTATCTCCTGTGCAGAGCTGGGGTTTGTATATGGCAAAAATGGCAAAATGTCACCCACCAATGTAACTGATGATTTTTTTTAAATATATTTCCCTGTCACCTATGCAGAGCTGGGGTTTCTATACGGCAAAACGTCACCCACCAATGGAACAGATGATTTTTTGAAATTTACCTCCATGTCACTTATACAGAGCAGGGGTTTGTATACGGCAAAACTGGGTTAATATCACCCAATCATGTAACAGACGATTTTTAGAAATTTATCTCCCTGTCACCTATGCAGAGCAGGGGTTTGTATATGGCAAAAATGGCAAAATGTCACCCACCAATGTAACAGATGATTTTGAGAAATTTACCTCCCTGTCACCTATGCAGAGCAGGGGTTTGTATACGGCAAAACTGGCAAAATGTCACCCATAAATGTAACAGATGATTTTTTAAATTTACATCCCTGTCACCTATGCAGAGCAGGGGTGTGTATACAGCAAAACTGGCAAATTGTCACCCACCAATGAAACTGATGTTTTTTTAAAAATTTCTCCCTGTCACCTAGGCAGAGCATGGGTTTGTACACGGCAAATATGACAAAATGTCACCCACCAATGTAAAAGAGGATTTTTTAAAATTTTTCTCCCTGTCACCTATACAGAGCAGGGGATTGTATACGGCAAAACTGGCAAAACGTCACCCACCAATGTAACAGATGATTTTTTGAAAGTCACCTCCCTGTTACCTATGCAGAGCAGGGGTTTGTATAGGTCAAAACTGGCAAAATGTCACCCAGCAATGTAACATATGATTTTTTTGAAATTTACCTCCCTGTCACCTATGCAGAGCAGGGGTTTGTATACAGCAAAACTGGCAAAATGTCACCCACCAATGGAACAGACGATTTATACAAATTTAGGTCCCTTTCACGCATGCAGAGCAGGGGTTTGTATACGCCAAAACTGGGTTAATGTCAACCAATCATGTAACAGATGATTTTTAAAAATTTACCTCCCTGTCACCTATTCAGAGCAAGGGTTTGTGTACGGCAAAACTAGCAAAATGTCACCCACCAATATGAAAGACGAATTATACAAATGTGCGTCCCTGTCACCTATACAGAGCAGGGGTTTGTATACGGCAAAAATAGCTAAATGTCACCCAACAATGTAACCGATGATTTTTAGAATTTACCTCCCTGTCAACTATGCAGAGCAGGGTTTTGTATACAGCAAAACTGGCAAAATGTCACACCCACCAATGTAACAGATTATTTTTAAAAAATTTACCTCCCTGTCACCTATGCATAGCAGAGGTTTGTATACGGCAAAACTGTCAAAATGTCACCCACCAATGGAACAGACGATTTATACAAATTTACCTCCCTTTCACCTATTCAGAGCAGAGGATTGTATACGGCAAAACTGGCAAAATGTCACCCACCAATGTAACAGATGATTTTTTGAAATTTACCTCTCTATCACCTATGCAGAGCATTGTTTTGTATAAGGCAAAACTGGCAAAATGTCACCCAGCAATGTAACAGATGATTTATACAAATTTACGTCCCTGTCACATATGCAGAGCAGGGGTTTGTATATAGCAAAACTGGCAAAATGTCATCCATCAATGTAACTGATGATTTTTAGAAATTTACCTCCCTGTCACCTATGCAGAGCAGGGGTTTGTATATGTCAAAAATGGCAAAATGGCACCCAGCAATGTAACCAATGATTTTAAGAAATTTACCTCCCTGTCACCTATACAGAGCAGGGGTTTGTAGACGGCCATACTGGGTTAATGTCACCCACCAATGGTAACAGATGATTTGTACAAATTTATGACCCTGTCACCTATGCAGAGCAGGGGTTTCTGTACGGCAACAGTGGCAAAATTTCACCCAACAATGTAAAAGATGATTTATACAAATTTATGTCCCTGTCACCTATGCAGTGTAGGGGTTTGTATATGGTAAAACTGGAAAAATGTCACCCACCAAAGTAACAGATGATTTTTTAGAAATTTGCCTCTCTGTCACCTATGCAAAGCAGGGGTTTGTATATGGCAAAAATGACAAAATGTTACCCACCAATGTAACAGATGATTTATACAAATTGACGTCCCTGTCACCTATGCAGAGCAGGGGTTTCTATACAGCAAAACTGGGTTAATGTCACCCAATCATGTAACAGACGATTTTTAGAAATTTACCTCCCTGTCACCTATGCAGAGCAGGGGTTTTCTATATGCCAAAACTGGGTTAATGTCACCCAATCATGTAACAGATGATTTTTAGAAATTTACCTCCCTGTCACCTATACAGAGCAGGGATTTGTATACGGCAAAACTGACAAAATGTCACCCACCAATGTAACAGATAATTTTTTGAAATTTACCTCCGTGTCACCTATGCAAAGCAGGGGTTTATATACGTCAAAAATGAAAAAAATAACACCCACCAATGTAACAGACGATTTATACAAATTTACGTCCCTGTCACATATCAGAGCAGGGGTTTTTATACGGCAAAACTGGCAGAATGTCACCGACCAATGAAACTGACGATTTATACAAATTTACGTCCCTGTCACCTATGCAAAGCAGGGGTTTGTTTATGGCAAAACTAGCAGAATGTCACCGATGATTTTAGGGGTTATTATATGGCCTCTCAACTTAATTTTTTTAATGATTGGGAAAATAGCCATTTCTGTAGAAAATTGGTAAAGGACTCAGGTATTTCAGATTTTTATACAGTATTAGAGTCTGATTATTTAATTAATACACAGACCGGGTTTAAATCTTTCTGCAGAATGGTTATAAAAGCTTTGCCAATCGTAAAGAGTTGGTTTAAAGTGGAGGCATCACTCATTTGTACCCCATTATGGCATAATCAAAAGCTTCTGAACTTAGATGACTCAAATTGTTGGCAATATTGGAGGATGCAAAATATTCAATACTTGCATCAGGTGGTCAGGGATGGACAAATCCTGTCGCTTATGGAGCTAAAACAAAAGTTAAATATAGGTGAGGTGGCTTGGTATGCCTATTTCCAATTGAGGTCTGCACTCTTTAGCACTGCTGTCAGTTATTCACTTAACATAGACACTCCTGAATTTTTGCACAACTTGATTAGTAATAAAGGTAGCATAAAAGTAAAACTCTCACAATGTTATAGACACTTGATGAAACATTTTTTTTTGGACTGTCTTTCTCCAGGACAGAGATCCTGGTCTGACTTACTTTCTGAGATGGGCTCCCCGGATTGGGAGAATATAGGTGATGGTTTAAGAGGGGTTTCTCACAATTTTAACCACATTGTTGTACAGTTTAATATTATACATAAAATTTATGTGACACCTCTATGGCTCCATAAGTGGGGATTTAGAGCCTCCTCTGACTGTCCTCGATGCGGGGATACCGGGGCAGATCATTTTCATCTGTTCTGGGATTGCCCGATGGTGAGCAAGTATTGGAGAATGGTTCAAACAACTTTGGCTCAGAGACTTAATATGGATATCCCTTTATCTCCAAAATTGTGGGTCCTTGGTGATCTATCGGAAGTTAATTGTCCGCTTCTGAAGCGCCAACTGTTGATGAAAGTGATTTTTTTGGCCAGGCTTCTTATATCCAGAGAATGGTGCTCCCCTCTCGTTCCAGATCGCAATCATTGGCTAAGTTTAGTTAAGAAGGTGAAAAGTTACGAGAGGGTCTTGTACAGACAAAGAGGGTCCTATGCAAAATGGAGTACTATATGGAAGTATTGGGACAACTAAATGATTATTCTTATGTTATTTTTGGTGGGTTTTTTTTTTTTTTTTTCTCTTCCCCTGCAGGGTTTGGGAGGGGGGGGGGGAGGTGTGGGGTGGCTAGGTATATTTTTGTGATGTTGTCTTTGGTGGATTGTATTTTCCAAGATGTTTAAAATAAAAAAACAATAAAAAAAATTGTTGAGAAAAAAAAGAAAGAAATTTACCTCCCTGTCACCTATACAGAGCAGGGGTTTGTAGACGGCCATACTGGGTTAATGTCACCCACCAATGTAACAGATGATTTATACAAATTTATGACCCTGTCACCTATGCAGAGCAGGGGTTTCTGTACGGCAACAGTGGCAAAATTTCACCCAACAATGTAAAAGATGATTTATACAAATTTATGTCCCTGTCACCTATGCAGAGTAGGGGTTTGTATATGGTAAAACTGTAAAAATGTCACCCACCAAAGTAACAGATGATTTTTTAGAAATTTGCCTTTCTGTCACCTATGCAAAGCAGGGGTTTGTATATGGCAAAAATGACAAAATGTTACCCACCAATGTAACAGATGATTTATACAAATTTACGTCCCTGTCACCTATGCAGAGCAGGGGTTTCTATACAGCAAAACTGGGTTAATGTCACCCAATCATGTAACAGATGACTTTTAGAAATTTACCTCCCTGTCACCTATGCAGAGCAGGGGTTTTCTATATGCCAAAACTGGGTTAATGTCACCCAATCATGTAACAGATGATTTTTAGAAATTTACCTCCCTGTCACCTATACAGAGCAGGGATTTGTATATGGCAAAACTGGCAAAATGTCACCCACCAATGTAACAGACGATTTATGCAAATTTACGTCCCTGTCACCTATGCAGAGCAGGGGTTTGTATACGGCAAAACTGACAAAATGTCACCCACCAATGTAACAGATAATTTTTTGAAATTTACCTCCGTGTCACATATGCAAAGCAGGGGTTTATATACGTCAAAAATGAAAAAAATAACACCCACCAATGTAACAGACGATTTATACAAATTTACGTCCCTGTCACATATCAGAGCAGGGGTTTTTATACGGCAAAACTGGCAAAATGTCACCCACCAATGGAACAGACGATTTATACAAATTTATGTCCCTGTCACCTATGCAGAGCAGGGGTTTGTTTATGGCAAAACTGGCAGAATGTCACCCACCAATGTAACAGACGATTTATACAAATTTACGTCCCTGTCACCTATGCAAAGCAGGGGTTTGTTTATGGCAAAACTAGCAGAATGTCACCCACCAACGTAACAGATGATTTTTAGAAATGTACCTCCCTGTCACCTATGCAGAGCAGGGGTTTGTATATAGCAAAACTGGCAAAAGTCACCCACCAATGTAACAGACGATTTATACAAATTTACATCCCTGTCACCTATCAGAGCAGGGGTTTTTATACGGCAAAACTGGCAAAATTTCACCCACCAATGTAACAGACGATTTATACAAATTTATGTCCCTGTCACCTATGCAGAGCAGGGGTTTGTATACGGCAAAACTAGTAAGATGTCATCTACCAATGGAACAGATGATTTTCACAAATCTACGTCCCTGTCACCTATCTAGCACAAAAAGTGTTTTTTTTTTATAGCACCAACATGCAGTATGTTACAGTTGTATAGGACTGTCAGAAATGCAGCGTAGCAAATTTGCTATCTAGCACAAAACAAATTTAGCTTTTTTATAGCAGCAATGTAACTGCAGTATTTATCGGTTTTATTAGACTGTCAGAAATGCAGTGCCTGTTGCAGACAGATAAAACATCGCTTTAGGTCCCAAAAAAATTTGACAGACTAATGTAATTAAATAATTTTCACTGCCAGGTATGCACTGCACGCTGCAGGGGTACTTGAACGGCCAAAAAAGGGAATTTGTCCTCCACTGAGCTACCAGAACAGAATTAAAGTAAGGTCCCTGGCACACCTGCAGTTCACATGCAGTTGCAAGTGCATTGCACGTGCAAAAATTTCCACTGACGCCCTCCGAACTAGCATTGATTAAAACTTATTTTTTAGTGACACTAGACTCAGGGCTGGGAACAAAAATGTAGCATAGCACCCTCAATAATCTCTGTAGTTTGAAGATTGAACAACACCATGTTCAACAGAATTCTTCCCTAACCTCTCCCTCACAGCAACAGCCTCCTATCCCTACACTGAGAATATAGTGACATGCGGCACTACGTGAATCCAGCCTATATAGAGGCTGGATCACATGCTGCCCTTGGTCAATCACAGCCATGCTATTAGTAGGCATGGTTGTGATGGCTTCTAAGGGCACACTAGTGAAACGCTTGTTGATTGGCTGCCCTGCAGCCTTTCAAAAAGCGCCAAGAAATCGCCGAACACCAAACTCGAACTTTTACGGATATGTCCTGGTTCGGGTCTGGGTACCAAAAACCCTAAAGTTCGGTATGAATCCGAACTTTACAGTTCGGGTTCGCTCAACCCTACTTATTAGCCTTTGTGTGGTGAAGTAAGAAAATTACAGCCCTTTTTGGCGTGTATAAGTGGCAAAAATCACCTTTATTTGCTGTTCACGGCCGCATTTATATGTTCTAAAGCCTTTTTTAGGCGTGTATTAGTGGGGGAAAAGGGAAAAAGGGCTTATTAGCCGTTGTGTGGTGAAGTGGGAAAATTACAGCCCTTTTTGGCGTGTATTAGTGGCAAAAAAAATGACAAATTTTTTGCCGTTCATGCCCACAGTTATATGTTCTAAAGCCTTTTTTTAGAGTGTATTAATGGGGGAAAAAGGGGCTTAAAAGCTGCTGTGTTTTGAAGTTAGAAAATTAAAGGCCTTTTTGTTATGTATTAGTGGGGAAAAAGGAGAAAAGGGCTTATTAGCCGTTGTGTGGTGAAGTGAGAAAAATACAGCTCTTTTTGGCATGTATTCGTGGCAAAAAAAATGTATTATTTGCCGTACACAGTTCTTTTGTTGCGCATTAGTGGGGGCCTTTTTGGCATATATTAATTTCCTTTTTATTTACTTATTTGATCTAACAGTATGTTAGACAGAGAAGTGACAGGCCCTGCACAGGGGAGGGGCACAGGCCTAAATGTTTCTGGCACAGGTAAGGGGGAGTGGCAGCAGGGGTCACTTTGAGTGGCCTGAGCTCCCAGTGTCAGCTAGCGGTCGTTTCTTGCCAGCAACCGAGCGCTTCTTGAATGGTTGACTAGATCTTCGACTTCGTCGCAAGTGACATTAGACAACCCCAGCCAAGAGTCGGTGGGTTCGTCAGACACAACCCGTAGTTTGCATGGCCTGGGAAAAGGCCCTGTGCCCTCACCTGTTCTCAACATGCCTCTGTCCTTTTCTGTTCCCCCAGCCAAAGAAGTACTATATGCTGTGGGTTCAGCTCCACTATACAGCGAGGGCGAGCTACTAGAGGACAGTCAGCAGCTACTGCCCAGCCAAGATCCGAAGGAGACATCGGCCGCTTCCTCCGGTAGACAGGCAAGTAGTGATGAGGAGAGTGGCATGGAAGCTGGTGTTGTGAACAGTCAGGCTCCTGGCTCAGAAACAGTTGAGGAGGACATCAGTGACGTGCAGACAATACTCAATGATGATGTAGCCGATCGCAATTGGGAACCGGGTGATGAAAATGCTTCATCATCGTCGGAATTGCAGCAGTGGGAGGTCGGGGGCCAAAACTGCCCAGGGTAGACCATCCGCTTCGTAGGAGCCTACCTGCCTGGAAAGTAGTGGTGCAGGGGTTCACGAGGGCAGTGTCTGTAGAAGTCAGTAAGTGCGGAGTGTAGGGGGAAAAATCACCTACACGACGGTTTGGCAGTTTTTTGATAAGCCACCGGGGGAAGTGAACATGGCCATTCATCGAATCCGTGGGCAGAAGGTGAAATGTGGCCAAGTTGCCAGTGTTGGCACCATTGGCCCTGCGTCAACATACAGTATTCAGTGTCACCACAAAGTTGCCAGGGAGAACCGTGGTCCAGCCTGCCGCAGCAACCGCTACATCACCCAGTGGCACTCACCCGATTTAATACAGTCAAGGGTCCAGCTGTAACTACAGTCAAGTGGAATATATTTTCCTTTACGGCCCACTGGGTAAATGTGGTTCCTGCCCAGCCAAACCAGCAACTTGGCCAGGTGATGCCGCTTCCGCCTCCACGTTCTCATGCCATTGGTTCTACTAAATGTCCGCCTCTGTCTCCTCATCCTCCACCTTGTCCTTGGCCTCCACTGCAGGGATAAATCACAGTGCCCAACCAGCATACCACATGTGGAGGGCACGGCAGTGTCACGCTGTTCTGCACCTTGTTTGTCTTGGCGAGTGGAGTCACACAGGGGAGGAACTGCTCTGCGTCCTTCATCAAGAAATCGAATCCTGGCATTCTCCGCGACAACTCAAAATCAGAACCATGATGACCGGCAAAGGGAAGAACATGGTGTTGGTACTGCGTCAAGGAGGGCTTAGCCATGTGCCCTACATGGCATAAGTTTTGAATCTGGTTGTCAAGCGTTTCCTGAAGTCTTCCACCCATCTGCAAGACATCCTAAAAATGGCCAGGAAACTTTACACTTCAGCCACTCGTACACCGCCAAGCACACCCTCCTTGAGCTACAGCAGAAGAACAAAGTCCCCCAACATAGGCTGATATGCGACGTTTCCACCCGTTGGAATTCCACCCTCCATATGTTGGACCGACTGTAAGAACAGAGAAAGACTGTAAACGTTTTTTTCAAGGAGACATAGAACTGGGATAGTAACGCTGAGAACGGCGTCATCCGCACTGGCTACGTTGGTGGAGTAGTCGAAACAATGCAACAAGGCACACAAATATCGCATGGAGGCCCACTCGGTGGCGGTGAAGTGTTGCTGTTCCGCAGCTGCAGCTGAAACTCCACTATAGCCTGCTGCTGCTCGCACAGTCTCTCCAGCATGTGCAAGGTGGAGTTCCACCTTATGGGCATGTCGCATATGATGCGGTGAGCGGGAAGGCCAAAGTTACTTTGCAGCGCAGACAGGCGAGCAGCAGCAGGATGAGAACGCTGAAAGCGTGCACAGACAGCCCGTACTTTCTGCAGCAGCTCTGACATATCGAGGTAGTTTTTCAGGAATCTCTGCACCACCATATTCAGCACATGCTCCAGGCAAGGGATGTGCGTCAAACTGACTAGGCCCAGAGCTGCTACGAGATTTCGCCCATTATCGCACACCACCAGGCCGGGCTTGAGGCTCACTGGCACCAACCACTTAGCGGTCTGTTGTTCCAGGCCCTTCCAAAGCTCCTGCACGGTGTGGGGTTTGTCCCCCAAAAACTGCCTGCTGTCGTTTCCCCCTGGATGTGCTGAAGCTGGTGGTGAAGGTGCTATGCTGAGAGGATGAGGAGGTGGTAAAGGAGGAAGAGGAGTAGGAGGAGGAGGCAACAGGAGGTAAAGAGAAATGCCCTGTAATCCTCAGGGGCAGAAGGACATGAGCCAAACAGCTATCTGCCTCAGGCCGAGCCACTACCGCATTTACCCAGTGTGCTGTTAGGGAGATATAACGGCCCTGGCCGTGCTTTATGGTCCACGTATCGTGGACCTTGCCACAGATGGCGTTGCGCAATGCACACCTTATTTTCTCCGTCACTTGCTTGTGCAGGTAAGGAATAGCTTGTCTGGAAAAGTAGTGGCGGCCTCGAACAACGTAAGGTTTTTAAAACTCTCCATCTCCACCAGACTGAATGACAGCATTTCAAAGGCCAGCAATTTTGAAATACTGGCATTCAGGGCCAGGGATCGCGGATGGGTAGGGGGCTACTTCCTCTTACGATCCAGTGTTTGGGAGATGGACAGCTGAACGCCTCCATGGGACACTGTGGTGGTGCTTGTTGAAGGTGACGGACATGGTGACATTGGTGTCACATCCTCCTTTTGCGGGGTGGTTGTTGCCACTGTCACTCTAGAGGTGGAGGAAGAGGCCGAGGGAGCAGGAGGAGCCAGAGACTTTTCTTGGTTTTGGAGGTGTTTACTCCACTGCAGCTCGTGTTTTACACTTAGATGCCTGGTTATGCAGGTTGTGCCCAGGTTTATAATGTTTATGCCTCACTTTAGGCTCTGATTACACAGCATGCAAACCACTCGTGTCTTGTCGTCTGCACATTGTGTGAAGAACTGCCACACTGGGGAACTCCTTGGAGCTGTCTTTGGTGTGCTCGGTCCCTAGGTGCAGTGGGCAGTAGCAGGCGTAGTGTCTAAGGGACAGGCACTCTGCTTCTGCACCCTGCTCCCTCTTTTGCTGTGCTGGTGTTTTTGTGCGACCACCGCCTTTTCCTTCAAACTGCACAGGTCACTAGCATGACCTTCATCCCATGTAGGGTCTAGGACCTCATTGTCCTCCACATCATCTTCCACCAACTCTTCTGCACCCCTGCTCTCCTTGTGGGTTTGCACACTGCAGAAAGCGGTGGTCATCCCATGTTCTCATCCTCAAACATAAGTAATTAGGCATTGATGCACTAAATCTCTTCCACTTCTGGAGCTGGGCTAGGTGGATGTGCCGGGGAAACCTTGCCAGGAGAGTGATCAAAAAGCATGAGAGTCTGCTGCATGACTTGTGGCTCAGACTGCTTGGCTGATTTGCAAGGGGGTGAGGTGCGAGATAGCTGCCCATGGCCTGCAGGTGCCAAGTCTGAGCTTTCAGCAGTGGACTGGGTGGGAGACAATGTGAAGGTACTGGAGGCACTATCAGCCACCCAATCTACTATTTGTACGTGCTCTGGCCTCACCATTCGTAGTGCGGCATTCGGGCCTACTAAATAACGTGGAAGGCCCTGTCATGTACGCGAACCTGAGGAAGGTGTTTCATTTGGACATGTAGCTTGCACAGATCCACCACTTCCTCTCCCTGCAACAGGAGCCCCACCAACCCCAGCAGCACCACGACCATGGCCACGTCCCTTATTGACACTCTCCTCATTCTATTTAGTAACCCAACGAAGTAACAGACAGATTTAATAAAACGTGTTTCCTGTCAGGTATGCCGCGCCCATGTCATAAACAGAAAAGATTGGTTTTGGTCACACCTCTATGTGACAGATGAATTTATTACACTTTGTGCCCTGCCTAATATGCCCTGGCAGTGTGATAAAGATAAAAGATATTTCTAGGTCACACCACAATATGAGAAACAAATTTATTACACTGTGTGGCCTGCCCAATAGGCCCTGACAGCGTGTTAAAGATAAAAGATTGGTTAAGGTCGTCAAGTTACTTTGAAAGATATGAGGGACACAGATCTCCCAAGAATCGGTAGCCAACTAATTTACTGTATACAATTTGGCAAGTCAGGTATGCAGTGAAGCAGGAACCCCCTACGCAGGCCACAGGGGTAAAGAACAGGTACAGGTAATGAAATTCTTTCACTAGCAGTAGTACAGAGCAGGCCACAAAATAACTTTGTGCCAAAAATAACGTGTTTTTTCCACCCACAATGTCTCAGTGGAATTTACTGATTTTATTTAATTTGCAGTACAAGGCAATAAGGTACTTTATACGAGAAAAAAGAGGATTTTTTCAACCCCAGTGAAACAGATGGATTTACTGATTATTTTTCAGTATTCGATTTGCTGAGCAGGCAGAAAAGGGACTTAATGATAAAAAAATATATATTATTTTTTCCACCCACAGTGAAACAGATGGATTTACAGATTTTTTTTTTCACAAATGTAGTGCACAGAGCAAATGTACTTTTTAGCACAAAAAAAAATAATGCACAGAATCTGAGGGATTTATAGAAATAATGACAAGGATATATGCAGCACAGGGGTACTTTACAGACCAAAATTGTCACCCCCCTAGGTCCTAAAATCACAAACGGAGTAACAGTATTATTTTTGCCTTCCCCAGCCAGATATGCAGTGCAGGTGCACTTAAAAAAGGATACATTTTGTCAAATGAAGTAAAAATACTGGATTAATTTACTGTCCCTGGCACATATGCAGCTGCAAGTGCGGAATAGATGCGGACATTTTTGCAGATGTGTGAATGGGGCCTTACTTCACTAGCATTCCTATGTTCTTTTCCCTCTTTTTTTTTTTTTTTATACCTATTGTGACATATACTGTACATCATCCACAAACTGTGTCTTTATTAATCTGCGCCACATATAGTGTCCATAGTGTGTGGCTTTATGTAACCAATACTGTAGAACATCTGCAAACAGTTTCTGTATTACAAATTCCAATAATCTGGGCCTAAAATAGTGTCCATGATCTGTGGTGTTCTGTAACCAATACTGTATAACATAACATAGTATGTATATACAATAACAGCAGCCAAGGTAATGATGCTTAAATAGTTTCTTTTCTTTTCAGTTGTTTTATATGCGGCAGTAACTGTATAACGTTTCGGCATATATTTGCCTTCGTCAGATACTACATGAAAGAAAAGGTATACATTACAATTATAGTATAAACACTAGGTCAATGAACAGTGATAGCATATAGACATAAAGCATAATAGTACACTGAATATTAAATGTAGTTGCGGAGTCATATCCATCATAATCAAGTTGGGATTATATACAGCAAAGTGTCACTCCTATGTAGGTACAGCTAGATTCCCACAGGTAAAGACTGCATAACAGTATTGAAGACACAATGGAACTTGCTGGCAGGCATCCATGTAGAGGAATATCAATATATATTCAGATATTGTTGTATAGAATGACATTAAGGAAAATACATCCTGGTCTACATTACACAAATATCACGGTCAGGGTACAGTAGAACTAAACATAGGGAGTTGGGTATATAGGACTATGGTAACTTACTTATGCCGCAAGCTGAGAGGTAGGATGGAGAATACAGACGCTGAAAGTGATATGGCCATGCATATAGCATGTTGAGTCAGGAATGGCGTCTGATAGTGTGCAGAGGGGCTGGAATATTTATGCCAAAGCACGCCAAAGGCACAGGGTGCGTCCTGATGCAGAATGTGAGGGCGGGGAGACGGGGTGCGCATGGCCGGAAGTTGATGCGCTTCACACTGGAACGCATCAGAGGTGGATTAATGTAGGGAAATGCAAAAAGGTTAGAATACTAAAAGTAGTATTCTGGCTAGTATGGAAGGTGGGAGGGACGTGGCCGATAGTAACTGCAAGGCAGTCTGGAGCGCATAAGGGATGCGCTCGGGTTAAACGTAAACCGGAAGTCCATGCGTTCCACAGCGAAACGCATGGCACATAGCGGTATGGTGGGATAGAACCCGGAAATGTTTGCGTTCCGCAGTGGAACGCATAGAATATGACACACTGACAGTAAATTGGAAAATATGAACGGGTGTCCCTAAATGGCTCTAATATAGGATCGGGGTAAACTGACAGGGTAAACTGCATATATGTGGATTAATGTTAGGATTAATATTGGAACATGTATATAGAATATATAGATGTATATAAGTATGTGGCTTAGTTGTATAAAGGGGAACATAAAAATTGTCTAGCATATGGGGGTCAAGAGGCAGTACGAAGGAAGTGTATGTATGTGGCAATATGAAGGCCTAATCTGTCTATGTATGTCTATGGGACCAGAAGGTGGGATGGAGGTAAATGAATAGATATGAGATAGTGAGTGTGATTTTTGTGTGTTAATGTGGGGGGTGTGGAGTAGGAAAGAGGGTAGAGGGACAGGTAAAGGGAAAAGAGATATTACCTAGAAAGAAAAGGATATTCGGCTGCGGCATGGAAGTATTCTAACGGGCCTAAAAGAAAAAAACAAGCATTAGCAAAGGTGCATGTTTACAAAACAGAATAATCAAGTAAAACATTGAATTTCGTATTCACGGTTGAGACCTTTGGGTGCTAGGCTATCAAGTCTATGGATCCAATAGGCCTCCCTCATCTTAAGTGACCGGATCCGGTCGCCGCCTCTGCGTAGTGTGGGGACATGTTCCAACACTTGGAATTTTAATTGCGAAATATTATGACACATCTCGTGGAAGTGGGCAGGGACCGGTAATAGTAGGTTGTTATTACGGATTTTGGACTTGTGCTGACAAATATGTTCTCTTATTTTTTGCGTTGTTTTGCCGACGTACACAAGACCACATGGACATTTTAGCATGTAGACAACATAGTCAGAATCGCAGGTGAAGAATTCTTGAACGGGGATGGACTCGCCTGTCTGTGGGTGTAAGATATGAGTCCCTTTCTGCACATGTGAGCATTGCATACATCTAAGACAAGGAAAGGTACCTTTTTTACGTGTTTTAAGGAAAGTTTGTTTGGGTAATTGTTTATTGGAGCCCTCGTCTGCATGGACTAATAAGTCTCGCAAGTTTTTCGGACGTTTGTTACACGGTAATACGGGTTGTCCGAACTCTAAGATGGTCGGGTATGCTTTGCCCAAGATAGACCAATGGCTACGAATGACGTTTAGCACCTTTTGGGCACAGGGATGGTATGTGTGGATGAAAGGGATACGTGGTGCTTGGGGTAAGATTTTTGTCTTTTGGGCGGCTTTCTTCTGAGTGATGGATTTGGGGTAACCTCTCTCTCTAAATCTATCCTCCATCTCCTTGATGCGTTCCTCCCTTACAGAGTCATCCTGTACAATTCTATTAATTCCGTGGTATTGTGAGTTAGGTAATGCTTTTTTGGTGTTAGGCGAATGAAAACTGGAAAAATGTAATAAGCTATTGCAATCAGTGGGTTTACGAAAAAGATCGGTCTTCAATATACCAGAGTTGTCCCGTATTACAGTGGTGTCCAGAAAGTTGATAGTGGAATCGTCATAGCTAATGGTGAATTGAAGTTCGGGATAGATCTCCAGGCAGATAGAAAGTGGAGATAAAACGGAATCTGTCCGTTTTTTCTCCTGAACCAGTTGGGAAAGGAAATTGTCTTTGGTTATTGCCAAGAACCTGTTTCTTTTTTGGGATGTACAGCTTTCAGTTTCCCAGTCTATATCTGGGTAGTTGAAGACCCCATAATAACGACTTCATTATGATTTGCCGCCTCGTCTATCTCGTTTAGTAATAGATTTTCTGTGGACTCTGGTATATTAGGTGGTTTATAATAAACTCCTATTAGTAATTTATTATTGTTTTATGCTCCATGTATTTCTACCCCCAGTCACTCCACATGTTCATGTCCCTCACAGATGTATTCTCGAATTGTGGGCTTTAGACAGGACTTCACATAAAGGCAGACCCCTACACCTCTCCGGTTTTGACGATCCTTTCTAAGCAGATTTTAACCTTTTATATTAACTGCCCAGTCATAGCCATCATCCAGCCATGTCTCAGTTATACCCACTATGTCATAATCCTCCTCACACATCACTAATTCCAGTTCACCAGTCTTGTTAGACAGGCTTCTAGCATTAGTATACATACATTTAACAGGTTTATGTATATTTTTACCCTACACCTTTCATTCTGAGCTGTTCTAGTCCCCCCTTCCATTCCTCCCAGTCACATTACCTCCCCCCTGGTCTCTATCTGCACCATTTTCCCCTCCTATAATGTAATTACCCTCCCCCCAGTCCCTCGTTTAAACACTCCTCCAACCTTCTAGCCATCTTTCTCCCCAACACAGCTGCCCCTTCCCCATTGAGGTGCAGCCCGTCCATACGATAGAGCCTATAGCCGACAGAGAAGTCGGCCCAGTTCTCCAGGAACCCAAACCCCTCCTTCCTACACCAGTTCTTGAGCCACTTGTTAACCTTCCTAATCTCCCACTGCCTTTCTTGTGTGGCTCGTGGTACAGGCAGTATTTCAGAAAATACTGCTTTTGAGGTCCTTGCCCTAAGCTTTTGACCTAAATCCCTGAAATAATTTTTAAGGACTCTCCACCTCCCTCTAACTTTGTCATTGATTTCGATATGGACCATGACCGCTGGATCTTCTCCAGCCCCTCCCAGTAATCTGTCAACCCGATCCGCGATGTTTCGAACTCTAGCGCCGGGAAGACAGCACACTGTTCGTCGATCACAATCTTTGTGACAGATTGCCCTATCTGTTCCCCTAATAATGGAGTCTCCCACTACCATCACCTGTCTGGCCTGCCCTGCTCTCCTGGTCCCCTGCTTACTGGAGCTGACATTCCCCTGACTGGCAGAGGAAGTGTCTGGCTGCAGCAGTGCTCTCCCTGAACTGACATCCCCCTCATCTGCCAACCGTGCAAACTTGTTGGGGTGTGTCAGATCAGGGATAGGCTCCCTGGCACTCTTCCCTCTACCCTGCTTTCTTACTGTTACCCAGCTACCTACCTCACTCTCCTCAGCCCCCTCACTGTCACTCTCCCCCTTATCTGTTCAATAGAGTGCTTGCAAACAGTTTCTGTATTACAAATTCCAATAATCAGGGCCACATCTAGTGTCCATAATCTGTGGTGTTCTAACCATTACTGTAGCACATTTGCAAACAGTTTGTGTATTACAAATTCCAATAATCTGGGTCACATCTAGTGTCCATAATCCGTGGTGTTCTGTAACCAATACTGTAGAACATCTGCAAACAGTTTCTGTATTACAAATTCCAATAATCTGGGCCACATCTAGTGTCCATATTCTGTGGGTTTCTGTGACATATACTGTCCTACATACGAAAACTGTGTCTTTAGCGAATAGTAAAACAATCTGCTCCACATCTAGTTACAAATCCATTAATATGAGGAAGGTGAGCACTAAGGGATGGGGAAGTGGGTGTGATGCTGATGGTGCACGCAGAGGCCGTGGTCCTGGGTGCAATGAAACTGTGCCTGCTGCCAGTGCACCAGAAAAAAATAAAAATAAATCAACCATACCCAGCATCATGTCCAACATAGCTAGGCGGCGCAGGACAACACTGTCCAAGTCGGACCAGTGCGAACAGTTGGTCGTTTGGATTGCTGAAGATTATGCTTCCAGTCGGTTAAGCACCACCCAAAAAAACTGCCCAGTGTCTCTCTCTTTTAGATTTCAGACTACAATATTAGGTGTTTTCACTGCGAATTAAACATGTGATTTACATTTTTACTGCTATTCCCTTCCCCCACAAAAATACAATTGTTTAACTGTCTGGAGATGCTCTGTCCCAGATTCTGGATTCTTATTTCAGGTGTTTTTACAGAGATTTACAGATTTAAAACGCTACCCTATGGATTGTAAAGCACACGTTGTACTGTGTATTTGTATTGAGCCTCATCAGCAGTTAAATTTAGTTGTGGGTAAAAAAAAGCTGTGTTTTTGTAAAAATTTAAAATACAAATTAGGCCCCTTTCACACTAGCGTTTTTGCTTTCCGTCCTAGAGTTCCGTCCTCGGGGCTCTAGGACGGAAAGATACTGATCAGGATTATCCTAATGCATCCTGAATGGAGAGCAATCCATAAAGCGCAGCATGGTGCGGATTTGTCTCCGTCCAAAAATCCGGAAGACATGCCGTAACGCCGGATCCGGAATTAATGCCCATTGCAGTGCATTAATCCGGATCCGGCCTTAAGCTAAACGTTGTTTCGGCGCATCGCCAGATCCGACGTTTAGCTTTTTCTCAATTGTTACCAGGGCAGCCAGGACGCTAAAGTCCTGGTTGCCATGGTAAAATGTAGTGGGAGCGGGGGAGCAGTATACTTACCATCCGTGTGGCTCCCGGGGCGCTCCAGAGTGACGTCAGGGCGCCCCAGACGCATGGATCACGTGATCCATGGGGCGCAATGACGTCATTCAGGAGCACCCCGGGAGCCGAACAGACGGTAAGTATACCGCTCCCCCGCTCCCCACTACTACTATGGCTATCAGGACTTTAATAGCGTCCTGGCTGCCATAGTAACCTGAAAGCATTTCGAAGACTGATCAGGATCCTGATCAGTCTTCTAATGCTTTCAGGTGACTTGCGTTCTGACGGATCCGGCGGGACGGAAGTGCCCGCCGGATCCTCAGAACGCAAGTGTGAAAGAGGCCTAACTGAGTGGATTATATGTAACTTAAACACCGCAACTTTTCCAGCAACAACAAAAAAAAGCCCTCATATGACTATATGGTGATGACTTGACAGCCAAGGGTATCAGTATAAATGTAGTTGCAGTAAAGATTTTTTAGTCTGTAAACTCATAAGTAGAGTTGAGCCGAATATATAGAAGTTCGGGTTCCCTGAGTTCAGCCGAACTTCCCCTCAAAGTTCGGGTTCGGGACCCGGACTTGACCCCGAACTCGAACCCCATTGAAGTCAATGGGCACCCTAACTTTGGGACACTAAAATGGCACAAAGAAAGCCCTGGAAAGGGCTAGAGGGCTGTAAAAGGAAGCAAAATGGGGGTAAGAGTAGGACAAGTGCCCTGCAAACAAATCTAGATAGGGAAATAACTTAAAATTAGGGATGAGCGAACCCGAACTGTGACACGGACCCGAACCCGAACATTTAGGTAAAAGTTCGGGTTTGTTGTTCGGCGATTTCTATGGCACATTTTGAAAGCCTGCAAAGCAGCCAATCAACAAGCGTCATACTACTTGCCCCAAGAGGCCATCACAGCCATGCCTACTATTGGCATGGCTGTGATTGGCCAAGTGAATCATGTGACCCAGCCTCTATTTAAGCTGGAGTCACGTCGCGCCGCATGTCACTCTGCTCTGATTAGTGTACGGATAGGATGCAGCTGCTGTTAGGGTGAGATTAGGCAGGTGTTAACTCAGCAAAAACACTTAATGAAGTGATCGATCTACAGCTGTGAATCATTCAACTTCTGCTAGTTAATTGCTCACTGTTTTCAGGCTGCCCATAGCGTTTTTCTGTCACTTTTTTCTGGGGTGATCGGCAGCCATTTTGTGTCTTGTGGTGCGCCAGCACAAGCTGCCACCAAGTCCATTAATCCATCAATAGTAGTTTTTTTTTTTGCTATATCCTACATCAGGGGCTTGGCTGTGCTTATTGTCACCCCTAGAAACTCAGGATAGCAATTTCTGTATTTTATTGAGAGGTGAAATTCCCTTCAATCCCCTAAATCTGGTGTTCCAGCTGTGACTAGCCAAGTGTAATACTGTCTGGCAAAGAATATATTTTTTTTTCTGGGGTGAAATTCAATTTCCAAAATAGCAATACCCTAAATCAGTGGTTACTGCTGTGGCAGGACAAGTTTTATAGTGTCCGTGAAAGGATAGCTTTTGTTCTGGGGTGAAATTCAATTGCCAAGATAGCAATACCCTAAATCAGTGGTTTCAGCTGTGGCTGGACAAGTTTCTTAGTGTCCGTAAAAGTATAGCTTTTGTTCTGGGTTGAAATTCAATTACCTAAATAGCAATACCGCAAATCTTGTGTTCCAGCTGTGACTGGACAAGTTTCATAGTGTCCGCAAAAGGATATATTATTTTCTGGGGTGAAATTGAGTTGCAAAAATAGAAATTCAGTAAATCTGGTGTTCTAGCTGTGGCTGGACAAGTAGTTTCATAGTGTCCGTCAAAGGATATATTATTTTCTGGGGTGAAATTCAGTAGAAAAATAGAAATACATTAAATCTGGTGTTGTAGCTGTGGCTCGACAAGTAGTTTAATAGTATCCGTCAAAGGATATATTTTTTCTGGGGTGAAATTCAATTGTCAAAATAGCAATACCCAAAATCTGGTGTTCCAGCTGTTGCAGGCTATTTGTAAATCTGTCCATAAAAGGGTATATTTCACTCAGCATGCATCTCCAAGTGTATTTCTTTCCGTAAAAGGGTATATTACACAAGTGTTAAATTACAATTGCTGAAAGCATAATCCTTTAAATTTGCACACACTATTGTGCATCTCATAGTGTATTTCTGTCCGTAAAAGGGTATATTACACTCAAGGTGTAAATACAAGTGCTGATAGGGTCATCCTCAATAACTTCACACGCTACCGTGCATCTCCAAGTGTATTTCATTCCGTTAAAGGGTATATTACACAAAGTGTTAAAATACAAGTGCTGAAAGCATAATGCTATATATTTTTTCACACGCTACTGTGCATCTCCAAGTGTAAATCTGTCCGTAAAAGGATACTTTTCATCCAGGGCCTAAATACTAGGCCTACAATTGATATTCCCCTAAATCTGTGGTTATTGCTGTGCCTGGATTAGTGTAATACAGTACATAAATATATAGCCAGATAGTGTTAGGTGCCTGTAAATAAAGGCCTGAATTTCAATTCAATACATTGGGCCAAATAATTTTTTTCTTATTGTGGTGAACGGTAACAATGAGGAAAACATCTAGTAAGGGCCAATCACTGGTGCGTGGCTGGGGGGAAACGGAGGACGATGACGATACGCCTCCCACAGAGGACAGCTTGTCCTTACCTCTGGGCAGCCTGGCACACATGAGAAACTACATGCTGCAGTGTCTGCGCAATAACAGCAGAGTTGCCCACATTTTAACCTATGCGGACTACTGGGTTGCCACCCTGCTGGATCCCCGGTACAAAGACCACCTTACTTCCTGCACTGGAGCGTGACAGGAAGATGCGCGAGTACAAGCGCATGTTGGTAGACGTGCTACTGAGTGCATTCACAAATGTCACAGGGGAACAAGTGGAAGCCCAAGGCGAAGGCAGAGGAGGAGCGAGAGGTCGCCAACGCAGCTGTGTCACGGCCAGCTCCTCTGAGGGCAGGGTTAGCATGGCAGAGATGTGGAAAAGTTTTATCACCACGCCACAGATAACTGCACCACCACCTTATACGGAACGTGTTAGCAGGAGGCAGCATTTCACTAACATGGTGGAACAGTACGTGTGCACACCCCTCCACGTACTGACTGATGGTTCGGCCCCATTCAACTTCTGGGTCTCCAAATTGTCCACGTGGCCAGAGCTAGCCTTATATGCCTTGGAGTTGTCTGAACGTATATTCAGCATGGCTGGTGGCGTCATTACAAACAAACGCAGCTGCCTGTTCACAGCCAATGTGGACAAGCTGACGTTCATAAAAATGAACCAGGCATGGATCCCACAGGACCTGTCCATCCCTTGTGCAGATTAGACATTTATAACTACCTCCCCTTAACCATATATTCTTGGACTCCAGGGCACTTCTTCATTCAATCCTCTTTTTTTTAATTTTACCATTATATTTCAGGGCAACCCGAAGTTGAATGAACCTTTCCTCCGTCTGGGTGCCAGGGGCCTAAATATCGTAAAATGGTCTGTTCCAATGGTGAATGACATGGGGCCTGATTCTCTGCTGTGCGACCTCTCTCCTCTGTCTTGGTGCTGGGGCCTAAATATCTGAAATTGGCCTGTTCCAGTGGTGGGTGACACGAAGCCTGAATTTCTGCTATGGGACCTATCTCCTCTGTCTGGGTGCTGGGGCCTATACAAGTAAAAGTGGCCTTTTCCATTGGTGGGTGACATGAAGCCTGATTCTCTGCTATGCGAGCTCTCTCCCCTGTCTTGGTGCCAGGGCCTAAATATCTGAAAGTGGCCTGTTCCAGTGGTGGGTGACATAAAGCCTGATTCTCTGCTATGGGACCTCTCTCCTCTGTCTGGGTGCTGGCGCCTGAATAAGTAAAAGTGGCCTTCTCCATTGGTGGGTGACATGAAGCCTGATACTCTGCTATGGGACCTATCTCCTCTGTCTGGGTGCTGGGGCCTAAACAAGAAAATGTGGCCATCTCCATTGGTGGGTTACATGAAGCCTGATTCTCTGCAATGGGACCTCTCTCCTCTGTCTGGGTTCTGTGGCCTGAGTAAGTAAAAGTGGCCTTTCCATTGGTGGGTGACATGAAGCCTGATTCTCTGCTATGCCACCTCTCTCCTCTCTCTGGGTGCTGGGGCTTAAAAAACTGAAAGTGGCGTTCATGGCCGATGTTCCCGGTCGTGACCTTCCTTCCATTCGTGTGCTGCAGTTCCTTGCTGCAGCTTCGTTTTAGTCGTTTCATTTGTATGTGGTATTTTATGGGTTAACTCCCATGTGTGTCTTTCAGGAGTTAATCCTCTCTGTCAGCTCCATGGGTGTGGCCTCTCAGCTGCACCCATGGTACCTGTATATAAGGCTGAGGTTGCCTCAGTTCTGGGTCAGCTCTCCTGGTGTGTGTTTGTCCTGTCCTGCTCCTGGTGTGTACTCTGTCTCCCATGCTGCTGACCCATGGGATCCATGTCCGTCTGTTCTCTGTAGGTTCCACTACTTGTTAATTGTTTTTGTCCTCCATTGCTTGATGTGGTTCGTACTCCTGTTTCTCTGTTATTAGTTTGCCTGTTACGTTATGTCTTGCCTTGCTGTGTTTCCTGTCTCCCCCGGAAGGGGGTCTGTCGTTCCTCGGAGGGGGTACATGCTATGCCCTAGCTATGCCCTCATGGTGCTGGTAGCTATGAGCTATGTCTTGTACGTGTCCTGGGTCATGCCCTCTGAGCATCCTCGCTGCTGGCGCAGCAGGCTTTGCCCGTTCAGCATCTCTCATGGTGCTGGTGACCATAGCCTCGTGTGAGTGTTTGCTCCGTGTTCGCTAGCTTGTGCTGCAGCCTTCTTTGCTGCAGAGTGGAATGGCAAGGCCACGCAGTATGTCACTGGTGGAGCAAGATCTTCTCTGCCCTTTGCCACTCCTGTGTGCTTGCTGAAACTCCTGCTAGTATGTTTTGCCTATGTTTGCTTTTATGTCTTTTACTATGCACCGTCGGTACCTCCGGTACCTGTGTCCGTTCGCTCCTGTTGTCACTGTCTAGTTCACGCTCCACGGTGGACCCTGACAACCCCCTGCAGCAAAGTCTATCCCCACCATCAGGGGCTCTAGTGAACACCTGGGTTTGCTTAGACACGCCCCTCTGGAGTATTGCTAGACAGTGGCGCAGTGGGGGTTTCTCCCACTGTGCGGGCGGTGCATAAAGGTTATGTTTTCCCTGCGCTTCTGCCTTTGCTTGTGTTTGTACAATAAACTCAGTTTTGTCCGTATCCTAGTCCCATGTTTATTGTGATACGACGCAGAGGTCTTTCACGGGACCTCCAACTCGTGACAGTGGCCTTTTCCATTGGTGGGTGACATGAAGCCTGATTCTCTGCTATGGGACCTCTCTCCTCTGTCTGGATGCTGGGGTCTAAACAAGTAAAAGTGGCCTTCTCTTTTGGTGGGTGACATGAAGCCAGATTCTCTACTATGGGACCTCTCTCCTCTGTCTGGGTGCTGGGGCCTGAATAACTGAAAGTGGCCTTTACCATTGGTGGGTGACATGAAGCCTGATTCTCTGCTATGGGACCTCTCTCCAATTGATATTGGTCATTTTTATTTATTTTATCTTATTTTAATTCATTTCCCTATCCACATTTGTTTGCAGGGCATTTAACGACATTTTGCTGCCTTTTGCAGCCCTCTAGCCCTTTCCTGGGCTATTTTACAGCCTCTTTAGTGCCCAAAAGTTCAGGTCCCCATTGACTTTAATGGGGTTCGGGTTAGGGGTGAAGTTCGGGTCGAGTTCGGATCCCGAACCCGAACATTTTTGGGAAATTCGGCCGAACTTCTTGAACCCGAACATCCAGGTGTTCACTCAACCTTACTTAAAATAACATAATATACATAAAAATTTTAAATAAACATTCTAAACCTGAGCACAAGTGAGTGACAGTGGCATGTGCCACCCCACAAACAGAGGATGTGGCAGCAATGCCACCACATCTTTCACCAAGCATCTTCACACTATCCCATGGAAGCGTTTAGCTGTCCATCTCCCAAATACTGGAAAGAAAGAGAAATAGAAAGAGGAAGTACCACTCTGGCTCTGAATGGCTTGATTTCAAAATTCCTGGTCCTTTGAAACGCTGTCATTCTGTCTGGTGAACAGTAGTGTTGAGCACGAATATTCGAATAGCGAATTTTTTTAGCGAATATCGGCACTTCGCTAATTCGCGAATATTTCGAATATAACGCTATAAATTCGCAATTTCGAATATTAGTTTTTCATTTTTTTTATTGTTATATTTTTTTCTTTCCCACTTCCCAAAAGTAGTTCCTACCTGTCCTGAGGATTCCTGGCTTCCTGGCTGCTCCAGTCAGTGCCCGTTGCCGCTTCTGCCGACTTCCGTGCTCATGGAGCGTCTCCATCACCATGGGAACGCCTCCATAATAGAATGTACTGTCGGATGTGAGAATTAAGTTGAAATCGCAATGCGATTAATATAACTTGAAATAATCGCATTGCGATTTCAACTTAGAGCTGTTCTTCTAATGGGTCAGCTTGCTAGAATTAACAAAGTTAATGAATATGGAATATAGCAGCAGTGCAAAGTTGAAATCGCAATGCGAATACTTCAAGTTATATTTATCGCATTGCGAGTTCAACTTAGCACTGCTATATTCCATATTCGTTAACTTCGTTAATTCTAGCAAACTGACCCATTAGAAACACAGCTCTAAGATGAAATCGCAATGCGATTAATATAACATGAAGTAATCTCATTGAAATTTCAACTTAGACCTGGTTTACTATGGTTGGCTTGGTAGAATTAGCGAAGATGACGAATATGACGAATGTATTCGTCATATTCCTCAAAACGAAGATAATGAAATATTCTCCATCTTCGTTTTAGCTCCATATTCGTCAACTTCGCTAATTCTAGCAATCAAATAGGAAAGTTAACTATAGAGACAACTATGTTTAATTCGCTATGCAATTATATTTGCTTTTTTTTTTATAAATAGAATAATTATAATAATTATCAAGTATTATAATTATTCTATTTATTTAAAAAAAAAAAAAGCAAAGTAATATCACATAGCGAATTAAAACTTAGCTGTCTCTAGTCAACTTTACTATTTGATTGCTAGAATTAGCAAAGTTGACAAATATGGAGCTAAAACGAAGATGGAGAATATTTCGTTATTTTCGTTTTGAGGAATATGACGAATACATTCTTCATCTTCGCTAATTCTAGATATCAAACCAATAGAAAAGTTGCCTTAAGTTAAAATTGCAATATGCGATTATTTAAATCGCATATTAATCGCGATAACTAGAATAATGACGAATATTCGATTTCGACGAATATTCTAGCGAATATTCGCGAAGTTCGTTGAAATCGAATATGGCACCTCCCGCTCATTACTAGTGAATAGTTTTAAAAACCTTATGGCGGTGGCTGTCCCACAGTACTTGGATCCCAGCTGCTATTACTTTTGCAGGCGAGCCATCCCTTTCCTGCACAACCAAGTGACAGACAAAATCAGTTGTGCACTGTGCAACGCCATCTGTGGCAGGATCCACATAACAACCAATACGTGGACCGGTAAGCACAGGCAGGGACGTTATATCTCTCTTTACAGCACACTGGGTAAATGCAGTGGCAGCTGGGCCTGAGGCGCATAGCATTTTTGCAAATGTCCTTCCACCCCTGAGGATTGCTGGGCATTTCTCTTTGTATCCTGTTACCTCCTCCTCCTCCTCGGCTTCCTCCTCCTCTACCACCCCCTCATCTGTTCAGCGTAACACCTTCACCACACACAGCAGCACAGCAAGGGGTAAACGACAGCAGGCTGTTTTAAAACTTGTGTGCTTGTGGGAAATGCCCCACACCGCGCAGGAGATGTGGACAGGAATAGAACAACAGACTGATGATTGTTTGGTGCCAGTGAGCCTCCAGCCTGGCCTGGTGTTGTGCGCTAATGGGCGAAATATACTAGCAGGTCTGGGCCTAGCCGGTTTGACGCACATCCACTGCCTGCCACATGTGCTGAATTCGGGGTGCAGAAATTCCTAAATACCAGACAGTGAAAATCAATTCAGTTAATCCAACACACACAACACCCCCCCCCCCCCCTCACACACACACACACACACTTTCACTCAAACCATTAACAAACTATTTACAAATTTACTTAAAAACATATCAAAATAACTATAATGCAGCTAAAGTAACCATATAAACAAACAAAACTATATAAACGCCTTATCCTTAAATTAAGGCCAGTGAAATCCAAGTGGCTCGGAGGGTGGGTTCCTGCACCGACATAGGCCCTGGCCTGGAACACAATTGTCCAGCCAGGGCACAGTTCTGGAGGATGAGGAGGAGTAGGAGGAACCGTGTTCTCAGCAGGGTGGCATCCAAGCCAGCTCACGGGCAGCTGGCTCACCATCAGCAGCACCTCAGAAGGCTTGGTTAGCATTGGCGAAATGAGGGAAAGCTTTGTCATCATGCCACAACAATCAGCACCACCAGCAGATCTGTAACGTTTTAGGAGGAGGGAGCCTTTCAGCAACATGATGGAGGCGTACACGTACTGACTGATGTCTTTGCCCAGGGGCGTAGCTACAGGGGAAGTAGGGGAAGCTACTGCTTTGGGGCCCTGACCTAGAAGGGGCCCATCCAGGAGGAGGACTAAAAGACTTTGTCAGGGCCCCCTCAACAGTATTATACAATTAAATTATATACAGTGGCAGTATAGACAGTGTAGAAAGCAGATGGAAAATTAACCCGAACAGCCTCACACCCTACACACTCAACACCCCCCCCCCCCTTTCACTCAAACCATTAACAAACTATTTACAAATTTACTTAAAAACATATTGAAATAACTATAAGGCAGCTAAACTAACCATATAAAGAAGCAAAGCTTTATACACGCCTTATCCTTAACTTAAGGCCAACCAAATACAAGTGGCTCGGAGGGTGGGTATCTGCACCAACATAGGCCCTGGCCTGGAACACAATTGTCCAGCCAGGGCACAGTTCTGGAGGATAAGGAGGCTGAGGAAGAGGAGTAGGAGGAACACTAGGGATACAGAGGACACAGACAATACACCTCCCTCAAAGAGGATAGCTTGTCCTTGCCTCTCGACAGCCTGGCACACACTAGCGACTACAAGCTGCAGTGCCTGCACAACGATCGCCGAGTTACTGCCACATTCTAACTCGTGCTGATTACTGGGTGGCCACCCTGCTGCATCCCCGTTACAAGGACAACATGCCGTCCTTAATTCCCTCACTGGAGTGTGATAGGAAGATGAGCCCGCTAGTAGACACGCTGCTGATGGCATTCACACCTGACACCGGGGACTCAGTGGAAGCACAAGATGAAGACAGAGGAGGAGGAGGAAGAAGTTGCCAATGCAGCTGGGTCACCACCAACACCTCAGAAGGCAGGGTTATCATGGGCGAAATGTGGAAAAGCTTTGTTATCACGCCACAACAACCTGCACCACCAGCAGATCTGGAACATCTTAGCAGGAGGTAGCATTTCAGCAACATGGTGGAACAGTACACGTACTGACTGATGGGTCTGCCTAGAGGAATAGCTACAGGGGAAGCAGGGGAAGCAACTGATTTGGGGCCCTGACCTAAAAGGGGCCCATCCAGGTGGAGGAGGAGGACTAAAAGACTTTGTCAGGGCCCCTCAACAGTATTATTCAATGAAATTATATACAGTAGCAGTATAGACAGTGTAGAAAGCGAATGGAATAGCTGCTAGGCCTGGTCTGAGAGACGATCTTTAATAGCCCCAGGAATGGCGGCATGAAAGGAAGGTGTAGCGCAAAAATTACTATGGGAGGGGGGCCCCAGTCAAATATTTGCTGTGGTGCCCAATCATTTTTAGCTACGCCACTGGGCCTGTCCCATTCAACTTCTGGGTCTTCAAATTGGGTACATGTCCTGAGGTTGCCCTTTACTCCTTAGAGGTGCTCGTCTACCCTGCAGCCACTGTATTGTCTGAATGTGTGTTTAGCATGGCTGGGGGCATTATCACAGACAAGCGCAGCCGCCTGTCCGCAGCCAATGTGGGCAAACTTCCGTTTTTTAAAAAGAACCAGGCATGGATCCTACAGGACTTGTTTGTACCTTATGCATAGACATGTATACCGGCCTCACCCAACCACTGTTATACTACCGTGCACTTACACTTTGTTTTATTTTTTCATATTTTCCCAATTTTTGGGGGTCTACAGCAATTTATTTAAAAAAATAAAAAAATAAAAATCATGTTGTTGGCGACTACCTTTGGCTTCATACAGTAGCTCAAAAAGGCTTTATGTCATGCAAGAATGTAACCACCAATTGTAAGTTCCCTGACAGTTAGGCAGTGCAGGGGTTTGTACCTGGCAAAAATGATAATATTTCATCCAACAATTTAAAAGAGGATTATTCACATTTTCGGTCACTGTCACCTATGCACTGCAGGGTTAATTGACAGCAAATAATTGGAATATGACAACTCCTGAACTCCCAGACGGATTAACTATATTATTGTCCCTGACACATATGCAGTGCAGGCCGCAAAGGTAATTCCTGGCCTAAAAAATTATGATTTTATCACCACCCATGGAAAACATGGATTTCATTGGTATATTATGGGGTGTAGGACCTCATTGATCTCAACATCATCTTCCATCCAGTCTTCACCCCTGCCCTTTTTGTCGGTCTCCACACCGCAGAAAGCCGCAGTGGTTTGCACCTGTGTTTTGTCATCATCAGAGACGTGCTGCCGTGGTCTTCCCCTGTCTCCATCCTCAAACCTAAGTGGTTGGGCATCCGTGCACTCAATCTCTTCCACGTTTGGGGCAGGGCTATGGTTATGGCCCTGGGAAACCCTACCAGCAGAGTCATAAAGAAGCATAAGAGACTGTTGCATTTAACTGCCAATAGTCAACAATTAAGTTCACTAACAGTAAGGCAGTGCCTGTGTCATAAACAGAAGACATTTCTTTAGGTCACTCAACAGTGTAACGGAGCAATTCAATACAATTGCTTCACTCTCACCAAAGATTTAATTTTTCAAACCAACAATGTAAAAACAGAAGTTAACGATTTTATTTGACTGTCAGAAATGCAGCGTACACCGCAAATAGGCTATATACCACACTATTTGGACCCAACTATGTAAGTGCGGAGTTTAAAAGGTTAGTTAAAATGACTGAAGTACAGGGTAGGCCTCAGATCTGCTATGTAGCACAAAACCAGTGTTTATTGTACCAAACTACAGGAATGCAGTATGTCACTGCTAAGTTTTAAAATACGTTTTTGTGCGTTGTATGCCAAACTCCTCTGTGTAACAACAATACGGATTTATTTCCCACAAAATACACTAATGCAGTATTTGTGCAGTTTATTGAAAACTGGTCTGTTGACCAAGAATACGGCTTTTTTTTCCAAAAAAACACTAATGCACTATGTCAGTGCAGAAATTTTAAATAGGTCTTTGTACGCTGTATACACAACTACTCTGTGAAGCAAGAATACGGCTTTTTTTCAACAAAACAGAAAAATTCACTATTTCAGTGCTGAAATTTAAAATACATATTTAGGCGGTGTATTTAAAACGGTTTTGTGGACCAGGAATACCACTTTTTTCCCCCAAAATACACTGATGCACTATTTTACTGCAGAAATGTAAAATAGGTATTCGGCGGTGTATTTTAAACTGCTTTGTGGACCAGGATCAGGATTTTTTCAAAAAAATGCACTAATGCATTGAAAATACGTTTTGGTGTGTATGCACAAGTGCTCTATAGCACCACAATACAGATTTTTGCCCCAGACTACAGAAATGGACTATGTCACCCCTAAATTATACAAATGGTAATGTAGGGGTCTTGACCTGCCATAGAAAAGGATTTTTTCCTTCACTGAGCTACCAAAAAGGATAAGACTAATGTCCCTGGCAGACACATGCAGGTCACATGCAGTTCCAAGGACACTGCAGTGGCTAAAATGGCCGCTGACCCCCACTTCAGTAATAGCGATAGTGATATTTCGCGAATATTTTGGCATTATATTCTTAATTGCGAAAATTCACACTAAAAAATTTGCATAAAATTTGCATAGACTGGTATTTAAAAAAAACATTATTCGCGATTACGAATATATTTTGAGATATTCTAAATATTCGCAAATTCTCGAAGTGCCGATATTCACGATTAAAATTGGCAATTCGAATATTCGTGATCAACACTACTCAGTAACAGATGGATTTTAAAAATAAAACACTTTGCAGTATCACTGGGCTCAGGGTTAAGTACAAAAATGTAGGATTGCAGTAGCAACCTCCCTCAATAATTGCTGTAGCTTGAAGATTTCAGACCACCAGGTTCAACAAATTTCTTTCCTAATCTCTCCCTCAGAGCACTGGCAGCAAACTTTCCCTATACTAACAGCAGCAAAAAACGACACAAAAAAGGTGTTTTTTGCAAACAACTATGTAAATGCTGTATGTTACGGTTTTATTGGAATATTAGAAATGCAGTGTAGGCCGCTAATGTGCTATCTAGCATAAAAACTGTGTTTTTTTTATAGCAGCAAGATAACTGCAGTATTTAACGGTTTTATTGGACTGTCAGATATGCAGTGCCTGTGGCAGACAGATGAAAAATCGCTTTAAGTCAAAAAATATGTGACAGACTAATAATTTTCACTGCCAGGTATGCACTGCAGGACGCAGGGGTACTTGACCGGCCAGAAAAGGGAATTTGTCCTCCACTGAGCTACCAGAACAGAATTAAAGTAATGTCACTGGCAAACATGCAATTCGAATGCAGTTGCAACTCCACTGCATTTGCTAAAATGGCCGCCGACGCCCACCGAACTAGCAGATGGATTAAAAGTTATTTTTCAGTGTCACTGGGCTCAGAGCTGGGTACAAAAATGTAGCATAGCACCCTCAATAATCGCTGTAGCTTGAAGATTGAACACAACACCAAGTACACCAGAATTCTTCCCTAATCTCTCCCTCACAGCAGCAGCAGCATCTTATTCCTACACTGAAAAGAGCAGAGTGACGTGCGGCGCTATGTGACTCCAGCCTATATAGAGGATGGGTCAAATCCTGCACTTTGCCAATCACAGCCATGGCTGTGATGGCTTCTAAGGGCAGACAAGTTAAACGCTTGTTGATTGGCTGCCCTGCGAGCCTTTCAAAAAGAGCCAAGAAATCGCCAAACACCGAACCCGAACCCAAACTTTTACGGAAATGTTTGGGTTCAGGTCTGGGTACCAAAACCCCTAAAGTTCAGCAAGAAACCAAACTTTACAGTTTAGGTTTGCTCAACCCTACTTATAAGTGGCAGTGCACGTCCAGAGAGTGATCCAAGCATTGCATGACGAACTTCTCATAGGCCAAATATCATGTGATTCGTGTCGTCAAGACTAAAGATGAAGGAGGACTGGAGCTTGAAATCATCAATCAATAGACACAGGGGGCTTGGCTGTAATAGTCCCCAAAGATAGGTTACAGCCAATGGGAAGATTGCAAATGAGTTGAGCAGTAGTGTCACTTGCCATATCCCCGCTTACCCTTGAGGACAACCTATAGCAGTAACACATGGGGGGGGGGGAGACAATAATCCTACTTGACTACTGCATCAAACACTGTTTGATTTTACATGAACTTGAAATTAGAGGGGGGGGGGATTTCATCTTACGTTAAATAACAAATATTAAGTCTTATAAAAGACCAATTTGTGGTATGGAAAGAGGAAACTTTTTTGCTTGAGGCAAAATCCACCTGAGCAAACGACCAGATGGAAAAACACACTTGTGAAGTGTACATGAATCATCAGGGCCTGAATGAGGAAACTGACCGGACATTTATACCAAATCTTCAGTAGATTACAAACAACATTGCAGAAAAGTTTAACTATCACTTTGCTGGTGCTGCAGGGTATGGCTAAGAAGTTCAGGTAAAACAACACAAAGCAATAGCAGGGTTGGATCGAAACTGTAATAGCAGAGTTGAATTTGTAGGGCAGACCTGAACAAGCCCTCTGTCACAGGACGCCGACTCGTTCTCGCTTGTGCCACCGACGTCCTGTGCTTAATGCTGAGCGAGGACGGGCTGTGCGTCCTCATCTCCAGAGTATGCGGAGTGGACAGCAACACACGCTTTCTCTGCGTGGCCAGCACCCTCCACTCCCATGACAACAGTATTATGCCTGAGCACTGAGCTGGCCTCTCGGTGCTCAGCTTGAGGCAGGCTATTGAATCATGTGACGCTGGCCACGTCACATGACTCCTCGCCTCTAATATTTAAACAAGCAGCCTGCTGGCCACAGGTTGCCTGTAAATTCACTCCTTACCTGGTATATCTTCAGGCTTGTTAGGGTTTTGCATCTCGGCTCCCTGGCATTTTGCTCCCTTGATCCTCGATTGTGGTTTTCTCTGGTTGTGACCTTTGGCTTGTATTCTGACCTTCCCTCATTTGCTCCTCTGGTTTGTATTTGATATCCTGGTATTGACTCTGATGGTTTTGACTCCTCTGTGTTCTCTCCTCAGTGTGTTTGTCTCTCCTGGTTTGACCTCTGGCTTGTATCACTTTGTTTACCTGTATCCGTATTTACTGGGACTGTCAGTGTTGTCTGTCTTGCCCGTACCTCCCTCACTTATGCAGGTAAGGGACCGCCGCCCAGTTGCGGGCCGTTACCTAGGACGGGAGGTGAAAGCAGGTAGGGACAGAAGTGTGGGTGACAGTCAGGGGTGCACATTTCCTTCCCCTGTCTCATGACACCATCCAACTCAAAAGACATTCATGAGGGAGTCAGTTTGTAACAGCCTCCTAACTTTAACGTATCAGTTATCGCATGGTTTCCTCACATGGGGAACAGGGTGGCACCACAGCCTCCTCACTCCCTTGTTGATGCAATTACTGATGTACAGGGAAGAGACAGAATTTGCTCATTCTGTTTTAGGAAATATTTGGCTCAGAGTCCAATAACACCTATTTGGTAATGCATTGCCTAACTAAATATGGATTGCCTAACTAAATTGCCCATGAAAATCTGCATTAATTGCTGATAGATGAGAAAGAATTGGCTTCAGTCCATAAGACGCTCATAAACAGCTAAAATGTCCTACCTTGAAGAAGCCTATACAAAGGTCCAAAAACATTCTGATTGGCTCCTGGTCAGAAGAGCAGAGCTATAAATTCTGCAGGATCATCTTCTCATCTTCATCATCTCCTAAGAATCATTCACTGACAGGTAGCTTGCGTATCCATTTAATTTGTTTGGTGCATAATCTATTTGAAAATTAAATCTTAATATCTTACCCTTTTTAATTTTTTGAATTCAAAAGGCAGAATTTTACAACTTCTGCAGTGATGGCCACGATGAAGACCCTTCTGTTATTTTGCTCAGGTATTACAAGAATTAAAAAAAATAACATTTGAAGACATTCATAGACGTGTATTACAATATATATTAATAAATGATTTTATTCAATTTTTTCATTATAACTTTCTAGACATGATTTTTTGGAAACAAAATGTTGACAAAAAGTTAACCTAATGTTTTTGTTTTTGTGATTTCTTTAGTCTCTTTTTACGGTGTACAAGGTGAGTGAAGTTAAATATGTATTTACTGCTTAAGAGGGGTTTCACACATAGGTATTTTTGCACCTGCAATTTCTTTTTGCAAATAGCTCCAGATGTTAGTTTAATGTCTATGACAAATATACAATGCAAGAAACATAAGAAAACTTTTTACTACTTTTTGTTCATCAAATTACTTTTTTTTTCTTCATGGCTTTTTTATTTCAGAAAAATGCAGCATGCTGGAGCTCTTGGCACTTTTTTAAAATCCCCTTTAATTTAGAGGAAAAATGCCATTAGGAAAATGTTAGTGGTAAGGCAGACTGGCCCAGATTTACTGATATTAAAGATGATATAAGTTTAGAAAAGTTGTCTAGACTTGCAGCAGATTTATCTTAGGGGCTCAAGCTAGATGATAAATTTGGTGCAGAGATCGCAACTTTTTTATGACTCCATACCAACTGTTGTTTTGCTTACTTTGAAACAGATTTCATCCCAGAATTGTCGCACAAGTATGGTGCAAAATGGTGCATGCATGGCATTGATCCTTACCCACGAAGCCTCACACGCTGTCAAGCATGTCGTAAAAAGTGTAGAAACCGAGCATTTTCCAAATTTTGTCATTTTGTTTCAATTTTAGACAGATTTTTGCCGCACACTTATTAGTTAATCTGGGCCATTGTTTAAAATGACACAAAAAAACAAAAAAACAAAAGTGCTGTAAAACACAAGTGCCCAAAAAATTCGTAGGTTATTGATGCAATTTTGCAGCAAAAAAATGCTACTGCAAATTTGTGTGTGTAGGGACCCTTACATAGATCTAATGTGGTATAGTTCTACCTTGGAAAAGAATCTGAGCATTGTGATTTAGCAAGTTCCTAGTGGTTTACGTCCTTATCTTTTCCCTTAGCCTGAGATGAATGGTACGTGTTAACCAGGTCTGAAAAATTTGAATGTTTTTTGAAAAGTGCAATTGATAACAATTAGAGTTGGGCGAACACCTGGAAGTTCGGTTTCGACGGGTTAGGCTGAACTTCACAAAAAAGTTCGGGTTCGGGATCCGAAGTTAACCTGAACTTGAACCCGAACCCCACTGAAGTCAATGGAGACCCGGACTTTTCAGCACTAAAATGGCTGTAAAATAGCCCTGGAAAGAGCTAGAGGGCTGCAAAAGGCAGCAACATGTAGGTAAATGCCCTGAAAACAAATGTGGATAGGGAAATTACTTTAAAATAAAATAAAATGAATAAAAATTAAACATTCTTAATTGGCAACTCAGAGGAGGAGGTGGATGTGGAGTAGGAGGTTGAGGAGGCGTCAGATGGGAATGCCATCATCAATGTGTCTACCAGCGTGCGTTTGTAGTCACGCATCTTTTGATCAGTAACAGACATTTTTACAATATTTGGTTTCCTGCCAGCAATCCACAGCAGGGGCTTATCACTGGCAAAACTGGGTTAATGTCACCCACCAATGGAATAGGTGATATTCATAAATGTTAGGCCCCTGGCAACTAGACAGAGGAGAGGTCAATTCACTGCAAAACAGGCTTGATGTCACCCACGAGTGCAACAGGTGATTATCATATACAGTATGTAGGCCCCTGGCACCCAGACAGAGGAGAGAGGTCAATGCACGGCAAAACAGGCTTCATGTCAGCCAGCAATGCCTCAGGCCACATTCACTGATTTAGGCCCATGGCAACCATGAAGAGGAGAGAGGTCACATGACAGCAAAATAGGCTTCATGTCAGCCAGCAATGCCACAGGCCACATTCACAGATTTAGGCCCATGGCACCCACAAAGAGGAGAGGTCAAATCACGCCAAGATAGAATTCATGTCATCCACCAATGCAACAAACGATTTTCAGAAATTTAGGCCCCTGGCACCCAGACAGAGGAGAGGTTCATTCACGGAAAAACAGGCTTCATGTCACCCACCAATGGAACAGACGATTGTCACTAATGTAGGCCCCTGGCACCCAGACAGAGGAAAGGTTCATTCACGGCAAAAAGAGGTTAACTTCTTAGTGACCAAGCCTGTTTCGTTCTTTATGACCAAGCGTTTTTCTCCCTTTTTTCATTGTCTCGTTCTAAGAGCTATAACTTTTTTATTTTTCCGTCTGTATAGCTTTATGAGGGTTTATTCTTTGCGGGACAAGTTGTACTTTTTAATAACGCCAAGTTGTACTTTTTAATAACGCCATACTTTCTGATTAACTTTTATTAACTCTTTCTGGGAGGGAAATGGGGAAAAATAGCAATCCTGCCACTGCGTTTTTACATTATAAGTTTTATGGTGCTCATTTTTCGGTACAAATAACATGATAACTTTATTCTCTGGGTCAGTATGATTACAGTGCTACAAAATACATATAGTAAAATTAGGAACACTGGGCACTCTCCTGATAATTGAAGGCACATGTCCCAAACTGACATGTGCCAAACCGCTATCCGCCTCGGGCCCAGCTGCCACTACATTTAACCAGTGTGCAGTTAGGAAGATATAGCATCCCTGCCTGTTCTTACTGGTCCATGTATCTGTGGTTATGTGGACCTTGCCACAGATGGTGTTGCGTAGTGCACACTTGATTTTATCCTCCACTTCAGGGCCGGTGCAAGGATTTTTGCCGCCCAGGCAAAAGAAAAGTTTGCCGCCCCCCCCCCCCCATGTGACATCACAATGCCCCACCCATATGATCTGCCATATTAAAGGGGTTCTGCAGTTTATTTAAACTGATCGGCAGTGTTCCGACACCCGGGACCCCCGCCAATCAGCTGTTTGAGAAGCAGCGGCGCTGGCAGTAGCGCCTCAGCCTTCTCGCAGTGACATCACGATTAGTATTACTGGCCTGGGGGGGCTAAGCTTCATTCAAGTGAACAGAGCTTAACCCCGCCAAGGCCAGTGATAATAGTCATAACATCACTGCACCTGAGGTAAACAGCGAGAAGGCCGAGGTTTTCCTGCCAGCGCCGCTGCCTTCTCAAACAGCTGTTCGGCGGGGGTCCCGGGTGTCGGACCCCTGCCGATCAGATGCTGATGATCTATCCAGAGGATAGATCATCAGTTTAAATAAACTTCAGAACCCCTTTAACTAACGCCAGTTCTCTCTCTCCCCCCCTTGTCATTCTCTCCCCCCTCTTGTCATTCTTCACCCCCCCCCCTTGTCATTCTTCACACTCCCCCCCCCCTTGTCATTCTTCAACCCCTCTTGTCATTCTTCCTTCACCTCCCCTTGTCATTCTCTCCCTCCCTTGTCATTCTTCACAATCCCCCTGTCATTCTTCCTCCCCCCCCTCCCTTTTGTCAGCTCCTCTCCTCTTGCTGAGCCCGGGCGGTGCGCCCTCATGGATGCGCCAGCCCGGGCAGTGCTGCAGCCGCCAGAGGCTCAATTCAAAGCACTCGGCGGCTGCAGCATGAGACGGGGTCGGCGCTCCTAGCAGCGCCCCTTCCCAAGGGGCGCTCTACGCGGTGGCCTATTCCGCGTATAGGACGCGCCGGCCCTGCTCTACTTGGTTGTGCAGGGAAGGGACGGCTCACTTGGAAAAGTAGTGGTGGCTGGGAACGACGTACTGTGGGACAGTCATCGCCATCAGCTGTTAAAACAGTCTGTCTCCACCAGACGGAATGAAAGCATTTCAAAGGCCCGTAATTTTAAAATGCTGGCATTCAGAACCAGGGATCAAGGGTGGGTAGGTGGATATTTCCTCTTGCTCTCCAGTGTTTAGGAGATGGACAGCTGAATGCTTGTGTGTGACATTGTGGAGATGCTTGGGGATAATGACGAAGGTGGTGGTGTTGGTGCCACATCCTTTGTTTGCTGGGTGGCAGGTGCCACTGTGACTCCAGAGGTGGAGGAAGAGGCAGAGACAGCAGGAGAAGAGGAAGCAGAAGGAGCCTGATAACTTTCTTGGTTTTTAAGGTGTTTACTCCACTGCAGTTCGTGCTTTGCATGTAAATGCCTGGTCATGCAGGTTGTGCTCAGGTTTAGAACGCTTATGCCTCGCTTCAGGCTCTGATTGCACAAAGTGCAAACCCCTCGTGTCTTGTCAGCAGGACATTGTCTGAAGAACTGCCATGACAATGAACTCCTTGGAGCTGGCTTTGTTGTGCTAGGTCCCTGAGTGTGGTGGGCAGTAGCAGGCGTACTGTCTTGGAAACGGCCGCTCCGCTTTTGCAGCCTGCTCCCTCTTTTGCTGTGCTGTTGCCTCTGTGTGACCACCGCCTCTTCCTCAGAACCGCACATGTCACTTGCATGAACCTTAGTCCAGTCCGGGTCTAGGACCTCATCGTCCTCCACATCATCTTCCACCCATTCTTGACCCCTGCCCTCCTCGGCGATCTGCACACTGCAGAAAGCCGCAGCAGTTGGCACCTGTGTTTCGTCATCATCAGAGATGTGCTGCGGTAGTCCTCCCATGTCCTAATCCTGCAACATAAGAGGTCGGACATCAGTGTATTCATTTTCTTCCACTTCTGGGGCAAGGCTATGTGGATGGCCTGGTGAAACCCTGCCAGCAGAGTCATCAAAAAGCATAAGAGTCTGCTGCATGGAGCTTGGACTTGGAGCTCAGGCTGCTTGGCTGCTTTGCAAGTGGGTGAGGTGAAAGACTGATGGGCATGGGCTGCAGGTGCCAAATTTGAGCTTTCTGCAGAGGACTGGGTGGAAAATACTGTGAAGGAACTGGCGCCACTGTCAGCCACCCAACTACAAACGCCTGTACTTGTTCTGGCCTCACCATCTGTAGAGCGGCATTCGGGCCTACCAAATAACGCTACAAGTTCTGTTGCCTATTCGCACCTGAGGAAGGTGTTTCACTTGGACCTGTAATTGGCGCTGAACGGCCACGTCCTCTCCCAGCAACAGGAGCTCCACCAACACCACCATGCCCGCGTTCCTTATTTGATGTTCTCCTCATTATTTGCATTCACCCACCAAGCTGACAGATGGTTTCTCTCCGGTGTCAATTAAACTGCCAATAGTCAACAATTAAGTTCACTAACATTAAGGCAGTGCACGTGTCATAAAAATGCTCTGTGGACCAAAAATACATTTTTTTCCCCAAAAATACACTAAGACACTATTTCACAACAGAAATGTAAATTAGTTATTTTTACGCTGTATGCACAACTGCTTTTGGAAGCAAGTATAAGTTTTTTTCCCCCCACAAAAATACACTAATGCACTATCTCACAGCAGAAATGTAAAATAGGTATTTGGGCGGTGTATTTTAAACTGCCTTGTGGACCAGAAATAACGCTTTTTTCACTAAGATTCACAAATGCACTATTTAACAGCTAAAAATTAAACATAAGTATTTGTACGCTGTATGCAAAACTGCTTTGTGAACCAAGAACACAGCTTTTTTTTCCCCTAAAACATACTAATGCACTGTTTCAGTGCTGAGATTTAAAATAGGTATTTATACGATGTATGCACAACTGCTTTGTGGACCAAGAACACGGCTTTTTTCCCTAAAATTCACAAATGCACTATTTAACGGCTGAAAATTAAACGTAGGTATTTCTACGCTGTATGCACAACTTCTTTGTGAAACAAGAACACAGCTTTTTTGCCCAAAATTCAGAAATGCGCAATTTAACGGCTGAAAAATTAAATGTAGATATTTGCACGCTGTATGTACAACTGCTTTGTGAACCAAAAACACGGCTTTTTCCCCCTAAAACACAGTAATGCACTAATTCAGTGCTGAAATCTAAAATAGGTACCAAGTGTTTCGCCCTATAAGATGCAAATTTTTCCCCCCAAAACTGGGGTGGGGAGGCAGTGCGTCTTATGGGGCGAATACTTCAGTTTGTATACCTCCGACCGCAAGCTGCGCAGCGCGGTGGCGGGTGTATTAGCAAGTAGGGATTAGAGAGGAGGGGCCGGCATCCAGCTCTTTAATTACAGCGGGCCCGGTGTGGTCACTGTATTCTGCTACAACGGGCCCGCTCAATGTAGGAATGCTAACTGGAAGCAATGCTGTATGCTGATTAAGGTAACAGTAGCCTTTTATGCAGCCTGTACTTATGATACTAACTTACCGGCAGGCAGGCAGCAGGCAGCAGGCAGGAGGCTGAGCTGGCGGGCGCTGACAACGTTACTCACTATGTCACGCGCCGACTCCCCCTTCTTCATTCATAAAGTGGACGGACCAGCGCGTGACATACTGAGTTACGTTGTCAGCGCCAGCCAGCCAGCTCAGCTTCCTGCTTGCTGCCTGCTGGAAAGTTAGTAAGTACAGGCTGCATAAAAGACTACTGTTACCTTACCTTAATCAGCATACAGCATTGCCTGCAGTTAGGATTCCTACAGTGAGCGGGCCCGCTGTAGCAGAATACAGTGACTGCACTGGGCCCGTTGTAATTACAGAGCTAGATGATGGTCCCTCCTCCCTATTGGGGGTCATGCTATGGATAGCACTGTTATGGGGATTTGTGGATGGCAGTGTTATGGGGGTCTGTGGATGACATGACAATGTTATGGGGGATATGTGGATGACACTGTTATGGGGGATCTGTGGGTGACACATAGCATAAAATGCAATTTATGCGTCATCAACAGATCCCCCATAACCGTGACATCCACAGTCCCCAATAACAGTGCCATCCACAGTCCCCAATAACAGTGCCATCCACAGACCCCCATAACAGTGCCATCCACAGACCCCCATAACAGTGCCATCCACAGACCCCCACAACAGTGCCATCCACAGTACCCAATAACAGTGCCATCCACAGTCCCCAATAAAAGTTCCATCCACAGATACCCCCCATAACAGTGCCATCCACAGACCCCCATAACAATGCCATCCACAGACCCCCCATAACAATGCCATTCACAGATCCCACATAAAAGTGCCATCCACAGATCCCATAAAACACCATTAGGCACACGTTTTGGGTTTTGGTTCAAAATATTATTTTTTTATTTTCCTCCTCAAAAACCTAGATGCGTCTTATGGGCTGGTGCGTCTTATAGGGTGAAAAATATGGTATTTGTACGCTGTATGCACTACTGCTTTGTGGACCAAGAACGCGGCTTTTTTTCCTTAAAAATCACAGCAATGCACTATTTCAGTGCAGAAATTTAAAATAGGTATTTGTACGCTGTATGCACTACTGCTTTGTGGACCAAGTACACTGCTTTTTTCCCTAAAACACAGTAATGCACTATTTCAGTGCAGAAATTTAAAATAGGTATTTGCATGCTGTATGCACAACTGCTTTGTGGACCAGGAATACCGATTTTTTTCCCCAAAAATACACTGATGCACTATTTCATTGCAGAAATGTAAAATATGTATTTGGGCGGTGTATTTTATACTGGTTTGTGGACCAGGAATACTGCTTTTTCTCCCTAAAACACAGTAATGTACTATTTCAGTGCAGAAATTTAAAATAAGTATTTATACGCTGTATGCACAACTGCTTTGTGGACCAGGAATACTGCTTTTTTTTCTCAAAAATACACTGATGCACTATTTCACTGCAGAAATGTAAAATAGGTATTTGGCGGTGTATTTTAAACTGCTTTGTGGACCAGGAATACACTGATGCACTATTTCACAGCTGAAATTAAAAATACTTTTTGGTGTGTTGTATGCACAAGTGCTCTATAGCACCACAATACAGATTTTTGCCCCAGACTACAGAAATGGAATATGTCACCCCTAAATTATACAAAATGTAATGTAGGGGACTTGACTTGCCAGAAAAAAGGATTTTTTCCTTCATTGAGCTACCAAAAAGGATTAGACTGATGTCCCTGGCAGGCTGAAAATGAAAATTATGAAAATGTTCGGGCTCGGGTCCATGTCCCGAACATCCTAAAATTCAGTACGAACCCGAACTATACAGGTTCGCTCAACTCTAATAACAATCTTAAATTGATTGTCTATCTTTTATTATCATGTTGTCCAATGTAAGTTTAATAGCTGTGTTGATTTATTTCTTAATATTTCCTCATAAGTTATATATTGTAGGCTTGTTTGATAAATGGAAACAACAGTATGCAGTAAGCTTCTTAGCTCCCCTTAGCGGTGGCTCCAGAAAGAGAGAATACCATATTGCTATCAGCAGGGGATTTGGAGATCTGTACAAAATTCCAGCCACAACAAATAGGAAGAAATAAAACTGTACAGAAGCTTGGACTTATTTAGATAAGAGAAATGGTTTTCAAGGACAGGAATTTAATTTCAGCTTCTTAGAATCTGGCAGGCAGGGAAAGCTGTAATGTCCCTGTCCCCTAATATTCCCTTGTCCTTACTTTGGAATATTTTTTCTAATAATTTATCTATAGATCTTTGAAAAAGAGATTTTCTAGGATCAGCATATTGATGGCATTTTCTTAGAATAGACAATTATTGTCAGATACGTGGGGTGCAACACTTTGAACTCTTCACTTATTAGCTGATATGAGCCATGATAGCTTTATTGTTTACATTGGCCCATCTACTTGCACATCGTACATGCAGTAGTGACAGAGCAGGGTATCATGTGAGTAGGACAAAGCTGCAATATGTTGCACCGTTGTCACTAAGACAAAGGCATGATGGTAAAAGGACTATAAAAAAATTTAATGGGCTGCATTCAAACTTCTAATCAATGATGATGCTGAGTCAAACCCCAACCAATCTGATATTGATGTCCTATCCTAAGAACATGCCATGAATAGTGTTGGAGGCGAATATTCGAATCGCTAATATTTATAGCGAATATCAGCACTTATTTATTTTTGAGAATAAGGGAATACTTAGAATATAGTGCTATACTGTATATTCGTATTCTAGAATATTCGTGATTTTTTTTCATCTGAACCCATGATTGCTCCCTGCTTTTTGCTTCTGGGCCAATGAGGAGGCTGCAATGTCTTTCTCTGAGCTTAGCAACATCCCTAGCAACCAATAGGAAAGTTGCCTACACCTTACTATATAAGAAACTCCCCAGCAGCCATTTTCTGCAGTTCTTTCCAGTTCTGAGAGAGAGAGAGAGAGAGAGAGAGAGAGAGAGAGAGAGAGAGAGCAGTGTCATCGCTGTGCTCTGTTTTTGCATGTGTCATATTACATTAGATAGTTAGTTTAGCTCATATATATATTATACAGATAGTTAGTGGGAGATAGTCAGTGTAGGTTAGGCCTATTTCACACGGGCGTCATGTTTGACACCCGGATAAGAGGCTGGCGCATTGCGGGAATATGCGCGATTTTTCCGCGCAGGTGCAAACGTTTGTAATGCGTTTTGCACGCGTGTGAGAAAAATCGTCATGTTTGGTACCCGGACGCGAAGACGGACTTCATCACTGAAGTCCGGTTTCGGGTCTTCTGGAGAATTGATCATTTTCCCTTGTAACATGGTTATAAGGGGAAATAATAGCATTCTTAATAAAGAATGCTTAGTAAAATGAAGTGGAAGGGGTCAAAAATAATAAAAGTTAACTTACCTTAGCCACTTGATCGCGTAGTTGCGATCTGTCCTCTTTTTCCCAGCATCAGCTAAGAACTAAAGGACCTGTGATGACGTCACATCACATGGTCCAATCACATGGTCCATCTTACCATGGTCCTTTAGTTCTTAGCTGATGCTGGGAAAGAGAGGAGAGATCGCAACTACGCGATCAAGTGGCTAAGGTAAGTTAACTTTTATTATTTTTAACCCCTTCTACTTCATTTTACTATGCATTCTTTATTAAGAATGCTATTATTTCCCCTTATAACCATGTTATAAGGGAAAATAATAAAGATCGGGTCCCGTTGCTAAGCAACCATGCGGGAAAATCGCAACGCATCCGCACTTGCTTGCGGATGCTTGCGATTTTCCCGCAGCCCCATTCACTTCTATGGGGCCTGCGTTGCGTGAAAAACGCACAATATAGAGCATGCTGCGATTTTCACGCAACGTAGAAGTGATGCGTGAAAATCACCGCTCATGTGCACAGCCCCATAGAAATGAATGGGTCCGGATTCAGTGCGGGTGCAATGCGTCCTCCTCACGCATTGCACCCGCGCGGAAAACTCGTGTGAAAGGGGCCTTAGATAGTGATGTAGTGTAGCTGATAGGTTCCAGTGCAGGGTGTTAGGTAGTGTGATAGGTGCTGCTGTCTATACATACATGATACAGACCTAGAGCTATGATGTCACAAGTTCACAACAATACTTAGTGCACCAATAACTAATATGTAGTCAGACCTGCTAAAATGTGACGCTGCCCGTATTGAGCAAAAATATGCACATCAATTTCCGATTTGCACAATCACGAATATATTGGCGCACTCTATCTGCATATAAAGCTATTGTAATGTTCTGCCATGCCAACATTTTCTACAGTCTCAGTAAACTTCTAGCAGCTTGAAAAATGTAGAAAAATTGACCCACACCTGTATTGTGCACGTAATACACAAGTATTACACTGCAATTTTTGCAATCAAGAAAATAATCACAATTTTGTGAATATATGATAAATATTTGCCCAAATATTCATAAAATATCGCAAATACGAATATTGCCACTGCTGCTCATCATTAGCCATGAACATATGAGTGCTGGAAAACCCCTTTAATAAGTATTACTATATATTAAGCCAGATCTTGACTCCACCTTAGATATTATGTCGTGATTTTTAATTCAGTCTTAATTCAATTTGAGATCTTCTACTCCTACTTCAGTCTTTGTAAAAAGTAGAGAAAAGTGAATAATCGATCTACCAACTAATTGGATTAGTTATGAAATTCGCAAAAAATCACCTTCCAAACAAAGCTGATGTTTTGGAATTGTGCAAAAGAGACCACCATTTTACGATTTAAGTTCAATACACTAATGAAGAAAGTAAGGATGAAGATAAAAGATAACATGGGGCCTGGGCAGGGGTCCTGGCTGGTGGGCTTGCCCAGCCTCAGTACCTTGCAGCCAGCCTGACAGCCAATCAAGAGGAAGGATATTGGGAGGTCTATAAAGCACCGTGTTAGCTCCCAAAAAGAGATGCCATTCTAAGTTCTGCAATTGATGTGATAAGACATATCTGTCCCAGAAAGAGCATTTAGAGACACGAGACAGACAATTTTGCTATGATTTGATGTTACTTTATTAAAAGCTGATGCCTCAATTCATACTCAACAGTTCAGATTCAATATAATTTATGAATGTGGATCATTAAAGAGTTTCTGTCAACATATTTGTACGTATGAAACTGCAACACATGCAACAGGTCAAGCAGTTTCATAGGCAACGATCTGCTGACAGAATTAAGTGAATTATGGAACACAGGGTCCAGAGAAATCAAGCAGGTCAGCAGTGTCTATCTATTGACATGACATTGCAATCGCAACACAGAACAACTTTAAGAAGTTCACAGAAGTAGTGATGTATAATGCAGAGCTGTGGCCATGCAGTGAACTAAGCTAACACACAACTGGAGCAGTTGAGCTGTAACTTGCCTTGGAGCTGTACAAAACAGAGCTGTGTGTGCTGTGAGGAAACAGAGCTGAGACACACCTGGAGTAGTTCAACTGGGGATTGGTTTGGAGCTGTACAAAGTAGATACCAGGAGTTCAACCAGTCACTTCACTAGGCATGGCTGTGCTGGAAGGGTTGAAACGCCGACTGGCAAAATCCTTTCTGCTGCGCCTGTTAGTGCAACTAGAAACTGAGCCAATCAGGTTTCTGACTCTTTCTCCAATCCCAGAGCGAGGCAGTGGATTTAATACTGCTGATTCCAATCAGTCTTGCCTGTGATTGCAGTTGTTTTCAGGGCACCATGCTGTGGACTTCCTACTGACCTTTCTGGTGGACTGACTTATAGTTTGTATTTTGCATTTATCCTGTGGCTGCAGTTTCTGATTATATCGACTCTTCTGTACTGACCTTGGCTTGTCTCTGGATTTCTCATGTAATGCATTGATTGTGTTTGTCTCTCTTGGTTTTGACCTTGCTCGCTAGCTATAACTATCAGATTGGTGGTGATCCTACCAGTGGGACTCCCACCAATCACGAGAATGGGGGCCTTGTATCCTGTGGAGCCCTTTGGAAATGTACAGAGCGGCTGGTTAGAACTGTGCATCATCACTCTACTTATTTTTTTGGGAGCACTGGAAATAGCCAAGCACACACATGAAAGAACGCTGACACTGGAGTATTTGAACCGGCTTGATCAGGAATTAACACAGCATGCAGGCTGGCTTCAGGGACAAACTTGACTAGGAACCCACGTGTCCTGGCAAGGAGTGGCAGAAGACCAGTCAGGATGCCATCAGGAAGAGCCATGACAGACAACAATCAGCACACAGGATAGAACACTGAGCTATATTTCTATGTATATATAAAAAGAAAAGCAATAGCAGCACTACCATATTTTTCTGTGTAGATGCAATTAGTGGCCGTGCTCACAGTGTTGGACTTTAGTCCTAGCGTCCCAGTCGACAATTTAAAAAGATAAAGCTGCAACACTCCTTGTCTCTTTACTTGGTTATTCACCAAGTAAGGTGTGATGCTTCGAATATGTATAATCTTTTTCAAGCATTGTGTGGCGTACTTAGCTTCATAAATGACCCCCATAGAGTCTTCCCAGGCACAGCTATGACATGAGGTTGATACTCGTTGACAAACATGATGCTGCTGAAGCCTGGCATATTTGTGAACATGGAAAGCTGCATGCTTGGTTGATTACGTGCTCACAAGCATTTTGATAGCATCAAGAAAAGTGATGACTACTGGGCTGGTTTTCTTGATACCAACAGGAAGGCCAGATTACTGTATTATCAGGTTGCACCCAGGCAGAAAAAATTGTCAAACTGAATCAGGCATACGGATTCATGCTGATTTTTACACACATCAGGCTGATGGCAATGAATAGATCTTTCATTGTATCAATTTATCGTTGGCCCAATTACGTTACAACTAATACTAAGCCTGCACAACCCCAAAGTCTTGTCTGTCATATCTAGAGATGAGCGAAGTTTTGAATTTCACAAAGTTCACAAAGAAATGAATTAATCATGAAGCACATTTCTTTGTGAGTAGGGGGCGCAATGATGGGGAACGGTGGCTGCATCGCCCCATCACTAAACCCTTCAGATGCCGTGTTCATCGCTGATCGTGGCATCTGAGATTTAAAAAAAATTAGGGCTTTCAGGGATTAATTGGTGAACAATAAATAAATATATAATAATCACCTTATCCATTTGAGCGTGAAAAGGCTTGATTGAAGATCTTTCGCGGCGCGTGGTGACATCATACATCACCGCGTGTGAGCATGTTTTTTTTTACTGCCATTTCAGTGAAATTTGATTTGTTACCACGAAGCGCTAGGAAATTTGGCTTTGTGGGTAATTGAATATGTCAAACAAAGATAAGAAACGGTGGCACTGCCTCCAATCAGGCGATGCACCCGATCTCCCCTTATCAGACCAATGCTCGCGACACAGCCGCTCGTGTGTGGTGCTCAGCAGCAGCAACGTAAAGAGATAAAGTCCATTGCGATATTAAGAGAAATGGCAAAGAAAGGCTTGCGGCACTCACCGAGGTGAAGATATCAACATTCTTTATTCATACTTGTAATAGGATACTTGTAACGGGGTGCAGGGGCGGACAGACCGATTGCAGATGATAAGCGACTACGGCCATTTCGCGCGTGAAATCACGCTTCGTCTGGTTGCTCACACGTCATTGCGCAAACCTGAGCGTCATATAAGCGGTGCTCTGTGGCCGTCATCATAAGCAACAGCTGAGCGCATGCACTGGTGACGTTAAAATCATAGATACTGAAGGGTATACATATATCGATTATTACAGCACATTACATCGTGTTTACATGGTGCTTGCATACATTACATATACTGCGGTCATATTACTGACATATTCATATAGCGCGGTTAGGCCCACAGCTGTGGTGTCAACCAATCCAAATATTCACTACCTATCATCCATCTAATTATAATTGGGGATGTATACTATTACTCCAAAGACATGGGAGGAAAAGTGGAGAAGCTCAGGTTTTTTGTTGTTTGCCACGGCTTTGGTTTAAATGCCAAGACCTTAGCATTATAGACACAATTATAGCCGTGATATACAACTTTATAGGAATACTGACATATCATTCCTATTGTTCAGACCCGCTGCTCCGGTAGCTCCGGTGCGTATAATCCACCTTGCCTCTCTCTGTAGGAGAAGCCGGTGCCGATCCCCCCTCTGGGGATGGGTCGGACCTGCTCCATACCCGCAAAAGAGAGGCAACGTGGATGGCCGCTATGTGCGGTTCAAATACGCTCAATCAAGCGGGGGCATCCTTTGCCCGAACAAATGGAATTGACATGTTCCCGTATCTTCTCAAAATCTTTGTTTGACATATCTATATGATGACTTCCACACCAGTTGAGCATGCTGAAAGCCCTCAGGTCCCGACACCCATGACCGCACACGGAGCAACATCCAGCCTAACGCAGGGAAGAGAAGGGGCGGACACCTTTTTTGCAGTCTGTGATGAAGGGAATTATATACACGCCATAAGTACAAAAACCCTGGAGTCTAAAATCTTCCAGTTGGCAGACAAAGAAGTAAGATTATTTTGGACCATAAAATCTCTTAAGTCCTATAAAGAATGTGGACAAGTCCCTAGGGGCTTACGCCTGTTTAAAGAGATCATGCAATAAGATGATGACCCCACGTTCGTTGGAGTGTGGAAAGATATACATCAACAGTTTTCCATGCAAATCATGGGTCTCCTATTGGCGAGAGATGAGAAAGAATATGAGTCCATTACTGACGAATTGAATAAAGCGCTAGAAGAGCTACAAAAAAGACTGATGGAGTCCCAATTTACAAACTTTGAAAAAAGAATGAATAAAAAACTCCTAGCCACCCAGATGGAAATCAAGGAAAGATAGAGGGATAAGTTTATAAGGGACAAAAATGATTATGAGCACGACCATGTATTCGACTGGGGTAAGAAAAGGTCTCGCCCCAGACGTGTGCCACGACGTGGACGTAATGATTTCTGGACTACGGATTCTGACTCTAGCCAGTCAGAGGGAAATGGAGCAGGTCCCACCAGCGGTCCTTTCCCTTTAGAAAAAGAACGAGAAGGGGATGTGGGAGATCCGCAAGAAAAGTCAAAAGAGATTCGCAAGTCGACGAGACGGAGACGACACGTCTCTTGGCGACAATAAAGACAAATGAAGAAAAGTCCCATACAGGCGCCGCTGACATAGTGGTGAATCTAACAGGGATAGAACTGCCCCCGGGCTGCATCCGGCTCCTTAATAGGGGTTTGGGGTTCAGCCTGGTTGAGCAGTTCTGCCCTGCAGACTTTGAGATTGATCTGTTTCTGTCGATTAGAAAATTGTTCCTCAAAAAAATGTTTCTGGAGTCCCCACCGGTCGACAAGCCCCCGTTGCCAGGGGAGATCCCAGTCACCACCTCTGCAGCAGAGTTTCACTTGAAGAGTCGCTTTAACGAGGAGGAGATAGAGTGTATCCAGTTTTTAGCTTGCATGAAAGCAGAGAAAAAAGACAGTGGTAGCCTGCAGACAGAGAGGTATGTAGGGGGCACCTGTCCCACCTTCCTTCCTCCCATGCCGGCCGGCTCAGCGATAGACCTGTTCCACAAACGAGTATTTTGGGAAATACGGGCATTGATATACCCAGCGGCCTCCCCCAATATCACTGGGGATGAGCAATTAGCTCTCACCTGGCTGAAAAAACAGGAGAACATCGTGATTAAGCCGCCCGACAAGGGAGGGAATGTGGTCCTGATGTCCAGGGAATATTATTTGGAAGAGGCAGGTAGACAACTAGGGGAAGGCACGACATACCAAAAGTTGAAAGGGGATCCAATCCCGGGTATAACCGTCAGACTTAGCACACTAGTCAATAAATATGTGAAAGTCGGCCTTTTATCTAAAGGCATGGTCAATAAACTTGTCCCTACTCATCCAAAAAACCCTGTATGGTACTTTGTACCATAGATTCACAAATCGCTGACCCGACCCCCGGGCCAGCCTATCGTGGCTGGGATCGGATCAATGACGGAGCCACTGTCTGGCTATGTGGATTGGCTTCTCAGACCACTCCTCTCCAGTACCCCGACGTATCTGAAGGACACAGGAGACTTCCTCCGTGCACTCCGTTCTATTGAGTGGCGGGAGGAGTTTAGCCTCATGTCCCTGGACGTTGAGAGTCTATACACGAGGATCCCCCAAGACAAAGGGCTTCAAGCTATCGACCTCGTCCTTAACAAAAGCGACAAGGAAATATGTTCAATAGCTTCATTTATGAGGCACTTGATTTTGTCCTTACCAGCAATGTGTTCCAGTTCAATGGCCAGTGGTACCGCCAGGTACTAGGTACCGCGATGGGCACACCTGTGTCGTGCACCTTCGCGAACCTGTACCTGGCAGTATTTGAGGAGACATATATATTTTCCACGGATAACCCGTTCCTGCGGAACATTCATCTGTTTTTACACTATGTTGACTACGTCTTTCTGGTTTGGTCGGGCAGTGAAGAGCGAATTCGCAGACTACCTGAACACGCACAACCGGATGAACATGCGATTCACCCTCAATTTTGGGGGTGGGTCGCTGGACTTCCTTGATGTGCACGTCACAGTAGAGGATGGTGTATTACACACCGTGGGCTTTCGCAAGCCCACTGCAACTAATTCGCTGCTCCACCAGACCAGTTTCCATCCGCCATCGGTGAAGGAGGCCATCCCTTACGGACAGTTTGTCCGTTTACGGAGGATCAACAACACCGATGGCGGATTCCGTCGTCAAGCTAAGGAGCTCAGTGACCTTCTGCTGGATCTCGGTGGCCTCACATAGGGCTGCGACACTTGATCGGGACACATTGCTTGCTGAAAAAAGAAGAAGCACTGAACCCTCCCATTTTGCCTTCACTTTCAAATTTAGTCCTGCTGCTGAAGTCATTAAAGGGGTTGTCCAAGTTATATTTATTGATGACCTATCCTCAGGATAGGTCATCAATATCAGATCGGCGGGGGTCCGACACCCGGCACCCCCGCCGATCAGCTGTTTGAAGAGAAGGCGAGCGCCGTGCCAGCGCTGCCTCCTTGTCATTGTTTACATGCTGGCCGTTGCATCTGCAGCGGTGAGCAGGTGTAATTACACCCAAGCCGTTCCATTCATTTCAATGGGACGGCTCGTTCCTATACAAGTGTATACTACAGAGCCGTCCCATTGAAATTAATGGAACGGCTTGGGTGTAATTACACCTGCTCACCGCTGCAGATGCAACGGCGAGTAGGTAAACAATGAAGAGGAGGCAGCGCTGGCACGGCGCTCGCCTTCTCTTCAAACAGCTGATCGGCGGGGGTGCCGGGTGTCGGACCCTCGCCGATCTGATATTGATGACCTATCCTGAGGATAGGTCATCAATAAATATAACTTGATAACCCCAGTTGGAGGTAGCCGTGGCACAAGTGAGGATCGCGCATGCGCGATCAACTCACAGCCGCACGGACTGTAATGCAGAGAGGTGGGGGCGGGGCCAAGGCTGATGACGTTCCGTTGACATGGCTTAGTCACTCCGACAAGCAGAGAGCTCCATGTCAACGGAACGTCACAGCTGATGACGTGGGCGGTCACATGACTGTTTAGTGTAGCAGAGAAACGGCGCAAGATAGGTACAGTAAGTGATTTAGGAAAACTAAGGTATAGGAGAAATAAAGCCAAATAGATAAGGTTAAATTAACTCGGATAACCCCTTTAAACGAGTCATTTATGAAAACTGGGATCTCCTCAAGGGAGACCCCGCCTTGAATTCCTTCACCAGCCAGCGCCCTTTGGTTACATTTAGGAAGTGCCAAACTATCAAAGACAGAGTAGTCAGTAATGCACTGCATGAACCCAGGGCTGAGACCTGGCTCACAAACAGAAGACTAAAAAGGAACTATAGGTGTGGGCATTGCTCTTTCTTTACCCTAAACACGCGCAGTAAATGGCTCCAAGTAGGAGGAATCAGACACACGGTCAGGGACTTTATAACATGTCGGCCATCGTATGTCGTGTACGTGATCTTTTGTCCGTGTGGGAGGTTCTACATTGGCAAAACAATACGTCCACTTTTTGAGAGGATACGGGAACATGTCAATTCCATTAGTTCGGGCAAAGGATGCCCCCGCTTGATTGAGCATATTAGAACCGCACATAGCGGCCATCCACGTTGCCTCTCTTTTGCGGGTATGGAGCAGGTGCGACCCATCCCCAGATGGGGGATCGGCACCGGCTTCTCTTACAGAGAGAGGCAAGGTGGATTATGCGCACCGGAGCTACCGGAGCAGCGGGTCTGAACGATAGGAATGATATGCCAGTATTCCTATAAAGTTGTATATCACGGCAATAATTGTGTCTATAATGCTAAGGTCTTGGCATTTAAACCAAAGCCGTGGCAAACAACAAAAAAACTGGAGCTTCTCCACTTTTCCTCCCGTGTCTTTGGAGTAATAGTATACATCCCCAATTATAATTAGATGGATGATAGGTAGTGAATATTTGGATAGTTGACACCACAGCTGTGGGCCTAACTGCGCTATATGAATATGTCAGTAATATGACCGCAGTATATGTAATGTATGCAAGCACCATGTAAACACGATGTAATGTGCTGTAATAATCGATATGTGTATACCCTTCAGTATCTATGATTTTAACGTCACCAGTGCATGCTCTCAGCTGTTGCTTATGATGATGGCCACAGAGCGCCGCTTATATGACGCGCAGGTTTGCGCAATGACGTGTGAGCAGCCAGACGAAGCGCGATTTCACACGCGAAACGGCCGTAGCTGCTTATCATCTGCAATCGGTTTGTCCGCCCCTGCACCCCGTTACAAGTGTCCTGTTACAAGGATGAATAAAGAATGTTGATATCTTCACCTCGGTGAGTGCCGCAAGCCTTTCTTTGCCATTTCTCTTAATATCGTTGTGGGGAATTGAATGTTCCCTGAAATTCAGATCGAAGTCCACTTCAGATACTTCGATGTGCTCAACACTAGTCATATCCCATACTGTACTGCTGCAGCCTCTATTGCCACTACTGCTACTCTTCAGAGCTGCACATCTACTACCTTGTCGGTTCCATATTGTGCTGCTAATGCTCTCACTACTACTGCCACTACTACTTCCCCATTCAACAGCGCATCTTGTGCCTTGTCTGTGAGGTTCCACATCCACACTTTACTACTGCTGCTCCCCTAAAAAAATGGAGAATTATTGGATGCTGGTTGAGAACAAGCCACAGCTTAATCCAATATTACTGTGTGTATAAACGCCGACAGTCTTCTGCCTTCAATAAGGGACAAGTTATTGAGTTTTTTTTTTTTAAACATAACATACCCAAAAGTGTGATGTTTTTGTAAACTCCCTTATTTGTTAACCATGCCTGACAGGATGATAATAAAAGATGACTAGATGCATCAGCTTGGATTAAGTCTTTTCTGGCGCCAGGAGAGTGAATATGACCATATCAGACACGACACATATGATGATCAAAATCACTCTGTTTATTGATAATAAGGTTCAAGCCTATATAAGACATTATACGCCCTTTCATTATTTAATCATCTTTTTCCAAACAATATAGCCTCCAATCATAATGAGACACATACCGTCATACAACATACTTTCCCCAGTTACATCCTGGCCTTCATGCTCCACGTACTAGCTGACACGGATAAGATAAGGAATTCCGGTTAGATACTCGGCTGCCCAAAACATTTGGTTATGACAGAATGTTCTCACACAAAGATTAAGACAGCATATTCCTTCAATCCCCTCTTAGAACCTTATATTCATATTATATGGTTCTCCTTGCCCCTCTTTTGCCTATAAGTTCTTAAGTATTCTATATAAGCCTCTGGAGTATATTCTTCAGGTCTTGGTGGGGTATTGTTCATCTCACCTGGGAGCACTGAAGTGTAATAAGACGTTGACCGCACCCTCTTTTCAGTGAAACTTTGACATGTGGAAAGAAGCGAGGGTACGCATTGTACACAGCAACATAAGCATGGGCCCGAAATAACTGAAAGTGGCCTTCTCCAGTGGTGGGTGATATGACGTCTTATTCCTTGCTGTGAGACCTCTCTCCTCTGTCTGGGTGCTGGGGCCGAAATAACTGAAAGTGGCCTTCTCCAGTGGTGGGTGATATGAAGCATGATTCTCTGCTATGGGACCTCTTTCGAATTGATATTGGTTAATTTTTATTTATTTTATTTTAATTAATTTCCCTATCCACATTTGTTTGCAGGGCATTTACCTACATTTTGCTGCCTTTTGCAGCCCTCTAGCCCTTTCTTGGACTATTTTACAGCCTTTTTAGTGCCTAAAAGTTTGGGTCCCCATTGACTACAATGGGGTTCGGGTTCGGGATAAAGTTCGGGTCGAGTTCGGATCCCGAACCCAAACATTTTCGGGAAGTTCAGCCGAACTTCTCGAACCCGAACATCCAGGTGTTCGCTCTTCTCTACTTATAATAACAGCTTTCATTAATGTCCCCTGTCCCTTTCCATTGCTCACAGAAAAAAACTATATATAAACCATCCGGCACGATATGGTATTAAATGTGCGGATGTATATGGCTACATTTACAAAATCACAGAAAATAATGCACTATAAAAATAGATGCAAGCATAACATATGGACTAAGCCCTTACTCTTGATAAAAACTGAGACACTTGGTCAATACATTTTTATCGAAATATACCTAAGCCCACCTACCAGCGACAAGGTGGCCCACAGTTCCACTGTGACCCTTTCCACTGCTCCCTTAAAAGACAGTTGCTATGGCTTGTCTGTCTCTAGCTAAGAAGACAGGAAGACGGAGGGGCGGTCCTTCACACCGCATGCCTGCTTTGGGCTTCAGAGTGTGGAGGCGTGTCTCTCAGTAATCCAATCTGATTGGCTGGCAGGGAGCTGCTGGCTACAGCAAATGTGTAAGGGAAGTGAGGGAAGGCAGTTTTGGCCTCAGAGAAATGGCAGAGGAGCCATTTTGAGAAGGTTTTCCTATTGTAAACGGCTTTAAACAGCTGTAACTAAGGGAAAAACTCAAGGAAAACAGTGGCATGTAAAGAAACTAATGGATTGCCTAAATGATTTAGAATTGTCTTCAGTGCTTGAGACTCGTAACTAGTCCTACCTGGAGGAAGCTCATAAAAATTTCCAAAAATATTCTGTATCCTGGTTAGAAAAGCAGAGCATAAATTCTGCAGGGTCATCTCATCTTCTTCATCTCCTGAGGAGCATTCACTGAAAGGTAGCGTGCGTGTCCATTTAATTTGTGTAGTTTATTATCTATTTCAAATAATGAATCTTTGTCACGGTGTGGGTCACTGTGACAGTTGTGGTCGTGAAGGCCGGCTGCATGCTCTCTTGCGTACTGTCTGCAGGCCGAAACCTGTGTATGCTGGTTGCTTGGGGCTCCGTGCTTGCTGCGGTGTCTTGTCTGAACTATGCCCGTGAATGTGTGTACTCCCTGTGTCTGTATCTCGGTGCAGTACCTGTCTCTGGTGCCGTCGGCAGGGGCAATATTCGAATTTGTGATATTTCGTGAATATTTGGCAGAATATTCATCATATATTCGCAAATTTGCGGTTATTTTCTTAAATTGCTAAAATCGGAAATGAAATATGCGCGTAATGCACGCTCAATATGGGCGTGGGTCACTTTTGCTACATTTTTCAAGCTGCTAGAAATTTCCTGACACTGGAGAAAATTGTTGGCACGGCAAAACATTACAATGGCTTTATATGCAAATAGAGTGCTCCAATATATTCGCGATTGCGCAAATCGGCAATTAATGATGCAAATATTTTTGTGCAATACGTGCAACTTCACATTTCAGCAGGTCTGACTACATATTAGTGATTGGTGCACTAAGTATTGTTGTGAACTTATGACATCACAGCACTATGTCTGTATGGAGAGCAGAACCTACCTAGCACCCTGCACTGGAACCTATCAGCTATACCAGTGATGGGCAAAGTGTGGCTCTTCAGCTGTTGCAGAACTACAACTCCCAGCATGCAAAGACTGTCTACAGCTATCAGCCTACTGCAGGGCATGGTGGGAGTTGTAGTTTTGCAACAGCTGGAGAGCTGCACTTTGCCCATCACTGAGCTACACTATATCACTGTCTAACCTGCACTGACTATCTCCCAGTAACTATCTGTATTATATATATGAGCTAACTAACTAACTATCTAATGTAATGTGACACAGTATAGCACAGAGCACAGCAATGACTGCTGTCTCTCTCAGAACTGTAATAAACTGTAGAAAATGGCTGCTGGGGAGGTTCTTATATAGTAAGGGGTAGGAGGCAACTTTCCTATTGGTTGCTAGGGATGTTGCTAAGCTCAGACAAAGACATTGCAGCCTTCTCATTGGCCCACAAGCAAGAGGGAGGTTACTGATGGAAAAAAAGTAGAATATTCGAAAATACAAATATATCACTATATTATAAATATTCGCAAATTTTTGAAGTTGCGATATTCGTGATTAAAATGTGCAATTTGAATACTCGCGCCCATCACTAGTGCCGTGTAGGCTGGCTGCAGGCTCCCTCGCGTACTCGCTGCAGGCTGACTCCTGTGTATGCTGTTTGCTTGGGACTGCGTGCTGGCTGCGGCCTTGTGTGTGAACAGGGTCTGTAAATGAATGCTTTACTGTTTGTCACTGTGACACGAGTTGTTTGTGCTCTGGCGTACTGGCTGCAGTGGACTCCATGTATGCTGGTTGCCAGGGGCAACATCCTCTACTGCAGCCTGTGTGTTTTGTGGTTCTGGTTCTCCTGTTCTGATGGGGTTAACTTCCCTTGATCTGTGCCTGGGTGTGGCTTTCAGTTGCCCTCATTAAGCAGCTATATCTTTCTGTGAGCTGTGTGGCTTGTGGTCAGTCTCTTGCTGGGTGTAGTGCCTTGCTGCTCACCCAGGAGGTCAGTCTGTCTTCTGTCCATTGCCTTTCTGGGTGTAGCCCTTCGCTGCTGACCCAGTTTTTTTCCTATCTGCCTTTGTTTGTGGTGTCATCTGGTAATGCATTTTTGATGCTTTGTCTAATGTTGTTGGTACTTGTTTTGTGATGGTGTTTGAGGTTATGTCTTTCTCTGATCTGTACCTGCCCTGTATGATGGTTATCTTATCCTTGTTAGCCTAGCAGTGCTCTAATGCTTCTGATTGTATCCGGTACTATGTCCTGCCTGGCAGTGCCTACTGCTTCTGATTCTTGTCCTGCCTTCGTTAGAGGGTCCCTGGCTTCCCTGGAGGGGGGGATCTCTTGTCTATGTGCAGCTCTGCCTGAGACCGCAATGCTTCCATCCCGCTTGGGGTCCAAGCACTTGCTTCTGTGCTGTTCCTGTTTGTCTTGTTGTCTGTTCCATGTGTTGTGTTTGTATGGGTTCCAGTTCTGTTGCTGTCTGTTCCGCTGGTGGTTACACCTGTGTGGTTCTCTGCAGGTAGGGGCCAAGTGTACCGTGACCTTCCTGGAGGTGTTACCAGTGAGCACTCGACCCAGTTCACCCTCCACCACCAGGAGCTCTGAAGAATGGGGCTCACTGGCTCTCCGCTCTCTGGGTTTTGCCTCTGGTCTGCCCGTGCACTTGGTTCTGTGGTAGTGCTACCACTATTGCCCACCTGCTTACTGTCATGTACTCTTATTACTCTTGTAATAAAGTTCTCTGTGGGTCCTTGGTCTGTGTTGTCTGTGTCCTGTTTGCTTGACATCCCGGAGTTCTGTCTTGGGCCTCCGACACGTCACAATCTTAGTAGCTTACACTTTTTAACTTTTTAATTTGAAGGTTCTGCAGTGATGGCCACGTTGAAGACTCTTCTGTTATTTTGTTCAGGTATTACCAGAATGAAAAAAAATTTGATAATGTACATAAATATGAATTGAAATAAAAAACTAATCAAATTTTTGTATAACTATCTAGATACTTTTTTTATTTTTTATTCATGTTTTGGGAACATAAATGTTGGCATCTTATACCAAAAAGTTAACTTAAAATGTTTGTTTATTTGTGTTTTTCTTTTAGTTATTTCTTTAGTCTTGCCTTATGGTGTACAAGGTGAGTGAAGCTGAATACGTATTTATTTCTTAAATGTGGGTTCACATTCCGGTTTTTGCTGGAGTTTTTCTACACTTTTGTGTTTTAAGTGGTGTTTTTTGAACTTTCATTTTTACTGTGTTTAGTAAAATCACTAGCCCCAGATGTTAGTTGAAGGTCTCTAAGAAATATGAAAAGCAGGACACATAAGCATGTTTTTCTCCTTTGGTTTTTGTTCATTTGCTTCTGGTCTTTATCTCTATCTCTTATCAGCTTTTTTTTTTTTTTTTTCTCCTGAATTTTATCACCTTCTCTTTAGGATAAAAACGTCATGAAGAAAATGTTACCCTAAGTTCACACTTGCGCGTTTTACAGCGCGTTCGAATGCGCTGTAAAACGCTCAACACATGCAACCAATGCTTCCCTATGGGACTGGTTCACATTTTCGCGTTTTTCAGCCCGTTCGAACGCGCTGAAAAACGCCCGACGCATAATCAAGTACTTGAGCTTTTTTTGGGGAGTTTGTCACGCGTATTGTGATTGACGCCACAGTAGTCAATCACAAGAACGCGCGTTTCCAATTTGCAAAAACGCGCTGTAATACGTGCGACAAACGCACGTTTCAAGAACGCTCAGGTCTCAACCCAGGGTTAGTGGTAAGACAGACTTGTCCATACTCCAGGATTATTAATCTTGTAGATGAAGTAAGCTTAGATGGGTTATCTATACCTGCACCAGATTTATCACAGGGCCACCCGCTGGATGATAAATCTGGTGCAGGGATAGGCAATTTTTGCTGACGCTATACCAACTGCTGTATATGCTCATCCAAAAAGCAATGGAAAAGGATACATTTGTATATGTAAGTATGCCTATTACTGATGAGCGAACACCAAAGTGTTCGGGTACTCAGTCCGAACACATAGCGATATTCGTGCGCTCAGCCGAGTATAATGGGAGACAACCAGGCACCCCCTGCTCGGATGAGGAGAAGGTCCCTGGTCCATTGGAAAAGGTCAGAAAGTGACAAACACCACTGAAATGGATCTGGAACAGAATGGGGACCATGTCTGGGTGCATCTTGGACTCCAATGTGGCAGCTAGGAACCATATTGTCCCAGTTGTCCGCCACTTTTACATAGTGACAAAATCGCGCCCACTAAAAAAATACATTTTTAGAGGTAAAATTGTTAGGAAACATTCTTTCCTGTATATTGAATTGTGTATATACAGTGCAAATGCTGCAAAAATTACAAGGAAGAAGCACTCTGATACAGCCTGTAGATCACATAAAGGAAGGCCTCATTCACATGGTGCTACAATTGTTCAGGTGCACTGCTGCACTCATAAAGCCTATGCACTAAGTGGAAGGGCTAACAAAAATTACAAGGAACCAGCACTCCATTACACCCTTTATAACACATAAAGGAGGGCATCATACACATCCTTGAAAAATTAATATTGATGGCCTACTGGTGACCCTCAAAAACATTTGGAGCAAGGGTGTGCTGGTGACCCTCTACAACATTATAGTTGAAGAACTGAAGGTGAGCGAACCCCATAAAACATTGCAGTGATGGCCTACTGGTGAGCAGACCGTATAAAGCATTGTAGGTGAGGGCCTGAAGCCCAGCGACCCCTACAAAACATTGTAGTGAGGGCATATATATTCTGTGCGGAGGAGGCGTATGAGAAAACAAGATTCAAACATACCTTTTTTGCGGTGGAAACTATGCATCTGAATCTTGTGGATTGAGTACATTATAAAGCATACATTTAAATTGTGCTTTTGTTCCTCATTACCTCTGGAGTGGAGAAGTTGGGGGTATTCCAGGCCTTGTTCATTTTTATCTGAGTCAACCTTTCAGCATGGTCAGTGGACAAGTGGATACGCTTATCTGTTATAATGCTGCCAGCAGCACAAAATACCCGCTCAGACAATACGCTGGCGGCAGGGCAGGCCAGCACCTCCAAGGCGTAGAGCACAAGTTCATGCCACATGTCCAGCTTGGACACCCAGTAATTGTAAGGCACTGAGGATGCTGACACGGTCTGCAGTGTATTCCTTCACCATCTTCCAAAACTTTTCCCTCCTTGTAGCTCTAGACCGCGCTTCAGGGCGAGGTTGCTGGCGGGGTGTCATGAAAGTGTCCCAGGCCTTGGAGAGTGTTGCCCTTCCTCTGTTGGAACTGCTGTGTGTTCCCCTTGTCTCCCTTCCTCGGTTGCCTAAGGAAGTGCGTACTCTGGCGGCCGCAATATCAGATGGAAAATTTTGGAGCAATCTGTCAACAAGTACCTTCTGGTATCGCACGGTTTTACTCATCCTCTCCACCACAGGAATTGGAGAAGAAGTTCTCTTTGTATCGGGGGTCGAGATGGGTTAACACCCAGTAATGTGTTATCTGAAATGCGTATAACACGAGGGTCGTGGAAAAGGCAGTCTAACATGAAGTCAGCCATGTGTGCCAGAGTACCAATGGGCAAGACGTCGATGTCCACTTCAGGGTGACTCTCCATACCCTCTTCCTCTTCTGCCCATCCACGCTGAACAGATGGCATTAAAGTTTCATGGGTACTAGCCTCTGTAGCAGAGGCAAGTGTCTCCAGCTCCTCTTCTTCAAGGCCCAATTCGCGCAGAGAAAACTAACTGGGGTAGGTCTGGCTATCACCCTATGTCATCTTCTCCCCCATTACCTCATCTGCCACATTCAAAGCATTCTCCTTAATTGTGAGCACCCATCATTTTAGACACGGCAGTGGGATGGTTACATTAATAATAGCGTTATCGCCACTAACCATCTGTGTGGATTCATCAAAGTTTTTTAAAACCTCACATATGTCTGACATCAATGCCCACTCCTCGCTTGTGAATAGTGGCAGTTGACTGGAAAGGCGACGACCATGTTGCAGCTGGTATTCCACAACTGCCCTCTGCTGCTCACAAATCCTGGCCAACATGTAGAACGTAGAGTTCCACCGCGTGCTCACGTCGCACAACAGTCGGTGAGCTGGAAGCTGCAAGTGTTGCTGCAGCGTTGACAGACCGGCTGAAGCTGTGGCAACTTTTGGAAATGGGCATACAAGCGGCGCGCCTTTACTAGTAGCTCCTGCAAATTGGGGTAGGTTTTGATAAACCACTGAACCACTAAGTTTAAGACATGGGCTAGGCATGGAATGTGTCAGGTTGCTGAAAATCCAAAGCCGCCACCAAGTTACGGCCATTGTCAGACACAACCATGCCTGTTTGTAGGTTGAGTGGCGAGAGCCACAGCTCGGTCTGGTCCCTTATACCCTGCCACAGCTCTGCGGCAGTGTGCTGCTGTTTGTCCCCTAAACAGATCAGCTTCAGCACGGCCTGACGCTTGCCCACAGCAGTGTGATACACTGCTTCCAGCTAGCGACTGATGGCTGACTGCTGTTTGAGGTGGAGGTGGTAGTGGAAGAGGCGGCGGCAGAGAAGTGGGGGTTGGAGCCAGTAAAAAAAGCTGCTGGTGGACGTAGGGCCCACAATCCTGGGCATGGTTAGCACCTGTGCCATCCCAGGGTATGACACACTCCCAGCCTTCACAACATTTACCCAGTGTGCGGTCAGGGAAATGTAGTGTCCATGGTGAGGTGGAGCTTCCCAGTAGGTGCATTGGTCAGGGCACGGATGATGTTCTGGGAAACATGCTGGTGTAAGGCAGGCATGGCACACCATGAAAAAGTGGCAGCTGGTGACCTTGTACCAAGGGACAGCCGCCGACATCAGGCTGCGGAAGGCCTCAGTGTCCACAAGCCTAAATGGCAACCATTCAAGGGCCAGTGATTTCAAAAGTTGCGCATTTAGTGCTATAACCTGTGGGTGGGTATTTGTGCTTGCGTTCAAATGCCTGTGTTATCGACATTTGGACGCTGTGCTGGGACAGGGAAGTGGATGTGGTTACTGACAGTTCATGCGAAGGTGCAGGGCGAGGGGCATCCGGGCCTATGCCTTTGACAGTGGATTGGCCAGCAGTACATAACACAGGGGAAGTGGAGGCGGTGGTGGGATCCGAAGACGCAGTGTGGACCCAGGCGTTCGGCCCACTTATTAGGGTGCTTGGATGCCATGTGGCGGATCATTCCGGTTGTGGTGAGGTTGCTAGTGTTCACATCCCAGCTCATTTTAGTACGGCACAGGTTGCAAACTACCACTCTTGTCGTCTGCGCTTTCCTCAAAGTGCCATACTGCGGAACACTTACACCTTTGCAAGGTAGATTTGCGCATGCGGTGCTCGGTGTAATGGTTGCAGGCCTGTTTAGTGTGGGCCGACATCTCCATTTTGCAACCCCACTGCCTCTTCTAGACTGTTGCGGTGCTAAGGATCCCTCCCCCTCTGTACTGCTGTCCTCGCTCAGCTTTTAATCTTCCCATGTTGGGTCAGTGACCGCATTGTCCACCTCTTCCACTTCCTTACTCTGCTCATCCTTCTGACTTGCTCTAACCACCATCTCAGTGATTGGCAACTGTGTCTCATCATCCACCTCATGAACGAATGATTGCCATTCACCACCGTCATCATCTAGAGACTGTGAAGGCTCAAGAGGTTGGGAATCGGTGTTGGGTGAGAGCCAAACCAAGTACTGGCGATTAAAAGAGGTCATGTGAATATCCGAACGTGGGATCACTTGTTTGCCCAGACGCAACATGGCGGGAGGAAGGAGGATCAGAGTGAGGATTCGGCTGACCAGACTCTTGGCTACAGAGACTGGACTTCGTGGAAGAGAGGGTGGTGCTTAACCGACTGGAAGCATTATCTTCTGCAATCCAACCGACCACCTGTTCGCACTGGTCCGACTTGGGCAGTGTTCTCCTGCGCTGCCCAGCTAAGTTGGACATGAAGCTGGGTAAGGTGGAATTTTATCTATTTTTCTTCTGGTGCACTGGCAGCAGGCAGTTTCATTGCGCCCAGGGCCACGGCCTCTCCTTGCACCATCAGCATTACATCCACTTCCCCCACCCTTTGTGCTCGCCCTCTTCATATTAATGGTTGTCTGTAGATGTGGCGCAGATTGTTTTACTGTCTGCTAAAGAGTTTTCTGATGCAGGACAGTACTGGATACAGAAAAATACAGATTTTGGGCACTACACTAGCCCAGAGATAATGTAATTTTGACAATACACACTAGATTTGGACGTAATCCTATATTGGATACAAATTAGTCCCAAATAAAATGTATTCTCTGGGGGAATACTGTATATACGGGTTTGGCTTAAACGTGCACAGATATGCTCAAAACTAGTTAACTATGGGCAAAATATAAATCTCTCTGCTGGAGTAATTAATATACAGGTTGTGGATTGAACGCACACACAGATGTGGCACAAATTAAGTTAATTTCTCCAGAACAAATTTCTCTGATGGTGCAGTGTATCTCAGTAGCAGGCACACTGTTGTAAATAAGCCCCTTTTTCATAATGTCTGCCGAACACACTGATTTATGATGGCGTATTGTAGATGTCACTAAATGGAAATCTTCCTGTATTTTAGAAGTTAGTGCAGGGCTTGAAAATCTTTTTTATCTGTCCCTTCCTGGTGACACCTGTCCTTAATAGTGCTGAAGCAAACCCCTTCTTAAAAAAAAAAAAAAAAAAAAAAAGTGCTGTAAAGCACTCTAGTCCTTAAAAAGACTGTTAACTCCAAAAACCTTATTGAAAGACCTAAATCAGTAAGTTTAGAGCAAAACGCTCTCTGTCCCTGCCTGTCTGCTCTCCCTGATGCTGAATGAGCCTTGTGCCGGACCTCAGCTCCTATATGAAATGGTATCGCGTGTTCCGGCCAGCCAATCAGTGTAAGGCTTACAGCTAACATGGATATGGCCTTAGGCTGAGGGGAATTACTTACCTGGACGTTGATTGGCTGCTTAGAAGGCTCCAAACATGCGGGGAGGAGACTCGAGCAATCTGACGAATACATGTGGTGCTCGGCTGAGTAAAGCTGAGCAAAGCTATGCTCGAGCTGAACCAATACTCGGCCGAGCATGCTCGCTTATCACTAATGCCTATGACACACATTCTAATCATGAGCTGCTGACATAGGGGATAGAGAGAACCAGCAACATCTCCCAGATATCATCATTCAACCCAGAGATAAGTTGCATGACCTCACTAGAATATGGCTGGAACTGTTATGATGTATCTTGCAACAACTTTTTTTCTCCGTAGGAAAACATTTAGGTCATCATGCAACCCTCACCTAAAGTAACAATGTATAGCAAACTTAAAGATAATTTCCATCTAGGCTCAATAGCTGTGCAAATTTATTTCTTAATACGTAATTATAGGCTGCATAGACTTCTTTAGCGTTCAATGGATAGAGTATAAAGTAAGCTCTCGAGCTCCCCTAGTGGTGGCTCCAGTAAGAGAATACTAAATTACTTTCTGCAGACAACATGGGGCTCTGTACAGAAAATCAAAATATTAGTCAGGAGTTTGGACCTACTTGAAAGAAATATGCTTTTCAAGGGCAGCAATGCATTTTAAGCTACTTAGAAATTATTAGAGTTGAGCGAACCCGAACTGTGTAGTTTGGGTTCGTACCGAACTTTACGGTTTTACGCACCGAGCATTTCCGTATAAGTTTGGGTTCGTTGTCTGGCGATTTCTGCCCACTTTTTGAAAGGCTGCAGGGCAGCTATCAACAAGTGTTTCACTACTTTGCCCTAAGAAACAATCATAGCCATGCCTACTATTGGAATGGTTGTGATTGGCCAAGTGCAGCATGTGACCCAGCCTCTATATAAGCTGGAGTCACGTAGCGCCGCACGTCACTCTGCTGCTCTCAGTGTAGGGACAGGTTGCTGCTGATGCTGTGAGGGAGAGATTAGGGAAGAAATCTGTTGAACTTGGGGGTGTTAACTCTTCAAACTACAGCGATTATTGAGGGTGCTATGCTACATATTTATACCCAGCCCTGAGCCCAGTGATACTGCAAAATTTTAAATCCATCTGTCAATGAGGTGGGGGTTGGCGGCCATTTTAGCAACTGCAGTGTCCTTGGAACTGCATGTGACCTTCATGTGTGCCAGCCTGCCAGGGACATCAGTCTAATTATTTTTTGCTAGCTATGTGGAGGAAAAATTCTTTTTTTTTCTGACAGGTCAATTCGCCCTACATTACCTATTTTATAATTTTGCGGTGACATACTGCATTTCTGTAGTTGGGGGAGTAAACCCTTACTTTTGTGCCACAGAGCATGTTTGCATACAACATTGAAAAACCTGTTTTATAATTTTTAAGGTGACATACTGCATTTCTGTAGTTTGTTGCAATAAACACTGGTCTTATGCTACATAGCAGACCTGAGGCCTACCCTGTATTTCAGTCATTTTAAGTAACCTGTGGAACTCCGCATTTACATAATTGGTTGCAAAAACACCGGTTTTGTGGTAGATAGCACATTTGCAGTGTACGCTGCATTTCTGACAGTCAAATTATACTGTTAACCTCTGCTGTTACATCGTTGGTTTGAACGTCCAAGTCATGCAGCAGACTCATGCTTTTTGATGACTCTTCTGGCAGGGTTTCCCTGGGCCATCCACATAGCCCTGCCCTAGAAGTGGAAGACATTGAATGCACTGATGCCCAACAACTTATGTTGCAGGATGAGGACATGGGAATACCACCACAGCACATCTCTCATGAAACAGTGCCAACTATTGCGGCTTTCTGCAGTGTACAGACCGACGAGGGTAGGGGTCAAGAAGGGTGGAGGACGATGAGGTCCTAGACCCTGACTGGACTCAAGTTCAAGCTAGTGATGTGTGCAGTTTTGAGGAAGAGGCGGTGGTCGCACAGAGGCAACAGCACAGCAAAAGAGGGCAGGGTGCAAAAGCCCAGCGGCCGTCCCAGAGGCAGTATGCCTGCTAATGCCCACCGCACCCAGGGACCTAGCACACCAAAGCCAGCTCCAAGGAGTTCATTGGCGTGCCAGTTGTTCAGACAATGTCCTGACTACAAGACATGAGTGGTTTGCATGTTGTGCTATCAGAGCCTGAAGCGAGGCATAAACGTTCTAAACCTGAGCACAACCTGCATGACCAGGCATCTACATGCAAAGCATGAACTGCAGTGGAGTAAACACCTTAAAAACCAAGAAAGGTCTCAGGCTCCTCCTGCTTCCTCTTCTGATGCTGTCTCTGCCTCTTTCTCCACCTCTGGAGTCACAGTGGCACCTGCCACCCAGCAAACAGAGGATGTGCCACCAGCACCACCACCTCTGTTATCATCACCAAGCATCTCCACCATGTCACACGCAAGCGTTCAGCTGTCCATCTCCCAAACACTGGAGAGTAAGGGGAAATGCCCACTTACCCACCCTCGATCCCTGGTCCTGAATGCCAGCATTTCAAAATTACTGATCTTTGAAATGCTGTCATTCCGTCTGGTGAAGACGGACTGTTTCAAACAGCTGATGGTGGTGGCTGTCCCACAGTGCTTCGTTCCCAGCCGCCACTACTGTTCCAGGCGAGCTGTCCCTTCCCTGCGCAAACAAGTGGAGGATAAAATCAAGTGTGCACTGCGCAACACCATCTGTGGCAAGGTCCACATAACCACAGATAGATGGACCAGTAAGCATGGGCAGGGACGCTCTATCTAACTGCACACTGCACACTGGGTAAATGTAGTGACGGCTGGGCCTGAGGCGGATAGTGGTTTGGTGCATGTCCTTCCACCACCGAGAATCGCAGGGCATTTTTCTTTGCCTCCTCCTCCTCTTCTACCACCTCCTCATTCGGTCAGTTAAAGACCTTCACCACCAACTTCAGCACAGCCAGGGGTAAACGTCAGCAGGTGGTTTTAAAACTCATGTGTTTGGGGGAGAAATCCCACACCGCACAGGAGCTGTGGAGGGTAATAGAAGAACAAACCGATGAGTGGTTTCTGCCGGTGGGCCTCAAGCCCGGCCTGGTGGTGTGTGATAATGGGCGAAATCACGTAGCGGCTCTGGGACTAGCTGGTGGTCCAGAAATTCCTTAAGAACTACCCAGACATGTCAGAGCTGCTGTAGAAAGTAGGGTCCGTCTGTGCTCTTTTGGTGTTCTCACCCTAATTATGCTTGCCTGTCTGCGCTGCAGCATAACTTCAGCCTTCCCGCTAACCGCCTCATATGTGATGTGCCCACCAGGTGGAACGCCACCTTGCATATGTGGGGAGAGACTGTGCGAGCAGCAGCAGGCGATAGTGGAGTTTCAGCTTCAGCACACATGGGTCAGTCTCTCTGCGGAACAGCACCACTTCACCACCAATGATTGGGCCTTCATGCGAGACCTGTTTGCCCTGTTGCGGTGTTTCGAGTACTCAACCAACATGGCCAGTGCCGATGACGCTGTTGTTAGCGTTACAATACCACTTCTATGTCTCCTTGTAAAAACACTTAGGGCGATGATGAAAGAGGATGTGGCACCGGAGGAAGAGGAGGCATTTCACAGGGTTTCAGGCCAGTCATTCAGAAGTGGCTCAGAGGGTGGTTTCCAGCACCAGCAGAGGCCACTTACACATGTGGCCAACCAGGGCACAGTTGTGGAGGATGAGGCAGAGAAGGAGGAACCAGACTCGCAGCAGGGTGGCACCCAACACACCTCATGGCCATCACTGGAGCATGGCTGGGGGAATACAGAGGACAGCTTATCCTTACCTCTGGGCAGCCTGGTACACATGATCGACTACATGCTGCAGTGCCTGCGCAACGACAGCAGAGTTGCCCACATTTTAACTCGTGCTGACTACTGGGTGACCACCCTGCTGGATCACCGTTACAAAGACAATGTGCCGTTCTTAATTACCTCACTGGAGCGTAATAGGAAGATGCGCAACTACAAGTGCACGCTGGTAGACGCGCTCCTGAGGGCATTCTCAACTGACACCGGATGACAAGTGGAAGCACAAGGCGGGGGAGGAAGAGGTTGTCAAAGCAGCCGGGTCACGGCCAGCACCTCAGAAGGCAGGGTTAGCATGGCCGACATGTGGAAAAGCTTTATCCCCGTGCCACAGCAACCGGCACCACCAGCTGATATATAAAACATCTTAGCAGGAGGCAGCATTTGAACAACATGGTGGAACAGTATGTGTGCATACACATACTGACTGATGGTTCTGCCCCATTCAACTTCATGGTCTCCAAATTGTCCACATGGTGTGAGCTTGCCCTTTATGCCTAGGAGGTGCTGACCTGCAGCCAGTGTATTGTCTGAACGTGTATTTGGCACGGCAGGGGGCGTCATTACAGACGAACGCAGCCGCCTGTCCACAGCCAACGTGGACAAGCTCACGTTCGTTAAAATGAACCAGGCTTGGGTTCCACAAGACTTGTCTGTACCTTTTGTAGAATAGACATTTATACCCACCTCAACCATACATTCTTGTACTCAAGTGCACTTATTCTATTTATTTTGTATCAAAAGCATAGTGTTGAGGATGTGCGATCCAGATTCACTCTCCAGTATATATTCTATTTATTTGTCCCACTATTTTGGGGGCTACCCCAATTTAAAAAATAAACTAAAACTGTTAGCTGGCTACCTCCTCCATTGCCGCTTCCACCTACAACACTATGTTCACCACCTCCGACTCCACATCCTCCTCCGAGTTGCAGGTTAATAATTTTTATTTTATGTTCTTTCACTATCCACATTTGTTTGCAGGGCACTTGCCCACATTTTGCTGCCTTTTGCAGCCCTCTAGCCCTTTCCAGGACTTTTTTTTTTTTTTTTTTTAGCCATGTAAGTGCCCAAAAGTTCGGGTCCCCATTGACTTCAATGGGGTTCAGGGTAAGATTCAGGACCCAAACTTTTTTGTGAAGTTCAGTCTAAGGGTCCATTCACACGTCCGCAATTCTGTTCCGCATTTGCGGAACAGAATTGCGGACCCATTCATTTCAATGGGGACAGACGATGTCCCGGCCGGGTCCGCAATTGCGGATCCGCACTTCCAGGTCCGCAATTGCGTTCCCGAAAAAAAATAGAACATGTCCTATTCTTGTCCGCAATTGCGGACAAGAAAAGGCATTTTCTATGAGAGTGCCGGCGATGTGCGGTCCGCAAATTGCGGAACGCACATCGCCGATGTCTGTGTTTTGCGGATCCGTGGATCCGCAAAACACACACGGACGTGTGAATGGACCCTTACTCGAACTTCCAGGTGTCCGCTCAACTCTAGAAATGGGCACACAGAAAAAGCTGTAATGTACCTGTCCCTTAACAAATTTCTTAATTATCTTTTTAATTCATCTAAAAATCTTCATTAAAGGGGTTTTCCAGGTTCAGCATATTGATATGCTTTTCTTAGAATATGCCATTGTTATAAGATAGGTGGGAGTCCAGCTCTTGGAATTCCCAACTGATTAGCTGTTTGAAGGGACTTTGACAACCATGAGCTCTTTATTGCTTATCTTGGCCAGTCTACTTGCACACTGTGTATACAGTATACAGCGGCCATACTCTTCCCCACTGTTGCTAAGGCCTCTTTCACACTTGCGTTCAGAGGATCTGGCGGGCACTTCCGTCCTGCCGGATCCGTCAGAACGCAAGTCGCCTGAAAGCATTAGAAGACTAATCAGGATCCTGATCCGTCTTCTAACGCTTTCAGGTTACTATGGCAACCAGGACGCTCTTAAAGTCCTGGTTGCCATAGTAGTAGTGGGGAGCGGTATACTTACAGTCCGTGTGGCTCCCGGGGTGCTCCAGAATGACGTCAGAGCATCACATGTGTAGGGCGCCCTGACGTCACTCTGGAGCGCCCCGGGAGCCGCACGGATGGTAAGTATACTGCTCCCCACTACACTTTACCATGGCAACCAGGACTTTAGCATCCTGGCTGCCATGGTAACAATTGAGAAAAAGCTAAACGTCGGATCCGGCGATGCGCCGAAACGACGCTTAGATTAAGGCCGGATCCGGATTAATGCACTTCAATGGGCATTAATTCCGGATCCGGCGTTACGGCATGTCTTCCGGATTTTTGGACGGAGACAAATCCGCAGCATGCTGTGCTTTTGTCAACGTCCAAAAAACGTTCACATACTGAATGGAAGACATCCTGATGCATCCTGAACGGATTTCTCTCCATTCAGGATGCATTAGGATAATCCTGATCAGTATCTTTCCGTCCTAGAGACCCGAGGACGGAACTCTAGGACGGAAAGCAAAAACGCAAGTGTGAAAGGGGCCTAAGAAAAAGGCATGCTGGTAGAGAAACCACAACTTTAAACTTCTCAAACCTCGACCAATCCGATATTAAAGGCCTATCCAAAGAATGTCATGGACATACCAATCCTGGCAAACCCCCTTTTAGTGAGTATCTAGACTGCATCTGTAGTAATAAACTTGATGGTTAATGCGTTAAGTAAAGAATGGCAAGAAAATGTTAACTGACTTCTTCAATGGATGTTGTCACGAGAACAATGAGTTATCAGTCAATTTTAGCTTGGCTACATCTGTATACTGTATATGAACCCAGTTCTTGCTTCCACCTTGCATATTACAGTATGCCATGATTTATAGTTTGGTCATTTGAAACTTTCTACTTTTATAAAATGTTAGGCAACTATTAATCAGAGAGGTGAATAGAGATGAGTAAATCAATTCTAAACTTCAGATTTGTCAGGAATGTCACAAAAACTCAACTTCCAAACAAAGCCAAAGTTTCGGTGATTTCCATCAGACGAATTGAACAAAACGGCACCCGCCATTTTACTTTTACTAAATTCAGTACACTATTGAGGGAAACGGAGCAGGGAAAATGAAGCTGGGTCATCGCATGACCCTGGGTGAGGGCCCTAGCCGGTGGACTTGCCCACAATGCCTTGCAGTCAGGATATTGATTGGTCTATCAGGCACGCCATTCTAAGCTCAGTCACTGATGTGACGGGACGTGTTAGACGTAGCAATTAGACATACAAGACATTTTTGTTATGGTTTAAGGTCACTTTTCTGAAGCTGATGGTACAGATGATGAGTAACAGTTAGGATTCATCACACAGTAATGCATGATATGAAGGTGGATCCTTAAAGGGGTTGTCTCACTTCAGAAAAATGTCATCTATCATGTTAATATAAGGCACTTACTAATGGATTGTTGTCCATATTGCCTCCTTTGCTGGCTGGATTCCATCACATTATACACTGCTTGTTTCGATGGTTATGACCACCCAGCAATCCATCAGAGGTGGTCGAGCTTGCACACTTTCTCTTTCTGGCCACAATAGTGATGGAAAAGTTGTTTCAAGGGGTCTAACACCTGGACTGTGGCATGCCGAAGGGGGATCCATGGCAAAACTCCCATGGAAAATTACGTAGTGGACGCAGAGTCGGGTTTTAATCCATAAAGGGCATAAATCACCTTACATTCCTAAATTGTTTGGAATAACATGCTTTAAAACATCCAGTGTGTGTATACGATCAGGTATGATGTATCGATCAGGTAGTGTAAGGGTTACACCCGCTTCACAGTGACAGACCTCACTGTGACATACCAAACTACCCATTTAACGCACCACAAACAGTCCCTTTTTTTTTTTGTTTGTTTGTTTTTTAGGAGGAGGGAGGGTATGCTGCTGATTGGCTGGAATGTGTCTGCTGACTGTGGTACAGGGTCAAAGTTTGCTCAATGATGACGTATAGGGGGCGAACCGAACATCGCATATGTTCGCCCGACGCAGCGAACAAGCGATGTTCGCCGGGAACTGTTCGCTGGCGACTCTAATGACCACCACTGCTGGATTGCAGGGTGGTCGCAACCATGGAAATGAGCAGTGTATGATGGGATGGAAAAATAGATCCAGCCAGCAAAGGAGGCAATATGGACAATCACAATACATTAGTATGTACCTTGTATTAAATTCTCTACGTGAAAATGCCCTTTGCTGAATTCAGACAACTCCTTTAAGTGGATGCAACACAAGCAGGTACTGTATAAACGGTCCAATAATTAACACAAGGTCTACAGAAATCAAGCAGGCTTATGGCAACAGCGTCTGTAGAGGAAATGGCTTGGCAATAGCAACATAGGATAGTTGATACATGGAATAGTAGCGTCAATGTAGAATAATGACATGCCTAAATGAAAGAGCAGCCTCTTACTTGTGCCACAGAATGATCAATTTACATGGAGTAGCAGAAGCATACTTGCAACACAACTGACTTGACTTGGAAAGGGCAGACACGGGCATCAAGAAATGAACATGGAGATGCATAATCCAGAGCTGTGACCATGCAGAGATGAAGCACACCTCGAGTAGTTCAACTGTGGTTTGGCTTGGAGCTTTACAAAGCAGCGCTGTGAAGGTGCCATGCTGAAGCATACCTAGAGTAGTTGAACTGTAGCTTGACTTTGAGCTCTACAAACAAGGTGTCTGGAGTTCACCTAGTTACATCACTATGCCATGCAATCCGCAAAGTCCTGGCTGCTGGAGCTGTCGGTGTGACAGAGCAACAAGCCAATCACATTTCTGACTCAGTATAGAATCCAAGAGCTAGGTGGGGATTTAAGACTGCTAATTATGTACTCCAGTCCTTTGAAGAGGACACCAAATTTCTCAGTAGGGACAACAGCAGCATCAGCGATGCCACCCCTCTGATATTTATCTTGGAGCAAATGCTTACACTAGGGATGGATAAAGAACAGCTTCCACATCTTTCTGGCCATCCTGTAACTGTTGGGTACCTGCATGGACAAAGTCCTGTGGAGGAGCAGGATCAAAACGAGGAGGTACCACTGGAGAAGGAGAAGTTGTTGGTGCAGGGAGACAAAAACTTTTCTAGGGTCAGTTACTGCACGAGCCCGATACTCCTTATGACAGATGTGGTGCCGCTGATGACAAAGATGAGACTGATCACCACATCCATCGCACTGGTGATCCGAGCCTGAATGAACTGGGTCCTCGGACATACTTGTGCTTTCATGTTGACAAGCATTTTGTTAGCATCAAGCAAAGTGATAACTAGTGTTGGGCGTGACTATTTGAATCGTGAATTTTAATCGCGAATATTGCAACTTCGAGAATTTGTGAATATTTAGAATTTAGTTATATATACGTATTTTCGAACATTCTACTTTTTTTTTTTTCATCAATAACCTCCCTCTTTGCTTGTGGGCCAATGAGAAGGCTGTAATGTCTTTGTCTGAGCTTAGCAACATCCCTAGCAACCAATAGGAAAGTTGCCTACCCCTTACTATATAAGAACCTCCCCAGCAGCCATTTTCTGTAGTTTAATGGAGTTCTGAGAGAGAGACACCAGTGTCATTGCTGTTCTCTGTGCTTTCCTGTGTCACATTGCATTAGATAGTTAGTTACCATATTTTTCGCTTTATAAGACGCAGGTTTTTGAGGAGGAAAATAAGAAAAAAAAATGTATATAACATCTTAGCTTATGCTATATGTGCCATCCACAGATCCCCATCCTGTCTGTGTATGTAAGGTCTTTCTTTACTGCTGAAACAATCGCCTTCCTATTGATAACTTCTACTGATAAAATCGCCAGCCTCTGTACTCACTATGAATCCACTGCAGCGAGCGGTCCGGCCGGCGCATGACTGACGTCATTCAGTCAGTCACACTCCTCCCACTTCATTAATGAAGCAGGAGCGTGACTGACTGAATTCCTGCGTCGGAGAGACCGCTCGCTGCAGTGGATTCATAGTGAGCACAGAGGCTGGCGATTTTATCAATAGGAAAGCAATTTGTTTCAGCGCAGTAAAGAGACACTTTACATACAAAGACAGTTAATTGCAAGGACTTGCCTGCAGCCCCTCCTCCCTCCCTGCACTGTAACTGATGTATCGCCGGCTGTGCTGTTCAGCATAGCGGCCGGCGATACATCAGTGTCAGCCACCTAAAAAGGCAGCCATAGCTTTATAAGACGCACTGCCATTTTCCCCTGACTTTGGGGGAGTGCGTCTTATAAAGTGGAAAATACGGTAGAGTGTGTGTGTGTGTGTGTGTGTGTGTGTGATATATATATATATATATATATATATATATATATATATATATATATATATATAATCACAGTGAGAGGTTTGGTGGTAAAAAAAGCAGGTATTTTCCTCTCAGCCTGTGCTGCTGGGTTGATTGCAGCCAGGTGAGGGCAAATACTGGACCGGATTTTAGGTGCCGGTCCGGGTTTTTGGGTTAATGCCTAGGTGCCTTTAAAAGACAGCTGGGTTTTATGCAAACTCTCTCTCTGTGTGTGGGATCTGAGCCCTGTGCTGGGCTGAAAAGCTGAGACCTGTGTGTCAGAAGAGCAGGCCATTTAAAGACGGTCAGTGGACTTTTTGTGTTGCTGAGCATTCAGCCAGGTGTGAACTGACACCTAGGATTTGAGGTGATTTAACCTGGAAACTGCTGGTGTTCCGTGGAGCTCTCAGGGCTGGAAGCAAGAGCTTGCAAAGAGGCGTGCAGTCTGCCTGGAAGCCTGAGGTTGGACTTTCCTGCGGCTGGGCTGACAGCCAGGTGTGAACACGCACCTAAACCACACAGGTGAATTTGATTCAGTCTTGGACTTTTGTTTTGCCTCAAGTTTTTGCTGTGTGTGAAGTAACACTAAAGCCCCTTTCACACGGGCGAGTTTTCCGCGCGGGTGCAATGCGTGAGGAGGACGCATTGCACCCGCACTGAATCCGGACCCATTCATTTCTATGGGGCTGTGCACATGAGCGGTGATTTTCACGCATCACTTCTGCGTTGCGTGAAAATCGCAGCATGTTTTATATTCTGCGTTTTTCACGCAACGCAGGCCCCATAGAAGTGAAAGTGCAGATGCGTTGTGATTTTCCTGCATTGTTGCTTAGCAACGGGACCCAATCTCTATTATTTCCCCTTATAACATGGTTATAAGGGGAAATAATAGCATTCTTAATAAAGAATGCATTGTTAAATGATGAGGAAGGGGTTAAAAATAATAAGTTAACTTACCTTAGCCACTTGATCGCGTAGTTGCGATCTGTCCTCTCTTTCCCTGCAGCATCTATGATCTAAAGGACCTGTGATGACGTCACATCACATGGCCCAATCACATGCTCCATCACTATGGTGATGGAGCATGTGATTGGGCCATGTGATGCTGTGACATCATCACAGGTCCTTTACCTAGTAGCAAGCTAATGGAGAGGATGCCAGGCTTCGCGATCAAATGGACCAGGTAAGTTATGATTAGTTTATTATTTTTAACCCATTCAGCACCGGGTTCAACATTAGGAAGATGGCCAAGGGTATTATTTCACATTATAACTATGTTATAATGTGAAATAATACCAGCGGGACAATTTCTGACCCAAACATGCACTTCTGTGAAGAAGTGCAGGTTCGGGTCTGGGTACCAAAAGTGCCGATTTTTCTCCCGCGCGTGCAAAACGCATGACAGCGCTTTGCACTCGCAGGGAAAAATCGCGGCGATTCCCGCAACGCACCCGCACTGTTTGACGGAGTGCACCCGCAATGCCCGTGTGAAAGAGGCCTAAGTGACTGTTTTGAGTTTTGTTTGTGCAAGTGTGAAATAAAACACCGTTTGCTGCACTACCTGGACTCTCTTTGCCTCTATACTGCACCCGCACTGCTGTCTACCAGAGCAACCCCCCCACAATATATATATTATAATTTTTTTTTTTTTTGCAGATAGTCGGTGTAGGTTAGATAGTGATATAGTGTAGCTGATAGGTTCCAGTGCAGGGTGTTAGGTAGTGTGATAGGTTCTGCTGTCCATACATACAGGCTACAGACATAGTGCTGTGATGTCACAAGTTCACAACAATACTTAATGCACCAATCGCTAATATGTAGTCAGACCTGTTTAAATTTGAAGCTGCATGTATTGCGCCAAAAATGTGCATTTTTAGTGCTAATTTTGCAATCGCAAATATATTGGAGCACTATCTGCATATAAAGCAATTGTACTGTTCTACCATGCCAACAATTTTCTCCAGTCTCAGTAAACTTCGAGCAGTTTAAAAAATATCGCTGTAGTGACCAATGCCTGTATTTCACACGTATTATGCGACTATTACATTGCAGATTTTCGCAATCAAGAAAATAATAGCGAATTTGCGAATATATGACAAATATTCTACTAAATATTTGCAAAATATCGCAAATTCGAATATTGCCCCTGCCACTCATCACTCGTGAGAACTACTGGATAGAGTTCAGCAAACCCGAACTGTATAGTTCGGGTTCGTACCGAATTTTGGGGTGTTCAGGACACGGACCCAAACTTTTTCAAAAAAGTTCGGGTTCGGCGATTTCTTCCCACTTTCTGAAGGGCTGCACAGTAGCCAATCTGCTAGCTTTTACTTCTTGCCCTAAGAAGCCATCACCTACTAATGGCATGGCTGTGATTGGCCAAGTGCTGCATGTGACCCAGCCTCTATTTAAGCTGGAGTCGCGTAGCACCGCATGTCACTCTGCTCTGATTAGTGTAGGGATAGGACGCAGCTGCTGTGAGGGTGAGATTAGGCAGGGAAAACTTAGCAAAAACACCTAATGAAGTGATCGATCTACAGCTGTGAATGATTCAACTTCTGCCAGTTAATTGCTCACTGGTTTTTAGGCTGCACAGAGCGTTTTTCTGGGGTGATCGGCGGACATTTTGTGTCTTGTGGTGCAAAAGCTGCCACCAAGTCCATCAATACTATATTTTTTTTATTTTTTTTGCTATATCCTACATCATGGGCTTGGCTGTGCTTATTGTCACCCCTAGAAACTCAGGATAGAAATTTCTATATTTTGTTCTGGGGTGAAATACAATTGCCAAAATAGCAATCCCCTAAATCTGGTGTTCCAGCAGTGGCTGGCCAAGTGTAAATCTGTCCGTAAAAGGGTATATTACACTCAGCGTGCATCTCCAAGTGTATTTCTTTCTGTTAGGGGTATATTACACAAAGTGTTAAAATACAAGTGCTGAAAGCAAAAGGCCTGAATTTGAATTCAATACATTGGGCAAAATTTTTTTCTTATTGTGGTGAACGGTAACAATGAGGAAAACATCTAGTAAGGAACGCGAACATGGTCGTGGTGTTAGTGGACCCTCCGGTGCTGTGAGAGGATGTGGCCGTTCTGCCACAGCCACACGTCCTAGTGAACCAGCTACCTCAGGTTCCAGTACCCGCCAGAATTTACAGCGATATTTGGAGGGGCCCAATGCCGTTCTAAGGATGGTAAGGCCTGAGCAAGTACAGGCGCTAGTCAATTGGGTGGCCGACAGTGGATCCAGCACGTTCACAACATTATCTCCCACCCAGTCTTCTGCAGAAAGCGCACAGGTGGATCCTGAAAACTAAACCCAGTCATATCACCCCAATGTATATCAGGGAAAGTGTCTGAGCCGCAAGTTATGCAGCAGTCTCTTATGCTGTTTGAAGACTCTGCTGGCAGAGTTTCCCAAGAGAATCCACCTAGCCCTTTCCCAGTGGTGGAAGACATAGAATGCACTGACGCACAGCCACTGATGTTTCCTGATGATGAGGACATGGGAATACCACCTCATCGGAGTCCGCACATCTCTGATGATGACGAAACACAGGCCAACTGCTGCGTCTTTTGGCAGTGTGCAGACCGAACAGGAGGTCAGGGAGAAAGACTGTGTGGAAGACGATGCAGGGGACGATGAGGTCCTAGACCCCACATGGAATGAAGGTCATGCCACTGACTTTCATAGTTCAGAGGAAGAGGCAGTGATGAGACCGAGCCAACAGCGTAGCAAAAGAGGGGCAAAAGCAGAACAGCTGCCGCCAAGAGTTCGCCTGCTACTGGCCACCGCCACCAGGGACCCAGCACCCCAAAGGCAGCTTCAAGGAGTTCCCTGACATGGCACTTCTTTAAACAATGTGCTGACGACAAGCCCGAGTGGTTTGCACGCTGTGCCATCAGAGCCTGAAGAGAGGCATTAATGTTCTGAACCTTAGCACAACCTGCATGACCAGGCATCTACATGCAAAGCATGAACTGCAGTGGAGTAAACACCTTAAAAGGAAGGAACTCACTCTGGCTCCCCCTGCTCCCTCTTCTGCTGCTGCCTCGGCCTCTTCCTCCGCCTCAGGAGGAACGTTGGCACCTGCCGCCCACCAAACAGAGGATGTGCCACCAACACCACCACCTTCGTCACCAAGCATCTCCACCATGTCACACGGTAGCGTTCAGCTCTCCATCTCACAAACCCTGGAGAGAAAGCGAAAATTCCCACGTAGCCACTCTTGAGCCCTGGGCCTGAATGCCAGCATTTCTAAACTACTGGCCTTTGAAATGCTGTCATTCAGGCTGGTGGACAGAGATGGCGATGGCTGTCCCACAGTATGTTCCCAGTCACCACTACTTCTCCAAGAGAGTCGTGCCTTCCCTGCACAACCAATTATCCGATAAAATCAAGTGTGCACTGTGCAACGCCATCTGTGGCAAGGTCCACCTAACCAGATACGTGGACCAGTAAGCACGGCCAGGGACTCTATCTCCCTAACTGCACACAGGGTAAAGGTAGTGACGGCTGGGCCCCAGGCGGAGAGTTCTTTGGCGCACGTCCTTCCACCGCCAAGGATCGCAGGGCATCATTCTTTGCCTCCTGTAGCCTCCTCCTACTCGGCTTCCTCCTCAGAGCTGCTGCATAAAGTGCGGGCCGTCTGTGCGTGCTTCCGGCGTTCACATCCTGCTGCTGCTCGCCTGTCTGCGGTACGGCGTAACTTCGGCCTTCCCGCTAACCGCCTCATATGCGACGTGCCCACCAGGTGTAACTCCACCTTGCACATGCTGGAGAGACTGTGCGAGCAGCAGCAGGCCATAGTGGAGTTTCAGCTGCAGCACGCACGCATCAGTCGCTCGGCGGAACAGCACCACTTCACTATCAATGACTGGGCCTCCATGCGAGACCTGTGTCCCCTGTTGCGCTGTTTCGAGTACTCCACCAACATGGCCAGTGGCGATGACACCGTTATCAGCGTTACAATACCACTTCTATGTCTCCTTGAAAAAACACTTAGGCCTCTTTCAGACGGGCGTTGCGGGTGCACTCCGTCAAACAGTGCGGGTGCGTTGCGGGAATCGCCGCGATTTTTCCCTGCGAGTGCAAAGCGCTGTCATGCGTTTTGCAAGCGCGGGAGAAAAATCGGCACTTTTGGTACCCAGACCCGAACCTGCACTTCTTCACAGAAGTGCATGTTTGGGTCAGAAATTATCTCGCTGGTATTATTTCACATTATAACATAGTTATAATGTAAAAATAATACCCTTGGCCATCTCCCTAATGTTTAAACTGGTGCAGAATGAGTTAAAATAATAAACTAATAATTACTTACCTGTTCCATTTGATCGCGAAGCCCGGCCTCCTCTCCGTTAGCTTGAAAGATGTAAAGGACCTGTGATGATGTCACAGCATCACATGGCTCAATCACATGCTCCATCACTATGGTGATGGAGCATGTGATTGGTCCATGTGACCATGTGACATCATCCAAGGTCCTCAACCACTATCCACAGCCTGAGGATAGTGTTTAAGGACCTTGGATGATGTCACATGGTCACATGGGATCATCACATGCTCCATCACCATAGTGATGGAGCATGTGATTGGGCCATGTGATGTGACGTCATCACAGGTCCTTTAGATCATAGATGCTGCAGGGAAAGAGAGGACAGATCGCGACTACGCGATCAAGTGGCTAAGGTAAGTTAACTTTATTATTTTTAACCCCTTCCTCATCATTTAACAATGCATTCTTTATTAAGAATGCTATTATTTCCCTTATAACCATGTTATAAGGGGAAATAATAGAGATTGGGTCCCGTTGCTAGCAACAATGCGGGAAAATCGCAACGCATCCGCACTTGGTTGCGGATGCTTGCGATTTTCCCGCATCCCCATTCACTTCTATGGGACTTGCGTTGCGTGGAAAACGCAGAAACTGGAGCATGCTGCGATTTTCACGCAACGCAGAAGTGATGCGTGAAATACAACGCTCATGTGCACAGCCCCATAGAAATGAATGGGTCCGGATTCAGTGCGGGTGCAATGCGTCCTCCTCACGCATTGCAACCGCGCGGAAAACTCGCCCATGTGAAAGGGGCCTTAGGGCGATGATGGAAGAGGAGGTGGCCCAGGAGGAGGAGGAAGAGGGGTCATTTTTAGCACTTTCAGGCCAGTCTGTTAGAAGTGGCTCAGAGAGGATTTTTTGCAACAGCAGAGGCCAAGTACAAATGTGGCAAGCCAGGTCCCACAACTGGAGGACGAGGATGAGGATGAAGCATGTTCACAGCAGGATGGCACCCAACGCAACTCGGGCCCATCACTGGTGCGTGGCTGGGGGGGAAAGGGAGGACAATGACGATACGCCTCCCACAGAGGACAGCTTGTCCTTACCTCTGGGCAGCCTGGCACACCTGAGCGATTACATTTTGCAGTGCCTGCGCAACGACAGCAGAGTTGCCCACATTTTAACATGTGCGGACTACTGAGTTGCCACCCTGCTGGATCCCTGGTACAAAGACAATGTAACCAACTTACTTCCTGCACTGGAGCGTGATAGGAAGATGCGCGAGTACAAGTGCACGCTGGTAGACGCGCTCCTGAGAGCATTCCCAAATGTCACAGGGGAACAAGTGGAAGCCCAAGGCCAAGGCAGAGGAGGAGCGAGAGGTTGCCAACGCAGCTTTGTCACGGCCAGCTCCTCTGAGGGCAGGTTTAGCATTGCAGAAATGTGGAAAAGTTTTGTCTCCACACCACAGCTAACTGCACCACCACCTGATACGGAACGTGTTAGCAGGAGGCAGCATTTCACTAACATGGTGGAACAGTACATGTGCACACCCCTCCACATACTGACTGATGGTTCGGCCCCATTCAACTTCTAGGTCTTCAAATTGTCCACGTGGCCAGAGCTAGCCTTTTATGCCTTGGAGGTGCTGGCCTGCCCGGCGGCCAGCGTTTTGTCTGAACGTGTATTCAGCACAGCAGGTGGCGTCATTACTGACAAACGCAGCCGCCTGTCCACAGCCAACGTGGACAAGCTGACGTTCATAAAAATGAACCAGGCATGGATCCCACAGGACCTGTCCCTCCCTTGTGCAGAATAGACATTTATAACGACCTCTCCTTAACCATGTATTCTTGTACTCCAGGGCACTTTAGTGAATCCTTTTTTTTTTTATACCATTTTTTTTTTTATTTTACCATTATTTTTCGGGGCAACCCAAAGTTGAATCAACCTCTCCTCCGTCTGGGAGCCAGGAGCCTAAATATCTGAAAGTGGCCTTCTCCATTGGTGGTTGACATGAAGCCTGATTCTCTGCTTTGAAACTTCCCTCCTCTGTCTGGGTGTCAGGGGCCTAACTTTCACGTACTTGATTGCTGTCTTAGTGGCAGACATTTAACAGTTTTTACTGTCTAATAACAGCCCCATTGTCTGGGTGTCAGGGGCCTATATTGTTTAATTGCTTGCTGTCTGGGTGAGAGACATTAAACTCTTTTTTTTTTTTTTTTTTTTAACTGTCAAATTGCCTCTCCTCTGTCTGGGTGTCAGGGGCCTACATAAATGATAATGGCCTGTTCCATTGCAGGTTGACCTGAGGCCTGTGTTGCTGTTATGGGACTGCTCTCCTCTTTGTGGGTGTCGATATGGTAACAGAAGATTTCTCCTTTGGCTGATCAGAGGCTATTATATCAATATGCGTCCCCTTTGACTTTCTCAGTTTTCCTTTCAATATGTCTCCCATTAGTAGAAATAGAACGAAATGGCAGGGTATCGGTTACATTACCGGTCTGGGCGTCCACGGGAAGACGTGATGCTTACTGGCCAAGCTCTACCTGCCCATGACGCTCACGTGGGACGCCACGTCATGGGCAGGTAGAGCTCGGCCGGTAAGCATCACGTCTTCCCGCGGACGCCCGGACCGGGCAAGTTAACATTCTGCAGTGGAGCCGCACTTAAAATATAGGACCCGCCGCACTAAAAAAAAAAAACTTGTGGGGCTCCTGCCCCGTTATGCCCCTGCCTCCTCTGTTCAAACCAAAGCAGGATGCTTGTGACAGGGCGTCCACATTACTTACAGGTTTCTTTGTTTTGCCAAACCCAAAGATTGAAGGGATGGGGGGATTCTAAAAAAAAAAAAGACAAAAAATAAACAATTTGAGCTGGGATACATGAATTTTCTGCCCAGTCAGAGCAGTTTTGATGTAAGTTGAACTTAATCTTCAATGTTAACTGTTAACAATGTTAACATTAACATTGTTAATTAACAGTTAACTTCTTAATGTATTTTCTCACAGGCATACGTTGCCCTGAAGGTCAAGCCCTGTCACGTTGTACTGGTTGCAACAGATACTGTCCAGTGAAAAAGACTGTCTGTGCAAAGGTTTGCAGAACAGGATGTGCATGTACCAAGAAAGGACACGTCATAGGTCCTCATAATAAATGTATCCCAAGGCAAGCATGTCCAAAGGTAAGCCTGCACCAGATCTCCCTCTTCCCCCTCTTTCCCGACCTCAGACTTGTATCAGGGATTTGCACATATTCTGTCTGCCCTGATCTCAGCCTGTTAAAGACGACAGATTTTTCTTGATCCTTCGGTGCCCCACTTTAGTTAATCTGAACCCTGTGGGTCAGCTGTCAACCACATCAGGACTACTCCAGGAGGTAATTGTTTCCCTGCAGAAAAGTCCAGATCCCTAAATACTAGGGATATGTCTTTAGGTTTTCCTAAATTCATACTGGTTGGTGGACGCAGTGGTTCCCCACCCACTGATTGCAACACCTCCCTTTTTCTTCTCACTCCTTACACTCCATTTGCCACCTTTTCCCCCACTGCCCTCTTATCTTTTGCCTTCATATTTTATTTTATTTTTTTCTCTTGTTGTTCTCCTCCATCAGGCTTCTTCTTTATGCTCTCATTGTCTCTTTCCTGTTATCTTGATCTTCTCTCTTCTTCTTCCTAGTAGTGTAGATATTCAGGCCTAGGTGTTGGTAAGGGCTCAGAAGCACAGGCTTGGTGTGGGCCCTATTACAGATTGTATATAGTACTACTAAATTCTGCAGCACTTTACAGACATTAGCATCACACTGTCCCCAATAGGGAACTTAGATTGTGAGCCCCATCAGTGAGTGTGGGAGGAAACCAGAGGAAACCCACCCAAGCCTGGGGAGAACATACAAACTCCATGGAGATGTTGTAGTGTATAATGCAATGGAAAAATGAATCAAGCCTTGTATTAACTTTCTGTACATGAAAATTGGCATTCGCTGAAGTGAGAAAACCCCTGTAACTACTATAGAACATTCTCTGACAGATGCAGGCTTAGGGTTAAAGTGTTGCACCAGCTAGGGTGCCCTATCTCAAGGAGTTATATATATGTGTGTGTGTAAATATATATATATATATATATATATATATATATATATATAATTTTTTTTTTTTTTTTTACTTACAGCATACAGAAGCATTTAACGCCACTGCCTGTTTCTAGGAACAGCCATATAAAATAAGTTATTAATAAAAACCTCCTGATTACTTTTGCACTACTCCTCACCGGTGAACTAAGATGAAGGCAAGAGACATCTGATCATCTCAGAAGATTTGTTCCTAGTCCTGAAAAAAATGGAAGCTATAAAATTTCATGTGCATAAATTGTAACTAATATACCCAATAAACCACTGACCTCATAATAGTGTGACATAATTGAACCATCTTCCCCATTTCTAACAGGACTAAAGCCAGTGGTGACCTGTTCTCTACGTGGGTTCAGGACATGGAAGTGGCACCTGCATCTGTCACACATTTTCATCATATCCTGTGGTAACTGACAGCTATGACAACTGACAACTATGTTAAATTCCCTTCCACTACAATGCAATGCTCCTCCCACTCCAGACATGTCATACCGCCACGTGACCGCTGCTCCTATTACTGGCGCAAGTAGCTTAGGTTTTACATCTCTTGTATACCTTTCTCTGATGCCCCTCCATGCAGGTCAGTGGCTTCCATTCTTCACCATCAGCGTAGGCTGGCATCATGTTGAGGGGACATTGTCCATTCCTCTCAAACATCAGTAGGAATGTAGGAGTAACCAGCAGCAGAATGCACTTTGTTCTTGTATACCCATACGAGCTTGGCATATGGGTATAACAAAGTCAGGCCAACTCTCCTTCCACTGGTTCTTCATAGTTTACAGGAGGACCATAGGGACAATCAATACCTATCAAGACACATGCCTCTCACAGGCTGTGCTCAGGGAAAAACTAGTTGCCCACAATACAGGGCCCTCTGGTTTGCAGCATATTGCCCCTACCGGTTATGTAAAAAGCAGGACGGGTAATGAAATAGAGAAAATTTGGAAAAGAACGGGATGTGACCGCGCTGCTACAACTTTATCACTTATGCCTTTTGGTACTCATCCATTTGCCGGCCCTACATCTACCCTCCTGCCTTGCCCCCTGCCAAGCATCTAACATCGAGGGCACTCTAACTACCATCAGGCAGAAGCTTCACGGTGCGCCCTCCATTTCCCGCCCATGACCCAAGGAGAAACCGGGTGAAGGTTGCCAGCATTAACTGTGAGTACTCTTACCCTCCTTACTTACCCTCTGGGAAACGCCACCTATCACAAATAAAAGGTAAAAAATATCCCTAGAACAAATTCATACTGGGGTTTGAACTATTCAAAAACAATCTCATATCCTTTCTGGGCCTCCACCATAAATGTACAGTGTAAGTCCAGTCTATAAAGGTGACACCCATTGGGGCATGGCGGGCGCCATAACTGCTGGATATCTGTTTTACACAGCTAGGATCTGGATCTAATGTCTGTAATTGGCGATAATGCTGACTGCAACCATTTAACCTCTCAAGTGTGACCATGGAATCTGGGAGCAATAAAACCAGGAGCCTCATGCTTTCTACTCAGGACACTTTCCCCTGGCTGAGATCAGGGAAGGCAATCCAAGCTAGTAATAGGCCTGAGCCTGTACAAGCCTTGCAGGCCAATTACCAGTGTATTCTAACGCAGGCCTGCAGGTGGCAGCACAGCAATGGAATACACAGAATTCATTATGCGGAAATGGATCGATATTATACAGAATACAATAGGCAATCTAATAATTGCATGTTAAAGTCACCTAGGGTGAGTTAAAAAAGGTAAAAAAGGAAGTATAACATTTAGAAAAATATAAAAATTGAAATCCCCCCCATCCTTTACCCTACAATGTAAAAAAAAAAAAAAAGTTAAACATAAGCCATTGCTGTGTCGGTATGCTATTAAAATATAAAAATATTTATTCCATATGATGAACAGTGTAACGTAAAATTCAAAATGGCTGATTGACAATTTTTTCATTGCTTCACCCCCCCACAAAAAGAAAAAAATTATCAAGAAGTCATACAGACTCCAAATCAATAAAACTACAGATCGTTCAGCAAAAAAGTGAGCCCCAACATAGTTCTCTAGATCTAACTATAAAAATGTTATGTGGAATATGGCAATTAAGTTTTTTTTTTTTTTTTTTTTTTTTTGTATTAAAACACAAGAAAAACTATACAAATGTGGCTTCATCAGAATCATACTGAACTGGAGAATGAAGGTAAGGTCAGGTTTACTGCATAGAGAACACCATAAATACAAAGCTCATAAAAGTGTGGTGGAATTGAATTTTGTTTTTTTCCAAATTCCACCCCTTTTAGAATTTTTTTTCAGCTTAGCACTACATTGTAAGCAATAGAAAATAGTGCCATTAAAAAGAACGTGTTCTACAAAAAAAAACAAGCCCTCATGCATCTATGTGAATGGCAAAATACAAAAGTTATGACCTTCAGGGAGTTAAAAAACAAATGCACAAAAAATGGAAAATGGCAGGGTCCTGAAGGGGTTAACATTCAGGATGCATATACCTCCTGAATATTTGTGTCTTGCACTCACGGTCACATCCTTAGGCCCCTTTCACACGGGCGAGTTTTCCGCGCGGGTGCAATGCGTGAGGAGGACGCATTGCACCCGCACTGAATCCGAGAAACTATTCATTTCTATGGGGCTGTGCACATGAGCGGTGATTTTCACGCATCACTTCTGCGTTGCGTGAAAATCGCAGCATGCTCTATATTGTGCGTTTTTCACGCAACGCAGGCCCCATAGAAGTGAATGGGGCTGCGGGAAAATCGCAAGCATCCGCAAGCAAGTGCGGATGCAGTGCGATTTTTCCCGCATGGTTGCTTAGCAACGGGACCAGATCTTTATTATTTTCCCTTATAACATGGTTATAAGGGAAATAATAGCATTCTTAATAAAGAATGCTTAGTAAAATGAAGATGAAGGGGTTAAAAATAATAAAAGTTAACTTACCTTAGCCACTTGATTGCGTAGTTGCGATCTGTCTTCTCTCTTCATGCTTTAACTAACAGCTAAAGGACCTGTGATGATGTCACATCACATGGTCCAATCACATGGTCCATGGCTTACCATGGTGATGTGATGTCATCACAGGTCCTTTAGATCTTAGCTGATGCAGGGAAAGAGAGGAGAGATCGCAACTACGCGATCAAGTGGATAAGGTAAGTTACGTTTTATTATTTTTAACCCCTTCATCTTCATTTTACAAAGCATTCTTTATTAAGAATGCTATTATTTCCATGTTATAAGGGAAAATAATTTCTCCAGAATACTCTACCCGAAACCGGACTTCAGTGATGAAGTTCGGGTCTGGGTACCAAACATGGTGTTTTTCACACAATTCACGCATTACAAACGTTTGCACCCGGAAAAATCGCGCATATTCCCGCAATGCACCCGCCTCTTATCCGGGCGTCAAACATGACACCCGTGTGAAAGAGGCCTTAGAGTTCCCCAGCTTTTCTTGGTGCCGAAAGGGAGTGCAGTTGGCATTGTGTATAAAAAAAAATATTACTGCAGTCCTTCATATTCAGCATCCGTAAACCGTTCTTCTATCTTAACAGATTAGTCTATGGAGAATAGTGAGATGCAATACTAATACTTGACCACCAGGGGTCAACCTAATAACTAAAAACCAACTCATAGTTATTAAACAATTTCAATTGTTGAAACAGTGATAGTACACGCCTAGTTGGGAGACAATTCGCCGCAAACACTGCATTTTTATAATTATACAGTTTGATTTATATATATTTTAGTTAAAAAAATTAATTGTCAAAGCAATGATATCAACATGTGTGGACGGGCCTACAGGAGAACAGGTGAATCCCCCAGTGTGCCTCTAGTCCCCCATCCATGGTGGCACCTGGCACAATTGATTCTTTGCCCTACATACAGGCAGTGTAACCAGCCGCATAAAAGAAAAATGTCCATATAAAAAATGGGGCAGATTATTTACCAAAATACCCAGTTTATTAGTAGATGCATCAGGTGACTTAGATGAATTGTAGGTACAGAGGCTAGCCAGTATCCTTTTTCCCCAGGGACCCGTCTAAATGATGTCGCTGAAGTAACCCCCATAAACAATCATCTTGCATATCTGCCTGGAGCTGTGAGAATCGGTAGTTTTGCACGTAGCTTTACATTGGACCCCCAGAATAAATTTTACTGGTGGGCCTTAGGTAGTCCAGGCAGACACTAGATATCAAACGCGTAGCTCAAAGACATTTCACAGAATACACTGCATTGTTATATTTGTGTTAGCGGATACAATACTGCATCAGACTGGATTTCACAGGATTAGGGAGCATTCACACAATCGTGGTGTGATTTGCGGTCCACAAATTGCGTATCCGCAAAACACGGATACCGGCCGTGTGCGTTCCGCATTTTGTGGACCGCACATGGCCGGTGCTATATAGAGGATGCCTATCTTTGACCGTGGTTGCGCACAAGAATAGGACATGCTCTATATTGTGTGCAGGGCCGTGGAATGGAACAACATACTGTGTGCTGTCCGCATCTTTTGCAGCTCCATTGTAATGAATGAGTCTGCATCTGTTCTGCAAAATTGCGGAACGGACGTGGAACAGACGCTGAAGAAAAATACATTTGTGTCAATGCTCCCTTAGGCCTCATGCACACAACCGTGTGTGTTTTGCAAAACCCGGATGGCGTCCGGGTGCGTTCCGCCCATTATAGAGATTTCTATTCTTGTCTGCAAAAAGGACAAGAATAGGACATTCTCTATTGTTTTTGCGGGGCCACAGAACGGAGCAACGGATGCGGACAGCAATCGGAGTGCTGTCCACATCTTTTGCGACCCCATTGAAGTAAAAGGGTCTGCATCCGAGCAACAAAATATGCGCCTCGGACCAAGACAACGGCCTTGTGCATGAGCCCTAAGGCAACTTTCACACCTGCGTTAGGTGCGGATCCGTCTGGTATTTGCACAGACGGATCCGCACCTACAATGCAAACGTTTGTATCCGTTCAGAACAGATCTGTGTTGCATTAGCTTTTAAAAAAGATGTCAAAGTCAAAACATCACTTAAGTCAATGGGGGACGGATCCGTTTTCAAATGCACCATATTGTGTCAGTGAAAACTCAGTTTGGCTCAGTTTCAACAGACGGACACCAAAACGCTGCAAACAGAGTCTTGGTGTCCGCCTCCAGAACGGAATGGAGGCAGAACGGATGCATTCTGAGTGAATCCTTATACATTCAGAATGCGTTGGGGCAAAACTGGTCTGTTTTGGACCATTTGTGAGAGCGTGTGTGAGAGATACATGTGAGAGCGTGCCGCTATAGTGTGATGCTGTCGGGATGTTTATGGATACATGTGGGAGTGTGGCCCTTACAGTGTGATGCTGTCCCATATGCTTATGGATACATGTGGGAGCGTGCCCCTATAGTGTGATGCTGTCCTGTATGCTTATGGATACATGTTGGAGCGTGCCGCTATAGTGTGGAGGAGTGGATGATTTGCAGGAGGCATGAATATGTATGAGGGGGGCGCATCTATGGAGGAGTGGATGATTTTCAGGAGGCATGAATATGTATGAGGGGGCGGATCAATTGAGGAGTGGATGATTTTCAGGAGGCATGAATATGTATGAGGGGGGCGGGTGCAGGGACAGGACACTGTAGAAACCAGGAGATGCAGCGCTGTGCTCGAACCCACAATGCAGTGCGGCAGAAAGTGATGGCACAGATAAACAGCCATATAAACAATCTGTTGGGGACTGTAGGAGCCGTGCTCCAGTGTGAAAGCTACCTGAAACCATCTAGGGAACATAGACTTGGCTACTAAAGGTGAGTAAGATGTTTTTAAAAAATAAGTTTGATCCCGTACAACCCCTTTAAAATGTATGTATACTACTGCCAGAAGCCTGACTAATAAAACTGGGGAACTGGAATGGCTGGATGAGATATGGCTGGATGATGGCTGTGACAGTGGGAATAACTGAGACATGGCTGGATGATAGCTATGACTGGGCGGTTAATGTACAGGGTTACAGTCTGTTGAGAAAGGATCGTCAAAACCGGAGAGGGAGGGGTCTGCCTTTATGTGAAGTTCTGTCTAAAGCCCACACTCCGAGAAAATATAAGTGAGGGACATGAACGTGTGGAGTCACTGTGGGTAGAGATACATGGAGGCAAAAATAATAATAAATTACTAATAGGAGTGTATTATAAACCACCTAATATACCAGAGTCCACAGAAAATCTATTAGTAAACGAGATAGACGAGGCAGCAAATCATAATGAGGTGGTTATTATGGGGACTTCAACTACCCAGATAAAGACTGGGAAACTGAGAGCTGTACATCCCAAAAAGGAAACAGGTTCTTGGCAATAACCAAAGACAATTACCTTTCCCAACTGGTTCAGGACCCGACTAGAGGGACGGCCATACTGGACTTAGTATTAACCAATAGACCTGACAGAACAACAGACGTGCAGGTCGGGGGACACCTGGGAAATAGTGACTATAAAGTTATAACCTTCCAATTATCCTTCAAAATAGAGCATTTCTACAGGAAGGAACAAAAATACCAAACTTCAAAAAAGCAAAATTTAGCCAACTAAGCGAGGCCATAGGCCTAACTAACTGGGACAAAGTCCTCAAAAACAAAAATACAACCATAAAATGGGAGATTTTTAAAAGCATTGTAACATCTAATTGTGATCGATGCATACCTTATGGGAATAATAGGTTAAGGTACAAGAAGAAACCAATGAGGATCACATGCTGAGAGATTGCTCCCCCAGTATAAACACGCTACAGTGTTTGGGGTTTTGAGCACTTCCTCCCATTTAGGCCACTTCATTCTGTGATCATTGGTAACATTCGGTGCACCTGGTAGCCTGTGTCTCATGGCCTGTTATAGCTGGGGCTCGCAGCCTCCTCCTACCCTCCCATTGTATCAGTGATCCCACTATGGAGGTATGTGGGAGCTTGGCTGTGAGTTGGTCCTCCAAAATATATAGCACCCGATGACGCATGTTCGGCTCAGACGTAGACAGGGAGAGCATCGGGTAGGAAGGGAAAGACAGAGCGGGGAGCGAATTTCAGCGATTTTAGTTACAGAAAGCTTTTCAAAGGTCCAAAAAATTATTTTAAGGACCAGTGTGTGTGTGTTTTAGATCAACAATATATTGAACAGCACGGTCAGGGACATCTGTGCTAAGGAAGGGACAGAGGAATTTGCTGTATTTAATACCAAAAGCTTTTCAAAGAACCCAAAGTCCTTTTAAGGGCTACTGTGTGTTTCACAGCAGCAAGATATTTCTATTTTATACCTATTAGTGACATATCGTGTACATCATCCTGGGCGACATCTAGTGTCCATAATCGGTGGTGTTCTCTGTAACCAATACTGTCCTGCCTCAGAAAACACTGTCTGTATTACAAATTCCAATAATCTGGTCCTAATATAGTGTCCGTAATCTGTGGTGTTCTATGCTCAATACTGAACTGTATCTGAAAACAGTGTCTATATTACAACTTCCATTAATCTGGGCCTAGTTTTCAGCATGACAGGGGGCTATGTCACACCCAAACGGACCAAGTTGCCCTCTGCCAGTGTCCTAAATATCACTTTTGTCAAAATGAATGAGACGTGGATCCATGAGGATTTTTGCAGTGAAAAATCATCCACTGAGTTTAATTAATAGATCTGCTGTTTCAGACGGTGCCCCATCCTGCCACTGTCGTTGTCTGCCTGTCTACCATCATGTTCCATACCATATGGCTTCTGCTGATTCCATCATGACACCGCTGCTGTCTGCCTGCCTACCATCATTCTCTGTACTGTATGCCTGCTGCTGCTTCTGCCATCATCCAGTGGCGTTGCTAGGGCTGGTGTCACCTGGTGCAGTAGAAAATGGTGTCACCCCACTCAGGACGAGTCACATACGGGACGCCCTGCAGTCACGGCGCCGCTGACGTCCCCTCACTTCCTTCACTGAGCTTGCCAACTGAACCAAGCAGTAACGGGGGGGGGGGTGGGGGGGGCGAGGGGTTGTATAGTAAACCGACCGCTGACGTCGGGGGCGGCTAGGCAGACCGATTGCCGATGTGGGGGTTTTGGGTGTGCTAGTAGACAGATCTCCAACGGATGGGGGGGTAGGATGGCGATACAGATGACAACTAGGGTCCAGCGGGTGACACCCCATCAACGGCACGGACCTACCAGTCACTGACAGCTGGGCCCCTGCTGCATGTATTAACATGCAGCATGCAGAGGCTTTGTGGAGGGTACGGGTGCCCTCTGCATCTCCATCGGGTCCCCGCGCTGCAGTGACGGCGGCTCGATAGCAGTGTGGGTATAGCATTGTTTACCTGCATGACAGTGTAATTGCACCGAAGACGTTCCATTCACTTCTATGGACAGCTCTAATATTCAAGTGTATAGGACGTTAAGGTGTAATTACCCTACAGGACGCTGCAAAATTGACGGCGAGCAGGTAAACAATTGTCTTCAAAAGGTTGATCTGTGGGGGTGTTGGTCGCCCACCAATCTGAAATCGATGACCCCTCCTTAGGATAGATCATCGGTATTGGGCCTCTTGCACACGAACGTTGTGCATCCGTTCCGTGCATTGGGGACCACAATTTGCTGTCCCTAATGCACAGGCAACGTCCGTGCAACGGCCGGGACGGATCCAGACCCATTCAACTTGAATGGATCCGTGATCCGTCCACACCGCAAAAAAATAAAACAAGTTCTATTTTTTTGTGGCGCGGAGGCACGGAGAGAAACACCACGGAAGCACTCTGTAGTGCTGCCATGGGGTTCCGGACCATGCTTCGATTCTGCACCGCATCCCCAGATTTGCGGACACTTTCAAGTGAATAGGTCTGCATCCATGATGCGGAGTGCACATGGCCGATGCCCGTGTATTGAGGAACCGCCGTATGCGGCCCGCTATATGGCCACAAGCGCACAACGGCCGTGTGCAAGAGGCCTTAACCCCTTAAGGACACGGCCCTATTTCACCTTAAGGACTCGGCCATTGTTTGAAAATCTCACCAGTGTCACTTTATGTGGTGACAACTTTAAAACGCTTTTACTTATCCAGGCCATTCTGAGATTGTTTTTTTGTAACTTCATGACACTGGTAAAATGGAGTAAAAAAATGTATTTTTATTCATAAAAAAATGCCAAATACCAAATACCAAAAATGTTGAAAAATTTGCAATTTTCCAAGTTTCAATTTCTCTATTTCTATAATACATAGTAATACCACCAAAAGTTATTTATTTACTTTCCCCATATGTCTACTTCATGTATCGATCATTTTGAGAATGCCCTTTTATTTTTTGGGGACGTTACAAGGCTTAGAAGTTTAGAAGCAAATCTTGAAAATTTTCAGAAATTTTCAAAACCCATTTTTTAGGGACCAGTTCAGGTTTGAAATCAGTTTGTGAGGCTTACATAATAGAAACCATCCAAAAATGACCCCATTCTAGAAACTACACCCCTCAAGGTATTCAAAACTGATTAACTTTGTTAACCCTTTAGGTATTCCACAAGAGTTAATAGCAAATGGAGATAAAATTTCTGATTTTAAATTTTTGGGCAAATTTTCAATTTTAATCAATTTTTTCCGTAACAAAGCAAGGGTTAACAGCCAAACAAAACTCAATATTTATTGCACTGATTCTTTATCTTGCAGAAACACCCCATACGTGGTCGTAAAAACTGCTGTATGGCCAAACGGCAGGGCATAGAGGGAAGGGAGCGCGGTGTGGTTTTTGGAAGGCAGATTTTGCTGGACTGGTTTTTAGACACCATGTCCCATTTAAAGCCCCCCTTATGCAACCCTAGAATAGAAACTCCAAAAAAGTGACCCCCTTTTGGAAACTACAGGATAAGGTGGCAGTTTTGTTGGTACTATTTTAGGGTAAATATGATTTTTGGTTCCTCTATATTACACTTTTTTGGAGGCAAGGTACCAAAAAATAGAAATTCTGAAATTTCACCTCCATTTGCCAAAAACTCCTGTGGAACACCTAAAGGGTTAACAAAGTTTGTAAAATCAGTTTTGAATACCTTGAGGGGTGTGGTTTCTTAGGCTGCATTCACACGGGCGAGTTTTCCGCGAGTGTGCAATGCGTGAGGAGGACGCATTGCAACTGCACTGAATCCGGACCCATTCATTTCTATGGGGCTGTGCACATGAGCAGTGATTTTCACGCATCACTTCTGCGTTGCGTGAACATCGCAGCATGCTCTATATTCTGCGTTTTTCACGCAACGCAGGCCCTATAGAAGTGAATGGGGCTGCGGGAAAATTGCAAGCATCCGCAAGCAAGTGCGGATGCAGTGCGATTTTCTCGGATGGTTGCTTAGCAACGGGACCAGATCTTCATTATTTTCCTTTATAACATGGTTATAAGGGAAAATAATAGCATTCTTAATAAAGAATGCTTTGTAGAATGAGGATTAAGGGGTTAAACATAAAAAACTTAACTCACCTTAGCCACTTGATCGTGTAGTTGGCGATCTCTCTTCAAGCATTAGCTGCAGTCTAAAGGACCTGTAATGACGTCACATCACATGGTCCGTGATGTCATACTGACTCACAGTATTATTTCCCTACCACAGCAGACTCCATATGCATGTTACTGCAAGGCACAGTGTTCTACACCACTATAAAGGCTCTTAGCAGCCAGGAAATAGCAGTTTTTTTAACGCGATTAGCCGCAAATAGTTTTGGATCGAAGTGAATCTTTTTGGAAAATTCGGCGAACCGGCCAAATCGAATTTGTGAGAAATTCGCGGATCTCTACTGCTTGTTAAAGCATCTGGAGTTCAGCTAAAACACACTTATCAGTTGGTCAAGGGTTAAATTCAAATCCCTACCGCTGAATGCTCTTTACATAGATAACTACCTATGCCAGTGGTCGGCAAAGCGCGGCTCGCGAGCCACAAGTGGCTCTTTTGACCCTTGAATGCGGCTCTTTGGTGTGAAACCAACCCATCCTACACTACAGACTTCTTGCCTGTAGGATGCATTTGCGTTCCGCAAAGCAAGAGAGGGCGTGTCACTAGTACTAACTAGTATTAGCGCACGCGCATCATCACCGTAAGCGCCTTCACTTGTAGTAAGCACCTCCTTCCAGACGTCGGAACGTGCTGCGTCACAGGAGGAAGTGACGAGGGGTAGCAAAAGTTCCCGGGCAGTGAAATCTGCCAGAGCCAGAACACCGCTGCAGGCGCTTTCTCTGAACGTGACTACAGGCATAGGCCTCATGCACACGACCGTTGTTTGATTCGTTGCTCTGTTTTTCGTGATTTTCTGCGGACCCATTGGTTTTCAATGGGTCCGTGGAAAACTCGGAAAATGCACCGTTTGTCCTCCACGTCCGTGGTCCGTGATTCCAGTCCGTCAAAAAAATATAACCTGTCCTATTCTTGTCCGTGAAAAACGGTTCACGGACCCATTCAAGTCAATGGGACCGTGAAAAAATGCGGATGGCCATCCGTGTGTCATCCGTGTTCCGCGTCCGTTTTTTTTTGCGGATCCCTTGGCAGGCACTTGACAAAAATTGTCAGCCTGTCTTTTGGTAAAATCTTTTGGGTCATGTCCGCTAAAAAAAAGTAAGACACACGGAAACACAACGGAAGGCAAAAATGGACACGGATCACTAAACAACGGAACCCCTTTTTGCGGACAGCATAAAAAAACGGTCGTGTGCATGAGGCCATAGAGTAAGAGTCAGTGTACCTCCTTCTACAGGTGACTCAATTATTTGGCATCAGCATTTACTTGGCATGTAAATGATTTAAACAGCAAAAGTAATGTCTGCAGGCAAGTTTAATAAAAGTAAAAAATGCTGAAGATAAAATGAAATAATAATCAAGATCCAAATAAGAAAGTACAGATAAAAGTATGTAAGAACACACTCTAATAGTCCTTACTGGTACTGTTGACGCTATAATAGAATAGAATCTATATTATTATTGCGTCAACAGTACCAGTGAGGACTTTAGGGCTCATGCACACGACCGCAATACATTGGCACTGGCCGTGTGCAGCCCGCATCACAGACCCATTCACTTCAATGGATAGCTGTGCTACAGAGTGCTTCCGTGGTGCTTCTGGCATCCGGACAGTCGGATGCGGATCGCGAAACCCATTCAAGTAAATGGGTCCGCGATCATCATGCAGCTGCCCCACGGTCTGTGTCTGTGCATTGCGGACCGCAATTTGCGGTCCGTAGCACGTGCACGGCACCCTTACGTTCGTGGGCATGAGTCATTAGAATGTGTTTTTACATTTTTTTATACTTTCTTTTTTTTTGGATCTTGATTATTATTTCATTTTATCTTTATCATATTTTACTTTCATTACACTTGTCTGCAGAGCCAGTGCAAGGTGTGCACGCCTATTTTATTACTTTTACTTCTTGCCTACGGTTTGGATTGGGTTTATCCATCAAGGCGGAGAACCCTGCTTAAATATCCATTACATCCTAGGTGTGAGCCCCACTAGTTTTAAATTACTATTTACACAGACACTGTCATGGGGGGGGGGAATCGGTGGATGACACATATATAGCATAAGATGATATATATGTGTCATCCAGAGATCCCCCCCCCATAACAGTGTTATCCACTGATGCCCCCATAACAGATACATATCAGTGCGTCATCCACAAATATAAAAATGAATTTAAAAATGTGGCTCTCAAAAGAAATTTCAATCGTGGTTTTGGCAATATTTGGCTCAGTTGACAAAAATGTTTGCCCACCACTGGTCTATGCTATTGCTCCCTTAGGCCTCATGCACAAGACCGTATGTGTTTTGCGGTCCGCAAAAAAAACGGACCACACGCCCGTATGGCATCCATTTTTTTTGCGGATCCATCGTAATAATGCCTACCCTTGTCCGCAAACTAGAAAAAAATAGGACGTGCTGTATTTTTTTGCGCAACGGAAAAAACGGACACACGGAAACGGAATGCACACGGAGTACCTTCCGTTTTTTTGCGGACCCATTGAAATGAATGGTTCCACATATGGTCCGCAAAAAAAACGGAACAGACACGGAAAGAAAATACCTTCTCCAAGTAAAAGGCAACGGAGTGGCACTGCAACCCCTACTTTTTTAACAACCTTCACGGGTCGATCCCTCCACCATAGGGTTAATAGACAAAGGTGTTGCTCGGCCTCTTCAAACAGACGACTTCAATTCCATCCACAATCAAAGAAAGGTAAAGGCGGCACTAACCACTTGATGTCAAATCTTCATTTATTTCAGTGCAGATAACTTACATTGTTATCGGGGGCAGAACTGCGTTACCCACGCGTCCGTTTCAGCGGCGACGGCCGTTTCACGTGTTACCGCTTCCTCAGGCCACTACATAATGATTCCTCCGCATCATTATCTAAGGCGTCCGGATGCCCGTCCACCAAAAATGACATCATGGGTCAACACGTAATGCCGTTCAAAACAAAGGCCAACATTGATGCAAACATTTACATTTCTTAAATGTCCGCCCATTGGCAGGACACATAATGACAGAGGCGACTCTAAAAGAACTTTTTTTGCTACAATGTCAATTATCCTATAACAGCCGAGATGAGACCATAAGACAGGATGTGGCTTAAGATAGTGACGGGGTGAGAAACTGCAGGTGCACAAGCAGTGGGAATTAAGCAAATGCATTTTTGCGATAGGGTCGAGGTGATTCGGGATCGAGTCAATAGATGCGCATGTTTGAAAGGACGGTGATCGCCAGGCTCTTTTTGGAGGGGGTGTAGATATAGGATATTCAAAGGAAAATCTATCCAAAATCCTATAAAAAAATACCTAAATCATTCTTATCATTGAGGCCCAAAGGTCCCATGGCATTAGTTTTTATTATCCGTCTCGCTTCCCGTCTCACGAGCTCTTTGTGTCTGTCACCTCCGCGGATATTCAGATTTATTGTCTCGATTCCGGCAAACCGCAACACCCTTGCATTTCCAGCATTCTCTGTTCTGACATGTTCCATCAGCCGGGGGCAACCTTTTCCTGACTTCAAAAAGTTTTTAGATGCTCTCTAATTCTTTCATAAAGTTGCCTAATTGTCTTGCCTATATAGAATCTACCACAAACACAGAGAATTGGGTACACCACGTATCTACTCTTACAGGTTATTAATGAGCGTACTACAGTACATGTTGTGTGCCTGCAAAGTGTAAAACCTTCCATTGTGGATTGAAATCGCAACATGAGCAATGCCCAAATTTATAATTTCCTTTAGGCGTACTTTTAGTTAACCAATTCTCTGTGTTAGATTCCTCATAATAACTCTTGACACGGAAATAAAATACGTTCGTGTGCATGAGGCCTTATGCCGTGGCTCAATGCGTTTCTTATAATAATTCATCAGGAGCCCTATTTCAGATATAACAGAGCAGCATAACTTTACCCCACACACATGTAGAGGCAGCGCTCCAGCACTGGTGCGGCCGTGAAGCAGCCTCCAAAGGTCAGGGTATTTAAATCTAAAACCCCTCCCTTAGCAAATTAAGCCACGCCCACCCAGCATCACATGATCGGAGTAAGATGGAAGATCCCTAAGCGCTCCTGTTATACACCAATGCTAGCTCAGTAAGTGGGGACATTAACCCTAACAACACCAGGGATCAAATGGGCGGATACCCTATTACTTGCTTATGGTAATTCCTATATTACTATAAAAAGAAGGGACCATGAGGACATACCTGTATTTAGCTATTAATATACAAAAAAACGCATAGAAAATGACGTATAGTTACAAATTAATAAACATAAAGATAAATAAATAACATGTTTGTAAAATAATGAACAGACTTAAATGATGTGTGGCTGCACGCATATCAGATTATATTGCAAAATACTGCTGATAACGCGCCCTGCACCCTACTGATGTTAAAAGGGAAAAGTAAGCATACGGGAGTAAAATATCATCTCCATGTTATTAGATACATAACAGCATCAGCCTGATTCATAAGAAGCAAGCAAAAGATATATGTTCATAAAGGGTACTTTCACACTAGCGTTATTCTTTTCCGGTATTGAGTTCCGTCCTAGGGGCTCAATACCGGAAAAAAACTGATCAGTTATATCCTAATGCATTTTGAATGGAGAGAAATCCGTTCAGGATGCATCAGGATGTCTTCAGTTTATTCCCTCTTACGTGCTGCTGCGGTATGTTTTTCGTCCAAAATTCCGGAACACTTGCCCGAATGCTGGATCCGGCATTAATTTAAATTGAAATGTATTAGTGCCGTATCAGGCATTAAAATTACTGCATTGACGGATCAGGTCTTCCTGTCTGCGCATGCGCTGACCTTTAAAAATGCGAAAAAGATAAATACCGTCTGTTTTTCCCGATGACAACCGAAGAGACGGAACCAGTATTGCAATGCATTTGTGAGACGGATCCGCAATGTTATCTATTAGCATACAGATTGCCTGATCCAGCAGGCAGCAGGCTGGAATAAATGGCTATGACCATTACTGACAATGCAAGAAAGAAAGCAATGTTACTACACTATGCTAGGGAACAAGTCTATGATATCTTCACAACCTGCCCGATACAGGGGAGAACAGTGACTATTAGCTCCGCAAAGCAGCATTAAAGGGGTTGTCTGGGTATCATCGCTGAATCTGGACATAGCCCCATTTTGACCCAGGCAGGCCCTGTGATAAGAACGTCAGAGCATTCCAGCGCAGGGTAAAAGCTTTTTCTGGACATCCAGTGAAGTACTGGTCTCTCCATAGGTAAACTAGGCAGAGGCTTCCGCCTAACAGTGAGCCCAGTGACTTTCCTGGTACTAATGGGCAGGCTTTAGAGCTGCCCTAGCCTGTAAAATGGCTAGGGCAGCGCTAAACTCTACACATCAGTGCCGGTAACATCACTGGGAACACTGCTAGGCGAAAGCCTCTGCCTAGCAGTGTAAAAATGTAAAAAAAAGCCCTTTGCTCTGCACTGTAGAGTTTTGGTGCAGTGCAAGAATGTGTTTTATCTGAGTTAAGGAGACAAGCACTTTAGTAAAGTTCCTGGATACTGCATGTATTAATGATGCAGCAGAATGAAGAATCTAGACCTGTGAAGTTAACCTCCGACACTCCAGCTGTGGTAAAACTACAACTTCCAAGATGCACACTTGCTTGGCTGTTCTCATAACTCAATATAAATAAATGGAGCATGCTGGGAGTTGTAGTTTCACCACAGCTGGATTGCCATCACTGTGTCTTTATGCAAGAGCAGACCTCTTCTGTAGCAAACCTCACACAATAGCCACATGTGCCTCACACTCAGGCTGCAACCTGCTACAACTGTGGAGGATCTAATCCTTACCAGAAGCCCAGCCAGAAAAATAAGTAACTTGCCATAATATAAACACACAAAATCTCTCTCTCAAAAAAATTAGCATACAGCAACATCATACCAGTTCATTAACGGCATTGGCATTAGGCAGAGTGTGATGCTTGTCAATGAAGTACAATAAAAACGGGAGGACATTCTATGACGTTCTCAGATAAGGACTAGAGTTCAGCAAATCGAAGCTGACAAAGTGGAATTCGATCCTAATTTCAGGAATTATTCGATTCGCACCGAATCCGAATTCCTTGCGATTTGTGGTAACAAATCAAATTTTTTCCTGCTGTACATGTGAGGACATGGAGAAAGGAACTCTGGGAAGGCGGGATCACCTATAATGACTTGCATGCCATGCAGGGTCCCCCTGCTGTTAGATATCTAAGTATTTACCCCCCCCCCCCACCCCCAGTCTCACCAGAGATCAGTGACAGGCCAGCATCAGGACGTTCTGTGTGGGCGGAGGAAACATAGCCCCGCCCCCCAGCCTTTGCCTGCACTTACTCTAGACTGCAATGCCCAAACATCCGACTGGGTGACTGGGCCTTCTGCTGCATCTGACCTACAGGCTCTGACCTCAGCTTCCGGACTGCAGGAGCTCCTAGGACCCTTCTATTAAAGCACCTGGTTGGTCTATCTAGTAAGAAGCATGCAGCAGTGTCTGTGGAGGAGGGGCTGCTTTGATCACACTCTCATTGTAGCAGCCCTGCACTGCCCTCAACTACTGATGGTCACTGACCTGTGAGTACCCACTGTCAGCTCTGTGTTTTCCCTGTGCCCCCTGTGCCTCTGTGTGAGCTCCTTGTGTCCTGTGGGCTCCCTGTGACTGCAGGGCACAACCAAACGACATGCTCGTGTGGTGTTTGTGACGTGACCACGCTGTGTTCAATTGCCACATGGCTGTCTGGGCCATAGAGGGCTCTAGTTAAACTAATAAAGACATCATTGTTTAGGTGGTATGCATTGTTAATGAAGGGGGGAGAGCATTAGAGTATAAGAGAACCTGAGTCCAAATTAGCAGTGTCTTTTTTTTTTTTTTTTTTCGTACTTGGGGCGAGCAGACCAGGACTGGTAATAAAGGAATCTGTAAAGCTATGTCACACATTGTGGCCGTATCACAGCCAGATACCCCTTAACAGTGTCCTCCACAGACCCCCCATAACAGTGTCCTCCACAGACCCCCCATAACAGTGTGTCATCCACAGATCCCTCATAACAGTGTGTCACCCAAATATTCCCCATAACAGTGCCCCCCCATAACATCATGGCCATATCGCAGCCAGATACCCCTTAACAGTGTCCTCCACAGGCCCCTCATTACAGTGTCCTCCACAGACCCCCCATAACAGTGTCCTCCACAGACCCCCCCCATAACAGTGTGTCATCCACAGATCCCTCATAACAGTGTCATCCACAGATCCCCCATAACAGTGTCCTCCACAGATCCCCCATAACAGTGTCCTCCACAGATCCCTTATAACAGTGTCATCCACAGATCCCCCATAACAGTGTCCTCCACAGATCCCTTATAACAGTGTCACCCACCCACAGATCCCTTATAACAGTGTCACCCACAGATCCCCCATAAGTGTCAGCCGCAGATCCCCCATAACAGTGTCACCCACAGATCCCCCATAACAATGTGTCATCCACAGATCCCCCATAACAGTGAGTCATCCACAGATCCTCCATTACATTGTCATCCACAGATCCCCCATAACAGTGTCATCCACAGATCCCCCATAACAGTGTCATCCACAGATCCCCCATAACATTGTCATCCACAGATCCCCTATAGCAGTGTGACCCACACGTTCCCCATAACAGTGTGTCACCCATATGTTCCCATAACAGTGTGCATGCGCAGCATTATCTCCATTCACTCCTATAGAATTTCTAAAGATAGCAGAGCCAGTGATCAGCTATAATCAGAACACTCATAGCATAATGGAGGATGACAGTGCATGCACATTGTGCTCTCCCTTCACTTCAGGGGCCCGGATGGGACAGCTCCTTTTTTCAGCTTGTGGTTTTATAAACTACACCATGGAAAAACAGAAGTGCCCAGGCTATTCATAACACGTGGTCCATGTCCACAATTCCCATTGAAAATGGGAATGAATGAAAATCACGCCAAAACTGCATCAAAAAGTGTCATAAAATTAGTCAGAAAAATAACACATAAAAAGAAAACCTGATGCAATTCTGCATTAGGTTTTTTTAAGCACAGAAAATACTCTGTGTGAACATACCCAAGGAGACTGCAGGATCAGCAGCTTACAATTGAAAGGCTAAAGAGATATAATGTGGCATTCTACACTCAGCTGCTGTGGCTGCAACTGCTGTCAGTGCCTACAAAGTTCTGTTAAACTGGTAGTCCAATAGTTCAGGATTTGGGGCCCCACTTTCAATTTTGCCCAGGGTCACACCTTTCACAGCATTTATGTAGAACAGGGTCCGGTGGGGAGGTTACAGCCTGCGTAATAGGAACAATCCTATTACACCTTGCTGCACTGACCGGGGATCCAAATTGCCATTATACTGCTCTGTAATTCCAGCAAACCGTTCTTGTTATTGATGTGCAAGTGCTGTGCGATACAGCCATTAACAGGGTTTATTACAAGGAAATATTTCTACAGTATGTCTTTTATTTGCCCTTGTGCGGTGCAGTTGCTGTAAAGACCTTTTTGCTGTGTATTAGTGCTGAAAGAAAAATATTTTTGTCGTTCAGCAGTGTAGTTATATGTTGAAAAGCCTTTTGTGTCATGTATAAGTGGAAAAAAATAAGGGCCTATTTGCCGTTCAGCGGTGCAGTTATATGTTGTAAAGCCCTTTTTGCTTATTAGCTTATTAGCCGTTGTGTGGTGAAGTGAGAAAATTACAGACTTTTCTGGGGTGTTTTAATTTCCTTTATTTATTTGATCTGTGGGTCACTCTGTGGTCTCCTCATGTTGGTGCCACCTCCACACTATGTCACCTTGCCACTCTGTGGTCTCCTGATGCTGTTGCTGCCACCTCATGCTGCTTCCACCTCACCACTATGGCCTCTTTCACATGAGCGTGTACGGATTAGGTCCGGATGCGTTGCGGATGCGTTTAGTGAAAACTGTGCGATTTCGCAGGCAAAGCCATTCAGTTTTGCCTGCGATTGTGTTCAATCGTTCAGTTTTTTCCACGCGGGTGCAATGTGTTTTGATGGAAGGTTTACAAACAACATCTCCTAGAAACTATCAGTGAAAAACGCATCGCACCCGCACTTGCTTGCGGATGCAATGCGTTTTTCACGCAGTCCCATTAACTTCTATGGGGCCAGAGCTGCGTGAAAAACGCAGAATATAGAACATGCTGCGATTTTAACGTAACACAGTTAAGTGATGCGTGAAAAACAACACTTATGTACATAGAACCATTGAAATGAATGGGTCAGGATTCAGTGCGGGTGACATGCATTCACGTCACGCATTGCACCCGTGCGGAAAACTCACTCGTGTGAAAGGGGTATATGTCATTGTGCCATGCTGTGGACTTCTCATGCTGCTTTCACCTCACCACTATGTCATAAGGCCACTCTGTGGACTTCTCATGCTTTTCCGACCCTCCTCACTTCATGACTGGGCCACTATTTTGCCTTTCGGCCTGGCTGACATCATTATTTATTTGACCTTTCTTCTGATCTGTCAGAAGGAAGGAAAAATGAGACACACAACAGATCATGTCTGTGTAGCAGCTGTAAGGCCTGTATGGTCCCATCAGAATTGGCTTATGATTTGGTAGCCCAAAGCAAGAGTGGGAAGAAAACACAGAAGACATGTAAATATTCTATTCATGTGTCATCTCTGTTTTAGATCCTCTCCTGTATTTTTTGGCATTAGAAATACTTATGGATTATTGACCAAACGCTGACCAAGGGAAGGCGGATGCTCCACAAACAGGATCAGTTTTTTGGGGGTTATTGTTCTGATGGTTCAGAGGAAGGGCAAATTAATCAGTGACGTCAACACAAACTTACTGCTGACACCCTCTCCACTCTGTCAGGGTCTCTACTATAAGCGTTTAATAGAACAGGTTCTGTAGACATCTATGTGGAATCAGCTGCGGACAATGTAAAAGGAGTGCGCTTCTTCTTGACACTAACATCGACTTGTAAGGCTGAATTCACACTTGAGTTATTTGGCCAGTTGTGGCCCCTGTCACTGCCCAAATAAGTGAAGCGAGAAGTGATCCTAATAGTGACACCTGTCATCTGCATGTCATACTGACTCAAAGTATTGTTTCACTACCAAAGCCGACTCCCTATGCGTGTTACTGCAAGGCACAGTGTTCTACACCCCTATCAAGGCTTTCCGTAGCCCGGAAATAGCCGTTTTTCAACGCGATTCACCGTGAATAAATTCAGATCTAAGTGAATATCTTCAGAAAATTCGGCGAACCGGCCGCAACGAATTTTTGAGAAATTCGCTTATCTCTATTCTGATCTCTAAGGCAGACCCGAACAAGTCACCCAAGTCAAAAGTAATTTGTGCAGTGAGGAGAAGAAAGTTCGTGACAGCCTCCCAAGTATCTAGGTGATGTAATCACTCATGTATGAGGAGGAGACAGAATTCGCCCATTCTATATGAGCACGTATTTGACTCAGAGTGTAATTACACCTATTGTTGTCATACCCGTAAAAATCTGTCTTCTCAAGACTTGATGTATGAAAGGCATAAATTTGGCTTCACTCCAGATTCTCATAACCAGCTTAACTTTCTAGTCAACACATAATCCTTCCTGGAGGAAGTGACAAAAAGTTTCTAGAAAGATTCTGATTAGCTCCTGGATAGAAGAGCAGGGGTATAAAGTCTGGCTCTCCTCAACTTCATCATCTCCTGAGAATCGTTCACTGACAGGTAATGTGTGTACATTTCTTTACTGTATTTCAGAATCTATTCTTAATGTTAAATGTTACAATTTCACACTTTTTTAACTTTTTTTTTTTTTTCCTTAAAGCACAATTGTAAAATTGTACAATTTAAGCAGCGATGGCCACGAAGACGTTTCTTCTGATATTTTGTTCAGGTATTAAAAGAATTGAACACTGTCAATTTATTTGAATAAATATGTATTATACTAAACAATAATGCATAATTATATTACATTTTTACTATATTTATATAGTTTTTCACAGAACATAATTTTTAACATTTCATAGCAAAAAGTTAACCCATAATTTACTTTTTCATTACATTTAGTTATTTCTTTGGTCTTTTCTAATTCTACTTCAAGTGACTCATCTGGTGAACAAGGTGAGTGAAGCTGAATAGCATATTTCACATCTTTAGATAAGATTGATGTTACTTAACAATCTACCTAGAAATATGGTAGTTCCACCTTGGAAGAGAATTAGAGAACTCTTGTTTCCGTAAATCCCTCTTTGTATCCCTCCATACCTTTCCTCTTGACCAGATTAGAAAAATGTCGCTAATTTACAGAATATGCAAGAAGGACATTGGACACCACTGGGTGGCACACATATCGAGACACATAGGGGGTCATTTATTAACACCAACGTTTTAGATTCGGGTTTTAATAAGCCCTTTAGCTGCCAGTGGATGCGCCAAAGTTATTTAGGTAGAGGCGCTGGCCTCTGCATAACTTCATCACGTCCACCGCTGGTCTAAGATCCAGCTTCCCTGCTGGCTTAGATTTAGACCATTTTCTATGCCTAAAACAGGCGTAGAGAATGACAATTGAGACGGGCCTACCGGCCCATCCCCTTCCCCGCCCGTTCCACACCCACTTTATAGACCTGGTCTGCGCATATTGTGGCGCAAATAACGTTCGCACCATAATCTGTGCCAAATATTCGCCATTACCACTACTAAGAAAATGGTGTGCAGGTAGATGGGCCAATGTAAAGATCGAAGAGGCTGCAGCGCTTGTACAAGCATCATACACAGCTTGTTGGTAAGGGTGCCAGGTCCAACCTACACTAATCTGATGCTAAGGATAGGCAATCAATATACTGATGCTAGAAGTCCCCTCAAATGAGTATAAATCATGAGTTCTTGTCTCCACCTTTCATATTATGTCATAATTTGTAGTTTGATAATTTTAGATGTTCTACTTTTCTACATTAGACGTGTATTGATTGGTAACAGGCTTTCCTTCCATTTTTACGATACTAGCTTCTTGATGTTTCTCTCCACAGCGAAAACCTGCCCTGAAGGAGCAAAAATAGATTTTTGTTCTGGTTGTCAGTCCTACTGTCCAAAACCGGATTTAGTGTGTCCCGCTGTTTGTTTGGAAGGATGTGTGTGTACACAGGAAGGATATGTCTTAGGTCCTGATAATAAATGCATCCCGAAGGAGAAATGTCCATCTATAATCAAAACTTGCCCTAAAGGAGCTGTACCATCACGTTGTACTGGTTGTTGGTCTTACTGTCCAGTACCGGATATTGTTTGTGACCAAAGTTGTAAAAATGGATGCGCATGTATACGGAAAGGATATGTTATAGGTCCCGACAATACATGTATCCCAAAGCAAAAATGCCCAAAGGTAAGATGGCACCAGATCTTTATGTAATCTATACATGTATTGACATTCTTTTTTCTCTTTCTCTCCTCCTCCTTATTTTTCTTCGTCTTCTCCTTTTTTGTTCTTCATCGTTTTCTCCTCCTCCTTTTTGTCCTCTTCATTTTTTTCCTTTTTGTCCCCTCTATTTTTATGTGGTGCTTCATCTTTTTTAGTCTTTGGTGTTATCTTCTTTACTTTCTTCCTTTGCCGCTTATCTCTCGTCTTTTTAATTTCCTCCTCTTGTTCCTGTTCTCTCTCCTTCATATATATAATAGCCAGTTCCTCCTTTTTATTTCTCTATCTTCTCTCCCTATTTTCCTCTCATCTATCACCTTCTCCTTATCTTTTCATCCTCATTGTTGTTCTCCTCCATCAGGCCATTTTCTTTACACTGTTTCTCCTCTTTTTTGCACTTCCCACTTTCCCGTATTTTCCTCTCTTTTTTTCCTTCCCAGTGGTGTAGCTCTTTAGGCTCTGATGCTTGTAAGGGCTCAAATTCACAATAAGTCTGGGCCCTGTTACAGATAGTGGCCCATGAGCTTCAAGGTATACTTTCTTTATCTTCTGCTCCTTCATCTTCTTCCAGTCAAGGAGAGGACCAACATTCTGTGTTATTTTATAATATATCTATCACTCCATTTCCGGATACAGAGATCCGAATCTCCCATTCAGTCATACATTTCAATAATAGATTTCTGGCTGATTTAGTCAATACTGCGGGGCAGTCAGAGACAGACTGCAGACTATTTATACTGTATACCAAACTGAACAATAGAGTAGACTGTTAAGCTCCCCCTAGTGGTGGCTGTAGGTAGTCAGAATTTTTTGTGTGGAATTTTCCCCTCTAGATCACAGAAAATGGAGTGATAGAGAGATTCATTAATCACGCTTTATGTACAAAATTGTATATTTTTTATTTGATTCCTGTATCATGTCAGTATGTACTATATTGGATTCAATGTACTCTGTTAAGTGATCTCCCTACAGTTTTCCAGTTCTAGTGAAACTATAACCCCTAGAATTCTCTGACAGATGCAGACTTAGGACTCATGCGCACGACTGTGTCCGTAGTGTGGTTCACAAACAGCAGATCTGCAAAATAAGGACACCTTTCATGTGCAATCCACATTTTTCTCACTCCCACTACTAGAAAATATCATTCAAGAATAGGACATGTCAATTTTCAAAATGGACAAATTATTTTCAGCCCCATAAAAATGAATGGATCCGCAGGGTCATGTGTATTAGGCCTTAGGGTGATAGTTTTGCGACTGCTGGAGAGCCATAGGTCACATACAGTAAAATAACGCCCCGGCTGAATTCTATAGACAGTGATATAAAATAAATTGTTAGTAAAATTTCCTAAAAATGCGATTTATATTGATTTGTTTTGCACTACTTCTCACACAGGTGAAGAGATACGATGAAATCAAGAAACCACAGATCAAAGGATGACATGACATTGACATCTTAGAGAAGATTTCGTCCCAGTCCTGAGGAAAAAATTGGATAAAATGAAATTGATGTGCAGAATTTGTAATTATTATATCCAATAAACCATTGATAACATCATAATAGTGTGAAGTAATTTTTATCAACACCAAAACCAGTCATGGCCTATTCGCCACATGGGTGTAGGTCACAGAGGCAGGACCTGCACCTTTCACACATTTTCGGCATATCCCGTGGTAACTGACAACTATGACAACTAGTGTTGAGCAAAGTCCTTCACAGATGTTGATTACGAAAAATAAGGTCTATACGCTGAGAAAGAATAGTTTGTAATTGAATTGAAAACTGGTTGAAGGACCGTGTCCAGAGAGTTGTGGTCAATGATTCCTATTCAGAATAGTCCCGGGTTATAAGTGGTGACCCCAAGGTTCAGTGCTGAGTCCACTATTATTTAACTTATTTATTAATGATATTGAGGATGGTATTAATAGCACTGTTTCTATTTTTGCAGATGACACCAAGCTATGTAGTACTGTGCAGTCTATGAATGATATCCAAAAAATACTTCTACATTGAGTGTTTGGGCATCAACTTGGCAAATAAGGTTCAATGTGGATAAATGTAAAGTTATCCATCTGGGTAGTAATAATCTCCATGGATCATATGTCATAGGGGAGGTAACACTGGGAGAGTCACTTGGGTGTACTTGTGGATGGTAGATTAAATAACCGCATGCAATGTCAGTCAGCTGCTTTTATAGGTAGCATGGTATTGTCATAAACAAGGCAGGGACTCGCAAGTCAGGTATGTAATATTACCACTTTACAAATCTGGTGCGGCCTCATCTGAAATATAAAGTTCAGTTCTGGGCACCAGTCCACAGAACGGAAGCTCTGGAGCTGGAAAAATACTAAACTGATAAGGGGCACGGAAGGTCCTAGTTAAAAGGAACAATTAAAAGAATTACATTTATTTAGTCTTAAGAAGTAACATTTAAGTGGGGACATGATTAATATTCACAAATATATAAATGGGCCATACAAAAAATTGGTCGAAAAGCTGTTTCATGGGAGCCCCGGTATATTCGTGTTGAGGTCTACGAGTGGTATAATATGACCTAGTGTAGTGTCCTTGTTTCACAAGGGTCCTACCTCAGGCCTTCGCTCCCTGGGGAAGGTTTGCTGCAATAATTGATTTGAAGTAGACAACTTAAATGTAGTTTACTAAATTAACTTGGTATGGTAATACAAAAAATGTTCCTTTACTCAGCTGGAATTCACTTCACTTGGTACCAGCAGGGTGCAAGATGTTGGCAGTTGGCCCAAATGCTTCTCTTGTTTCTATCTGGCTTAAGTCTGTTATCTGCTCAGTAAGTAAGCTGTCTCTTGACCGTTTTCCCTCTCATGTAAATAAAGTCTAAAGCTCAGTCAAAATCAAGGAGTGGGATGCTTTAAAAGCTGCTTCCCGGGCTCCTGTAGCAGGAAAAGGGACAAGCATCCTCTCACTGTGCCACATGATGTCCCTTGGGAGTCCAATTTAAACTAGAGCTTCCTGAAAAACCTTCCCTTAGTGGGAAGAGGGACAGCCCACTTCTGCCCACATGGGGAAAAAAGAATGGAATGGTTAGTTCCATTCTTGTCTGTAGGACTCTAACAGGCCTATTCTACCTGCTGGAAATCAGGCACATAGTATCAAATGCAATATAAGTTAACAGTTGCATAAATACAATACTTAGTAAGAAGGACATTTATTTAATTGGAACATGGAAAGCTAGCCATAAGAAACAATAACAATGTATTAATTTGTAGTGCCCTCTTTCCGGGGTACTACACATGTAAAATCCCCTGAAAAGACAAGGGAGCACTGCCTCTGTCTGAAGAAGAAAAAGTTCAGGTCTCCAGAGGCATCAAGGCTTCGTTGCTGTAGGACCTGTAAATCTGTGAAATAGTCTACCTCAGGACGTGGCCACAGCAGGAACGGTGGACAGTTTAAAAAAGGCTCTGATAAATTATTCAATTTAATTAACATGAATGCTTATGAAAAGTTCACAAAATTCACCCCCCCCCATCTATTCCTTGGTTGAACTTGATGGATTTATGTATTTTTTCAACCATGTACTGTAAATTATGTAACTATGTAACTGTGTAACATCTCTTCTACCTTTCTCTGATGCCTTTCCAGCCAGGTCTGCAGCTTCCATTCTTTACCCTCAATATTGGCTGACATTATCATGTTGAGGGAACATCATCCAATCCTCTCGAACATTATTTGGAAGAGGGGAGTAACTAGTAGCAGGATGTAATATGTTTCTGTATACCTACTGTATATGAGCTCTGCATGTGGATATAACATAGACAGGCCAACTCTCCTTCTACAGGTCCTCCAAGGTTCTTTGGAGCTGTAGCAGGGTCCATTTTAGATTCTCAGATGTTTTATTTACTGAACTGTGGTCAGTGGTAGTTTTCTTGGTCTGATATAACTGGCGTAACTCTTAAGTCACTCTGTCTTCGAAACATGCCCCTTATTCTAAATGCAACTGGGCAGGACAGCCATAAGGCAAGAGGAAATTCTTCTGGCCTACTCTGCAATCTGTCCTGGGTAGGGACTGCAACTGGAAAATTGGTAAAGTGGTCCAAAATAACCTGCAAGAATTTGTAAAATTTAAAGGATCATTATCTCCATCTGCAAGGGGTGGACAGTCTGGTTGTTCAGAGCTTACTAATCTTTAGCTCTGCCTAGGCTGCAAATGTGGACACTCATATAGACTTCCAAAGCCACCCTCCATCACTAGGGATCTTAGCAGTACTTTAGTAGTCAGACAGCCATCTGAACTCATACACCTTTTCTGCTTGTTGGGCCACCGGTACCATTCCTTATTCTTCCTTCTCTAAGGTGATGCCTCCCTTTAACATTGTAACAGCCAGTTCTTAGTGTCGTAGTGCCCTGGCAGCTATTATCCCCCTTCTACTCTAGCAATTCCAAAATATGTTGTTGAAGCTGATACTAAGGCCCTGTGCCACCCACCATTAAAATGCAAAAAATCCACTATTTTTTGTTTTATTTAAAGCCTCCGTGCAGTCCTATGTGTGTCTATGGTTTCAGACGACAAAGTCTGTGTAGTCTGATCCTGCAGTTATGTATTACTCTCTTCCATCTGCCCACTTGATAACCCTAGGGACAGAGGAAGAGGAGGCAGACAGGGGTGGACTAAAAACTTGAATTGGCACTGGGAAAAAAAAAAGTGGCCCTTTTTGTAGGCAGGTCCAAACTGACAGGAGGCAGGATAAATAGGTAGAGCCAAAACATGAAGACACAGACAACAGAAGTAGTCGGGGGCAAGCAATACTGTAGTGAAGAACAAAGTGCTGCGCCAACAAAACCAAATACCACAGAGCAGCACATAATACATCCACCTACATCACAGTATTTAACAGTATTATCGTCCTGGCATCACAGTTGAATTCACCCACTGGACAGGTGCATTAGCGCCTGATGCTGCTACTTTAATTATTGAGGAGAGCATCAGATTTTTATGTTCGGGCTGGCAGCCATGAGGTGACTTTGGGTGGCCCTCTGAGCATCAGCCCACCCAGAAATTTCCATGTAGGGTCCGTGGACAGTCCTCCCCTGGAGGCAGATGAACAGGAGTAAATAATTGTGGGGTGACTAGAAAAAGGAATCTTGAGCTCTTTTCTGACAATATTTTCTTCTACAGTTCTTCAAGAACAATAATGAATACGGTAGATTGTCATGATTCAATCGTTACTTATGACTTACGTGTATACTTGCCATACTTGCATAAAAAAAAATCACTGAAAAAAGATAAAATTGGGCATCTACATTGAGGAGAGCAGACCATGCACATATAGTGTGCTGCTTCTTGTTACCTCTCTGTGCAGTCAAGCATCCAATAAGAGGAGAAGCACACACAGCTATATGCACCACCTAATCAAAGTCGCCTGTGGGATAGGCAGGGCAAAAGTACGCAAAAAAACGCTACTCACAAGGTGTGATAATAGGAGCAGGTCTGAATGCACTCGGGAGTAGCAGCACATTGTATGTTCAGGGTCTGCTCTCCTGAATGTAGATGCCGAATGGGACAGAGATAGGCGTTAAAGTAGGTCCTGCCTGACTGAGATCACCTTGTAGCTGGTAGCTGGGCACAGATGTGTTTTGATCAAAATAAAGTGGCTAAGAATCTCAGATTTTATCATATCAGAATGAGGGCTTAGTCTCTATATAATGTTTGCATCTATTGTCCTAATACAATTATTTTACTGAAGTCTCGCGCCACTTCTGAGATGAAGTTTGGCAATACATTTGAATGCTGTATGGAAAAAGCATTAAAACCAAAGTTTTTGGACGTATGATCCGAAGCTCGATTTGCTCAAGATTAGTCTATATATAATTTTTGCATCTATTGTGCTAGTGCAATTTTCTTCAGCGATTTTTATCTTTATTAAATGTAGCAATGTACATCCACATTATCTTTTTCAGTGTTTTTTTTTTATTTTATTTTTTATAGTATATATTTGAAGGAGTGGCACCACCTGAATGCGCTCCTATTATTCCACAGGCATCAGACTATGCGGACAGGCGGTTAAATATATAGGCGCATTTATCTAGATTACCTGCTGCACCATTCATACTTAGGGCTCATGCACACGAACATATATTTTGCGGCTCCCAAAGAACCCCACAGCTCCCACTTGTTTCATCAGCAATTAATCACCAAGGCAGTGTGTGTGCACTCATCCAACAGCTCAGTCAGAAGCGGATCATGCATCTGCTCAAGTTGCTGGAACCACAGTCCTCCCTCCCTTTCCATGTCGTTGACTCTGCGCCTTTCAGAGAGCTGATGGAGAGACCCAAGGAGGACAGTCCCAAGCTGTCATTACTTCTCTAAAAAGGTTGTACCAGGCCTGCACTCGTACATTGAGCAGAAGGTCGGCCAGTCCTTGGGCCTCTCGGTGTGTGGTAGAGCTCACGCCAGTGCTGAAGTCTGAAGTTGTAACTACGTTCAAGGACTATATACCATATTTTTCTGCTTATAAGATGCACCTCTGTTTACTAAAGTAGTAGTTACCCCAAAGAGAACTCGTGTTTTCTTCCAAAATGTTGAGAGACTAACCTTAATAAAGTTTGTGCTATGTGCTGCAAGCCACTGCTGTTGACCCCCCTCCCCACTCTATTATTGGGCCATTATTGTCCTTGTTTGTCCATGTTGACCGTCATGAGACCGGGAAAAAAAGGATTCTGTATGTTGAGCATTCATATGGCCTCTTTCACATGGTCAGTATTTAGTCAGTAATTGATCAGAATTTGTAAGCCAAAAGCAGTATTGGGTCCAAAACACAGATGATTCCATTATATTTTATGTCTGTTTTAGACCAACTCCTGTTTTTGGATTACAATTACTGATGCAAAACACTGACCAAATACTGACTGTATGAAAGAAGCCATTAAAGTCCTTCATGCAGGACTTTTTTCCTTGTTAAAAAAAAAAAACTGATTTCAGACGTAAATGGCCAAAACAGATGCAAATTGAGTATAAGGCTTGTTTTATATGGTTGGTATTTGGTCAGTGTTTTACATCAGTATTTGATCGGAATTTGTAAGCCAAAAGTGGGTTCAAGACACAGATGAGATGCAAATAATTCCATCCAACATTTTGGAGCCACTCCTGTTTTTGGCTTACAATTACTGATCAAATACTGATGCAAAAAACTGACCAAATACTAACTATGAAAGAGGCTTTATGGATGCTCAAAATACAAGATTCTTTTTTTAATTTAGCTTTCTGTTCTTCATATGCATCAGAAGAACTGAAAAATAAACAATGATGTTAAAACAGTCTTAGTGCCACTACTGCTGCCCTTCCTCCCCACTCTGTCATGGAGCCACTGCTGCCGCTGCTGCTGCCAACTTCTGCACTCTGTCATGGGGCCACTACTGCCACTGCTGCTTCCAAATTACACATTATCTCATGGGACCACTACTGCCGCTGCTGCTGCCATCGTCATCACACTGTCATGGAGCCACTGCTGTCGCTGCTGCTGCCACCATCACCACTCTGTCATGGTGTCATTATTGCACTTGTGGCCCGTTGCTAATAGCGATCCCCAGCAAAAATGCATACAATGGAGGATCCACGGGCCACAAGTGCAGGATCTTCTCCCCTGTATATATATATGCACAACTGCATTTGGGTTTGAACATTCCTGCCTGTTTAACACTACACCATATTTTCAGTCATTTTGTATATAGAGATGCTTGGAGGTGTATAAACTCCTATGTAAATGTACCTGATTTTCATCCACAGACTACATTTTGGTGCACCTGTGAGGCCTGGGCCATATCAGCCAGTTTTGGGTGTGGCTCACAGCCTTCTCCCTCCTCCGATTGCAGGCATGGCTACATGCTGGAGGTAACTGGGGAGTTTGCTGTGAGTCACCATTACGCTCCTATAATTCGCCCACTGGCCCCTGGTATTGCCCATACAGCACAGGTAGGTGAGTGTTAGGTCCAGAACTACTTGAGAAACCTTGGCGCGGTGCTCGGGCTCAGACATGTCCTCCACAGTAGGATATGTTGGCTAATTCTCAATTTTAACATCAGAATGAGGGTTTAGTATGACCGCAGAGTGCACCTGTCTTCTCTATTGTTATACAGTCTAAATAGGCCCCTGCGCTGGTGGTGGATCTACCAAAGTTATGTAGAGGCCTCATAGAAATGAATGAGAGCATGGGCCGCGCATGCATGGTACACTCCTATTCACTTCTATGGGAGAGGCGCGGAGAAGCACTGGGTGGGGACCCGCACCTATAAGACAATGGGGGCATATGCTAGCGATATGCCCCCATTGTCCAAGATGGGAACACCCCTTCAAGACCAGCGTCTAAAACACCGGTCTTAATAAATGACCCCCATAGTATTTTTTTTTTAAATGCGGGAAATAAGCTCAAAACTGTATAACGTGTGTTTTACCATGCAAAGCATAGATAGCATTTGATATCCCAGTAAAAACACCAGAAATACTAGTCCGCAATTGATCTTTAGGCAGTTCAAATTCATTTTTTCGGGGGTTTGGGAATATAGCAATATACACGTGTCTTACAATACAGAGGGTAGCGGTTTAACGTAACGTGATAACGTTAAAATAATAGGCCGAAATCCGTGACAGTGTATTTCTAGACAGTTCAAGTTTTGATGTGTGTGTGTGTGTGTGGAAGGGGGGAACAATCTCATAGTAGGTTGACAACTTGTGTTATACAATACATAAAGCTTTTTTTCTGAATCTGCATATTTGAATGCACAGAAGATATTAAGCCCAGATCTGTTAGCAGTGCCATATTATTTCCAAAGTCAATTGTCAGTAGCAATGTCTGCAGTGTGTTTGTGGAAAAGGGAAGGACATTTTATTTTGTCTCCCTGTCTTTAAGTTCCAGAAAAGAGATTTGCAAACCGTTCCATACTTTGTGTGACTGTGTACAGTTAGGCCCAAAAATGTCTGAATATGGAAGGGTTCCAAACAAAAGATCCTCAATGTGGGTAGTAGGACCACCAGCTATCCAGCCAAGAGTAATAGTAATGGTAGTTGTAGTAGGCCTCAGTTGTCCCTGGTGACGGAAAGGCACAACATTATCATTGAGGAGAAAGAGGATGAGATTGTGGATTGGATGGCTCAGTCCTGTGAGTCATAGCAGGGTGATGTGGAGGGGACTTCTGCGTCTGACACCATGCCGTGGAGTAAGGGGTCACAGCATTCCCCCTTCTCCTCCTCCTTGCAACCCCAGACAAGGCTTTCAGGGGAGTTGTCTCTGTCTTCATTGCCCCTTCCTAGTGGGGTGCCTTCCTTTTTCGTAAGAAGTGGCAAGAAAACCCCATCATACCCTACATAAAAAAGTCAAGAGAATCTTCCTGTTAACGACTTGTGTGAGAGCAGTCAGTGCTTGTACTGAGGAGGAGGCTCAGGAGGAAACCACAGATCTCATGCATAGATATGTTGGTGGTGGTATTAGTGGCACCTGTAGCCACGTTATTGGCATTGGGGGCAGCAACAGTGGCAGTCAGGATAAATGCAGAGCAAGTGAGTAGGGCCAAAGAACACACCGTGATATCTCACAGTCACAGTCTAATAGAAGTGGCAGAGGGGGTGAGGATTCTGATGAAGATTTTGTGCTATACCGGACCTAGGAGCACGATAGGGGTGCTGCTGACGAGGAGGCAACATCAGAGGATCAGGGTGATAATGGCAACAATAAAGAACAGAGGCAAAGTGCCTCCGAAAGAACAGCCGCTCCCTGCGATTCTTCCTTTGTGATATGGTTCATGCCGTGATGGACACCTGGAGAAGTTCTTACAGGCAGGGACAGTGTATGTCTTTCATGGCCGACTGGGTCAATGTTTTTTCAGCAGCGGCGAGGCAGCACCCCAGCAATAAGACCAGATCCTTGTGTTGGCCTGCCTCCCACACCTGCCTCCTCCATATCCTCCATGGACGCTTGCCTGTCCACAACAGTAGCAGGGCACAGTGTCACTCGCACTACCACTCCTTCCTACCACATGTGTCAAGTCAAGCATTGCCACGGCTTGTTGGAGCTGATTGGCATGGGCAAGAGTAGCCACACCGGCAAGCAGTTGCTAAATAATACAACAAGCTACCAACATCCAGCTGGCTGTCACCCCGCCGGCTCAAACTGGGCAAGGTGGCCAGCGACAATGGCCGCCACATCCTGTCCGCCCTGAACCTGGGGGAAAAAACACATGTTCCCTGCATTTTGCACATCATCAACCTAGTTATGTGCTGGCAATGTTCAGTAGACTGTCCAATCATTTCAGCCATTTTATGTGGTGAGGAACATTCTCCTGGACTTGCAGAGACAGAATGGTCTCTGCTATACTGCCTTATCCGTGAGGTATAGCAATAACAAATGACAAAACAGGTGCACACTGCGGTCTTACTAAGCCCTCAAACTGATGTTAAAATTGAGAGATTAGTCAACATGTCCTACAGTGGAGGACATGTCTTAAGCCCGAGCACCCTGAGGTGCCAACTCGCTGGAATTCAACATTGCACATGCTTGAGCTTCTGTAGAAGCAGCGGAAAGCCGTGAACAATTTTGTCATAAACCAGACAGTCTCAGAAATAGGAAACATGTGTTGCTTCGAAGTCAGGCAGTGGTAGCTCATCTGAGAAGTCTGACGAGTTCTGAAGCCCTTCGAAGAGGCCACAAAGTTTGTCAGCAGGTACAACTGCGGCATGAACAATGTAATCCCCTTCATATTTATCTTAGAACAGATGCTGGTGCTCATGCAGCAGGGGATGGCGGCAGAAGAAGAACAGCTGACACATCTTGATGTCGGTCTTGTAGCTGTTGGGGACACACAAAGAGAATCTGCCGTGGAGGAGGAGGATGAGGAGCTGCCACTGCAAGAGGAGGAATCGGAAATGGAGGAGCAAGAGGACGATGATGACGAAGGCAACAGCTAAGACACCCAATTGTATAAGTGGGGGTGGACCCAGTAAGAATTGGCTTCTCAGACACGCTGGTCAGAATTGAGAACTGCATGCTTGCCTGCTTACGCAGTAACAGGCATATCGTTAACACCAAGAAGTCTGATGATTAATAGATAGCCATGCTTTTAGACTCTTGGTATCAAAGCAAAATGGGGGGAATGTTTTCATCTGGCAAGAAGGGAGGCCAAATTACAATAGTACCAGAAAATACAGTGTGTGCAGCTTCCCCTGCAAAGTAACTCCCCGTCACCACAGCAGTAGAAGCCGCAGCAACAGCACCAGCAATTTTAGACTTCTCAGCATGATGTAGCATTTTTTCTGCATGTCTCTCCAGGCTAAGGCTAGTCAGCAAGCCAACAGCTCCCACCTGAACACCCAGATTCAGGCCTACCTACACTCAGCGGAGTGGCGAGGGGGGGTAGTTGGACTTTTGTCAAAATAAACCAAGCTTGAGTTCGGGAGGATTTTCACACACCTTCGGCTGAAACCGATGAATAGAGCTGGTCTTGCTGGCGGTGCCACTGCTGTTGTCAGCCTGCTTCCTGCCTCCATCATGCCACTGCCACCATCATGCTGCTGCTAGGGCCTGGTGACCATCATGTTCTGTACACCTGATCCCTTCATCATGCCATCACCGCCATCATGCCACTGCTGTCGCCTGCCGACCATCATGTTCTGTATGGCTGCTGCTGCCCCCATTATGCCACTGCCAACTTCGTTCCATTGCTGCTACCTAACTACTATCATCTTCCATAAGACTTCCATAAAACTGATTTTACAAACTTTGTTAAGCCTTTAGATTACATTTTAGATTACATTTCTAAATTTCACTTTTTGGGCAGATTTCCTATTTTTATCCATTTATTTCCTGCCACACAGCAAAGATTAACAGCCAAACAAAACTAAATATCTATTACCCTGATTCTGCAGTTTACAAAAACACCCCTCATGTGGTGGTAAACTGCTATACGGGCACACGGCAGGGCGCAGAAGGAGAGGAGTTCTGTATGGTTTTTGGAGGGTAGATTTAGCTGGACTGGTTTTTAGACACCATTTGAAGCCCCCCTGATGCACTCTACAATAGAAACTCCAAAAAACTGACCTCCTTTTGGAAACCAGGGGATAAGGTGACAGTTTTATTGGTACTATTTTGGGGTACATATGATATTTGAATGCTTAATATTACGCTTTTTGTGAGGCAAGGTAACCAAAAAATGGCTGTTATGGCACAGTTTTTATTTTTAGTTTTTTACAATGTTCACCTGAAAGTTCAGATCATGTGATATTTTCATAGAGCAGGTTATTACAGATGCCGTGATACCAAATATGTCTATTTTTTAATTTTATTTAGCTTTTTTTTTTTTCACAATAAAATAATTTTTGAAAAGAAAATCATGTTTCTGTGTCTCCATTTTCTGAAAGCCATATTTTTTAATTTTTTGGGCGGTTGTAGGGGCTCATTTTTTGGGGGATGATGTAACGGTTTGATTGGTACTCATTTTGCAGTGGGCCAATGGGGGGAGGGAGGTCCCTCACTCTGTTAACCCCTTCCATACAGCGGTCCCTACGGACCCCGGCATGCAGGCATGGGGATCAGAACCTTTAGCCAGCTATTTAATCCTCTGATTGGCTAGTCTGTACAGACTAGCCAATCAGAGCGATCACTGTCCCAGGACCGCCCTCATTGGTCCTGGGTCGGTTAGCTGAGATCCCTGGCTGTGTGGAACAGCCGGGATCTCGGCGCTGTCACCATGTCTGTAGACATGTCGACAGATTGCTGCTGTGATGAACCTGTATGTCATGGAGGCTTAAGGTAGAGCAGTCCATGACGTTCTGGTACGTCATGGTGGCTTAAGAGGTTAATAGGAAGGTCACAAACAGGGCTTTTCTCATAGCTTTTTAGCTATTTTGATCCATATAGGTATGAATAATAGCATCATATATCAGAAAACCAACATTATAACAAAAAGGCACTATATTCTTATTCACCACAAAAAAGTGCAATGTTTTTGCACATGATTGAGTCCTCCAACCTTTGGACCCCATATGAAGTACCATGGGTGCTATGACTATAGTTATATCCAGGATTAGAAGGCAAGTCAACTCATTATCATTAGAAGGCAAGGGCAGCAGAGTCATCTCATGATCATTGGAAGGTAGGGTCACCAGAGTCACATCAATATCTTTAGAGGGTAGGATTAGTAGAGTCATCTCATTATCATAAGAAGGCAGAAACTATGTTACTATGTACGGTTCTGGTCAGCAAGTCACGCCCTTTTCCGTCATACATGCAGGAACAGGTTAAAGACAGGTTAAAGACACACCACAAAAACACACCACATGTGTTATGTTTTTAAATATAACATAGCTTCCAAAAATTGTTCCTTATCAGGGGCAGATGGTGTTTAAACACACATGGTGTTATTAGGAAAAAAAAAGTGGCTTGTTGGGACTAACTGTCCCAAAATAATGTCTGAAAGTGGTTCTGCAGCCTTCTGGTTATTTCCTTTTCGGCAAAAAGAAAACATTCCCCCATTTTGCTTTGATATCGAAGGTCTAAATAAATGGCTATCCAGTAATCATCAGACTGCATCATGTGAATGATATGGCTGTCATTACATAAGCAAACAAGCACACAGCTTGCCATTCTCTACAGCATGCACAAGGGCACAGTTTTTTCTTCCTCCACCTCCCACTAAGAAGATTGCCCATCATGGCCAGTGTCATCATAGTCATCATCATCATCGGCCTTGTCCTCCTGCAGAAGCAGCTCCTCCTCCTCCTTCCCGAGTGGCAGGTCCTCACTCTCATTCACCACTTCCTCCTCCATGGTACTTGCTCTGTGTGGATCTCCATGTCCAGCAGAGCTGAAGGTGTTCAAGCTGGCTTGGCTTGGGCATGGGCACGGGCACATCCAACAGCGACATGCCCAGCACTTGCTTCCTTCCCCTAGCAGGGGGTAAGCTAGACTACTCCTAGAAACTAGTGCCCACCCTAAAATAAAAAATTAAAACGGTGCCAAAACATCAATTTTTTTGTTACCTTGCCTCATAAAAAATGTAATATAGAGCAATTAAAAATCATATGTACCCAAAAATAGTGCCAAAACTCGCACCTTATCGCGTAGTTTCCAAAATGTGGTCACTTTTTTGAGTTTCTACTGTAGGGATGCATCAGGGGGGCTTCAAATGGTACATGGCATCTAAAAACCAGTTCAGCTAAATCTGCCTTCCAAAAACCATATTTCACTCCTTTCCTTCTGCGCCCTGCCGTGTGGCCATACAGCAGTTTACGACTCTGTGTTTCTGTAAACTACAGAATTAGGGTAATAAATATTGAGTTTTGTTTGACTGTTAACCCTTGCTTTGTTACTGGAAAAAAAATGGATTAAAATGTAAAATCTGCCAAAAAAGTGAAATTCTGAAATTTTATCTCCATTTTCAATTAATTCTTGTGGAACACCTAAAGGGTTAACAAAGTTTGTAAAATCAGTTTTTAATACATTGAGGGCTGTACTTTCTAAAATGGGGTCATTTATAGGTGGTTTTTATTATGCAAGCCCCACAAAGTGACTTCAGACCTGAACTGGTCCTTAAAAAGTGGGTTTTGGAAATTTTCTGATAAATTTCAAAATTTGCTTCTAAACTTCTAAGCCATTCTAAAAAATTTTAACTTTGGGATTTTTTCACAAATAAAGTTGAAAATAATTTGATTCAAATTTGTGACTATCATGAAGTACAATGTGTCACGAGAAAACAATCTCAGAATGGCTTGGATAAGTAAAAGTGTTCCAAAGCTATTACCACATAAAGTGACACATGTCAGATTAGCAAAAACTGGCCTGGGCAGGAAGGTGAAAACTGGCCCAGGGTAGAAGGGGTTAAAAGTTGAAAATGACCCTGTGTTTATATCAAGTAAATATAGTATATCTCTAGCTCTTATTATTTATTGTGAGCTTATATCACTGATAATGATTTAGCTAGGGAGATTCAATGAGATATTAATTTCATATCCCTTATAATCTCCTATACTGCAGCCATGTCAATTATTTATTGTATACACTTTGCTGTCACATGTGCGTTTTTATCTATTATTTTAAACAGTATGGGAAGAGATTATCTATTTATTTTTAGCTATGGCGGTACTATTATCATAATTACTTGTTTATTACAGTTTAATACTGTATAGGATAAAAGTATAGGATTATATATGGGATTGGGAATAATAGGAAATAAAAAGCATTCGTGCTATATAGCTACTAATATGCCTATATTTTGTTGGCCATACTAATTACGCAATAGATATATATTTCTATGTTTCCATATCCCTATCAACTCCTATATTGTACAGTTCCACATATTATTGCCCGCCATTATAATTTGAATGATTATTTTAAAAAATCTTATTCGTAATTCCCATAAATTCCTATGTTTTTAGCACCTATCCTCCAGTTCTCAAATTCTTCCCATAATTTCTTACCAACGTCCTTTATTTAGTTGGCTTTAGTAGAGGTGAGCCTTTTCCTGGTTATAATGGTATTCACCTTATAATACCAAATGTAATATAGTAACATAATAACATAGTATATAAGACCGAAAAAAGACATTTGTCCATCCAGTTCAGCCTGTTTCCTACAAGTTGATCCAGAGGAAGGCAAAAAAAAAACTGTGAGGCAGAAGCCAATTTTCCCCACTTAAGGGGAAAAAAATTCCTTCCCGACTCCAAACAGGCAATCAGAATAAATCCCTGGATCAACGACCCCTCTCTAGTAGCTGTAGCCTGTAATATTATTACACTCCAGAAATAAATCCAGTCCCCTCTTGAATTCCTTTATTGTACTCACCACCTCCTCAGGCAGAGAGTTCCACAGTCTCACTGCTCTTACCGTGAAGAATCCTCTTCTATGTTTGTGTACAAACCTTCTTTCCTCCAGACGCAGAGGATGTCCCCTCGTCACAGTCCTGGGGATAAATAGATGATGGGACAGATCTCTGTACTGACCCCTGATATATTTATACATAGTTATTAGATCTCCCCTCAGTCGTCTTTTTTCTAGAGTGAATAACCCTAATTTTGATACCCTTTCGGGGTACTGTAGTTGCCCCATTCCAGTTATTACTTTAGTTGCCCTCTTCTGAACCCTCTCCAGCTCTGCTATGTCTGTCTTGTTCACAGGAGCCCAGAACTGTACACAGTACTCCATGTGTGGTCTGACTAGTGATGTTTAAAGTGGTAGGACTATGTTCTCATCACGGGCGTCTATGCCCCTTTTGATGCAACCCATTATCTTATTGGCCTTGGCAGTAGCTGCCTGACACTGGTTTTTACAGCTTAATTTGCTGTTTATTAAAATTCCTAGATCCTTTTCCATGTCAGTGTTACAGAGTGTTTTACCATTTAGTATGTACGGTGACTTGCATTATTCCTTTCCATGTGCATAACTTTACATTTGTCAGTGTTAAACCTCATCTGCCATTTCTCTGCCCAAGCCTCCAATCTATCCAGATCCCTCTCTAGCAGAAAACTGTCCTCTTCAGTGTTAATTACTTTACACAGTTTAGTGTCATTTGCAAAAATAGATATTTTACTGTGCAGGCCTTCTACAAGATCATTAATAAATATATTGAAGAGAATAGGTCCCAGTACTGACCCCTGAGGTACCCCACTAGTGACAGTGACCCAATCTGAGTGTGTACCGTTAATACCCATCCTCTGTTTTCTGTCACTCAGCGAGTTATTTACCCACTTACAGACATTTTCTCCCAGTCCGAGCATTCTCATTTTATATACGTTACTAACCTTTTATGTAGTACAGTGTCAAATGCTTTGGAGAAGTCCAGATATAAGACATCCATTGATTTGCCGCTGTCAAGTCTAGAACTTATCTCCTCATAGAAATTGATTAAATTAGTTTGACATGACCGATGGCGTTATTTGCTTATTTTCATTGAGATACTCCAAAATAGCATCTCTTAGAAACCCTTCAAACATTTTACCAACAACAGATGTTAAACTTACTGGCCTATAATTTCCAGCTCTATATGTATTCCCAACCAGGTTTAACCAATATTGGTTTCCTTTTGAGCAGCAATATTTACTTTAATGTGTAGATGTTATATATGGAGATAAAGTAATAAAATTACTTTACACATTCTTTCTAAATCAGATAAATGCTGTATAGGAAAATCCTTGATTAAGTCTATATGAGCTCATGGTATTGATCCTATGGATCCAGCGAGCTACAAACTGTAGGAGTTTTCTATCCAAATTGCCTCCTTTTGGTCCCAAAGTGATCTTTTCAATGCCCGAAAAACGTAAGAGACTACTGTTTTTATCATGGACATATTTGATGTGCCTAAAAATGGATGTATCTTTATCAGTCGCTATTGCGCTTAGATGGCCTGAAATGCGGCGTCTTAACTCTTGAGTCGTCTTACCAACATATAATTTGGGGCATGGGCATGCTGCTGCATAAATTACCCCCTGAGTTTTGTATGTAATAAGTTGCCTAATCTGATAAACCTTTTTATCAATAGGGTTAGTGAATTGTTTAATCCTAGGAATGTATATGCAGAAAGTGCAGTCCCCACAAGATGTTGATCCCCAATATTTCTCTCTGATGGCTATATTGTTTATTGGAGAAAACTATGAACCAAATGGTCCCTGAAATTTTTGCCTCAACAATATGTAACACTGGGGTAGGGGGTCAGAACCGATTGTAAATCTCTATCTGATTTAATGATGTGCCAGTGTTTCCTCAGAATCCGATTAATCTCATTATTGTAGCCATCATATGTGCCGATTCATCTGATGATGTCATTTTCTTTCTTTAGGGTTATTTTTAATTAATCCTTCCTATTTATGATTTTGGCTCTATTATAGGACTTTAGAAGGGGGCGTATCGGATATCCCCTATCACGAAATTGTTGAAATAGACTATTACTTTCTTTAGTAAATGATACCTCATTTACGTCATGCCCTTAAATATTGGCCCATTGGAATTCCTCTTTTTAAGGGCTGGGGGTGCCAGCTCGTCCAATGTAGGTAACTGTTTGTGGAGGTCGGTTTCATATAGATCTCAGTTTCCAGATGGTCATTCTCCGATTAAATAATTTTTGGATCTAGAAAAAAGATCTCTCATTCATGAATCTCGTATGTATATTTCATCCCTATCTTGTTAGTATTCAATGCCTGGGTGAAATTGTGAAAAAGTGTGTGTCCTCCATCCCAAAAGATGAAAATGTCGTTTATATATCTGCCCCAAAAAATTATGGGGCAGACATATGACGATATCTCCTCAGTGAACACCAAGTGATCCTTCCACCACCCTAAAGAAAGATTTGCGTAAAATGTGGCACATGACGTCCCCATAGCAGTACCATTGATTTGCTTGTAAAAGAATCCCTGAAAAATAAAATAATTGTGCTCCAAAACAATTTGCAACGTAGTGAGAACCAAGTCATTGTGTCTAGAAAAATGAGTGCTTTTAGTGCTCAAAAAAGATTTTACTGCTTGTAGGCCAAGTGGGTGCTGGATAGCACTGTATAAGGATCCCACATCCAGGCTTGCCAGTAGGGTATTCGGTGTCAGTATGATATCATTGATCTTAAGAAGAAGATCCTTTGTGTCCCTAATATATGAGAGTAGGGATGTAACGAATGGTCTGAATATCTGATCCACATATTCACTGATCCCTTGGGTCAAGTTCTCATTCCCAGGATACTATGGGTCTCCCTGGCATTGGTGTTTTGTTCTTGTGTACCTTCTGGAGGTCATAGAAGATTGGAATGGTCGGACTCTTGTTAAACAGATAGTTGAAATCATCCTTTGTAATTAAGTAATTTTGTTTGGCCTCAGAGAGTAGATGTTTCAACTATTCTAAGTATCCATTGGTAGAATTTCCCTAAAGTAATCGATATGTTTTTTAGTCCCTAAATAATCTTAAGACCATGTCCACATAGTCATCCCTATCTTGGATGACCATGTTTCCCCCTTTATCACTAGGTTTTATAATTATCTCATTGTTGATTTTCAGTTCTTTGAGGGCTATTAATTCATCGGGGGTTAGATTCAATGTATTGTTCTCCTTCCTCAATTTCAGAGCTTTTATATCCTGAGTTAATAACTTTACAAAGGTATCTATTTCTTTGAACTGTCCAACGGTGAAATGTTTTTGGATTTTGGCTTCAATGATGTAAAAGGCGGGTCTAAGGTAACTTATCTGGGGTTGAATACGTTTCTACTTATTGTATCCCCACTTCTCACAATCTCCTAATTGTACTCCTGTTTGGCCTAAAAAAAAGTGGAGCTATTTGTTTTCCCCTGTTTCCAGCGATAGTACTCATCTGTGTTGTTGGTATTAATGTTGGGGTGGTATTTGGCTGGATACTTGTCAGCGGTTGAGATAAGGGACTAGAAGAAAAGGATTGAGAGGGAATAGAAGAGACATTCCCTGGAGTATTTAAATTTGGAATGGCCGTCACAGTGTTTGGATTCATGCTGACCTCTTTTGATGTATTCACTGGCCATGTTTTAGCTTCTTCCCTTCCTGCCTGGGTAAATCTCTTAGGAGGCTGGTATCTCCTTTTTTTTGTTTTCCTTTTAATTCCCACCATCTCTTTAGATGTTCCCGATACACTTTGTACTGAACTCTCCATTCCCGAGATTTCAGTATCCGAATTGACAGTATTTTTTAAAATTGAATTCCTAACATTATTCCTGTTCTTTCAAATATACACTCGATCGCTCTCAAAGTTGAGACGATCCCTTATATAGTTCTTGTATTTCCGTTCTTTTATTTAGTTCTGTAATTGTTCAATATTTTTCTTGATTTTTATTTCCAGATTAGTAAATTCTGGATTCTGACTAAATTCTTGTATTTCTTTTATCTCTCTTTCTAATTGTTTATCCAGCTTAGAGAAATATCCCATCTCATACTCTGGCAGGTAGCTCAGCAATCTTAGTGAGTATTCTGTCAGGAGTCGCTCCCACGCCTTTACAAAATCGTTGTCTTCCAGATGAGAATTGGGTCTCAGGGGAATACGTAGTCCCCTATATACTATTCCTTGTTGGATATATGTGTCCAGACTGGCTATCTCCCACCAGGATCGTATATGTTGACTGTTTGTTTTATTAAAATTTTTGAATGCTATATTTATATCCATCTGATTTAAAGAGGACCTTTCATGTGAAAAAAAAAAAGTATGAACTAAGTATCATGATATGGAGAGCGGCGCCCAGTTCTCCCGCTATGTCCTCCGGTATCTTTGGTGACTTGGTTCTCCTGGGAGGAGTCTGTCTTTTTGTCCTGGGTGTCTCCTTCTCCCAGGCTGTAGCACTGTCCAATCGCAGAGCAGAGCTCACAGCCTGGGAGTTTTTTTTTTCCCTGGGCTCTGCTCTCCATATCATGATACTTAGTTCATCCTTTTTTTAACATGAAAGGTCCTCTTTAATGGGATATTACTGTTTGAAAATACCTGATTGGCCTCAATTGTCAGATTCTCCAAATTTTATTTGATTCGAAAACCTGCCATATTATTCACACAAATGTATATAAACTTGTCCCTCTTATCCACAATTATTAGTCTCCAAGATAGTTCTTACTATCCGAGGTGTATGGAGAGATTTTATTCATAAATTATATGATAATGTATGATAGCTCGCTGATTGTTAATATTAAGTTATTGCTCACTTGGAAATCAATAGAATGTGTTCTCCTTTTTATAGGTCAAATTTAAGGAGGGGTAACCTCCAATTAATAGTCGTTGTCAGTTCCCAATGCTCATGTTTGCTATTGTTCCATTACCCCTGAGGACACCACGTTTAGTGGTGAAACATGTAGGGCGAGCGATGTGTGCAATGTTTTTTTAATTAGAACCTGACCTTGTGTTTAATAGCTCAGCGATATGATGCGACATGATGGTCTAAGTGCTTATGAGAAATATTTTATAGCTAGGGAGGTATAGTAATCGTAATCAGACACTCAGTGATGGTACTACTATAAAGTATATATATTGATATAACTACCCACTAGTATACTGCAGCAAATGATACGCTGACAGTAACAGTTTCAACAAACGCACATGTGATAGCAGAGTGCATACAATAAATAATTGACATGGCTGCAGTGTAGGAGATTATAGGAGATTATAAGGGATAGGAAATTAATATCTCATTGAATCTCCCTAGTTAAATCATTATCAGTGATATATGCTCACAGTAAATTCTAAGAGCTAGAGATATACTATAATTACTTGATATCAACTTTTAATGATTGTGTTGTTTTTGGGTAGTTTATTTTAAGAGTAAAGAATAAATGTTACATTTTATTAGAATGGCCGAAAACAGGTATTAGATGGCCTCGGGCCATTGAACCTTTCAAAACATAAGAAATGCACAGTGTATCACAAAATACATAAGATGATACTTTATATTAGCCCATTAGAGACAGTAGCAGGGTACAATAGTGGTAATGCAGTTCTGGGGCATTACAGATCTGCAACAGTTAGAGGGTGTCCAGAAAGATTTGTAAGCTGTTTTTATGCTGTCCCTTATTGCATCAGTTTGAGCATCTACTCTAAAATAAATATCAGAGTGATGACAAATTATTTATACCGCAGTTTTCTGACACATTTTGTGGCCTCTTTAACAGGTTTCAGTATTTAACAGGCGTCTCTGATGAGCTGCCACTGCTTGACCTCGAAACAGCACATGCTGCCTGCTGAGGTGGTCTACCGTATGACAAAATCATTCACAGCTTTGCGCTGCTTATACAGATGCTCTATCATGTTCAACGTGGAATTCCATGGAGAATGAACTTCATTGAACAAGCAGTTCAGAAGGATTTTTCTTGCCACAAGAAAGACTGAAATGTGAGGACAGTCTTCTGGACATTGCAAACACCCTCTGCAAACCACTGTACTTTTTCAAAGAGCGCTGCCTGACTAAATTGATGTTGTGAAAGGAGCATGTGTTATTTATTAAGTGCAATGTGACCACATTGTTTCTGCCATTGCTGCTGACCACCTTGTCCAGTTGGAGTTAGAGGGGCGACAGCAGGATGTGTGGCTACTCTCGCCCACCCCGATCAGCTCTAACATAGCATGGAAACACTACACTCTACACTTTAAACATATGATAAGAGTGAGGGGGACTGGGACAACACTCTGCCCTACTGCTGTTGGGGACAAGAGGATGTCAATGGAGGAGAATGTGGGGAAGGTGGATAAGGGCCTGGTGTGGGAGCCAGACTGACATGCACATGGAGTTGTAAATAGGACCTGCTATTTTTGCTGCGGTGCTACCTTTTTGCTCACTTGAAAAACACATACGCAGTCGTCTATGAAAGAAATGTACTATCCCTGCCCATAACAACTTCTCAAGGTAGCGTGCACCTTGTCACAAAATGAGAATTGTAATGAGTGGCCCACTTTCTCCACCACGTGATAGTACAAGGCAGGGATGTTTTTTTTGAGAAATAATGTCAGCTAAGTAACTTCCAGTGAGGCTGTATGCATGCTATCAGCACCCTAAAGGCAGCAGACTCTACTAAATGGTACGACAGCGACAGCACCATCAGCAAATTATCCACGTGGGAGTTAAACTTGCACCCTAGTTGATTGCTGGGCATGTGGCATTATTTTATGGCCACACATTCCACCATGATCAATGACTGACTGAATGAGGAATATTCTGAGTGTGAGAAGCAGTAACTGATAATGATCTTGGCAAAGACAATGTACTGCACGTGGATGTGGCATGGCTGCTGAAAAGGAGACTGTGAAAAAAAGGACACCATTGTTGCACCAGCTGGCGCCCACTTCTTTTTTAACAATAATTGGTAATGCCGCATCATGTCCTGTAATAGAGCTGAGGTGTCTATGTTTGAATTCACACAGCTTATTTCCCACTTGCTGATTTTGCACATGGCAATGCCTTTGTCTTTCAGCACTGTGCAGAGGAAATGCCAGTTGAAAGATACTTGCATACTCTGCACAGTGCTAATGGAAGCCGAGCTTGGCTTACAGTAGATCTGGCACATTTTTACCCTGTGCCCACAGTATCAGTGGCATGACCAACTAACCATAATAGAAACACATCTGGCTCTGGCAGTTCTTTGAGAGGTTCTGGCCATACATTGCCTCTGCTCTTTATTGCCAGTCCACCACAACCAATACCCTCCTCCTTTGATGTTACCTCCTCTTAGGCATGCAGAACAAGCTTCAGGTCCTGTCCAACACACATCATTGTCTTCATCAACCTCAGCCTTCATGCCATTTTTATCAGACTGCGATGTGTCATCATTGGCCCCCTCCCGATTCCTTACTCTGTATTTGTCCTGGGAACCAGGAAGAAAAAAGAGGATGCACTGAAAGGCTTCTCTGAGGTTGCAAGGAGGAGGAGCATGAGGAATGTTGTCACACTGACACGTAACTTCCCTATCATTTTGCTGTGACTGAGAGGAGGAGTGGTCTCAAATTAGCACGAGACACATGTACAGTATATCCAAAATCTCTGTTAAATTATCATTGTGTAAACAAATGAACATACAACAACATCATACCAGTTCATTTGGCTTTTTGTATAAAAGTCCATTAATGGCAGTAGTGTCTCAGTCACTGCAGGAACAATGAACACAGAATGACATTTTCAGCTAAGTACCTTACAGAATACTGGCCCTTACTGGCTGACCCAGGCTGTCGCTCTCTGAGTCAATCAGGACTAGTCCATACCCCCCATCTTCCTTCCAGTGTCAAGTGAACTTCCATCTTCTTCCTCCCTCATGGTTTTCCCCACAAATATGCACAATAAAATGGTGTTGGGCTCTGGTTTAGGGCAATTCATTCCAAACAAATCACAAAAATTTCAGAGTTGTTTGACGGATGATTTGTTATGAAATTCGTAATGAGTTCAATTAGTTGTTTAGAAACAATTTGCTTATCTCCAGAGCAGACCCGAACCAGCCACCTGAGTCAAAGGGGAGAAGTAATTTCGTCACATCATCCCAAGTATCTAGCTGATGTAAACACCAATGCAGGAGGAATACACAGAATTAACACATTCTCTATTAGCAAATGTTTTACTCAGAGTGTAATAACACCTATTGGGTAATGGATTTCCTAACAGAGTTGTCATTAACATAAAAATCTGTGTTCTCAATACTCAATTTATAAAAGGCGTAGAATTGGCCTCAGTCCATAACATGTTCCTAAGCAGCTGAAACGTGTAATTAACAGATATTCCTTCCTCGGGGAAGTACTAAAAAGTTTCCTAAAAGATTCTGATTAGCTCCAGGTTAGAAGGGCAGAGGTATAAAGCCTAGATCTCCTCATCCTCATCATCTTCTCAGGAGCGTTCACTGACAGGTATTGTGTTATTTCCTTTCTGTATTTTAGAAACTTTTTTTAATATTAAGTGCCATCTCGTACTGTTTTAACGTTTTTGTTTGCCTTGTTTTTTTTTTTTTAAAGCCCAATTTTACAATTTCTGCAGTGATGGCTTCCAAGAAGATTCTAGTGATACTTTGTTCAGGTATTAAAAGAATAATATGTTTTATGATAAACAATAATACATGAATATATTACATTTTATTATATAGACATAATTCAGCTTTTTCAAATAAAGTAATTTTTAACCTTTTATAACAAAAAGTTAACTCATAATTTACTTTTTAATTTCTTTTAGTTATTTCTTTGGTCATTTCTAATCCTAACCCAAGTGACTCTACTGGTGAACAAGGTGAGTGAAGCGGAATAGCATACTGAATTTCTTAACATAAGGACTCATGTACACGACCGTAGCCTGTTTTGAGGTCTGTAAATTGCAATTCCTCAAAACATGCATACCAGCCGAGTGTGTGCCACATATTACGGAATGGAATGTCCGGCCCATAATAAAACTGTTTTATCCTTGTCTGTAATGCGGACAATTAACTCATGTTACTTAACAATCTATTGAGTCATAGTTCCACCTTGGAAGACAATTAGAGAATTCTGTTTCAGCAATCCTCTACTTGTATCCATCTTTACATTTCCCCTTGGCTCGAGATCTCCAGAGATCTCACGAGCTGACCAGATTTGAAACATTTTTACATTCCAAAGCTGGACATCATTTTCCACTCATTTTCCACAATATGCAAGCAAGACCTTTGAAGGGAGACATTTATCAAATCCAATATGTCAGTTTTGTGGCTTAAAAAGTTGCTAGTCATGGCAATTGTGCTGTTTTCTGCAACATTCGGTCAATTTTAGCTAAGTTTGGTGTCACTTAAAACTTTTCAAAGTGTTCTATGTTTAAGAGCTGAAAGTGAGGTTCGACCTGGATTTTTTGTGACTTTTGCAATACTCGCAAAAAAATCACAACCTACGCCAGACAACGCTCTGGTGTACTTTAAAGGGGTTATCCGAGTTTTGGGGAAAAAAAAACTCATAAAACTCATAAGGACATACATATACATTAGTTAAGCTTGATTTCTTAAGAGAAAAACCCATACTTACACCTTTTCATGGTTCTGTTATTCATGCTTTGTTTACATGCTGCAGCAAAGCTGTGGGGGGCGTGTACCAACAGTGCCTGAGCACTCCCTCATGAATATTTGTGGGTGTGAATAATCTGACCTTCCCCGCCCCCTGCTCTGCACATCCTAAATGTGCATTAAAAAAACAGTCACATGACTGTCTCCTAGCTCACACAGGCAGAAGATCTTCCTGTCACATTGCAGATACACAGGCTCTATGGCAGCCATATCTATATAAGCTATTTGACAGCTATACGTATCTAAGCTATATGGCGGTTATATGTATTCAAGCAAAATGGCAGCTATATGTATCTGAGCTATATGATGGCTATATGTATCTAAGCGAAATGACAGCTCTATGAATCTAAGCTGTATGACGGCTATATGTATCTAAGCTATATAGCAGATCTATGTATCTAAGCTATATATGACGGCTATATCTATCTAAGCTATATGATGGCTATATGTATCTAAGCTATATGAAAGCTAAATTAAAGCTATATCTCCATTTAAGCTATACAAGTATCTAAGCTATATCCGTATTTAAGCTTTATCTGTATCTAAGCTATATCTATAGCTAAGCTTCATCTATCTAAGCTATATAAGTATCTAAGCTATATCTGTATCTAAGCTTTATCTATCAAAGCTATATCTGTATCTAAGCTATATCTAAGTCATATCTATATCTAAACTTCATCTATCCAAGCTATATAAGTATCTAAGCTATATCTGTATCTAAGCTTTATCTATCAAAGCTATATCTGTATCTAAGCTATATCTATATCTAAGTTATATCTATATCTAAACTTCATCTATCTAAGCTATATAAGTATCTAAGCTATATCTGTATCTAAACTTTATCTATCTAAGCTATATGTATATGAAGGACAATTGTTAACTTTTTTTCTCATGGGACTGTTTTTTGTTCAGTGGCGCTGATGGACGGTGCTGGTAAGGATCGCCAATCACCAGAGTTGTACGGGCAAACTAGTGGATCATAGGGAGGGAGCCAGAAACTTCGCAGGCACACCATAGAATCTGTCTGCGCGGCTGCCAGCACTGGTGAGGATCACACATGCACGATCCCTCACAGGAGCCGAGGCAGCCAGAGGAGAGGGGGGCCAGCACAAAAGGCTCTGACGTCTCGTGTACAGAGCCAGGCCGCTACCTCAAGCAGGGAGAAGCCTGTACACGAGACGTCGTCACCGGAGCCTGGTGAGTGACGTCAGTGGTCACATGACTCGCACTGGCCGGGGAGAAACGGGGCAGAATTAATAATGTAAGTAAATTACTAATAAGTTTATCATACTCTTAGAAGCCGCCTTAACCTATAATGATATAACCCCTTTAACACATACAGTATAGTTGTAAGCCACATTTCACTCACACCAAATACATTATTAAGGTGCACCATTTCATAAATTTGCTGAGGGCACACAAAGAAAAGACAAACTTAAAACTAACACAAAAACAAATGCAAATGGAAAATGTCCACCTTATAGTATAGACATCTTGTGACACAATATCACAAAATGAGCCATGAGGTCTTCAGTGTTTACATTAGGTAGCCTACCTGCCCTCTTATATAGTAGCAGCAGTGCAAGGTATTAGGTAAATGGGATGAAGCTAGAATATTCTGCCCCACCGATGTGCGGGTAATTGGGCGAATGTGAAAATTGAAGAGGCTGCAGCACCATAAGCCCTTCACACAGCTGATTGGTAAGGTTGCCAGGTCCATCCTCCACTAATCTGATACCGATGGCCTATCCCAGGGACGGGCAAACTGTGGCTCTCCAACTGTTGTAAAACTACAATTCCCACCATGCCTCCTGTAGGCCGCTAGCTAAGCAGTCTTTGCATGCTGGGAGTTGTAGTTTTGCAACAGCTGGAGAGCCGAAGTTTGCCCATCCCTGACCTATCCTAACTAGGATAAGCCATGAATATTATACCAGGTGTTGCCTCCAACATTAGACGTGTATTGATTGGTAATAATAGTCTTTCCTTTGATATCTACGATATTAGCTTCTTAATGTTTCTCTCCACAGAGAAAACCTGCCCTGAAGGAGCAGAAATGCATAATTGTTCTGGTTGTGGGTCCTACTGTCCAAGACGGAATATAGTGTGTGCCGCTGTTTGTACAGATGGATGTGTGTGTACACAGAAAGGATATGTCATAGGTCCTGATAATAAATGCATCCCGAAGGAAGAATGTCCATCAGAAAGCATAACTTGCTTTGAAGGAACTGCACCGTCAGATTGTGTGGGTTGTTGGTCTTACTGTCCAGTACCAAGGGCTTGTATCCAAGCTTGTAGATATGGATGTGCATGTATAAAGGATGGACATGTCATAGGACCAGATAAAAAATGTATCCCAAAGGAGCAATGTCCAAAGGTAAGCCAGCACCAGATCACTATGGGACCTACTGTATACATGAAATGTCATTTTATTCCTTTCTCCTTCTTCTCCTCCACCCTCTTTCTCTTCTATTTATATTTATTTTTCTTCTTCTTCTCCCTTCTCCTTTTTCTTCTCATTTTGCTTCTTTTTCTTCTCCTTTCCCATTTCCTTCTTCTTCTTTTTCTCCTCTTCCTTCTTTTTCTTCATTTTTCCATTTTTCTTCTTCATCCCCTCTTGCTTTATGTGGTTTATCATCTTTATGTTCGGCATTTGTCCCATCCTCTTTTCTTTCCTCATTTACTTCTTACCCTTCATCTTTATTATATTCTTTATCATCTTCATATTTTCATTTCCTCTCCTTGTTCCTCTCCCTCCTTATATTTATAACACGCAGTTCTTCCTTTTTCTTTCTCCCTCTTCCTTATCATCTTGTTTCCTATATCTTCTCCTTATTTTCCCCTCATCTTTCACCTTCTTCTTTTGTTTTCTTCCTCCTCTCTCCTGTTGTTCTCCTCCATCTATTACACTGTTTATCCTCCATTTTGAGATTATTTTCTCTTTTTCTTGTCCCATTATTCCCCCATCTCCTTTTCTTCCCAGTAGTCTACTGTATAGGCTCTGGTGCTTGTAAGGCCTCATATCTTGGCCCTTCTATGTCATCTGTTCCTTTATTTTCTTTCAGTCAATCAGAGGATCAACATCCATTGCTAATTAACTTTTAAACATATCATTATAGCTCTATTTCCTGACACATAGCTCCAAATCCCCTGTATGATCAGATTTCAAAGATTTTTAGCTAATGCAGCCGCCACTAGGGGGAGCTCAGAAATACACTGTATAATATTTATTCTAGAGATGAGAGAAGCTATCAAAAATTTGATTTGGCTGCTTTGCCAAATTTCACAAAGACTTAGTCATGAAGCACATTTCTTTGTAAGTAGCGGCGGAACCGCCACCCATCATTGAACCCCCAAAATGCTGCGTTCATCGATGATCGCAGCATCTGAGAATACTGAGGGCCTTCAGGGGTTAATTTAGTAAAAAAATATCATCATAATAATATTAACCCTATCCATTTGATCGCGAAGAAGCCACTGCGGCCCTCTTGATTGAAGATGCCACAAGAAACCTTGTGCTGTGCGTGATGACGTCAATGCGTGCGAGATTTCATGCAAATTCTTCAGTATGTATTTCTTTAATATGAAAAACACATACTGAGGTATATATATAATTTTTTTTAAAGTTATTTTAGGGAAAAGTGATTAGTTACCATGAAGCACAAGTAAATTCAGCTTCACGGCAAATCAAATTTTTCCTGAAATTCGGATCAAATTCTACTTCAGATGCTTTGATTTGCTCAACACTAATTTATACACGGAATTCAGTAATGATGCAGTAGACACCTAAGCGCCCCCTAGTGGTGGCTGCAGGCAGGCAGAATGTTCTCATTTCACTATATGAAAGGGGTTTTGAGTTCTAGATCACAAAAATGGAGCAATAAAAATTAATTAATCAGGCCCTATTTTCAAAAGTTGATATTCTTGATTTGAAGCTGGTATGCAATTAACGTTGATTCAGTATACACTGTTAAGTGACCTCATCCCTACGTTTTTCCGGCTGTAGTGAAACTATAACCCCTACCATGCCCTGACAGATGGAGACTTAGACCTCATCTACAAACCATATATCTGTATAGACACCTTTGATGTGTTAATCATATTTTTATAGCTCCCATTACTAGAAAATACAATACAGACAAGAATAGGACCTGTTCGATAATGTGCGTAATGGAGACACGGATGCGGACAGCCCACAAATGACGTCCATGTGCTGTCCGCAATTTTTTGCAGCCCCCTAGAAATGAATGGGTCCACAAAAAATGCAGATTGGACGTGGACCAAAACTACAGTCATGCGCATGAAGCCTTAGGGTAATAGTTTCGCGACTGCTGTACAACTACTGTATAGGTCGAGGATCACTTGCTTTTTTTTTCTTATACCATACAGTAACATATAACGCCACTTTATATGAACAGTGATATAAAATAAATTGGTAGTAAAATATCCTAAAATAGCATTTTATATTGATTATGTATATACTACTTCTCACACAGGTGAAATCATAAGATGAAATCAAGAAGACATGAAAACTGACGTCTTAGAGAAGATTTGTTCCCAGTCCTAAGAAAAAATTTGGATAGCATAAAATTGAATGTGCAGAAATTGTAATTATTATCCCCAATAAACCTTTGATAAAGTTAAACTTGTATAAAGTTATTTAACCACCCCTCTGCTAAAACCAGTGATGGCCTGTTCTCCACATGGGTGCAGGTCACAGAGGCACGACCTGAACCTTTTTTTTGGCATATCCTTTGACAACTATGACAATTGACAAAAATATTAAATTTACTGCCGCTCCAAGGCAATGTTCCTCCCGCACCAGTTTACATTGCAGTGGTGATGACATTTTTACCGCCACATAACCTCACTGCTGGCAGCAATGTCAGAAAGCACAGAACTCGACTGCTGTAGGAATAACTATTGCAATGTTAAAGGAGTTGTCCAACATGAAAAAACTGGTGGTGGAATGCTCAGAGTGGGTCAAAAAGATAAGTCTCACCTCCTTGAAAACCCTCCACTTCTGTTTTCATGCTGCCCGGGATCTGTTGGTCTCTTCTGATTGGTCTTATTTAGCTGTAAGCACATATGGGCCTAGTAATTGAGCTACTAGGTTATGTATCTTGGATTTTGCAAAGGTATTTGAAATTGTCCTTCACAGGTGTTTAATCCTTTGACGACCTCCGCCGTTCATGTACGGCAGAACTCTCCACTTTAAAGATGGAGATGTCGTTTCACAACAACTAATTGCTCACCACCGCTATAGTCTGACTGCTATTGCACAGTCAATCAGCTCTGTGTAACCGTGCTCATTTACGGATTTAATAAGGAAATGTCATGATAGCTGTAGTTTTTACAGTCGGTGACTATTACCCACATGAACAACATTTGAATCAAAATGTTTCAGTGCGAATAAAAGCAAAATCTGATTTTACTTTTACAATTACCTAATAACCATCTTCAAGCGAAGGAGAATATTAAAACGAGCGGCACTCATCGATTGTAGAGGGATACGCTTTATTCCATAGCAAGAGGGGGGTACATACGGTGCAAACACAGCATGAAGCTGAACTACCTAATAACCATTGTTTTCTCACTTTTTTGGGGGTAATCTGTATTTTATAATCATTCTGGCCAGGCTTGGACTGGCCCACAGGGGTACAGGGGAATCCCCCAGTGGGCCCCTGAGCAAGGTGGGCCCCTAGTCTCCCACCCTCTGCACAAATGGCACATAACACACTAGATTTACTGCACTAGATACATATATTCAATATACAGCACCTCCACCGGCCTATGTTCATATAAAAAAAAACTTGTTCGATTATTTATTACATTTGAATGTATCCATACAGTGGGCCCCCAAAATAAATTTTATTGGTGGGCCCTAGGTACCCCATTCTGAGACTGATTCTGCCCTTACTGTAATGGAAGTCATCTTTCCACATACTGGCCTCCTGCCTTGTGTTTATACAGAGCAGTCAGTATAAGAAGGTAGAGCTGCAGGAGGAGGGAGGGGGCAGCAGCCTGGACCAATGGTGAGACAAAGGGTGTGTCTTAGACTACTTCAAACACTCTTCTGACACTGCAGTCAAGATGTAGTCATAGATATCAGCCCTAATGGAGTTGAGCTAAAAAAAAGCCACGGAGCGAGATTTGTGGTAAGACAGAGGGATTAGCTCTCCCAATCGCCCTGTATACAAGGCAGCTTTGGAAAGCCAAGAAGCTGTCATTGCAGCTGATGACCTTGTGAAAGCTCCCCAGGTCTAGGGACACTGATATATATAACAATGGATAATAGCATAAATTACAGTGTTAACAAACAATGTGTTTCAAAACTCACCGTGTCGGCACATGTGTTATGCATTTTCAAATTAGAAATCTTCCCAAAAATTGTCCCTCATCTGTGGCAGAACGGGTTTAAACACAAACAGTGTTATGGGACGAAAACAATGGGTTGTTTGGACCAAGAGTCCAAAAATGATACCTCAGTTGGAGAAGACAGGTATGGGATTCAGCAAGTTCCCTCCAGTTCTCCAGATCTGGTTGTTAAAGTGTAACTGCCGTTTCATTTTGTTTATACCCTAATGGTAAAGTACACCCTGCTTTATAAAGGCTTTTGTGCTTTAAAATGTAATCATTTTCAGTTTTACCTGATAATAACTACCACAAATGTAACATAGTAACATAGTACATAAGGCCGAAAAAAGACATCTGTCCACCCAGTTCAGCATGTCATCCTGCAAGTTAATGCAGAGGAAGGCAAAAAAAAACAAAAAACTGTGAGGTAGAAGCCAATTTTTCCCACTTAAGGGGAATACAAAATTCCTTCCCGACTCCAATCAGGCAATCAGAATAACTCCCTGGATCAACGACCCCTCTCTAGTAGCTGTAGCCTGTAATATTATTACACTCCAGAAATAGATCCAGGACCCTCTTGAATTCTTTATTGTACTCACCATCACCACCTCCTCAGGCAGAGAGTTCCATAGTCTCACTGCTCTTACCGTAAAGAATCCTCTTCTATGTTTGTGTAGAAACCTTCTTTCCTCCAGACGCAGAGGATGTCCCCTGATCACAGTCACAGTCCTGGGGATAAATAGATGATGGGAGAGATCTCTGTACTGACCCCTGATATATTTATACATAGTTATTAGATCTCCCCTCAGTCGTCTTTTTTCTAAAGTAAATAACCCTAATTTTGATAACCTTTCAGGGTACTGTAGTTGCCCCATTCCAGTTATTACTTTAGTTGCTCTCCTCTGAACCCTCTCCAGCTCTGCTATGTCTGCCTTGTTCACAGGAGCCCAGAACGGTACACAGTCCTTCATGTGTGGTCTGACCAGTGATTTGTAAACGTTTCAGTGCAAAACGAAACTGACAAAAAGTATTCTAAAATTCACAGCTTGGTAAAGCCCATTGAGTCAATTTTTGCCAAGACACAAGTGTGGTCGCCTTGTCATATGAGCTTCACCTGTGACTAATAATGGATCAATTAGGTCTCAGGTGTGTATAAAAAGAACCCCAATACACTAGGCCTAAGATTCACCCTGAGACTAAAGTGTTGATTATCAAGAGGCTGAAGATCAGATCCACTGCTGATGTGGCAGATACCTTCAATGTGTCTCAGCGTCAAGTTCAGAGGATAAAAAAAAAGATTTGAAGAGACTGGAGATGTTTTGGACAAGCCCAGGTCAGGCAGACCCTACAAGACAACTGCTCGAGAGGACCGTTTGTTGGCTTGAAAATGCAAGGCCAGCCTATTTTCCACTGCAGCAGAGCTCCACGAGACCTGGTCACCTGAAGTCCCTGTGTCAACCAGAACAGTTTGTCGGATTCTGTCTCGAAATGGCCTCCATGGTCGAATCAGTGCCCAAAAGCCAGCACTAAACAAAAGACAATTGAAAAACCGTGTGGCATTTGCCATTGCCCAAATCCTGCTAAAAGGATGGATGCTGGAAAAGTGGCAGAAGGTGGATTTTTCAGATTAATCTTCTGTTGAATTACACCACAGTCGCCGCAAATATTGCAGGAGACCTACTGGAGCCCACATGGAGCCGAGATTTACCCAGAAACAGTGAAGTTTGTTAGAGGCAAAATCATGGTCTGGGGTTACATCCAGTATGGGGGTGTGCGAGGGATCTGCAGGGAGGAAGGCAACATCAATAGTCTAAAATACCAAAAAATCTTAGCTACCTCTTATATTCCCAACCATAAAAAAGGCCAAATCCTGCAGCAGGATGGTGCTCCATCGCATACTTCCATCTCCACATCAAAGTTCCTTAAGGCGAAGAAGAGCAAGATGCTCCAGGATTGGCCAGCCCAGTCACCAGACATGAACATCATTGAGCATATGTGGGGTAGGATGAAAGAGGAAGCATGGAAGACGAAACCATAGAATATTGATGAACTCTGGGAGGCATGCAAGACTGTTTTCTTTGCTATTCCTGATTACTTCATCAATACATTGTATGAATCCTTGCCAAACCGCATGGATGCTGTCCTTCAATCTCATGGAAGTCATACAAGATATTACATTTGGATCTCACAGCACCACTACTTAATTTGCTGACATATTTTTGGATTTGTGTTTTAAATGTAGGATTGGCACACATATATGGAAGAAACACTCTATTTATTAATTGACCATCTGTTTGGTAATTAAATAAAATCACTTCATTAAAATTAATGTAAACATATGCAGACTAAATTAATATAAATACTGTCTATTGACAAAAACAATGCGAATGCAATACAAATGGATAAAAATATGACGAGATAAAAATATAAATATTATCGATAAAAAATAATGAAAATAGAACAGGGACTGGCGGTACTAGCTGATCTCTACTAGGTGTTTCTGTATGGACTAGTAATCTAGTAGTCCTAGGTGCTAGGTATCACCTGGTATGTTGGAGAGACAATGGTACAGTCAGTCACTGTCCTATTGGATGGTAATCCTCATTAACGTAACGTTAAATCACATGAGATAATTCTTGTATAAATTGCAACAATTACACCAATTATATTAATGTGTCACTATAATGTTGACAGTGTTCACTGTCAGACAGGTTGTATCCCCGGTTAGCAGTCGGTCTGCAGGCACTTGTATGGTAGCATACCGCACAGTCAATATTCTTTATAAAAAATGCTGCTAATGTTGTGATAGCTATACGCAGTTTCCAGTGGTTAAAGTGTTGTTGCTGGCAAACACAATTTCTGGTGGGTAAATATAGATATTTTCCTCATTTACCTCACCTCCTCATATTATGATCATTCGCGTCACAATACTCTTCCCACAGGTGTGGGCTTACCTCTCCGCACCGCTGTTTTATTATCGTTTGTTATCGATCTCCACTCCGCTTGTATGCCTTGTCTTCCCGGCTGCCGTGCTGTTGGCGTCCTTCGTGTATCTCGCAACTACCGCGTCACGTGATGGCTTTGTGCGGGGGTTACGGATCTTTACTCACAGAAAATTACAACTGTCACTTCCACACAGAACTCCCATTCCATGACCATCAAACATTTCCTTACATGCAATTCCGCCAATGTTATCTACCTAATCCAGTGTCCATGCTTGAGACAATACATAGGGAGAACCAAACGAACAGTGAAAGTCAGGATATCAGAACATTTAAATAACATTACTAAAGGCTATGATAAACATTCCCTATCCAGACATTTCAAGGAAGTACACAAACAAGACCCAATGGGTCTCTCGTTCATGGCACTGGAGAAGGTAGAGAAACATTGGCGGGGAGGAAATCACATTGAAAGACTATCAAGAGCGGAATCCAGAAAAATGTATGAATTGGGCAGCCTTCTACAGAGGGGCTTTTTATAAGAATATGGGCGGTCCGTTTGGGTGACGATGTAGAGTTGCATGTCAGGCTGTTTTCCAGCACTGCAACTCTCACTCTACCCCACATGGGCCCCCCTCTCCCATCATTTCAGATCAGAAATTTACCGTTATGTTAGGAACTTAGGTGATTTACGCCCTTTATGGATTAAAACCCGACTCTGCGTCAACTATGTAATTTTCCATGGGAGTTTTGCCATGGATCCCCTTCCGGGGTGCCACAGTCCAGCTGTTAGTCCCCTTGAAAAAAATTTCCATCACTATTGTGGCCAGAAAGAGTCCCTGTGGGTTTTAAAATTCGCCTGCCTATTGAAGTCTATGGCGGTTTGCCCGGTTTACCCGTTCGCAAACATTTGCGTAAATTCACGTTCGCCGTTCGCAAATGGAAAATTTTATGTTTGCGACATCTCTAGTGTTTATCTTGGGGGAGATGGCAATTTGGGGTCAAATTAATGGGACAGTGGGGGAAAATGGGGGGTAAATTAATTAATATGGGGCAGTATGGGGAAAAAATAAATGGATGGCCGTAAGGCGGGTAAATTAATTAATATGGGGCGGGGGGGGGGGTCAAATAAATGGATGGCAGTGCGGGGCCAAATTATTTTGCACTGGCTCCATAGGAGCATCATTTGGGGGCACTAAAGGGGACTTTTTTTAATGGCAAAATTATGGGGGGCACTAGAGGGAAGAGTGGCACTATAGGAGCATTATTTGGGTGCACTATGGGACAGTGGAGCACTATGGGGGCATTTGTTGGCTCTAAAGGGGACTTTTTCAAATGCATATTATGGGGGGCACTATGGCATTTTTTTACTGGCACATTATTAGAGGCACTGTAGGGGAGAGTAACACTATTGGAGCATTATTTGGGGGTACTATGGGAGAGTGACGCACTATGCAGGCATTTTGGGGCTCTTTTGGGGCTCTATTTTTTACTGGCATATTATAGGGGGTCTGAATTCACGGATAATTAGATAAGGAGGTATGCGTCTCAGAAAGGATTCACGGAAAGCAAAGGGACGCTAAAACTACACTTTATTGTTACATTTCAAAACAGGAGAAGATTCCTGATCAATATAAAGAAGACCAGGGTATGTATACACATCAAAGATATACAAATGCACATCCTGGGACTTTTGCAGTGAGGTCCCTGGAGTGCATGGACCAAACACCGGAGGTGTCAGGCGTGAGACAAATGGTCAAAGAAGGCTGGATGTGGCGGCCTGCCTGCTGAGTAAGGTGAGATTGAGGGCTAATCTTTAATGTGTATACATACCCTGGTCTTCTTTATATTGATCAGGAATCTTCCCCTGTTTTTAAATGTAACAAAAAAGTGTAGTTTTAGCGTCCCTTTGCTTTCCGTGAATCACATTATAGGGGGCAATAAGGAAGCATTTTTTTTAACTGGTACATGGGAGACACTATAGGGGAGAGCAGCACTATGGGGCATCTGGTGGCATTAAGAAGAGGCATTTTTAACTGGCACTTTATGGGGGCACTATAGAGAAGAGAGAACTATAGGGGCATCTTGTAGCATTAAGAAGGGGTATTTTTAGTGGCACATTTTGGGGGCATCTGGTAGCACTAAGCAGGGGGCGTTTTTACTGGTACATTTTGGCGGGCACTAAGAAGAGTCATTTTTTTACTGGCACTTTATGGGGAAGAGGAGTACTATTAGGGCATCTTCTGGGGGCACTAAAATTGGGAATTGTGTTCCTGCCAAATAATTAGTGATGAGCGGCAGGTGCCATATTCGATTTCGTCGAAATTCGCGAATATTCGAATGAATATTCGTTTCATATTCGTCGAAATCGAATATTCGTCATTTTTTCTAGTTATCGCGATTAACATGCGATTTAAATAATCGCATATTGCGACTTGTACTTAAGGCTACTTTCCTATTGGTTTCATATCTAGAATTAGCGAGGATGACGAATATGACGAATGTATTCGTCATATTCCTCAAAACGAAGATAACGAAGTATTCTACATCTTCGTTTTAGCAACCTATTCGTCAACTTCGCTAATTCTAGCAATCAAATAGGAAGGTTGACTTACCAGACAGCTGTGTTAAATTCGGTATGCGATTTTTTATTTTTTATTTTTTAATAAATAGAATACTTATAATAATTTTATCAAGTAATCTAATTATTGTATTAAAAAAAAAAAAATCGCATAGCGAATTTAACACAGCTGTCTCTATAGTCAGTCAACCTTCCTATTTGATTGCTAGAATTAGCGAAGTTGACGAATAGGTAGCTAAAACGAAGATGTAGAATACTTCGTTATCTTCGTTTTGAGGAATATGACGAATACATTCGTCATATTCGCTATTCGCTAATTCTACCAAGCCAACCATAACTTCTGTGCTCATGGAGCGTCCCCATCACCATGGGAACATCTCCATATACTAAAATGTACTGTCGGATTTGAGGAATTACGTTGAAATCGGAATGCGATTAATTCAAGTTATATTAATCGCATTGCGATTTCAACTTAGAGCTGGGTTTATAATGGGTCAGCTTGCTAGAATTAACGAAGTTAACGAATATGGAATATAGCAGCAGTGCTAAGTTGAAATCGCAATGCGATTAATTTAACTTAAAGTATTCGCATTGCGATTTCAACTTAGCACTGCTAGTGCATAGCTATATATTCCATATTCGTTAATTCTAGCCTATGTAAGATAGCAGTGCTAAGTTGTAATCGCAATGCGATTAATATAACTTGAAGCGGCAACGGGCACTGACTAGAGCAGCCAGGAAGCCAGGAATCCTCAGGACAGGTAAGAACTACTTTTGGGAAGTAGGAAAGAAAAAAATATAACTAAAAAAAAAAAAAAAAAAAAAACGAATATTCGAAATAGCGAATTTATAGCGCTATATTCGAAATATTCGCGAATTAGCGAAGTGCCGATATTCGCTAAAAAAATTCGCTTTTCGAATATTCGCGCTCAACACTACAAATAATAAGGGGCACTATGTGGAATGGGGAGAGGAGCACAATGGAGGCATGTGCTGGGGGCACTAAGATGGGGTATTTTATACTGGCACATCATGGGGGCAATATGGGGAAGGGGGAAAGGAGCAATATGGGAACATTTACTGGGACACTATATAGGTGTATTTTATAGTGGCATACATTATGGGGACATTAGCTGAACTGTGGGCACTAAGTGGGGGTACTTCTTTTATTGGCATATTATAAGGAAAAGTATTACTACAAGGGGGCATTATGGTGAGCTTTACTACTACTACTGGGGGGCTATAGGGAGCATGATTACTAGAGTTGAGCGCGAATATTCGAATAGCGTATTTTTTTTGCGAATATCGGCACTTCGCTAATTCACGAATATTTCGAATATAGCTCTATAAATTCGCTATTTCGAATATTCATTTTTTTTTTGTTTTTTTTTTGTTATATTTTTTTCTTTCCCACTTCCCAAAAGTAGTTCTTACCTGTCCTGAGGATTTCAGGCTTCCTGGCTGCCCTAGTCAGTGCCCGTTGCCGCTTCTGCCGACTTCAGTGCTCATGGAGCGTCCCCATCAGCATGGGAACATCTCCATATACTAAAATGTACTGTCGGATTTGAGGAATTACGTTAAAATCGCAATGCGATTAATTCAAGTTATATTAATCGCATTGCGATTACAACTTAGCACTGCTATCTTACATAGGCTAGAATTAACGAATATGGAATATAGCACTAGCAGTGCTAAGTTGAAATCGCAATGCGATTACTCAAGTTAAATTAATCGCATTGCGAATTCAACTTAGCACTGCTGCTATATTCCATATTCGTTAACTTCGTTCATTCTAGCAAGCTGACCCATTATAAACCCAGCTTTAAGTTGAAATCGCAATGCGATTACTTCAAGTTAAATTAATCGCATTGCGAATTCAACTTAGCACTGCTGCTATATATTCCATATTCGTTATTCGTTAACTTCGTTCATTCTAGCAAGCTGACCCATTATAAACCCAGCTCTAAGTTGAAATCGCAATGCGATTAATATAACTTGAAATAATCGCATTGCGATTTCAATGTAATTCCTCAAATCCGACAGTACATTTTAGTATATGGAGACGTTCCCATGGTGATGGGGACGCTCCATGAGCAAGGAAGTTTATGGTTGGCTTGGTAGAATTAGCGAATAGCGAATATGACGAATGTATTCGTCATATTCCTCAAAACGAAGATAACGAAGTATTCTACATCTTCGTTTTAGCAACCTATTCGTCAACTTCGCTAATTCTAGCAATCAAATAGGAAGGTTGACTATACAGACAGCTGTGTTAAATTCGCTATGCGATTTTTATTTTTATTTTTTTAATAGAATAATTATATTACTTGATATAATTATTATAATTATTCTATTTATTAAAAAATATATATATATAATCGCATAGCGAATAAACACAGCTGTCTCTATAGTCATTCAACCCTCCTATTTGATTGCTAGAATTAGCGAAGTTGACGAATAGGTAGCTAAAACGAAGATGTAGAATACTTCGTTATCTTCGTTTTGAGGAATATGACGAATACATTCGTCATATCCGTCATCTTCGCTATAATTCTAGATATGAAACCAATAGGAAAGTAGCCTTAAGTTAAAATCGCAATACGCAATTATTTAAATCGCATATTAATCGCGATAACTAGAATAATGATGAATATTTCTTTCGAATATTCGCAAATTTCGTCGAAATCGAATATGGCACCTGCCGCTCATCACTAATGATTTACTAGTATGAGCACTATGGGGGCATTATTACTGCTAAGTGTGCTCTGGCAGAGAATTATTTCTATTGTGGCATTTTAGGGAGCTCTGCTATTTTGGTAGGCACCCTGGCACAGTATCAGCTTAGCACAATTACTTTTGGGGACATTATGTTTTTACTACTAGTGTCCGGGATACCATGTACTGGGCATAGCTATTTTTTTTAGAGTACTGTGTGGCAATAATTGCTGAAGGGGCCACTATCTGTGTGATACATATATTTTTTAGGGGACAGTTTCTGCAGTATAGTATTGGGGAACACAGCGTGCATAGGACTGGGGGGGCACGATGGTGTGTTCAGAAGTTGTGAAGATGATGGAAAAGTGGAAAAACTAATGTCCGTTTGTCAATCTCTGCAGAGACTGGATATGGCTGAAAAATCATCATGGCGATCTGGTCTGAATGGAGAAGATGAGGAAAGAGAACGTCTACATCAAAGGTGACATCACTGGATGTAAAAGGTATGTGGCGCTATGTAGGAGAGGAGATGCTACAGCTGCTCCCCCTGCCATTTGCGGAAGGAGGATTCAGAGCTGGGAGATGACGGCTGGCGGATGGTGGGGGGAACCACGGGCCTTGAGCAGGATCTGGGGAGGGAGGAGAGCGGAGGAGCTTCCTGGCTGTAGTCTGCTGTTGTTTATTGTATAATGTGAAGGATGCAGTGCTGCCAGGACACGCCCTCCTCTCTGTAAGATGTGTAGAGCCGGGCCCCCACCCGGACCTACACACCTTCCTCCTACTCCACTTCTCTTTTGATGCCTTCAGGACTAGGAGGGAGGAAATGAAACTGCAACAGCTCCTGCCACTGAGCTACGTGGGGGGCAGTGTGAGTACAGGAGCTTTATGTCAGCCCCCTGAGTATTGAGTACAGTGCGTCTATGTAGGATGAGGGTAAGACTCTTATCTTTAACCTCAACAATATAATTTCAGCTGTGAATTGTTTGTTGGGAGTGGCTTATTATATGTAGGATGGGCTTATAACAATGGGCAGGACCAACAATTTTTTTCTTTTCGGACCCCGTCTAAAAAAAATTCCTGGGTGCTCCCCTGTCTCAAGGTGAAGGTATCAGAATGTTTTCTGTAGGAGTGCAGAAGGATCTTAATTTGGATTATTCAGAATAGAATTTTGCTCTGCTACATCTGTCACTGCATTATAATATAATTACACACGTGAGGATACCTATATCATCAGCTCTTCTTGATCAGAAGGCTTACAGGGTTTCATTAGAAGAGCTTTTGTAACAGGAACCTACTGTATACTGATGTCATTTTATTGTTTTAGGTGAAGATTACGAAAATGTTTAGAACTACACGACCAGTTAAAATTTGTTCTTTTATTTCATAACATCTGTAGAAGAGTCTGCATATCCTTCGCTGAAGCTCTAAGTGAAGGTTTCCTTTACTGACTATTTCCACAACTTTATATGGATGAGAACCCAGTGAATCTGCCCGCTAAATGTGTTTTTTATCTCTGTATATCCAAAAGAAGAGAAAGCAGCTGATATCTGTGGCGCTGCGGCTGTTAGTACATCCAGTAATATACTCAATTGGCTAACTGTAGATATGGTCCAAGCTAAGTTAAATAAGGTAAATGTGAACAAGGCTCCGGGTCAAGATGGATTACACCCAAGAGTTCTTAAAGAGCTCAGTTCAATCACTGATGTTGCCCTGTTTATAATTTTTAAAGATTCTCTATGGACTGGTAAGTGCTTAGTGATTGGCGCAAGGCAAATGCAGTACCCATATTCAAACAAGGATCTAAGTCCTCCACAGGTAATTATAGACCAGTTATTTTAACTTATGTTGTGGGAAAAATGTTTGAAGGACTCTTAAGAGACTACATACAGGCGTATGTGACTGTAAATAATATTATAAGTGATAGCCAACATTGGTTTACCAAGGACAGAAGTTGTCAGGCTAACTTGATTTTTTTTTATGAGGAGGTGAGTAGAAGCCTGGGTAGATTCGGCGGCTGTGGATGTAGTGTTTGTAGTGTTTCTGGATTTTGCAAAGGCTTTTGATCTTGTCCCTCATAGATGTTTATTAGTAAAGTAAGGTCTATAGGCTTGGAAAGTATAGTCTGTAATTGGATTGAAAACTGGCTGAAGGACCATGTCCAGAGAGTTGTGATCAATTATTCCTATTCAGAATGGTCCCGGGTTATAAGTGGTTTACCCCAAGGTTCAGTGCTGGGTCCTCTGTTATTTAATGTATTTATTAATGATATTGAGGATGGGATTGATAGCACCATTTCTATTTTTGCAGATGATACTATGCTCTGTAATACTGTGCACTCTATGGAAGATGTCCATAAACTACAAGCTGACTTGAACACTAAGTGATTGGGCATCAACTTGGCAAATTAGGTTCAATGTGGATACATGTAAAGCTATGCATCTTGGTAGTAATAATCCCCATGCCTCATATGTCCTAGGGGATGTAACACTGGGAGAGTCACTTATAGAGAAAGATTTGGGTGTCCAGTCATTACACCATTATCATACCTGCGTTACTGAACACATTGTACATTGCTTCAAGAGAACAGGTAAATAGTAGGATACATCAGCAAACGCATTTCACATCAGTACTGCAAATTATAACTGTGTTACTGAACACATTACTGCATCACAGGGCCTAGTACAAAAGACGTTTCACATCATTGCAAAAATATTGCATTGTCATACATGTGTTTTAATGAAGGATTGGTATTATTGCATCAGAATGTGTTTCACTGCCAAAATTGCATTATTAGCAAAGTAAATTGCCAATATCAGTGTGCAGTGTGTTTGTATAAGGGGAAGAAATCTGGACATTTTATTGCACTTCTAATCCAAGGCTTTTCATTTATAGGCCTCATAATAAAATGTCTGGAAAATTGAAGAGTGCAAAGGGAAATATCTTTGACTTGTCCCCCCAAAAGATGCACTGTTAGTATTGAGGACAAAGAGGAGGAGATTGTATACTGGTTGGCCCACTCCTCCTCTCAGTCACAGAAGGATGATGTGAAGGTCACCTCTGAGTCTGACATCAGGCCTTGAATGCCGACACCAAAAGAACTCCATGGACACACATATAAAATGATAGCATATTTTATTAGTTAATAAACTATTACAAACAAGACATATAATGCAAAGTTAATTATAAATACAGCAGCAATGCAGGCAAGCGCTGCGACAAGCAGATCAACTACTGGACCACAAGTGACCCAATCCTACTAAAGGGAAACTCAAATGAGTTCACTGAAAAGGAACTATGAGAGGAATCCTTAATATGTACCGATACCTACTCAAACAAAAATTTACAATACCACTTGTACCATTTACCCTGCAGGGTCAAAAAAAGCACATGCTAATAGAAACACCCATAAGTAATACAGCGGCAAAGCATGTATGAAAATACCTCAAAGGAGTAGAATTGGCAATGAATCGGACCACGGATCAGAAGGGAGCACACCCCGACACGTGTTTCACTTGGCTTTTTCAAGGGGCCCCTTGAGTTCTCTTGGTGTCGTAGTAATATTGTCACACATTTTTTTATCGTAATTGATGGTTTAGTAGGTTCTATTATGTCTTGAAGACAAGGGCCACAATATTCCTACAGCTCCTCCTCCTGGCAAACCTAGTGAAGCCTTTCCGCTGAATCCCATTTGACATCAAATAGTTGGGCGCCTTCATTTTTCCTAAGAAGAGGAAACAAAAACCCACCACTCCCAAAGGCTAAGGACTCAGGAGGTGTCCAAGGAGCCCAGAACAACACATTACAGTCTGATAACAGTGGTGAGCAGGGTGAGGACTATAATGATGATTTTGGGTGGGACCTGGGAGGTAGATCGATGTGCTGATGGTAGCAGCAGGAGCAATAAAAAGCAGACAATGTATAGCTAGAACCTCCCAACAAACTGGCAGAGCTTGATCTGCTTATTTTATGGTTAGTTCAGGTACTCTGGTGATATCACAGATACTGTGGGCACAGACTCAAAACGTGCCTGACCTAAGCCAAGCTCAGTTTCCTCTAGTTCTATGCGGAGTGTGTTGAAATCTCTCGTTTGGCAGTTTTTTTCCCCACTGTTCCAGAAGAAAAAGCATTGCCAAGGGCAAGAGAGGGGGCCCGGCGGCCGCCGCCCGTACATGAATTATTACACCCATCCGACGACGCCTCAGGCAGGCTATGGGTCTGGAGCTGGTTACATAGGAGGAGGGGCCTGGCGGCCGGAGCAACATGTGGGAGGAGGGGCCCGGTGGCCGGAGCAACATGTGGGAGTAGGGGCCCGGGCCATGGCATCATGTGCGGCGAGAAGGTGCGCCGTCGTCATGTACTGACGTCGACATGCGATGCCTCCACAGGCCGCTGACGAAGCTGCACAGCCGCCGGGAAAGAAACAAGAATGGATCATCGCATGGTATTTTGCATGCATGGAAGGTAACCCCCATCAGTGTGTCCATGCTCGGAGAACTACTACATGGGTGTGTGTGTGTGTGGGGGGGGATTAATACTGTGGGGGCAGTCTGGGAGAATAATAGTACTGTGGGGGAAGTCTGGGAGAAAATTAATACTGGGGGTAATGTGGGGGACAATTAATACTGTGGGGGGCAATGTGGAGGACAATTAATACTGTGGGGGGCAATGTGGGGACAATTAATACTGTGGGGGCAGTGTGGGGGACAATTAATACTGTGGGGGCAGTGTGGGGGACAATTAATACTGTGGGGGCAATGCGGGGACAATTAATACTGTGGGGGCAGTGTGGGGGACAATTAATACTGTGGGGCCAGTGTGGGGCGACAATTAATACTGTTGGGGCAGTGTGGGGGATGTCGCTATTGGGTAGGAACTATAGGGGCATTTCAATTACAAGGACGTATTAGGGGACATTATTTTTCAGGGACACTATACAGGTATTATTACCTGTAGCACAATATAGGAAGTTATTATTACTGGGGGCACTCTAGGGGACAATATAATTGATGCAGACACCATAGATACATTGGGGGTTATTTATAAAACTGGTGTAAAGTAGAACTGACTTAGTTGCAACCAGATTCCACTTTTAATTTTAGACCGCTATTTTGAGAATGAAAGGTGGAATCTGATTGGTTGATAAGCCGGTTGCACTATACACTAGTTTGATAAAAGACCCCAATTATGAGAAATCTAACGTGTCTTTATAACAAACTCTGTAGAGACGAGATGCAGCAGAAAGAATTTGTCATGGCGGTCTGGGTCAAACTGAGTAGAAGAGGAAAGAGAAGATCTACATGACAGGAGATGTCCATGGATGTAAGAGGTATGTGGTGATGTATTCTCCTATATGTACAGCTGTGACCTGCGTCTTCTCCTCCAAGTGTTTTTTTATTATAAGGCTACTATCACACTAGCGTTAAAGTTGTCCGGTATTGAGTTCTGTCATAGGCGCTCAATACTGGAAAAAAAAAACGCTTCTGTTGGGAACAAAACTGAACTGAACCAAAATGCATTCCGTTCTGTTTAGTTGCGTTCCCAGACTGCAGAGCAAACCGAAACATTTTGGTTTCTGTCCTGGGATGCGGCAGCTAAAAATTTAATTTGGCTCCTGAGTATTTTTGCAGTCCTATGTAACACTACAGATAACATAAGGTAAAAGGCTTCTCTGTGAGTTACATATTGATATAGATGATGTGGGCGGTGCGATATGTGGGTGTAGCTTGAGGGTGGGCAGTGCGATATGTGGGTGTGGCTTGAGGGTGGGTGGAGACACATGGGCCCCATAATCTCCTATTGCCCGGGGGCCCCATGAGTTGTCAGTCCGCCCCTGCACACGCAGTGCAATGTCCTTGTCATTGCCATCATCACTTACTGCTTTTCCTGCTCAGACACCCCCGCTTTATTGTCAGCGGTCAATAACAGCATTTGCGGCCAGGAATCAACTGTACAATTATCATCTGGCCAAGCAGTGCAGTATTTACTGTACTACTTAGGAGAGTTTGCTGCCTGTAGGGAGCTAATGGGGTGCACTTAGCCTCGCTGTTAGATATTTACAGTAGCTGGCACTATTTCTTCAAGAAAGCCATCCCGGCCTTGTACTCTCTTGTGGCAGAGAATAAGGGCCGCTCCTTGCAATTCTCACTGTGCGGCAAGATGCGCATCAAGATGGACACATGGAGGGCAGGGACAGTTTTGCACGGTTACACCACTATATTTGTGTCATTCTGGTTCCCATACCAGCCACTTGTCCACCTCCTCCATCTCCTCCACCATGCACATCCTCCTGTCCCCAACAGCAGCAGAGCCCAGTGTCACTCTCACTCCCCCTCCCTACTATCCCATGTGTAAAGTGAAGTGTTGCCATGCTGTGCTAGAGATTAGTCTAGGCGAGAGTAGCCACACAGCCGATCACTTACTAAAGGGCATCAAGCAACAAACATCCTGGTTAAGGCAAAATTTTGGGATGCTTTTGCAGAACAAGCCACTTTCTTCTGATATTAATGTGTGTGTGTGTATAAACAGAGGCAATGATCTACCTCTGTAAAGACATAATTATTCTACGCTTGGCCCCCAATAAGCCAATTTTTTTTTTACCATAAGACTGTGTGTTTAAATACCATCTGCCTTGATAAGAGAAAATGTTTGGAAGCTTTCAAATATGAAAAAGCAGAACACATGCGCCTGTGAGGTGTGTTTTTAAACACATTGTTCGTTAACACCGTCGAACGTGAGTTTACCCACAAATATGTATGTCAGTTTCACTCAGATATCATTTACTATTGCTTCAGGGGCTTAGAAAGGGGGAAGGAGAGAAAAAGCAAGAATTAATAAAAAATTAACCAAAAGTCCTAGGATACTAGAAGGTGTTATATACCAACTTTCAGGGCTATTGGAGCAACTTCAATTACTGCAGTATTCAATTAGGTCTATATAGAATTGCTTTTTTCCCCAAATATCTGATGAATAAGACATAAAGCATGAAGTTGGCTTATCTGTAATATATATATATATATATATATATATATAAAAGAAAGAAAAAAGCAACACACAAAAAAAGAAACGGGTGCAATATCCTACCCAGAATGAGACGAAAGTCCTATTCAGATGAATGAAAAAAAAGGTGGCAGCACTCCAAGTTGTAGTAAAGAAAATGGGCAGTTTTAATAACCCATCGGTACAGCAACGTTTCAGCTCTCTCAATGGAGCCTTTGTCTAGCTGAATCAACATGTGCAATGTGCCATATATTTAAAGTGCAATCAATTGCATACATCATAATTACATAATTAAAAAATAATTAATGCCATAATTACAGTGAATAAACATGATTGGTGTACATATTCAAATTAATTCCATGATGTCATGTGATAATAATATTAAAACATAAATTCCAGCAATGTAAACAGTTCATAAAGTGTGGTAATCAATTCATAAATATAATATATAAAATATTAAAAAATATATAAAACCTGATTTATCTTGTGGAACAGTTTACACTTAATGCCGGTAAAAAGAGAAACCAACTTGGCATGGAGTAATGCAGTGTGCGCATGCACTGCCAGTCTGTGCTCTTGCGAGACACGGGAGTATAGATTGAAGTCTTAATACCACATCAAAGATGGCTGCCAAGTAAATCCGGCCTCTTGTATTACGTATGAGCCAAGCAAAAGGTTTTAACTCTTGCAGCTTCAAAAATACATCCCTGTTGTCTCTAAACATTGAAATCATAGCTCCCAAAGGCTGGTGAGACAACAGATGCCAAGTGTGTCATCACCGGCATCAGTGTCACAAAGTCAAAGAGGAGGACGTCGCCGGCACCTCATGACAGAGATCGCCTCCTACTGACAACCCAGTCATATTGTTGGTGCATATCTGGTACCCAAGAGGCAGACAGACCACCCAAGGGGCCACCTTGAAAAGTGCTCCATCCGCCTAGTTAGAGAAGGTGGGCTGTGGTGTCACATTTGTGTGATCCAAAATCTCCACCCAAGTCAAGGGAAGGAATGATTTACTTCAGGGATAATGGCTGTATATTATTAAATATCTTTTATTATAATAAAAAAATAATACTACACAATGAGTAGCAGTGACAGGAATCCATCACTACCCTGTTCCAAAGGGGGCAGGGGAGGGGCGGATTCAAATGACACTGCTGATCACCTTCAAATCTGCCAAATTTATGTGGTATCCTGTGCAAATATTTTTTAAAAAAATGAACATAATCTTGTATTGCCTGTAAGGTTCTGTAAGTTGGCTTCCGGTGTGACTGTCTCTGATTATTCATCATATAACTTAAATCCTGTAAAAAACTGAACAAAAGGGAAATCAACACATGTCATTTCCTAAATATGGAGGTTTGCAGAAGAATACTACTACAATGATAAAGCAATGTGTTAAACAACCCTAAATTCCACATTTAGACCTTTAGGTTTCAATGTGTCCAATGTAAAAATCCAATATAGTTTCTTCTTTTCAATAATGCCGTCCTATCCCCTCCACGTATCAAAACAGGTATTTGTCCTAATATCCTAAAGCGCAAATCTCGTTCCGAGTGTTTTGCCTCCGTAAAGTGCTTGGATACCGGTAGATCTAATTTTTTCTTTCTGATACAGTATCTATGATGATTCAAGCGGGTTTTCAAATCCCAGGTGGTCTCCCCCACATAGAGGAGACCACATGGGTAGGTTAACAAATACACCACATAGACTGAATCACATAGAAACATAGAATCTGTCAGCAGATAAGAACCATTTGGCCCATCTAGTTGCCCAATATGCTGAATACTATGAATAGCCCCTGGCCCTATCTTATATGAAGGATGGCCTTATGCCTATCCCATGCATGCTTAAACTCCTTCACTGTATTTGCAGCTACCACTTCTGCAGGAAGGCTATTCCATGTGTCCACTACTCTCTCAGTAAAGTAATACCTCCTGATATTACTTTTAAACCTTTGCCCCTCTAATTTAATACTATGTCCTCTTGTAGAAGTTTTTCTTCTTTTAAATATTCTCTCCTCTTTTACCGTGTTGATTCCCTTTATGTATTTAAAAGTTTCTATCATATCCCCTCTGTCTCTTCTTACTTCCAAGCTATACATGTTAAGGTCCTTTAACCTTTCCTAGTAAGTTTTGTCCTGCAATCCATGTACTAGTTTAGTAGCTCTTCTCTGAATATCCTTCTGCAGATATGGTCTCCAGTACTGCACACAATGCTCCCAATGAGGTCTCCCTAGTGCTCTGTAGAGCGGCATGAGCACCTCCCTCTTTCTACTGTTAATGCCTCTCCCTATACACCCAAGCATTCTGCTGGCATAACCTGCTGCTCTATGACATTGTCTGCCCACCTTTAGGTCGTCTGATATAATGACCCCTAAATCCCTTTCTTTAGATACTGAGGTTAGTACTGTATCACTGATTTTATATTCTGCTCTTGGGTTTTTACGCCCCAGGTGCATTATCTTGCACTTATCGACATAAAATTTTAGTTGCCAGATTTTTGACCATTCCTCTAGTTTTCCTAAATCCTTTTCCATTTGGTGTATCCCTCCAGGAACATCAACCCTGTTACAAATCTTTGTGTCATCAGCAAAAAGACACACCTTACCATTGAGGCCTTCTGCAATTTCGCTAATGAAGATATTAAACAATATCCCTGAGGTACCCCACTGGTAACAATACCATGGTCTGAATATACTCCATTGACTACAACCCTCTGTTTTCTGTCCTTCCGCCACTGCCTAATCCATTCAACAATATGTGAGCCCAAGCTCAAAGACTGCAGTTTATTGATAAGCCTTCTATGTGGAACAGTATCAAAAGCCTTACTAAAGTCCAGATAAGCAATGTCTACTGCACCTCCGCCATCTATTATTTTAGTCACCCAATCAAAAAAGTCAATAAGATTAGTTTGACATGATCTCCCTGAAGTAAACCCATGCTGTTTTTTTATCAATCAAACCATGGTTTTTTAGATGTTCCACAATCTTCTCCTTAAGTATGGTTTCCATTACTTTCCTCACTATTGATGTCAGGCTTACTGGCCTATAGTTGCCCGATTCCTCTCTACTACCTTTCTTGTGAATGTATAGGGACCTATATAAATCAGTCATCTGATTGCTTCTAAGATAAACTCCAATACACTTGTATTGGAGTTCATGAGGATTTTACTACTTTCCTATAAAGCCCTATTGCTAACAAGGGCTGCATAGGAAATAGTAAGTAGTAAGCTCGAATAATTATTTGAGTTCGAGGTTATTACATCCAGCTCTGCGATTCCCCGATCACCACTAGGGGGAGCTGGAGAGCTGCCGAAAGTTTTACTTTCGGTTTTAGCGGGCGCAGATGCCATGGTCAGGATTGACCATGGAATCTGCGGGGTTAAATGATTGCGATCGGCATCGCTGCTGCTCGCGATCATTAGCCGCAGGGGTCAGTACAGGAAACAGACGGACCCCCGCAGCGATCGTGCCCGCAGCGGGCAGGAGCGGGCGCCATGGTTAGGGAACGGACCGATGACGTACCCATACGTCATGGGTCCTTAAGGGGATAACAAGGAAAATAACCCAACCAAAATAAGCCTCACATGTTACTTTAGAAGTACCTACGTCAGACTTAACAAGTCGATCTCCCAAATTACGGTTTCTGTGATAGGAAATATAATGGTGGAGCCCTAAAATCCTCAATATCTCAAAAATTGCTTGTAAATAATCTCCAATGTTTCCTTAAAATCCTTGAGATATTCGAACTTTGTGTGCTATAATCTGAAACAAAAGGGATTCTGGCCTTCACTTGTTTAGATTTGTTAGAGCCCTTCAAAAGGTCAACTCTACTATGTGTTTTAGATTTGGTTAGACATTCAGTAATCAATTTCTTAGAGTAACCTCTCCTATGAAATTTGTTCCCCATCTCCTGTAGCCTAGTTTATGTTACATTTGTGTCCTTCTAACCCGTAGCATCTGACTAAAGGGTAACAATCTAATTCATAGATCTAGTATGGTGGCTCTCGTATTGCAGTAGGGTGTTTTTATCAGTTGGTTTGACAAATAAATCAGTGTCAAGTCTCTGATCACAGATACTCACTTGTGTATCTAAGAATTGTATATTATCTGCGGAATGCATCAAAGTAAATTTAACAGTAGTGTCAATAGAATTCAAGTATTCATGGAAGGCCATGAGGTCCTCTGTGGTGCCAACCCAAATCAGGAAAACATCATCTATGTAACGCTAACACCCCAGCACATGGCTGAAGTGGTGGCTCACATAGACGAAGGACTCCTCAAGATATGACATGTACAGATTTGCAAAAGTCAGCGCCACGTTGGTAGTCCCACGTAATTGAATGAAAAAATCATCTTGAAATAAAAAATAATTCCATGTCACTATAAATTTCAGTAAAGTAATTAGAAACTCTCTACATTCTGAGGTATACTGTGTCTTTGATAAGTAATTGTATTGCTTGAAGGCCCAATGTGTGCTCAATGGAGGTATATAGGCTGACCACATCGAATGAGGCCAAAATGTAGGAGTTTGTAGATTATCTATTTTGGACAAAAAATCATTTGTGTCTCTAATATAAGATTTTATTGATGTAACAAATGGCTGTAAAATTGTATCTAGAAAAACCGCAATGTAGCAATAAAAGGGAACCCCTACCTGAAACAATAGGACGTCCCGGAGGGGAAGTCACCGACTTATGTATCTTCGGCAGGGTATATAATATAGGTGTAACTGGTTTGTCATAATATAGAAAAGAGAACAATTTCTCATCAATAATGCAACCCTCTTTAGCTGATATCAATATGTTTTTTTAACTCTCTCAAGAACTCAAATTTTGGATCATTATTTACCTTCTTATATACATTAGTGTCTGCTAATTGAGATCTAATCTCTGCCACAAAGGATCCGGTATCCATGACCACAACCCTACCACCCTTATCTGTAGATTTGATGTTGAGGCTGTGGTCCGAGGCCAGAACCTGTAGAGCTTTAATTTCATCTGAGGTTATATTTGCATTAAAATCCCTTTTCATAAACAGGCCTAAATTTTGCAGACTTAGTTCACATGTTCTACCTAGTTCAATCTGAGGTCTGTGTTGCTGCTCTGCAAACAAAATGTTTAACTTGATAGCACGAAAGAATCTGTAAAGTTCCATTTCAATATTGAACCAATTAGTATTGGCAACAGGGCAGAAAGACAGACTTTTGTTCAATACAGCTTTATGGGCGGCATCAAGGTTAGTAGATGAGATATTTATCATTATATCTTGCGCCTCAGAGTCCTGTGTTTCTGACCCTTCAAGTTTTTCCTTTTCCTCCATTTGTATTGTCGTTTTCCCCCTCGGTGGGTTCTGCCAGATTGGGGTCTCTCCCTAAAAAAGATGCTGATGTATTAGTAGGAGTTAAATCCTCATTAGATGTAGTTGTCTCTCTTGGTGTACAGTGCTGTGATTTTCTTGACCCAGATGGAGTTGAGGGTCCACTTCTTTCTCCTCCCATTTACCGACCTCTCCTTAGATCACCTTGCCAGTTGTATACATAACCCGTGGTGTAGTCATCCATGTTTCTCATGTATTTTCGGTGTTTTTTGGCCTGTAGGTCATTTTTAATCTTGTCCAAATGAGAAGTACAGTTAAATATATAAGAGTCAAAATCCTCAGTCGAGAACACATTTTTTAGTTTCTTAAAACTGTTATCCTTATTGGTTTGTACACCACAGCCCCCTTCCCTAACTAGGCGGATGGAGCACTTTTCAAGGGGGCCCCTTGGGTGGTCCATCTGCCTCTTGAGTACCAGATATGCACAATATGACTGGGTTGTCAGGGGAGGTGAGCGCTGTCATGAGGTGACATGGCGGCCATCTTTGATGTGGTATTCAGATTTCAATCTATACTCCCATGTCTCGCGAGAGCACGGACTGGCAGTGCATGCGCACACTGCATTACTCCACGCCAAGTTGGTTTCTCTGTTTACCGGCATCAAGTGTAGACTGTTCCACAAGATCAATCAGGTTTTTAATCATATTTATTGATTATTCACTGTGCAAAATGTTATATATTTATTGACAATTATATTTATGAATTGATTACCGCACTTTGTGAACTGTTTACATTGCTGGAAATGATGTTTTATTTATTATTATTATCACGTGACATCATGGAATTAATTTGAATATGTACACCAATCATGTTTATTCACTGTAATTATGGCACTATTTTTTTTTTTTATTATGTAATTATGATGTATGTAATTGATTGCACTTTAAATATATGGCACATTGCACATGTTGATTCAGCTAGACAAAGGCTCCATTGAGAGAGCTGAAACGTTGCTGTACCGATGGGTTATTAAAACCGTCCACTTTTCTTAGAGTGCAACTTGGAGTGCTGCCGCCTTTTTATAAATATATATATATACACTATTGTTGAGCGTGAATATTCGAATTGTGAATTTTTATCACGAATACCGACACTTCGAGAATTCGTGAATATTTAGAATATAGTCATATATATTCTTAAAAACAAATATTCATTTTTTTTTTCATCTGAACCCATTGACAAATATTCTAAAAAATGAATATATAGCACTATATTCTATAGTGCTATATATTAGTTTTTTAGAATATTCGTTATATTTTTCTATCTGAAGTCATGATTCCTCCCTGCTTAAGTAGCTTTTGGGCCAATGACTGCTCAAATTAAATTGGAAAAAGGATGAATATTCTAAAAAACTAATATATAGCACTACAGAATATAGTGCTATATATTCGTTTTTTAGAATATTCTGCTTTTTTTTCCGTCTAAAGTCATGATTCCTCCCTGCTTAAGTTGCTTTTGGGCCAATGACTGTTCACGTTAAATTGGAAAAAATTACGAATATTCTAAAAAACGAATATATAGCACTATATTCTATAGTGCTACATATTCATGTTTTAGAAGATTCGCATTACGCGAATATTACATTGCCGATTTTTTGCAATCAATGGAATAATCTAGAATAAGAATATTCGCGAATATATGATGAATATTCTAATGAATATTTGCGAAATATCGCAAATTTGAATATTGTCCCTGCCGCTCATCACTAATACATACATAATTTTTACACATTTCTTAGCACTGGAGAGATATTGCTGATTTCGTACATCAATATTATTGGATTTCACAATCAATTTTTGGAGGGAATCAGAAACCCATCACGGAAAATCGATATAAAACATTCTGCACGATATGATTTTTGCAGATGTACATGGCTACATTTATAAAGTCACAGAAAATGATGTACTATGATAATAGATGCAAACATAACATATGGACTAAGCCCTCACTCTAATGATAAAATCTGAGACTCTTAGCCAACATATTTTGATCAAAACACATCTGTGCCCACCTACCCAGCGCCAAGGTGGTCTCAGTTCAGGCAGGTCCTACACTAAACCTCCCTATGCCATTATGCATTTATATTAATTAGCGCAGAATCAGAAACCCACACAAAGGGAGAATATACATACTCAGTGGTCATATTTCAGGACAAGGACCCCTGTACTGCAAGGGAACAGTGCTAACCTCTGAGCCACCACACATCAAAGTCTATTAAAACTTTGTGTTACATTTTCTGTGCTGTCTTCTCTATACTCATTCCCTGGTATCAGGACCGCCTCTGCACCTCCTATACATAAATTACCGGATGTCCTAGGTATGACCTCTCAGTTATTATGTCTGGAAGCTACATAAGGCGTTGTACCAGAATGATTCATACAAAGGCAAAAACAACAACAACCTTCATTAGTCAAAAGCCAGTGGTCTTGTGTGAGGAAAAATAACACAGGAAACGTCAGCAGAGTTTTCTTCTACTTAGATGTAACCACATCAACATCCTTATGAGCAAAAGTTCCAAAATGATATCAACTGTTAAGGGCCGACTCTGCTGACATTTGGCAGTATCGCTTCTATTTTCTTTTTGCAAAGATTTCTAGTTGTAGAAAGTTAGAAATGTTTGAGAATTCAGAAAAAATAAAAGACCCTCAGTGTGTAAGTACCAATGTAATGCCCATAATTAGTGTTGAGCTAACAGTTCGAAAATCGTTCGGGTCCGTACCGAATTTTGGGGTGTCCGTGACACGGACCCGAACCCGGACATTTTCAAAAAAGTTCAGGTTCGGGTCCGGTGTTCGTCGATTACTTCCCGCTTTCTGAAGGGCTGCACAGCAGCCAATCAGCTAGCGTTTTACTTCTTGCCCTAAGAGCCCATCACAGCCATGCCTACTAATGGCATGGCTGTGATTGGCCAAGTGCAGCATGTGACCCAGCCTCTATTTAAGCTGGAGTCACGAAGCGCCGCACGTCACACTGCTCTGATTAGCGTAGGGAGAGGACGCAGCTTCTGTAAGGGCGAGATAGGCAGGGATAAAGAAGTGATTGAATGATCTACCTTTCTACACCTGTGCATCAGAACAACTCAGCTGAGCTGTTCACTGAAAGTCACTATTTTGTTGAGACTGGCCAGAGCGATTTTTACTGGCACATGTAACTGGGCTGACCGGCGGTGGCCATTTTGGGACTTGTGGTGCGCCAGCACAAGCTGCCACAGAGTCTAAACCAAAGCTCCAAAGAAGTGTAAAATCTACACCTGTGAATCAGAACAACAGCGATTCAGCTGCTCAGTCAAAGTCTATTTTTTTTCTGGATGGGCAGACCGTTTTCTGGCACATGTTACTGGGCTGATAGGCGGCGGCCATTTTGGGACTTGTGGTTCTACAGCAAAAGCTGCCACAACGTCCATTAATCTCATGTAATACTCGATTTTTTCATAGATATACTACATCAGGGGTTTGGCTGTGCTTGTGTCACCCATACTAACTGCAAAGATATTTAATATATCAGTGGTGAAACTGAAAGTAACCCACTTGGATAGCAAATCCCATGAATGTGCTGTTCCAGCTAGGCTAGCCAGTGCCACTACAGCCAGCCAAGTCCAATACTGTCAGCAAGAAAAAAAATGTTTTTTTATGTGCCAGAAATATAAATTAGAAAAAGCTTTCACCGTAATAATAAAATTATTCTGGAGTTAGACCAGAAGAAGCACTCCAGTCGTAATTAATACTGTAAAAAGGCTTAGGCAATATTTCTCCCAGTGTGGGAAATTTATCTAGCAAAACTAGCATTTTAAAAATTCGGGTGTTCTGAAATACCAGCAGTTTTCTTGTAACTAATACCGCCAAAAGGCATTATTGTCCAGTGTTGTAATTTTGGTGAAAAAAAGGCCAATTTAATCAATCTGGTGTTTGTTAGACCAGAAACACTAGGCCTCACGTTTTTACTCCTGTAAAAGGAATTATATCTCCCGTGTGGGAATCTATGTACCAAAACTAGCATTTAAAAAATCTGATGTCCACTTTGCAGCAGTTTTCTTGTAAATAATACCGCCAAAAGGCATTATTGTCCAGTGTTGTAATTTTGGTGAAAAAAGGCCAATTTAATCAATCTGGTGTTTGGTAGACCAAAAACACTAGGCCTCACGTTTTTACTCCTGTAAAAGG